>JAAGEH010000030.1:31125345-31425072 GCA_011751065.1 Lasiurus cinereus | reverse complement strand
CCTCCTCCTCCTCCTCCTCCTCCTCCTCCTCCTCCTTCTTCTTCTTCTTCTTCTTCTTCTTCTTCTTCTTCTTCTTCTTTCAATCTCTCTCTCTCTCTCTCTCTCTCTCTCTCTCTCTCTCTCTCTCTCTCTCTCTCTCTCTCTTTCTTTCTTTCTTTCAGTAGTTATGACCATCTTCCATTTCCACAGCTCTAGTGGTTGGTCCTTCCTTTCAGCTTCAGTGTATAACCCTGTGTTAACTCTTTTGCTTCTTGTCCCTTCAGACCTATCCCACCCCCCACTGCTGTTAATCTCTTGGTTTGTCCCTCATCTTGAGCATACTTCTGCAAGTAGTTCCTTCTCTAACATCTCCACATTACAAACATCTGGGACAAATTTAGGTTTCACTGGGTCTCTGACTAACAAAGGCTAGATGAAACCTTAAATATGAGTAACCTTGAGGAGTATGAAAATCTAATTCTATTTAATTATACCTCAATTTTTTACAAGTTACATCGTTACTCTCAAGAGAAAAACCATGACTCAACTTTGGGTAACTATTGTTAATTCTGACCTTTCTGAAACCTCATTATAATGTTCTGCATTGAATGTTCTAACTAATAGGAAAAACACCTGCTCATTTCAGGGGACTCAGAGTAGTAAACATACTGAATGTTCTTTATGAATAACTTTCTGCAAGAGCATCTCCTATAAAAATCTCTGCTTCTGATTTTGGCTTTGATCACATTTAGAAAACATTTAGAAAATTTTCTACTTCAAAATTTAAAAACTGAGCCTATCAAAAGAAAAATAAATTAAAGACTGAGCATATCACAAGGAAAAAAAACACTCTCCTTTACTCATTTTTTTAGTAACTATTTTATTGTAAATATAAGCTATGCTTTTATAGTACTTGAAATAATACTAGTTAAGTCATTTATCCATAATAGTGCTTTAGATAAGTACACTGTACCAGGAGAGCTTCTGAGACTTCAGAGGCAACATATCTAGTTGATTGGTGGTACTAGGGTGAGGGAGGCTGGAGTAGGGAAGCAAGGAAATAATAGCTGTCATATGAGACCTAGCTGAGAAGTGACCAGGCATGTTAATGAGCACCTGGATGGCAACCTCTTATCTTCCTTATGTTGATGGCTTAGCAGTTGAGTGACTTTATTAATTAGAGGATGACTTTTTCTCAGAATTCAAGGTTTTCAGAATTATAAGTAGCATGAAGATAGCTTTACTTCTCAGAGAATACAAGGTAATGACCATTATATTGGAAACAGTCTCCAGATAGTTCTAGACTTACACATCTAGAAAACCAGCCAGGGGGATGTAAATCAGATGCTCCTGGCTTCCAGATTTTCATAACTCAACTGACATCACTGGGACACTCTGAAAAATAAGGTCTTATCCTCACAGTTGTCAAAATACCACTGTCCATAAAATTGCTAGGAAACTGGCTGACATCACCCGTTCCTGAGGGTCCTCCATCTTACTCTTTTAGTGCCTTTGAACCTAATACGTTAGTGTTTTTATTCCACGCCAAAGGAAGATTCTGTGACAGACTTTGTGTACTTAGCATTTGCACAATTTGTGGCAGAAACCTAAGGCCTTAACAATTGTTTAATCTGTTGCAGCTTCCTTGGAGAACAAAAGTTTTTTAATCTCAACTCAATCATTCATGCATCTACCCAATTGTTGATTTTAAAAACCATTTCTTAAGACACACCAAAAAACTATACTAAAGGTACATCAACTGCTTAGGCCTAGGTAGGTGCTTAATTTTGAGATGTTCAGGTTTTTATGTGAAGGTAAATAAATTGTGTAACTGAGAATGTCACACAGGAGAGATCTGAACTTAGTATAAAAATGATTGGAGTAGCAAATACCTTCTGGAACTCAAGAGGGAAGACTGCAGGGAGAATTTAAAGAATGTGTAGGCATTCTCTCATATAAAGTGGGAGAAAGCCTTTTGGTCTGTTGGCACAACAGGTGCAAAGGCTTGAAAGCATGAAAGAACATATTTTCTTTGTATCTTCATTCTCTATTCCTTCAAGGCAGTACCAATCACCTCTGAGATGTTCACATTAGTTCAGAGAGAGAAGTGGCAGCGCTTTCTAGGGAAGACTGTCTCATTGTCTCCACCAAAGACTCAATGGAAGATTTCTCTGAAGTAATGAATGCCAGCTGAATGGCCCAATTGTTAAAATAAAGAATCTCCCACCATTATTTATAAGACTAGAGGCCCTGTGCATGAAATTCGTGCAAGGGGCAGGGGTGTCTTTTGGCCCAGCCTGCACCCTCTCCAATATGGGACTTCTGGTAGGATCAGGCAGTTGGACATTCCTCTCACAATCCAGGACTGTTGGCTCCCAAATGCTCGCCTGCCTGCCTTCCTGATTACCTCTAACCACTTCTGCCTGCCAGCCTGATCACCCCCTAACCATTCCCCTGCCAGCCTGATTGATGCCTAACTGTTCCTCTACCAGCCTGTTTGCCCCTAACTACCCCACCCCTCTGCAGGCTTGGTCACCCCTAACTGTCCTCCCCTGCAGGCCTGGTCACCCCCAACTTTCCTCCTCTGCTAGCCTGGTCATCCCTAACTGCACTCCCCTGCAGGCTTGATTGACCCCAATTGCCCTACCTTGCAGGCCTGATCCCTTCCAACTGCCCTCCTCTGCTGGCCTGATCACCCACAACCGCCCTTCCCTGTTGGCCATCTTGTGGTGGCCATCTTGTGTCCATATGGGGGCCATATCTTTGACCACATGGGGGCAGCCATCTTGTGTGTTGGAATGATGGTCAATCTGCATATTAATTTTTAATTAGATAGGATAGAGGCCTGGTGTATGGGTGGGGACTAGCTGGTTTGCCCTGAAGAGTGTCCCTAATCAGGATGGGAGTTCCCTTGGGGCCTGGGGTGGCCTAGTTGGGAGGCCTGTGGTAGTTTGCAGGCTGACCACATCCCCTGGCAACCCAAGCCAAGGCCCTGGTATCAGGGATTTATTTATTTTTTACAATTGAAACTTTGTAGCCTTGAGCAGAGCAAGCCTCCTGCTTGGTCTGTGGTGGCAGCCATTTCTGGGTTTTATTTATCTTCTATAATTGAAACTTTGAAGCATTGAGTAGAGGCCTGGGTTGGCCAGGATGTGTGGAAGCTTGGCTTCCTCCATCACTGGGGAAACCCACGCCTCCCTCCTGATCTCTTCATGGGCACAGCAATCTTGGTTGAGGTAAATTTGCATAGTCGCTCCTGATTGGCTGGTTGATGTGGCTGGTGGGTGTGGCTTGTTGTGTAGCAGAGGTACAGTCAATTTGCATATTACTCTTTTATTAGCTAGGATGTTTGAATTTAATTTTAAAAGAAAGATAAAGTAGTAACTTAACTTTTAAAACAGAGGGCTGGAATGAATACAGGGTTAACTATGATTAGCTATGGAATGGATCAAATATAGTATGATATCATAGTTTCTAACTTAAGGATTTTTTTTGTAATTTAAGCCTCAATGATTCCTCTATAATACTCTTCTCACTTATATGCATTCTTATATTCTTTCATGGTTGGAAAAAAGGGAGTGGACATATCACTATTGGATCATAAACAAATACCCATGGAATTATGTTACGCATCATGTGCTTTCAACAGAAAAGCCTGAAAATAGCAGATCCAACCATTATTCTCTGCTTTTCCTTAAAGTAATGGAGGACTTTGGCATATTATCCAATAAATAATTCTAAATATATTGAGAGAAACTGATTTCTTCTAGTTGAGAAATTAGAAAGGAATAATAGAACATGCAATGGATTTGATCTGGGTTAAATTAAACAGAATATTTCTTTAAATCATCTTATGCTTCTTGTTTTATAACTTAATATCGGGGCAGGCTGATAATATTTGGAAAACTATCCCTATCAAAAATTCTGGAAGCCACTTATATAAATTTAGTTATTCATGAGAGTTTATATCATCCTCAACTCTGAGACCATTTATAAAAAACATCAACCCTTATCAGTTTTACAGCTTCAAGAGTATAAAATATCAATAACCAAATTTTTACTGACTTAAATATTTCCAAGTTCTGTAAGGGGTCTCTTCAACTCATTATATTTGTTAGATTCCAAATTAAAATCCAGTAGCCCATAAACCACTTAGGTATTCAGATAAATTTTGATAAGGTATAAAATTCTATTTGTTACAACTGAATAGAAAGTTGTTATGGTAAAACATTTAACATCTCCTTTCAGGAATGATTGTCCCTTTCATTGTTTGCTCAGTTAATTCCTGCTTATCCTCCTCTTTATAAGGGAAGCCTTGCCCAGACTTCTCTAATTTGGTTGAATCCTTATTTTGCTTTTTCTGCTAGAACTACACATCTTCTTTAGACTTGTCATAGACAAAATTTTACATTTGTTTAAAAAATTATTTGATTAATGTATGCAAGCTCCAGGAAGACAAGGGCTGTATTTGTTTTTTCTCGCCACCATATCTCCAGTGACAAATGAATGAATAAAATGTCTGTTAGATGAAATGTTGAACAAGGCAGGTCATGGAATTGAGTTTTAAGGAGAATGTAGCTTGTTGCAATTAGAAGTAAATAAGGAACTGGCAACAAAGATCACAAATTTGGAAAACCTTCTAGAATGTTGACTGTGAGTACATAAGAGCACACGATTAGGGTAAGTAAAAGAGTTGTTTTATGAAGTTGATGGATCACCCATTCAGTAATAAGACAGGCTTTTGTAGACACTGTGAGCCATCACCATACTGCAGCACTAAGTGTGTTGTACTGTAACCTTCACTGTGTGGTTTATAGTAGTTTTCAGTTTTTTAGTTCCCTCAAATGTATTGCCCAAATTTATAGTTTTCCAACATGTGCTACAAACAACAACAAAAATTTAAACTACTCTCTGAGTTCTAATATCCCCACTAAGAAAGCAAAGATGTTAGAAAAGGCCAGTGCCTCCCCATCTTGGCTGCATATTAGAATTATCTGGGAGGAGCTATAAAACAAACAACAAATAAACAAACAACAAAAAATAGAGCTCAAAAACCACTTTAGTCCAATTAAAAAAAATCTTTGAGTATGAGGCCCAGACCCTGAATTTTTTTTTAATATTCAGAAATTCCAAAGGATAACCAGGGTTAAGAACCACTGAAATAATTCACACCTTTTCCACTTGTTCCAATTTTTTGTCATTCTAACTTAATAAGAAACTATACAAAAGACATTGCTATCCTCACAATTTGTGAAAGTTTTAAGTTTATTTTCTTTCATATCCTCAGTGAAGCAAAACCACTAGGGTGCAAAATGAATCATATCTACAATGAGGTATCTGTGTGCAAGGGAACTTCATGAAGGTTTAGCTAATTAATGTTTTAATAAGTTCAGAATAAAGACTAGCAATGCCCCCAGAACTATCAACTACCCGGCTGCTGTATGTGGGAGGGTTGCAGAAATACCTATACTCTACAGTCTTCTCTCATCAAAAGGACTCTTGACTGGAAAATAAAGATCCTCACTAGTAAACATGTCCTTCATTGTCCTGAAATGGGTGTGTGAATTGACATACAACAGCTTTAAATGCATAAGTGCATTTCCTTTGGATTTGCAAAGAGTAATTCAGCCCAGGTACCACAACTTTTTTCTTCTAAAACAATTAACAGAAGTCAGTCATTGCTTTTCATGGACATATTAACATGAATGAGTCTTTGAAGGCTTCTACTAAGGGAAGATTCCCATTCTGGCATAATTTATAGACTGTTGTCTATTCTCTGTTTAAACACATTTTCTCATGGGTGAACCTAATCTCCAACTGCCACCAATGTCACCGCTACCACTATTTGTTAGGAAGCTTTTTAGTAAACTTAGAAATATCCTTCATCTTTATCATGTCTTCTTCGTAACCCATCTGAAGTCATGCAGAACAAGTCTAATTTTCTTTAATGTCTGAAAGCAATTTAAATTCTTGGAAGAGAGCTACAGAGATCTCTACATTGTCTCCCCCTGCCCCCTTACCCCTCCCTTGTATCTTTCAAAGACATTGTAAACTTTCTATGACACTAATGGGTGGAATGCCATTTTATTTAGGTGTGACAGCTACCATAGTTCCTGTGATTAGCACGCAACAGCTTATCTGTAGAATAAAAATATGCACTTTGTAAAGAAATGCAGAGCAACTCCTGCTCTTCATTGTAACCAAGATGTTCAGTGTTTGGGTTTGCTTGCTCAGACAAAATTATACCTTTTCAGGAAATGGAATATTAGCAATTTTAATAGATTAATGAGCAACCCCTACTTCTGCTGCTAAAACCAACAAAGACCCATTTGGGGAACCAAATGTGATCACTTCAATTGCTTCTGTATGAACATCACTATTATGTCTTTCTTTCCCTGGCGATAATTGAGGACTTCTAAAACTGATGCTCATAAGCAGTAAGAGGATATTGAAATTATCTTCCTTTTTTGCTAACACAGAATTCCCAGTTTCCTTGGGTGTATTAGCTTAAATAAAATAATAAGATTTAGCAGATTATATGGTTGTAACATCATTTTTTATAAATTCAACAGGAGTGTAGTTCACAGCATTGCAACAAAGCCTTGAAAAAAATCTTAGAACTGCTCTAGCCAGTTTGGTTCAGTGGATAGAGCATTGGCCTGCAGACCCAAAGGGCATGTGCCTCAGTTGCAGGTTCCCCCTGGTCAGAGCCTGGTCAGGGATCATGCAGGATCAATCGTAATATAAATATCTGTGTTTTCCGATGGTCTTAGGTTCTACAGCAGTGATTTTCAACCTGTGGGTCATGAAAGGTTGAAAACCACTAACAGGGTCACCAAAGACCATCGGAAAACACAGATATTTACATTGTGATTCATAACAGTAGCAAAATTACAGTTATGAAGTAGCAACAAAAATAATTTTATAGTTAGGGGCCACCACAACATGAGGAACTGTATTAAAGGGTCTTGGTATTAGAAAAGTTGAGAACCACTGATATAGAGTAAATTTTCTGATGGCCACATTAAAGCAAGTTTTAAAAAATATAGGTAAAATTAATTTTAATATGTTTTACTTAGCCAAATATATCTAAAATATTCTCCTTTCAATATAGAATCAATAGAAAATTTATTATATTTACATTCTTTTGTTCTTTTGTGCCAAGTCTTCAAAATCTGGTGTGCATTTCATACTTATATCACAGCTCAATTTGGACTAACCACATTTCAAGTGCTCAACAGTTACATATGTGGCTAGTGGCTACAATATTGGAAAGCACAAAAAGAATACTTTTTATTTAAGCTTATCATTTTTAAATGTTCTTTCAAAGAAAACTGTAATTACTGAATTATATATTTCAAATATAAAAAGAATTTTTATAATATGTAGAAACTCTTAGAATTTTAGGTTCCATATATTTTCTTCTTACTTTTTGCCTAAATAATACCTAAAGAGTCAGAAGTAGTAGTCAAGGACACTGGAGAAAGTCTCATGTCCATTAGTCCTACAAAATTTAGTCCTAAACCTCAGAACACAGTGGTAAATAAAGCCAGACTGAGAACCACAAGATCAAATTTATTGGCTGTGTATTTTTCTGAATCAAAAAGCCTTTGGCTTTTCTATAGGATGTTAAGCTATAGCAGTTAAAGAATTAATCTTGGCATAACTGTCATTTATGATTTGGATTTTGCAGAACAACTTAAAAACTGTGTCTGAAGTCAGGATTGGATTCTAAATGTGTTTCTAAATGGAATTCTATTTGGGCTTTTTACTTGCTCACTACTGTTTGGGCCAAAAATGGTTTTAAATTCTTAGGGATTCCACTGTAAGAGGTATCTTATAAACAGTGTGAATAAGCTAAATAAAATGAGCTCTCATGTGATTCCATATTATATGGGGAAATCTTAAAGTACATAAGTACATATGTATTAGCTGCCAAAAAAGACTCCTGTCCTTTAAAATCTGTAGAAACATGGAACAGACTGTTGAATCTCAGAGCGAAAGGGGAGGTAGATGAGTGGGTGGGATGAGATCAACCAAAAAACTTGTATGCATGTAGGCATAACCCATGGACACAGACAAATAGGGTGGTGGAGGTTTGGGGCAGGGGACAGGGGCAGGCTTTAAGGGTCAATGAGAGGAAAAAGGGAACATATATAATACCATCAACAATAAAAAGTTTAAATAAATAAATAAATAAATAAATAAATAAAATGATTTCCAAATAATAAAAAATAAAAAAAACTGTTTAGTCATGATAATACTGGGACAATTTTGAGTGGAAGCACAGAAGAGTGAGCCCTTATTCTCCAGAAATGTGCAACGGAAAATGGGGGGAAAGATGGGCAGAACTAGTCATAACTAATGTGATAATGATGTAAAAAGAGGGAACATGACTATTATTTTCTACAGCACCTCCAGCACTTAGCAAAATGACTGGCATATACCAAGTGCTCTGTAAATATTTTTTTTGGAACGAAGGCTATAGATCCCTCTATGTATGCTCATGATGCAGCAAACTGAGAGCTTTCACAAACCAATTTGCCTTGAGTAGGTGATGGCAACTTAAGTACGGTATCTATTATTAACAAATCATGGTAGAGGTGAATACATATACATTAAAAACAATACACTTCTAATTAGTGGCTGTATTCAATTTTTATTGTTGCTGTAATAAGTTACTACAAATTTAGTGCTTAAGACAATATAAATTTATTATCTTTACTGTTCTGACACAGGTCTCACTGGGTTAAAAACAAGGTATTGGCAGGGCTGTGTGCCTTTCTGGAGGTTCTAGGGGAGAATCCATTTCCTTATCTTTTTCAGCATTTTTTTTAAATTTATTTTTAAATATATTTTATTGATTTTTTTACAGAGCGGAAGGGAGAGGGATAGAGAGTTAGAAACATTGATGAGAGATATCGATCAGCCGCCTCCTGCACACCCCCTACTGGGGATGTGTCCGCAACCAGGATACATGCCCTTGACAGGAATCGAACCTGGGACCCTTTAGTCCGCAGGCCGATGCTCTATCCACTGAGCCAAACCGGTTTCGGCTTTTTAAATTTTTTTTATTTTTTATTGATTTTTTACAGAGAGGAAGGGAGAGGAATAGAGAGTTAGAAACATCAATAAGAGAGAGACATCTATCCGCTGCCTCCTGCACATTCCCCACTGGGGATGTGCCTGCAACCAGATTACATTCCCTTGGCCAGAATCGAACCTGGGACCTTTCAGTCTGCAGGCCAACACTCTATCCACTGAGCCAAACTGGTTTCGGTCTTTTTCAGCATTTAGATACTGCTTACATTCCTCAACTCATGGCCACCTCCCTCCTTCAGGGTCACTGACATTGCATCTCCCTGATCATTCTTTCTAGGGCACATGCTTCCTGGCCATGGCTGGGAAAGGCCATATTTACAGTTTTCTCTTGTTATTTTGCTTCTCTCTTATTCTCTTACTTTCTCTCAGTCTCTCTTTACCTTTCTCTGTAATGAACCAGGGGTCTGAAAAAAAAATTGCATGCAGATAGCATTTAAATTAAAATGTAAAATTCTTAATTTCCCCAAGGTATCTGTTTCTTACTGCCTTCCATAAGCCTGAAGCTAATCATATTATAGAAGAAACAGAAAAAAAAATTTCAATGGCAGATATAAAGTATCACCTACATATCTGATTATCTATAATAAAAGTATAATATGCTATTTATACCAGATAGTTGAACCACCTTCCAGACAAAGCTGGGGCTACAAGGGCCAAGTCAAACTACGACAGCTGTGTGAAGGTCAAGCCCCTTGCACGAATTTCTTGCATCAGGCCTCTAGTATATATATATATATATATATATATATATGTGTCTGTCTGAATAATTACATCACATAGCATTGCCTGGCTTCCTCTCCCCAGTGACAACTAGCCTCCTTGCAGTTTCTTCAGCCCAGGAACACGGCTTGCTTCATAGGAAACATTTCACACTGTAACCAAATATCTGTGAAGTGTTTTCCTGTGCCTCCTCTCATTTGATCCTCACAGAATGCCTGGAGTAGAAAGATAGGAGACTTGGTGGAATTCTATTTTCTTTTCATTAGCCAGAAAATGGAGATTTAGAAAGTTTAGAAACTTGACTTGACTGAAAAGAAGTAAGAAATGGTGGACCTTGAAAATTATTTCAGATTTTCTTAGTGCACAGAATATAGTCAAATACTGCTGCAGTTAAATGTTTTACCCTTTGTTCTCCCTGCATGATTTAAAATAATAATTTGCTCCATGCTAGTATCTACTGCTGTGTTGCTGACAATTACCTGAAAGATAAGTCGGGGTGCTTCATTGGACTGGGAAAAGTTTAGCTAAATCAGAAAGCAAGTCTAATTAAGCAAGTTTATTCTATATTTATAAAAGGCTAAATTGACTTGAGCACGTGGGCTACATATAAAGCTCCCGTTGACACCAATCGCATGGGTGTATTTCTACTGTTGTTGTCAATTGTGAATTTGGTTGACACTTCTATTATAGAGCAAGAGCAACTAGTGATATTAAACTATTTCTTCTAATTAATTTCCTTTCAATGTGCACAAATCCATGCACTGAGCCACAAGTAAAATATAACCAAATAAAATAAATAAAATATAACCAAGCAATAAAGTTGCATTCACCATGGGAAAAAATATTAAAACAAGTTTTGCCCTTATTTTAACCTAGGGAAGTATAACCAGAACAAGAAACACATATATGTATGGACAAAAAACAATAACTGTTGAAACATGAATAGAAACTGTGTTGACCAAAGAAACATTTCTGATACCTTTTTGTGGACAAAATATTCAACCACAAACTCCCTTGAAACCTCAAACATATCCACATATGTAAATGCAAAATATTTTTCAGGCTTTGCTGTAATAATTTATTTTATATCTCAAAATTTCATCTATTGTCCATGTTCTGCATTCTAACACATATTTCATGTGGAAAAAGTATGCTTTAAAAAGTGAATATATCTGGTGCTCTTAAACATTTATTACTGTGGCACCAGGAAAAGCAGCTACATAAATCCCAATCCAGACAAAAAGGCATTGCTATAGAGGAAAAGAGTGAGATGGGTTTAAAAATAATTTCTTAATATTGACCTAGAGTTCAAATAACAGTCATCCATTTCCATCTACTTGTTATTCTATCAGAGTGTTGAAGAAAGTATAAAAGCAGTTGTTTTTAATGTGCTTTTATCCATGAACAGAATAATAATTCTGTGGTTAAGATTAATAACAGCTATTATGTGCCAGGCATCAAACTAGCTATTTTATTAATAAATGCTTGATCTATTTTTATCCTCACAACAACTCTATTAGATATGTATGGCTAGCCAAAAGACAGCTGAGGCTCAGAGAAGGTAAGTGCAAGCCAAATGATTCCTCTGTATGTGCTACATGTGTGCTCTTGTTAATGCTCAACCAATTTTCAATACAGTGAAAGTACTCTGAGCCTACAGGCATTTATGACACACTACTCTCAAACACAGAGTCTTTAAAACTAGTTCATCAAGGCAGGCAGTAGTTAAATTACATATGGTTAAGGTCATGGAATAAAAAAAAAGTAATTTAATACATTTCTAGTCTGTAATGTCCCTTCCAAGTCAAAATCATGTCACTGATAATGCTCATCTACATTGTCTGCACTACTCAAAACTCAGTGTGATTCATATCTTCTCTATGGAGGTGTCCATGACAACACCAGTGTAAATTGATTTCTCTTCTCTCAAATCCTAGGGCAGTTTCATTGTAGGGAAATGCCATGAAATTGACACAGGATGAAATGAGGCAGTCAGGGTAGGAGAAACAATAACACTAGTGAAGGAGGGACCTAAGGGGGAAACATTAGAGAAGAGGAAGCTGAGAGGTACTTATAAATACAGGGTGTCCCCCCAAAATATATGTACATTTTAGTAGCTGATAGCTCCATTTTAAAGTGAAATATATTTTAATAAATACTGCCTTTATAATTATTCAAAGCATATGTATACATTTTGGGGGGGATATATATATATATATATCAAGTCTATAGTGACTTATGGGAAATAGAGGCTAGGCTTGGGAGAAGCCAAAGCATAAGAAAAATAAATGCCCTCTGTCAAATGAAATGAAGCCAATTAAGAATCATAACATAAGATCTAACTCCCTTAACAACTTTTTTTTTTAAATTGCACAATACAGTCTTTTTAACTAGATATATTATGCAGTAGACCTCTATAACTTGTTTTTTTTTTAAAAAGGGCTAAGCACAAGGAAACTTTTGAAGGGGATGGATATGTTTATGACCTTAATTGTAGTGATGGTATATGAATATGTCCAAAGTTATCAAAGTGTGTACATTAAATATGTGCTGTTTTTATATATCAATAATCCATCAATAAAGCAGTTAAAAATAAAAGTAATGACAAATAGAGGTCTTGGTATATGATTACCTATCCCAATGGTCAGCAAACTCATTAGTCAACAGTGCCAAATATCAACAGTACAATGATTGAAATTTTTTTTTGAGAGCCAAACTTTTTAAAGTTAAACTAATATAGGTAGATATATTGTTATTAACTTAATTAGGGTACTCCTAAGCTGGCCTTAAAAACTCAAGGCGCCAAAGAGCCTCATGTGGCTCACGAGCCGCAGTTTGCCGACCACTGATATATCTTAACAAATTTCAATTTAGCAAATTATGATTCACTCTTACAATATATTTGTACCATGGTCATAAATTGGAAATATCAGAGGAGGCTTGAGAGTTCCACAGGAAGGTTCAAACCCTGAACAGAGGAGTTTCAAAGGGAAGATGGGGATGGTGGTTGGGGGGAGTGATTAATCAGGGAAATTATATGTATATATGCATAGCCCATGGACACAGATAATAGTGTTGTGAAGGGGTGGGTGCTGGATGAAGGAGGTCAATGGGAGGAAAGCCCAAACAAAAAAGAAACAAAAAAGACATCTGTGATACTTTCAACAATAAAGATACATTTTTAATAATGACAAAAACTAACAAACAAAAAAGAACAAACCCTGGATCCACCACCACCCTCTATCTGAAAGACAGAAGAGCTAAGTGCTTAAGAGTGTGGGCAATTGAGCAGACAAGCTGGATCTAGTGTGACCAATTGTTCCAATTTGCCTAGGAATGTTGGTAGTTTCAACACTGAAAGTCCTTTTTCTTGGAAAGATGGTTAGTCACCCTACCTAGGCTGAATCTCACTCCCACTATTTCTCCACCATGCGACCTTGACCAGGTTACATCTATAAAACACCAGTGATAATAATGGGAAATATTTAAATGGAGTTGTTCTTATTCACTGCTGGTAGGAATGTAAACTGAATCAGCCACTATGGAAAACAGTATCGAGGTTCCTAAAAAAAATTAAGAATAGAGTTACCATATCATCCAACACATGAAAATATTTATTTGCAAAGGTATGTTCATTGCAGTATTATTCACAGTGACCAAGATATGGAGATAACCGAAGTGTCCCTCAATAGATGATTGGATAAAGAAGATATGGTACATATATACAATGGAACACTACTCAGTCATAAGGAAAGATGTAATACTGCCATTTGTGACAACACAGATGGATCTTAAGAATATCATGCTAAGTGAAATAACTCAGACAGAAAAAGCCAGAACCATATGATTTCATTCATATGTGTGATATAAAACTGAAGGCAACAAATGAACAAACAAGAAAAAAACAACAACTCATAGACAAAGACAACAGACATAGGGAAGGAGGGGTAGAAGGGTAATAAAGGGTAAAAAGGATCCAAAATATGGTGACAGAAGGAGATTCGACTTTGGGTGGTAAACATACAGTATAATGTAATATACAGATCATGTATATAATTGTACACTGGAGACCCCTATAATTTTATTAACCAATGTCACCCCAATAAATTTAATAAAAATAAAACAAAATAAATGAAGTTATTCTGAGAAAAAATTATTAATATCTACAAAGCTCTTGGAGCATGTCTGGGACATAAACAGCAAGTGCAAGTAGTTGTCACAACTTGAACTTGCTGAGCCTTAGATTTCTTATCTGACAATGAAGATGCTAATGTCTACCTCATAGTGTTACTGTGAGATTTAAATTAAGTAAGATTATGGCATAACTCCCTTCTTTAGTGCCTGAATATATTAACTAGATAGGGTATTATTTGTTCAACCAACCACTACTGTATTTAAGTAAGCAAAACCATTTTGTACAACATTACATAATTATAAAAATGTTAAAGCATCAGAGGAAAGATAAACCAGCCTCAACTACTTAGAAATAAATAGATATGCGAAAAATATAGAATAAATCCAGGCCATACCTCCAGAACATATTTAGCAGCAAATATATTGTCTTTCTGCACTGTAAAGGCTAAAATAATCTCTGAAATAATACATTATTCTAGACCGCAAAACCTTAAGGAAACTTGCTAAATGCAATTCCTAAGAAATGCTGAAAACAATTCTTGTGCTCATGGTGGGGAAGATACAAATGTGGAGTCCTGACTATGAAATGAAGAAGCTGTCCCTCAGCCTGCCTCCAGCATTCTCCAAGGAAAAGGACTAGCTAATCTTCATTTCACCTTGGAGAACTGCTTAGTGTCATGGGGTCCAGAAAATATCCTCTAATTTGATCAATTTTAAGCACAGTTACAAGGTGACAGCATTACAAGAGCTACATGGGACCTTCGTATAAGTCCCTACACCCACCACACTCCTACAGTTCTGGGAAACAGATGTAGTTTAAGAATATCATGGAGGGGGGGCTAGAAACTGGGTTAAAAGAACAGAAGGAGAGAAGAGAGATGAAAAATTTTCTCTTTGAACACAGGAAGCTAAAGAAGTAGTAAACCTGCTTTGTATCCCAACCTCTAATGTGACAATATGACCTTTTACCCCATGGGGACCCAGTTTTCTCATTTATATGAGTGGGTCTGATGAAGCCATAGTCTCTTTACACCTTATCAATGTAATTAGCATTTCCTCAAAACTTTTCAGTGGCTAAGGGTCTGCATATAAAAAAAACAAACATGCAAATTGAAATTTTACAAGCGTTAATTTCCACTGTGAATTCCTAGAATATAGGGTAGATGATTTGATGACATGCATTAACTGTGAAAACCGACTTTTTAATTTTATGCATTTAATTCACCCATATGAGAAATTGTGTGCAATAGAAAGAAGTTCATGATGTTGATTGGGTTCTCCAGAAATCAGACTCTAAGAAGGAGGTTAGCATTCAGGATATTTACTAAGAAGTAGTTTGGGCCTTAACACCTGTGAAAGGGAGGGGAAGGCAGGAGAATTGGCAAAAGGAGAATGTGAGCTGCAATGCAGGCCTTCCCACTCCTTGATTACCCCCACAGACATCAGAATTGGTCCACATTGGACTAAAATGGCTTTCTATCCCCAGCCTCTATCAGCTTTGAAAGTGGGATGATATGGGAATGGCAGGATTTTGGATAAACCAACAGGAGCTTTCTTTTGAGAGGGTATTTGGATGGCATATCACCATTCTCACCAAAGTATGTGAATGTTATTAATCTATTGATAAACATTTCACAAAAATATCACTTTTATATTTATGAAAAGGTGATTAAAATAAAGTTTTACTTTGACTATATAAATTAGCAGTTGAATAAAAATATTAAACTCATTAAGATCTTTTTGAAAGTCAAAATTAACATTTTAATAGCATTTTATTCATTCCTCTTACACATTATCATCTAATTTTATATTTACATGTGTATAACAAATCTCTTCTACTTCTCCAGTCTTCAAATATGAACAAGTCATTCTCTTTTTCAGATATATTTTCTTTTGTTCTTTATTTCAAATGCTCACGTGAGTGATTTCTTTTCCAGATTCCATTTCTTTTTTCCCCCCATTAGAAATGTTCACTCCATGGACTGCAGTTTGAATTTGGATATATTATATACTAACCAAATAATTTTGAGGTAGTAGGATTTTATACTCTGTTTTAATCTGTCCCAAATTTCAAGACTGGTAAGAAATAACTCAGGATTCAAATGCAGAGTTTAGAACCAACTTTAATATTTTCCTAAGTTTGTTTTCCAAATTTAATTTTTAAGAAAGACTTCAGAATTCAAAGGCAAACAGACAGAATATGTCTACTTTAAAAGAAAATCTAATTTGTAAAAATAGAAAAGTAATCATTTCTTTGCAGCCTTTATCCAAGTTGCGGTAACTGTTTTTCACATTTCCTTTAGGAATTTTCAGTATCTAGGTCCTCGCCATACTTCATACTGTTCTTTTCTCGATAAAATACTTCATGGGTAGTTTCTCCCATTTTCCTTGGATGACATTCTCTCTTCCCATTGCTTTTCCATTCCTCATTGTTCAGGCTGTCCTCTGCACACCCATAACAGAAGCAGTGTTCATTCGTACAGTAACAATGATGCTCCCCTCACAGATCTTCCCAACACCACAGACTAACACATCCTTGCAGGTTAACCACCCTTTTATTAGTTTTAGTGTCTAAGCTCCAGAAAGAAAAAAACTGAAGGGATCTTTTTTTTAACAAAGGTATACCTCAGACTAGAACCAATATTTTTGGTTTTCTTGGCCCTATTGAGTCCATATGCTATACAATCTAAAAGTATTGCTTTTAAAGTCGAGCATGGCTCGCAATACAAGAACAACTTTATCTCCAGAGTCCATAGAGTATTGTGAATCATACATTAGTAGGGATATTTAAATAAAACATTTTTATGTATATATGTGTGTGCATATATATAAAATTGCTAAATATATGTAGAGAGACCAACACTGTTCATTACACCCTCTTAGTATTCATTAAGTTCTCACAGAGTCAAGCAAAGAAGCCCACTGCTTTGTTTCCTAAATATTGCAAATAGTATTTACACTAAGTGAGGTCACTAATGTCATGGTTACAATCTGGCAGAGAACCCTGTTCCTATCATTGACTCCTCGTACAACAGAGCATCTCAGCAGCTAAGTCATTACTAAAAATCAATAGCTTTTCTAATAATATTGAAGTAAACTTATAATTATAATGGAGTATATGGTTTATGGAAACAAAATTTAAAGTTTCTTAATGTTTTATTAAGTGACAATGAATACCACATGTTGAGGACACATGTATCTCCATAAGTCTGTGTGGCAAAGCACTGAATGAAAAAAGACCTACTTAAAAGAGTGTTTTTGTTGCCCAATCCTTTTCAAGTTATACATCTAGAAGTATTTTAAAATATTTTTATATGGGTTTTCACATTGCTTTTCTTTAATTCTCTGCATCAGTATGGGAAATGTAATATGTTTTCCATCTCTAAAGCAGAAAGTCACTCAGGATTCAATTTGTATTTCTACAAAAGAAAAGGAAAAAGCAATTTGAGGAGGTACATGATGGTGGAAAACGTAGGGCAAAGAAATGCTAAAATCATGTTTTTGGCATCAATGGTTCCCAGACCTACTGCAGTGCCTTCCATGTTTATACTTGCAAAAAAGATCACATTGCAAATAAGCATGAATTAGGTCCTATAACACTAATTTCCTGCTCTAGTTCCTTGAAAGATTATTTAGAAAATCCAAGCTTGTGTGATCCAGTTTTAGAATATATGCTAACATCCTAATTTAATACAAAATCAGCTACATTTTAATCACCTGAGTTTTTATTTTTTCAGATAAAATGGAGGCCTCGTTAAAGAGCCTCCAAATTGATCTTGGTGCCCTCACTTAGAAATTCTCTTTAGCAACTTCTCATTAGTTAGTGAGAATCCCTGAGATCATCTTTTTGCTGTTCAAACCATACTACTCCTATTTTAAAGCCTGTCAGCTGACAATACAAACACAGATGCCAAACTCCAGTCCTTATCCTTCCAGTCAGTCATTGGAAATTTATGAAATGCTTTAACTGAATATATGTAGAGAAATATATGTAATACAGTTATAACTTTCAGGGACTTGAAGCTCTTCCCATTTTTAATAACCAAATTTCAGGCAACAAGTAGGTAACTGATTTGTTCATAATCAGGCTTCAGGTTCACAATGGAATTTGGAATAGAACCTAATCTCTTAATCCTAGGTTTATGATCTTTCTCTCTCAAAATAAATAACTGATGTTCAAAAAATTAATTCAAACATAAAATATGGAAAATCTAGTAAAAGCTCCATAGTTAGTGGACCAGTCAATTACTATAGCAATTGTCGTTAGATTCAAGAAAGACCAAGAGCTAATTACTTGGGAACTTTTCTCCTCTCTGCCCCAATATTGAAACTTAAAAATGAAGGAGTCTACACTTACTCTCTCACTGATTTCATTACTGACTTACCGATATGGTAAGAGTGGACTCTGACATATATCGAGTGAAAAGGAGGCTACTTCAAGTAGCGTGAGAGTCAAAACTGTTTAGACAGTCTGGCCGATGTGGCTCAATGGTTGAACATCGACCTATGAACCAGGGGCTGGCCAGTTCAATTCTTGGTCAGGGTACATGCTCGGGTTGTGGGTTGGATCTCGAGTAGGGGGCATGTATGAAGCAGTTGATCAATAATTATCTCTTATTATTGATGTTTCTATCTCTCTCTCCCTCTCCCTTCCTCTCTGAAATCAATATAAAAAATGTTTAGATATTTTCAAACAAGTTATCAGGCATGAAATGTTTGAGAATGAAGAACACTGGGTATTGAAGTGTTCCTGCAACTCTTTGACTAAATGTGGGCTCTTGAGCAAGTTAACTTTAGTTGGTCTCACCAACCACAACTATAAAATAAAGGAACCAGACTTAGAGAATCAAATTGTTACTTTTATCACTAAACATCCATAGATTCCATGGTTTATTTTTCCTCAACTATTTCCTTTGTAGCACAAGTGATCATGATAATTATGCCTTCCAGATAATTATTAAAAAGCACATTGAATACTCCATTCTACTGTTTTACTCTCCCAAATTGGATAATATCTGGTCAAGATTCTTCACCACCATCCCTAAGAGGATACACTTGTGGGAGTCTGTGTTAGTGACTGCAGAAAAGATTATTCAGTGTTATGTAGGAGGATGGTGGAGCTGATTGCTCCTTAGCTGTCAGGAAACTGCTCATCTAGAAGACTTGGAGTATGGGGGTGGCTCAAAAGGAAAAGTTTACTCACAAATACAAGTGATGCCTGGAAAATGGAATCTTAGTGATCAAAAGCTAAGGGAAGCAATAATGGCAGTCACATAAACCTTGTGTTCAGAGAATGGGGCAAGAGGTATAGTAATAAGGGAACTGTGAGCTTTCTGCCTGAGTTAAGGAACAAATTGCTATATGCAATGAATAAAAGAGAATACTAGAAGCAAGTCTGAAAATGGCAATGATCTGCCAAGGACAACTCCAGTCACCATCCAAAGAATAGAATTGATGAGTACACCCTGTGGAAATGACTCACCAGTCACTTAGATTGTTGGCCCTGTTAAAACACCCACAGGTGGCCATCATCACTATTAACAAGTTCAACAATCCTAAATAAACAAGCAACACTTTCTTTACCAGTGTAGGACTGCTGGTTTTGGAAATTTATTTAATTGGCACTTACAATCTGCCTCTTCAAAGGGCCTGACCTGTACCACTCAAAGCAGGTGAGACCAACATCTTGGCATAGATTCCAGTTAGTTCAGTGAAAGTCTACAGCAGCAATAATTTTCCCTGATCTCTTCAGAGAGGAAGGTTTTTGTTCAATCATTTCTATAGCTTATCCCTGAATCATTTTGGAGTATGAGTCTTGGGATACAGAAGTACTTGGAAATTAATGCTTCAAATTTATTGTTGCTCATAGATTATCTCAGAATAGCCATATGGAATACAGTTTGGGAAACTGATAAGGAGTTCACATACTTAGCACCATGACTAGCCATAAAGTTTGAGAATCCAGCTAATTGTATAGGTACTTCTAGTCCACTTTAAGAAAAACGATGGTTTCTTCTCTTTGGAAAGAAATAACAAACACCTATCGAACGCTTTTTTTATTATGTGCCAGGCATTGCTTCTAAGACCTTTATCCATTGACACCTATAATCCAGGCAATGACCCAGTGAGGTAAGTGTTATTATTCCTATTTAACAGTTGCTAAAATTGAGACATGAAGAGGTTAAGTATAACCAGTAAGCAGTGAAGCTGTGAGTTCAACTCAGTCATTCAGGCTCCAAGGTCCTTACACTTAATCCCAGTGTTGGACTGTCTTTGGAAGTAGAGATAGAAAGCTTCATAAATTTCGTATTTCACCAAATCTTGCCACATTTCTAACTAGAATGATCAGCTATCTCACAAATATAAATACAATCACAAGAAATAATATTGTAAGTTAAAATGTGCTATTCTCTACCTAAAGCAATTCTCAAAATCCTCTTTATTCTTAGTTTTGCTCTCCTGATTCTGCTTATAGTTCTAAAATTGGATTTTTTAAAATCTAATTAAAGTTTAGAGACATTTATTTGCATTGATCCACAGGTTCCAAGACTTTTGCTTCTTTTTTGTTTTGTTTTGTTAATCATTACTGAAGATATTTTTTCCATTGATTTTTTTTTTGAGAGAGAGACTAGAGGGAAGGGAGGGAGAGAGGCAGGGAGAGAGAGAGAGAAAGAGAGAGAGAGAGAGAGAGAGAGAGAGAGAGAGAGAGAGAGAGAGAGGAATCACCCCAACTTGGTCCAAGATTGGACCTGCAACCCACGTATGAGACCTTGACTGGGAATCAAACTCGAGACCTTAGGTTTGTGGGCCAATGCTCTAAACACTGACAATACCAGCTAGAGCAAGCCTTTTGGTTCTTTTATTTTTAAGCTTTTTGGTTCTTAAAGACTATACCTGAGTTCACTGTATTTACATGTTTTGGGTACTTGATTCAATACTATTTGAAAAGAATAAATACTGGATGAAATAGTATTTTTTTGTGAAGCAATGTTACAAAATGCTTTCCTCATTAGACAGCCTTCCCCATTCTTTACTATTAGCAATTATAATCATTTCTCTATTCTTAATGTCAAAAATATGTAGTTCTTAATAATTCATAATCTTGATAAAAAATAGAAAATATTTGGTGCAGATAAGAAAAAATAAGAATAGTTTAAAATCTATGTTGACTATTCATTAGACATGATTCCCCAAGAAAGCACCAAAAACCAAGGTCCTGGAATGTATTCTACTCTTTCTTAATTCTTTTTCTACTCTGATTTCATCTCTGTCATATTTTTTTGTGTTTGGAGATGTTAAAATGGGTACAAAGAATTTTGTGATATGGCTAATGGGACCTTGAGATAATGATACATTTAGTTTGTGCTTAATGAAATTTGTTTTTCTTCCTAAATTCTGTGAACATTGCAGGTTTCATTTTTTTCTTCAAATATGTAATGTTGTGGTTTCTTTGCTAATTCAAAGTAAATATATTTGTACCTCATTTTATTTTTTAGTCTTGCCCTCCTTCTAATCTCCAGAGAGGGAAGAAGGCTGAAAATGAAGTTAAAAATCCATGATGTTTACCTGATGAACAGTTCATAAAATCCCAAAGTACAGGGTTTGGAGAGCTTCCAGGTTGGTGAACACATGGAGGTGCTGGAAGAGTTGTATGCCTAAACAAGGCAGGAAGCTGCCCTCCTTCACATATACCTTGCCCAATGCATCTCTTCTATCTGATGTTCATCTAAATATTTTACCATATCCTTTTACAATAAACTGAGAAATGTCAGTGTTTCTCTGAATTCAGTGAGCCACTCTAACAAATTAATCAAACCTAAGAAAGAGGTCGCTGGAAACAACAATCTACAGCCAGTTGACCTGAAATGCATTTGACAACATGGGATTGCAATTAGTATATAAAGTGTATGTGCTGGGGGAAAAAATGGTGGCAGAATAGACAGACGTGTCCCAAGCCTTGTCCCTGAGCAGACAGAAAGAACAGCTGAGGATCATTGCACTGGGAGTGTTTGTTGGTGAGTTAAGAGACAGTTATACTTCAGGAGAAGATGGGGGACTGCTGGACGGAGCTCTCCTGACTGGGCAGTCCCTACTGCTGCTGGGTTTTCTCCTGGAGCCACCAGCTTGGAGGCGAAGACTGTACCATCTTGAAGGGGAAAGTGGATGTTATCGGAAGCCTGAAAATCTACAACTACAGCACCCACCGAACACCTGCGAACCCCAGAATAGTGGTCCCCAATTGTCACAAACACTCAGATTCAGAGGAGCTCTACACTCCACATGGAAAGGTCAGATTTCATCTGGGATAAGGTGCAGTCTCTGGTGCTTGCAGGACAGAGAAACACATACACTATGGAAGCTGGAGGATAGGGGGAAGGCTGCACCTAGCGAAATCTCTGGCTGTTAGGGCTGGCGTGATCTGTGAATGTGGAAGGGGGTCCTCAGAGCTGCTAACAGAGGGGATCTCTAAAAAGCAACCCATTTTGATCTGACACAGAAAGACAGCCTGGGAGTATTTATTTATTTATTTATTTATTATTTATTTTTTAAAATATATTTTATTGATTTTTCACAGAGAGATAGGGAGATGGATAGAAAGTTAGAAACATTGATAAGAGAGAGACATCGATCAGCCACCTCCTGCACGCCCCCTACTGGGGATGTGCCCGCAACCAATGTACATGCCCTTGACTGGAATTGAACCTGGGACCTTTCAGTCCGCAGGCTGATGCTCTATACACTGAGCCACACTGGTTTTGGCCAGCCTGGAAGTTTTTAAAGTGTGCCGGATGCTTGGACAAGAGGGGAGAAGGGGGACTGCACATACTTGTGTGCAGCTCCAGAGTTCACATACATGCACTTTTCCTTTTCAGATCTTTGCTTCTGATTGCTAAGCCCAAAACATAGGATCACCCAGATGGGGACACCCTAGGAGACTGCAGGGGAAAGTTGTTTTTCTGGAGCCTGAGGATCAAAGCAGGATCAGATTGCCGGAGAACCAGCTCTGAGGCAGCCCACTCCCACAAACCGGTATTGAGTGCCACAGGGGGGACCTATAGTCTTGGAGGTCAATCCCAAAACAGTGCCACCCAGGGGTTGACTCACAAATTGAATATTGTGTAATCAGAAATAAAAGAATAAAGAGGTTAAGAAACACTCCCTGCTTAAAAACCAGGAATGGCTTACAACACTGAGCACCAGGAAAAGCAGGGAACTGCAATATTGTCCTGACTGGGAAAAAGGTGTGCCAAAAAGAACAAACTGAAGAAGTGAATGACCTTCACTACTGCACACTTTTTTTTGTTTTTTATTTTTTATGTTATTATTTTTAATTTTTTCATCTTTTACTTAAGAAACTATTTTTTTTCTTTTTTACCACTTTATTTTACCTTTTTAATTATTACATTTTTATTTTCAATCAGTGTTATTACTACTACTATTTTACCTTTTTGGGGAAAAAAAGTGTCATTTTATTTTTCCTTTATTTTACTTTGGGATTAGAGTTCTACATTCTATTTTCATCTTTCCTTTAGCACCATTTTACTCTATCACAATTCTACCTTTATGCCATCACTCTCTTCCTAACTTTCCACTTTTGTTGTCCTATTTCTCTTACCCTTTTTCTACTAGATTTTCCCTATTCTTTCTTTTTACCCACTGTTAAAATTTCACCCCACTTATATATCTAATTTCCAATCCCCTGCTCCAAGTCCATATACACATCTCTCTTCTCTATCCAAAAAATTGTTTTTTTCTCTGTCCTTTGTTGTTGTTTGCTTGAATGTTGATTATTTTGATTTTTCATGAGATTATTTTGCTTATTCTTTTTGTTTTTTGCTTCTGTTTTTCCCCACCTCACTTGATATTGGTTGTTGTGTGTATTTTTTATTAATCTCTAGATACTTTTTGCTAGAACTTGTTGGGATTAGTGGCTGTTCTATTAGAGTTTTCTCCACATATATATAGTTTGTTCCCCTCTCTTTCTTATTTTCTTTCCTATTTTTTTCTCTATCTTCTCCCAGTTTCATCTTGGCAGTATTTTCTCTTCTTTCTTTGTTTCTTTCTTTCTTTGTTTTCTTTTTATCTCTCTTCTTCTTTCTCTTTTATCTCTTAATTTTCCTCTCTCTGGTGGTCACTTTTATTTGTGGTTATTAATATCGTGAATACATTTCTGTTCAGTGCCTTGTGCATTGTACCTGGTTGTGATGTATTTTGTACCTTAAAATCAATTCAGGAGAGAGAGAACTACATAACCAGACACCCGGAGAAGAGAGATCATGGGGAGACAAATATACAGCCTGCATATAAAAGAAAAGCAGGCATCACCAGAAAAAGAAGTAAATGAAATGGAAGCAAGCAACCTGCCAGAGAAATGGCCCTAACGTAGCTGAAAGAATGGAAGACAAATTCGACAATATGAGTAAGAACCAAAAGGAAATAAAGAACCAAGAAGTAATGAAAAATGACATTGCTGTTGTAAAGAACTCAATAGAAAGGATAAAAAGTAGACTAGAAGAAACAGAGGACAACATCAGTGAGCTAGAAAACAAGGTAGAAAAAAATACCCAAGTAGAGCAGCTTCTAGGAAAAAAAAAATTAAAGAAGCAGAAGAGCCTAAGGGAACTTTGGGACAACACAAAACCAAATAACATCTGCATAATAGGTGTTCCAGAGGGAGAGGAAACTGAGAAAACCTGTTTGAAGAAATAATGTCAGAAAACTTCTCTCATATAGGGAAGGAAAAGCCCACATAAATCCAAGAAGCTCACAGAATCCCAAGCAAAATGAACCCCAAAAGACCAATGCCAAGGCACATTATAATTAAATTGGCAAATACAAACAACAAAGTAAGAATCTTAAAAGTGGCCAGAGAGAGACAGAAAGTTACCTACAAAGGAACCTCCATCAGACTAGTGACTGGTTTCTCAACAGAAAATCATCAGGCCAGAAGGGAATGAAATGAAATATACAAAGTCATGCAAAGGAAGGGTTTGAATCCAAGAATACTGTACCCAGTAAGGTTACCAATCAAAATTGAAGGTGAAATCAGGAGCTTCACAGACAAAAAAGGACTAAGGGAATTTATTATCACCAAACCAGCAAGGCAAGAAATGCTAAAGGGTCTTCTATAAAAAGAAAAAAAAAGAAAGAATGAATGAAAGAAATAGGAAGGAAAGAAGGAACATGGGGGTAAAGAATAAAAATGGTGACAAATAAGTACTTATCAATAATAACTTTAAATGTAAATGGATTAAATGCCCCCCTCAAAAGACATAGGCTAATGGATTGGATAAGAAAACACAACCCATATATGTGCTATCTACAAGAAACCCACCTCAGAAAAAAAGACACACATAAACTGAGTGTGAAGGGATGGAAAAGGTTTTTCAGGTGAATGGAAATGAAAGAAAAGCTGGGGTAGCAATACTTATATCTGACAAATTAAATCTCAAAGTGAAGGACATAACAAGAGATAAGAAAGGCCACTTCGTAATACTAAAGAGAGCAATCCAACAAGAAGAAATAACTCTGGTAAACATATATGCGCCCAATACCAGAGCACCCAAATACATAAAAAAAAAAAAAATTCCTGGAGGATATCAAGGGAGAGATTGACAGCAATACAATCATAGTAGGAGACTTTAATACCCCACTATCATCACCATTGGACAAATCCTCTAAACAAAAAATTAGCAAAGAAACATCAATCCTAAATGACTCACTGGACCAGATGGAATTAATTGATATCTTCAGAACATTTCACCCCAAAGCCACAGAATATACATTCTTCTCACGTGCACATGGATCATTTTCAAAGATAGACCATATATTGGCTCATAGGAAAAGTCTCTTCAAATTCAAGAAGATATAAATCATATCAAGTATCTTCAAATTCAAGAAGATAGAAATCATATCAAGATACAGTGGCATAAAACTGTAAATCAACTACAATAAAAACAATCCAAAGAAATCCAAAACATAGAAACTAAACAGCATGCTATCAAATAATGACTGGGTAACCAGAGAGATCAAGAAAGAAATAAAAAACATCATGGCAACAAATGACAACGAAAACACAACAATTCAAAATCTATGGGACACAGAGAAAGCAGTCTTGAGACGGAAGTTCATAGCTCTACAAACCTACTGCAAAAAAACAAGAAACAATGATAATAAATTACCTAACCCTACAACTCAAAGAGTTATAAAAAGTGCAACAAGATAGGCCCATTGTAAGCAGAAGTAAATTATAATAAAGATCAGAGTGGAGATAAACAACAAAGAGACCAGAGAAACAATACAAAAGATCAACAAAACCAAAAGCTGGTTCTTTGATAAGATAAACAAGACTGATGAACCTTTAGCCAGGCTCACCAAGAAGCAAAGAGAGAAGATCCAAATAAACAAAATCAGAAATGAAAGAGGTGAAATAACAATAGAACCCACCGAAATACAAAGGATTGTTAAGAAATACTGTGAACAACGCCATTACAACAAACTGGACAACCTGAAAGAAATGGACATATTACTAAAAAAATATAACCTTCCAAAACTCAATCAGGAAGAATCTAAACATCTCAATAGGCTAATAACTATGGAAGGAATTAAACCAGACATAAAAAAGCTTCCAGCAAACAAAAGCCCGGTGCCAGACAGCTTCACAGGGGAGTTTTATCAAACACACATGGGAGAATTAAAACCTATCCTCTTCAGAATATTCCAAAGAATTCAAGAAGGAACACTTCTAAGCTCCTTCTATGAAGCCAGCATCATGCTAATACCAAAACCAGATAAAGACAATGAAAGAGGATTACAGGCCAATATCCCTCATGAATCTAGATGCCAAAATCCTCAACAAAATTCTACCAAATTGGGTCCAACAGTACATCAGAAATATCATACAACCCTGACCAAGTAGGATTTATCCCAGGAAAGCAAGAATGGTAAAATATTTGCAAGGCAATAAATGTGATACATCACATAAAGAAACAGAGATAAAAACTATATAGTCATATCAATTGATGCAGAAAAAGCATTTGACAAAATCTGACACCCATTTTTGATAAAAAGTCTCAGCATGGTGGGAATAGAAGGATCATATCTCAACATAATAAAAGCTATATATGATAAACCCACAGCTAACATCATACTCAATGGGCAAAAACTAAAATCATTTCCCCTTAGAACAGGAACAAGACAGGGATGTCCACTCTCACCATTCATGTTCAACATAGTACTGGAAGTATTAGCCATTGCAATTAGACAAGAAGAAGAAATAAAAGGCATCCAAATTGGAAAAGAAGAAGTAAAGCTGTCCTTATTTGCACATGACATGATACTGTACATAAAAACAAAAAACCAAAAGACTCCATCCAAAAACTAATAGACTTAATAAATGAATTTGGCAATGAAGCAGGGTACAAAATTAACGCCAAGAAATCTATGGCATTTCTATACACCAATAGTGAACTTACAGAAAGAGAGACTAAAAAAGCAATCCCATTTACCATCACACCAATAAATTAAGTTACCTAGGAATAAACTTAACTAAGGAGGTAAAACACCTATACACAGAAAACTACAGGACACTGAAAAAAGAGATAGAGGAAGACATAAACAGATGGAAGATCATACCATGCTCATGGATTCGGAGAGTCAACATCATTAAAATGTCCATACTACCCAAAGCAATCTATAGATTCAATGCACTCCCCATTAAAATACCAACGACATATTTCACAGACCTAGAAAGAACTCTCCAAAGATGCATCTGGAACAAAAAAGGACCCCAAATAGCCACAGCAATCCTGAGAAAGAAGAATAAAGTAGGTGGAATCTCAATATCAGATTTCAAGCTGTATTACAAAGCCACTGTTCTCAAAACAACCTGGTAACTGGCACAAGAATAGACCTATAGACCAATGGAATAGAACAGAGAATGCCGATATCAACCCAAACCACTATGCTCAATTAATATTTGACAAAGGAGGCATGAACATACAATGGTGTCAAGACAGTCTTTTTAATAAATGGTGTTGGGAAAATTGGACAGATACATGCAAAAAAAAAGAAATCAGACCACCAACTTACACCATACACAAAAATAAACTCAAAATGGATACAGGATTTAAACATAAAATGGAAAACCATAAAAATTCTAGAGGAATCCAGAGGCAGCAAAATCTTATATATATGCTGAAAGAACTTCTTCACTGATGCTCCTCCCAGGAAACTGGAAGTTAAAGAGAAAATAAACAAATGGGATTACATTAAAATAAAAAGCTTTTTCCCACAAAAGAAACCATCAACAAAACAAAACAACAAGAAAGCCCACTGTATGGGGGAACATATTTGCAAATATTATCACTGATAAAGGTTTAATCTCCAACATCTACAGGCAACTTATACAACTGAATAAAAGGAAGATACATGATCCAATAAAAAAATGGGCAACGGACCTAAATAGAATCTTTTTGAAAGAAGACAGAAGGAAGGCTAAGAGACACATGAAAACATGCTCAAAATCAATAATTATCCAAGAGATGCAAATCAAAACAACAATCTAATATCATCTCACATCTGTCAAATGGCTATCATCAACAAATCAACCAATGACAAGTATTGGCAAGGATGCGGAGAAAAAAGAACCCTTGAGCACTGCTGGTGGGAATGCAGACTGGTGCAGCCACTGTGGAGAACAGTATGGAGTTTCCTCAAAAAACTAAAAATGGAACTCCCATTTGACCCAGCAATCCCACTCCTAGGAATATATCCTAGGAAACTAGAAACACCAGTCAGAAAGGATATATGCACTCCTATGTTCATAGCTGCACAATTTACAATAGCTAAGATTTGGAAACAGATGACTGGATCAGAAAACTATGGTACATTGACACAATGGAATACTCTGCTGCCATAAAAAAAGAAGGAATTCTTACCATTTGTAGCAACCTGGATGGAACTGGAGAGCATTATGTTAAGTGAAATAAGCCAGCAAATGAAAGAAAAATACCACTGGATCTCACTCATTTATGGTAATAAAGAACATTATAAACTGATGAACAAAAAGATAGATACAGAGGCAGTAAAGCATCAAACAGACTGTCAAATTACAGTGGGAAGATTAGGGAGAAGTGGGATATATAATAGAACAACTGAAGGACTTGTATGCATGCATATAAGCATAACCAACGGATGTAAGACACTGGGGGATGAGGGCATGCATGGGAATGGGAAGATATGTACACATGTGATACATTTAAAATAAATTTTAAAAGTGTATTTGTTGGGTACTGGCAGGGGCACTCTTGGTGTATTGAGACCTTCATCTATGGAATCTGATGTTATCTCAAGGTAGATAGTGTCAGAATTGAGTTTTACTGTGGAATACCCAACAAGTGCCACAGGAAATTGCTTGGTGAAGAACCTCCACATATTTTGTGATCAGAACTAAAGTGTTTTGTATGAGTAGAAAAGAGACTCACAGAGAAGAAGCTCATAGTAGAAAATAACTGGGTTTTTCCCTTTGCAAGAGGTAGAAAACTGAATTTTTTCTAATTCATTATTCCATAGAACTGGTGAAGAAATTAGTTGAGAAAATGAATGTAAAAAGCTTAGCATAATTCTTAGCCAACCCTAAATGATTCTCAATGTCCTCCTATAACCAAGTGACAATTGTGTTTATTTTTTTAAATCTCAAGAATATATCCTTAGTCCTTGCTAATTATCATCCCTAGCTGTCTATAATTCATAATGCTCAACCTGATTTTCCCATTACCTTGCCTTTAGACTATTCAAAAGAAAAGCAAATACTGCACTATCCAGGTTTCAGTACAGAACATTTTTTCCCCCCATTTGGTTTTGATTCTGTTTGGCACTTTGCTGATTTTTAGGCTAAATAAACATTTCCAAGAGCTTCTGAACATTGAAAAGAGATTAAGCTGGATTTCCTCCTCTCACTATCATTAGAAATAAGTTTTCATAAATTTGATTAGTTCTGTTGGTCTTTGGGGAAGAAATTCAGGGGAAGGTGGGTAAGAAAAATCTTCAGGGTTCTGGGCCACTTAAACAGACATCCCTAAAAACAACAACTGCTCTCAGGTAGTACCATAAGAAGCTTAGTTTCCATGTCCCCCTTAAGTCTACATATGGAAGTTATATAAGTAGAAACCACTAAACCAGTTCAATGAAACCCAAACTGCTGAGTTTTTCACTCCTTTAAAAGAGGCCTTCTGTTTCCTAACATCCATGAGCTTGGGAAATTTTCCATTGATTTGGAGGGTTGTCATGTAAGCCACTCAACCCGTTCTACTCAAAGATTCAACACAGATTGACTGAAATAGTGAAACGAATCCAATGAATTGATGTCTCCATTTCACTTTATTTTATGCATTCTGTGGTCAAATAATTCAAAAGAATTTTTGTTTTTTTCTTTCCTTTTTCTAAAAGCTCTAAAGAGCTATTGTTAAAGGGTTGGGGCTCAGAGTTATTTTATTCCAAAAGCACTAACACATAGATACTCAGTAGGCACACTGATACATTGGCTCCTTTCTCCTTTATAAGGCCTCTTACAGCTTAACACACAGGGCTAACCTCAAAATTACATCAGAATATTTATAATCCCAGATTCACAGTAATAAAATAATTAACATATAGATTACACTGAAAATAACCATTCCTGGAGTACAATTCCAATTTGACTTAGTGTTTGGTAGGTTCATACTAGCAATGCTTTTTAGAAATTTTTAGGCATTGGATAGTAAAGTTTCCCAATTTTAATGATTTATAACTGACACATAATATTGTATTAGTTTAATGTGCACAATGTGCTGATTTGATATGCTTATAATTCATTGCAAAGTGATTACTACTATAGTGTTAGCTAACACCTTCATCATGTCACATAATTAGCAATTCTTTTTGTGAGGAGAACATTTAAAAACTACCCTCTTAGCAACTTTGAAGCATATAATACAGTATTATTAACTATAATCACCATCCAATCTATTTTTATATTAACAATTACATCTATTTTTGATAATACAAAATAATCAGTCTTTTAATAACAATTTTCTTCCTTCAACAGATTAAAAACTTTTCAATGCCAGTGAAGTGTCTTGTTAAATACGGATCGTCTGACTCAAAAGCCACTGCCTCAAGTACACCCACTCAAGAAGAGGGAAGAAATAAAGAAAAATGGTGCTTTATTGAGCACTTGCTGTGTTCTGGGAACTAGGCTGATTGTTTTCCCGACATTATCTCTTTCAAACCTCCTAACAACTTGAACTAGGTAACATTACCAACCTATTTCAGATGAGAGACAGAATTGCTCAAGAAGGTTAAGTAACCTAATCGAGATCCTAGGGCTATTAATGTGAAGAACTGAGGATTTGAAGTCAAGTTTGCTATACTCTATAGTTTTGGTTTTCAAGCTCTGCCCATGCCTTCTACTTCATCCTAACTTATTAATCTGTCCCTCAAATTCAATAAGTAAATCTCTCAAAAATCTATTTCAGACACATGAAAAGAATTACTGCCATTATGTGTATAATAATGAATCAGAATATTAAGGTATGCTGGGTCTATCAGTGTTAAAATGAATCATGAATTAAGTAGCAATAGTCTCATTTTCTTTTCTGAGAAAACACATAAAGAAAATGTATCTGTGGTAGAGAGAGAGAGAAAGAGAGAGAGAGCTCATGGACAACAGTGTGGTGATTGCAGAGGGATGGTGGAGGTGGGAGAGGGCATAGAGAGGATAAATGATAACAGGAAAAATGAATTAAAAAAGAGAGAAAATATATCTATGCTATTTTGGCTCTGAATATTGAAATTAAAACATCTTTATTTTTAATTATTTAAATGTAAGTGATATATGGAATCACTCTACTATCTACGCAAGGAATTTTAATATTTATTTCAATTGAAGGTATTTGAGCGTTAATCAGCAGAAGTCAGTTGAAAGGACTTTCTACATGGTTAGTGACCTCCATGTATGACATTTAATCAAACCCTGTACATCTCTGTAAATGTTTGGATTAAAAATAAAATTAAGGAATTTGTTGTTCCTAAAGAAAAGTACCTCCCTTATTTATTTATTTTTTAAAATATATTTTATTGATATTTTTACAAAGAGGAAGGGAGATGGACAGAGAGTTAGAAACATCGATGAGAGAGAGAGACATTGATCATCTGCCTCCTGCACACCCCACACTGGAGATGTGCCCGCAATCAAGGTACACGTCTCTAACCGGAATCGAACCTGGGACCTTTCAGTCCACAGGCCGACGCTCTATCCACTGAGCCAAACCAGTTTCAGCGAAAAGTATCTCCTTTAAAACATTCATTTAACATTCACATATCCTATATTCATTATGTAAAGCACTTGAAATTTACATATTCATTTATTCTTTCAACCTACTAGTTACCTACTGATTCAGACACAGTGTCAAATCATATTAGATTATATTGAATGATAGATGATAGATAGATAGATGATAGATACATAGATAGATAGATAGATAGATAGATAGATAGATAGATAGATAAATAGATACAAAAATAAACCACGATCTTATTCATGACCAAAAGGAGGGGGGAAGCAGGAAAACAACATGTTATATGTGGTGATAAATGCTATTATAAAGCACAGAAATATAACTGGAGCACATAAAAAAGACAGCTAACTCTGACTTCACCCTGCAACCGACCAGGCAAGTGGAAATGTTCCAAGTACTGGGTACAGCACATGCAAAAACAGCATATTGTAGAAGCTGCAAAGAGCTGGAGAAAAAGTTTGGAGAAAAAGAAGGCAGGAAAGGGAGAGAGAGGATGGTAAGGTTTAATGACAAAAAGCTTCAGAGTCTACACTAATGATTGTTGGCTTTGGATGATAATTGGAAACAAATCAACATCAAGGAGTGTTGTCAGTACAAAAATAGCACCAATTTGTCTACTGGGGAAATGCTGGGACATTTTTGCATATCTGTGAATACTAGATAAAAATTTTAGATTCCAAGCACTAAAATTGAGTCATTTTAAATAATATTTTACTAAATAGAAGGTAAGCCAGCACTTTATCTTTAGGCTATCGTTCTCTTTAAGCTCTTGTGCTTAGTATGGCTGCCCAAGACACAAATAGCTACAACTACCCCAACATTTTTGTTTAAAGCACAATGTTAATATGAATAAATTTTAGAGAAATAATTATTCTATTCAACAAATCCTTTTGAGGATGCTCCCAAATCTTACCCACTTCCAATCTTACCAATTCCAGAAAAAGAAAATGGGTTGGAAGTTTTTAAAGAAATGGAACCATTCAGCTAAGAAGATTAGGTACATCAAAACTGAAGTGGAATTGTCAAGTGAACAGGTATTTTTTAATCTTTTTTAAAAGGATCCCTTTCTCTCCCTCCCCTTTCTCAATACCCAGAACTTAATGTTGACTTCCAAATAATTTCTACTATGATAACATATAAGGTCCTCCCTAAAAATAAGATCAAACTGAAAATTTCTTCTGTACCTTTGCTCTCTCTGATCAAAAATTGTATTTCCTGCCTAGTCAGCGTGGTTCAGTGTTTGAGGGTAGGGCTGTGAACCAGGAGGTTGTGGTTCAATTCCCAGTCAGGGCACAAGCCTGGGTTATAGGCTCAATCCTTAGTATGGGACGTGCAGGAGGCAGCCAATCAATGATCCTCATCATTGATGTTTCTATCTCTCCCTTTCCCTTCCTCTCTGAGATCAATAACAATATTTTTAATTGTATTTCCTGAGTAAAGTTACTTCCTTAAAACTGCATCCAAAAATCTCAGGATTACATTATAGGATTACATTTTTGTGCTTTATTAGAAATGCACAGTTTTTATTCCCATCCATTCCATCAAATCCTCTACCTCTTCTTTATTTTCCAACACCCTGTGCCTGAGCATAGTGTTCTTACTAAAAAGATAACCCCAAACAAACAACTTCTTGCCCCATAGGTACCTAGCTTATCAAAGAGAAGTATCACCTGAAGTTTTAATTTCTTAATGCATTAAAAAATCATAACATCCAGCCTACTCCCTCTACAAAGCTTTTCTCTTGAGGAGTGGGGAAAAAGATACACTTTTTACTCCAGCCTCCTTCTCCTTGCTGATAAAGGAAGTGCACAGAATTAAGCATAACTGTAAGACATTCTGTGATTCCTCTAAGAGAAAGGGGTGCTTGTTTTTCTATCCCATGACAGTGTGGGCCTGGTATACTCAAACCCTCAGTTAACAATTTTGTGTCAGGAATTGGGCATAGACACAAACCAATACCAGAAAACACTCTTTCAATACAAAAGTCATCCTAATTGAAAAGGTTTCAAGAAAGACATAGGGTCCTGGAATCAGCCACTGTTCAGATGATGCAAGTACCTCCTTTAATAGGAGGACCCATCCCACCCTCCATCCTAAAGGGTTCAGTATGGAGATGCAATGGAAGTAGAGAAATGCAGAATCTCAGCTCCATTCTTAAAAAGGCAATATCCAAAATCAGACTTTCTTCTCAAATACCTATGTAAATTGATTAGAAATGATAATTAAGTCAATAATGGAAATCAATCACTACTTATGCCTATTTATAACTACAGAACAATAATACCATAAAATATGTCAAAATAATAGCCACTGCCCATAAAATATAAAATACTTTATAGGTATTATTTCTAAATTTGCTACAACTTCCACAAGACAGGAGGAATTATTCACCATTTTTAGATGCATAAACTGAGACTCAGTAACTATATGGCTCTTCTGAGTCACAACTAATTAAAGGCAACAAGATTAAAATCCATGTTTATTTAGTTTAAGTATGTATATGTATGTCATGATAGATGATAGATATACAGAGTGAGTGACTGAACAATCTTATAACCTCTGAGATCAGCCACCAAGAATGAAAAAACAAAAAAAGATTTTCGTATGCATCACACTATAAACTAAATAAATATAGTGTTTGATAAGTCAATTACCACTCACTTTCTGTGTCTTGAAGAATAATCCATCTTTGTGCATTGAATCTGCAACTGATTTTAACAAGAAAAGTATTTTCTCCTTCCAAATTATGAAGTTTTTTACATAAAAATACACTAAGAAGCTATGGAACAAGACATGCTACATGTGGAAAAATACAGAAAATGCAAATGCTGACTATTCATTTAGGTACTCAGTCAATAAATAACAATATCCACTGTGTGTCCACTATTTTAAAACATTTTGTTAGGTGCTCTATGTCAAATAAATAACTCTCCCAGCTCATGGGAAGTAAACAGTTTTTTCAGGGAACAAAAACATAAATAACTAATTATTTCATAGAGTGTGAGCTAACAAAGATAGAAATAGAATTCTGTGGGATTTGCAGGGAGTAAGCTATAACTCTCCTTGAGGGAATAGGAGAGATTTCAGTGAACATATTACTTGAGATACATACTCTCAACTCCATTTTTAAAAAATAGGAGTGAAAAGATGTCACTAAACCTGATCTTATGATTCATGATCTTATGACTCTATGCCTGTTTATATGTAGTGATCTTTCATGTAACTTGTTTAGCTTTTTCCTACTCTAATCATCCAACAATCCATTGCACCAAATTCTTAAAGCAATGCCTTCACCTGTTGAGTCTTTGCTCAAGAGCTTATTTGCTAAACAGTCTTAAAAACACCACCCAGAATATGAATGAAATCCTACCTAAAATTCAACTTCATTTTGTGTTTGTATCATCTCTAAAATCTTGCAGACATCTTCCTTTTCTCTAATTTTCAACTATTCTCTACCTATTGGGTTGCCAGACTTACCAAAGCAAGACAAAAAGAATTTTCTCTTTAATCCCACTTAATATTTTAGGTTAGTGTCACTACATCATGGAACTTTCTCTATCCCACTCTCTAGATATGAAGACCCTTTCATGACTCCAAGTTCTTTCCCTGCAAAAAATGTAGTTAGTGGTTTATCATCAAGTTTTTATATAATTATTCAATTAAAGCCTATATAATAGTATACTTTCTATTTTCTGTTTTTAATTAACATTGAAGCACCAAAACCTACTACAATGACTGGCTCAATGCAAAAGCAATGCAATACTTTTTTAAATATATAACTGAAGAAATTCCTTCTGCCTACTCTGAACATCTTGCTCTTGCCCTGCATATACCAGTTTTATGCCACCCCCTCCAATAACTCCTTACTTTTGTAGTTCTGAGCTTCTAGAGACCCTCCCAATTTTTTTCTATCCAAGTTGTAGAAATCCTTCAAATTCTTAGACAAGCTCTTTAAAACATTTTATTTAATTAATCTCCTGTTTCTGATTTGCCATGCAGTTTAGACTTAGGTAACATTTTTTTTTCTGATTCACACACGATCTTTGACCCGATGATAAAAGTATCTTCCATAAACAATCTTTACTACAACTTAAAAATATTTTTATTGAAAATAATTTCAATCTTTAATTAAACAAAAATTTATATTTTAGGTTAGCCCATTTTTGCAGTTGACACCAGAAAATTATCCAAACTACATATAATAAGAGTATATGCAAAGAAGTATTAGAAGACTAAGATGCAAAGAGGGCTAATGGACTCAGATAGATTTAGAAGCTCTTTTCTAGCAGAGACAAGATACCTCAGAAGAGAGATATAGGATAGAGACCTGAAAGAAAACAAGATAATCCCCCTGCCTCAATATATCAATTGGAAAGCGAATGGATGTCTTAGCAAAGGAAAATAAAAATATCAGACCAGTTGAAGGGCATCCTGGGAGAAAGTGAATGGTGAGATAAAATCTTTAGGACCAAAGAGGAAAAGCTAGAGCAGATGGAGCTGAACAGGGATAGAAATAAAACAGAAATATGATCGCTTCCAATATTCAGCACATAGAGCATAAGTTCCTTGAAATGCTAAGGGGTCTTCCAAAGCACTAAAGGAAAAAGAACAAATATAATAAGTTCAGTGGGTTTACAGTCTGAAGTGTATACAAAATTGTTTAGTGTCTGGACGCTTTTCCCCCTTTTCTAACCGTTTAATATTTGGTATATGTTTTAAAGAATTGTTTCTGTGGTTAAGCCAATTCATAAAACTTTGTGGCATGAAATCAGAATATTAGGCAACCCAGAAATATTCTATGATATCATGTACAAATGAAATGTGTTATCCAATTACATTAAAATAACAACTCAAATTGGGGCTGATGATTCTTCTACTGAAATATTCTGATTTAGGACCCAAAGTAAAAAAAGGAGAAAAATCTTTTCTCTCTTTTGAAACATGAAACTTAAAGCTTCAACATACATTTTATTTAAGGAAAAAACTAGGGCTTATAAATCTTGATGTTGTAGCCACTGTTGATATTTTAAACACACAATTCCAAATCGATGGCACATACAGATAAGAGTTAAGGGTATGCAAAAAAAGAGAAGAAGAGAGAAGCTGACTCACAAAAGAGGAAAGAAATATAGACACAGAGGGAGATGTAAAGATTTGGAAAACAGATTAGGATTCAGTAAAATTAATAACAGTGAAGCCCAGAAAGATCAAGATTAGGGTACAAAAATCTGAGCAGCCTATTGGAGGGGAGTGCTGGGACCTGTGTTACTGAACTAGTCAACCTGTCATTCATTGGAGTGGGTGAAGCACAGAATCATTGTCTCTATCTTTTTGAAATGCTAATTAACCAAAAGTCTAATATTAACAGCACAAGATGATTTGAATGGAAAGCTTAAGACAGAAATTTAAAAAAAAAATTTACTTCCAGCCTCTTCTGCTCCTCCCAGTTTTTAGGTTTGGAGCTTTTGTCTTCTCATTTGGCACTTCTACCTGCTCTCTGGCATTTTTCCTGAGTTAGTCTTGCTTTCAGCTGGCTGCTAACATATTCCAGGTAAGGTTGTAACTAAAAATCAAAGTATACCCTCAAGTATACTACTTCCCAGAGGCAAGCATATTTTTTAGAAGATAACTCTTCATGCATTCATTAAATTGAAGAACAGTATGCACTTGGCCCAGAAGTTAGTGGTAAACAGGCAATACCTTGGAGTTTAGTGCAACTCTCAAGGAAGCCAATGAGCATGATAGGACAAGCAAGGAGATGCTGGGCCAGGTATGGAGTGATAGAGGCCACAGGAAGCAAGAGGTTTAGTGGAAGCAGAAAGAGGGGGATTCAAGTGTTTACAGCTTTGCTCTGTCCATATTGTCCTGTAGGAGGCATTCTTCTAGAGAGCTCTCAATGATATTTTTGCTGAATAGTTAAGTTGCATATTGTTGAGGTTAAAGTGATCTCTTAGATTCTGACACCCACTTTATATTTTAGTTCATAATTAAAACAGTGTTTAGCACAGAGTAGAAACCAGAGAGGAAGCAAAGAGAGGGAAGGAAGGAGGAAAGACTGAAAGCAAAAGAGATTATTTAATGAGGGTTGAATAAATGGTACTATGGCATGTAAACCTCTACTTAAGAAACTGTCTCTAAATGTAATAGTCTATTTGCACATGGAAAGATCAGATAGACCATCCTACCCTTGTGAAATTATCTTAAATATCTGTACATACCATAAAAGATAAGGGACAGAATCCTAAGGATTTTCGCCAATTCAAAATGTTTATGGTTTCTTTTGCTGGGCAAAAACTTTTTATTTTGATGCAGTCCCATTTGTTTATTTTCTCTTTAGCTTCCATTGCCCTTGGAGCAGCATCAGTGAAGAAGTTCCTTCAGCATATGTCTGATATAGTGCTGCCTGTGGATTCCTCTAGTATTTTTATGGTATCCCATTTTATGTTTAAATTCTGTATCCATTTTGAGTTTATTTTTGTGTATGGTGTAAGTTAGTGGTCTAGTATCATTTTTTTGCATGTATCTGTACAATTTTCCTAACACCATTTATTGAAGAGACTGTCTTGACACCATTGTATGTTCATGCCTCCTTTGTCAAATATTAATTGAGCATAGTGGTTTTGGTCAATATTTGGATTCTCAGTTCTATCCCATTGGTCTATATGTCTGTTCTTGTGCCAGTTACCAGGCTGTTTTGAGAACAGTGGCTTTGTAATACAGCTTGAAATCTGATATTGAGATTCCACCTACTTTATTCTTCTTTCTCAGGATTGCTGTGGCTATTTGGGGTCTTTTTTTGTTCCAGATGAATCTTTGGAGAGTTCTTTCTAGGTCTGTGAAATATGTCGTTGGTATTTTAATGGGGAGTGCATTGAATCTATAGATTGCTTTGGGTAGTATGGACATTTTAATGATGTTGACTCTCCGAATCCATGAGCATGGTATGATCTTCCATCTGTTTATGTCTTCCTCTATCTCTTTTTTCAGTGTCCTGTAGTTTTCTGTGTATAGGTGTTTTACCTCCTTAGTTAAGTTTATTCCTAGGTAACTTAATTTATTGGTGTGATGGTAAATGGGATTGCTTTTTTAGTCTCTCTTTCTGTAAGTTCACTATTGGTGTATAGAAATGCCATAGATTTCTTGGCATAAATTTTGTATCCTGCTTCATTGCCAAATTCATTTATTAAGTCTATTAGTTTTTGGATGGAGTCTTTTGGGGTTTTTATGTACAGTATCATGTCATGTGCAAATAAGGACAGCTTTACTTCTTCTTTTCCAATTTGGATGCCTTTTATTTCTTCTTCTTGTCTAATTGCAATGGCTAATACTTCCAGTACTATGTTGAACATGAATGGTGAGAGTGGACATCCCTGTCTTGTTCCTGTTCTTAGTTTTTGCCTATTTAGGTTTATCACATATGGCTTTTTTTTTGAGATATGAACCTTCTATTTCCACCTTGCTGAGAGTTTTTATCAAAAAAGGGTGTTGGATTTTGTCAAATGCTTTTTCTGTAATTGATAAGGCTATATGATTTTTATCTCTCAATTTGGAAATAAACCACATTTAGAGACACTTGTACTACCTGTTCATGCTAATAAGGCTAGTTGGCGATGAGGCCATGGTCTAAACCTAAATTTCATTGGTCACAGCCCTGAGCCAGAACTACATTCTGTCTAACTGATCCTTGTATCATCTACTTCAAATATTTCAAATTCTGTTCAACAGAATCCTTAGGCTTTTAAGGAGCAACCTCTGGGGCCACCACAGAGAGAGTAAAAGTTAAGAAACTACGGAATAATAATCCTTTTTATATGCAAACCAAGCAGTGAAGCTTAAAATTTATGTTTAAAATTTGAGTCCAAATTATAATTTTATAATTTAACTTGAAGGAATAGTTCTACTGCTAATGTGGAAAATGAAAATCTTTGAGAACCACTAACCTAAGTTTTCCCCATGATAAGCTTGAATTATTGAAGAGCTGGGAGTGCTAGAACAATATTGGGTTCATCAAGAACTAAAGGGGACGGAAAAACACGATTGCACCTCCACATTAAGAGAAAATGAATCTTACAGGCAGCTGATCAATAATTAAAAATAAAAACAAGTGCTAATTTACTTGCAGGCTGCAGCCCAATTCTGGAATAATAGGCAAACACACACACACACATACATATGGGTCACTTAAATATATAATAGTTCTTCTATATTATAAATTGCAAAGATTAGTCAATTTAAAAAATATGAATTTGATTTTATATTTTGGTTATACCTCACAAAAGTTGTATCAAGGGACATAGCTTTCCTTTTGTCTAAATAATTTTATTGGCTATAAATCAATTTCCTCCTTGACAATGTCTCCTGGATGCCTCACTCTTTCTATTGCACTTCTCTTAAAAGAAATGCCAGATAAGCATAAAGAAAAAAATATATGAGCTCCTATTTTATTAATCCAGGGTGAAAGAGTGTTATGCTCCATGTATTATTCTCTTATCAACTATATTTGTCTATTTATTTTAAATATTTGTAAATGTAGACTTTGGCATCAAAAATTTAGATTTAAATACCAATTTTGTTGCTTCACTTCAATATATCATTTAATACCTCAGAGTCTTTTGGAATTAATGATAATAATTTCTGAGCAACAAAAGGAATGCTGGTTATAAATACTTTTGTAAGTCAAGCAAATATGATTTTATCATTATGATCACTGAATGAGAAATTAGAATCTGGTTACTTCTAAATTAAGATTATAAAATCAAAATATCATAAGTTAATGGTTAAAATATTTCATGATCCTATGTTTAGATGTAGGGAATTGATTTCATTATATTATGATGATTACATTTTTGTCCACAGAGTTGATTATTATAGTAACATATGAATTGTAATTAATATCATAAAAGTAAAACTATTCATAAATATGGTATGAGAAACAATATTGACGTTATCTTAATTAAGAAAATAAGAGTTCATATACTCTTCATCTCTCACCTCCTAATCTAAAACATTTAAACAATTATAAGCTGAAAAAAATGTTTGCTCTAAAGTATTTGTAATATAAATCACATTTATCTCAACATATTTCTACTCAGAATATTTTATATTAAGTTATATTTTTCCAATTTAGAGAAATCTCCCCATCTAATCATATATTTTCAAATTTTATTGAGTTTTTGTACTAGTAAGGACAGTGAATCAAGGTAATAGGTAAAATAAAGGCCATGAATTTGAATATGCATTTTCACAGTAACATTGAAGCACAAAGTAATAAACAGCATTACTCAAATCAATCCTTGGTTGCAGCTGAAAAAAGCAAAAAGCAAGTTTATTCAGCAGTGTATACATAATAGTCCTTTAGTCAGTTGGTTGGATATCATCCTGTGCACCAAAAGGTTGCCTATTAGATTAATCATAAGTCATGACATCATAAAGCAAAGTGTGTACTCTTCCTCAGGAGGCAATTTGCCCAAGAAATTTTGTTGATTTCTTTGTTAAAGTGAAGAACATAGATCTGTCTTAAGAGGATATCTCTCATCTTGTTTTTTGTTTGTTTTTGTTTTGTTTTGCTGTGGACAAAGCCTGAAATACGGCATACAGAAATGGGAATGGATTTTCTGGCAATACAATAACAGCCAATACTTTACTGAGTACACACTATATGCCAGGCACCATCTGAGTGCTTTATACAGATATCAATAATAGCAAACAAGTAGGAATTATTATGTGCTAGTCAGGGTCTCAAACACTTTTTATGTATTAACTTGTAAAATTATAACAACCATCTTACATGCTATTGACCCCATTTTACGTTCCAGAAAACAAAGACAGCGAGAAGTTAAGTGCCTTTTCCCTTGATATGAGAGCTAGCAGAACTGAGATGTATACCCAAATTGCCTGACTCCAAAATCTGAGAGCTTAGTCCCAAAGCTGTGCTATCATCCTATAAACATCTCCTAATTAGGGCTATATATGGGAATACTACAAGATATGAGACAATGTTAGCTAGATTTAGAAAAGAACGTTGATATCAAGCCCAAGTTCTATGCTAAGTGAGACTGTTTACCCAAGTTCCAAAACCAGATTGGGTCAAAGCAGAAATGGTAGCCATGAGTCCTATCATATTCATTGCCCTTTCTACTGTATATGTTAAAGCAATGAGAAAAAAGAAAGATGTCATTGATACTTCCAGGGCATCTACTAGGCTCCTTAAAAACAAACAAATAAACAAAAAAACCTTAGCCCTGGCTAGTGTTGCTCAGTTGGTTGGATATCATTCTGTGCACCAAAAGGTTGCCTATTATATTCCTGATCAGAGCACATGCTCGGCTTGTGGGCTTGATTCCCAGTAGGGGGCATGTAGGAGGTAATTGATCAATGTTTTATTCACATCTATGTCTCTCTTTCTCCCTCTCTCTCTCTCTCTCTCTCTCCCTCCCTTCTTCTCTCTCTAAAAATCTAATGAAAAATAAAACTAAACATGTATATAGATACATGCTTTCTATAAATCAATATTGACCAATGCTCTTGATAATTAAAATTCTTTTTCAGAATTGTAAGCCTCTGGTGAGGATATATATATAGTTTTGTTTTACACACAGCTTTCAGAGATGTGATATAGGTCGAAAGGCTACCTGATTGGGTAAGAAGTAAATGAGTGAGGCAACCTTTCCAGTATTTCTAATTCCAAGATATTTTGAAATTAGGTTTATATTTTTAGAGATATTCTGAAAATGCCTTGGTGAAAGACCTAATGGAATATTATTGAAATAGTGTTTATATAGTATTTGTAGCCATTATTGAATATTTTTTGTCCTCTAGGACTTTTTGCAAAGGCAAGCATCTCTATTCCACATTAATGGAGCACACTTGTATGGAGAGTCTCTCGGAGTGGAGAGTCCAAAAGTCAAGAAGCAGGAAGAAGCATGAACAGTAGTGGGTAGGCAGCTCAAGAGCTAAAAATTAGATCTCAGGCTGAAATACCCCCAGAAGTGCTGATAAGAGTATCACTCAGATCTTCCTGTATACAAGTTTTTTTTTCCTTTATTTTATAGGCATGTTTTCCTGGAATAAATCCTTCAGTTACAGACACAAAGTACACATATAAAGTAATTATATAAGCAAAAAATAGTGACTTAGATCAGGAGACAATCTCTATAACACTACCCCAATCATTGCTATCCTACATTTATCCTTCCTTCCAATGACTCTATCTCTAAAGCATCATTGTCAAGTTTATATATTCTTAATCTTTTGCTACATAATTAGCAATTATTTAATGTTTTATGCTTGCATGTTTCTTTTCTCCCTCGGATGGACTATAGGCTATTTAAAATAAAGACTTTGTCTTATATTTGTCTTCCCCCGAAATCAATGGAATGTTGATGTTAACCATTTTCTCCACCAGGAATTCCTCTTCTCCTATCTCAGCATGTCTGAACCCTTCATTACTACCATGCCAGCTGTTATATAGAGTCTTTCAAATGTTCTATAACCTTTAGTAACAACTTCCTTTTCTGAACCCTAATAGTGTTTATTGTCTCTACCACTAATTGGAACTGAGTATATACCACCATGTCCTTGGCAACAAACCCTACTCCTATCTGAGCCAAAGACATGCTCCTTTCCTAGAAAGAATGCGTGCCAACTTTGTTAGCCTCTGATAAGCTTGCTGGACTTCCTTGGTACATAGAAACAGGAATCCAAAACTTTTAGGATCCAGTGTGAGGGCCAAAGATTTTAGTAGAATAAAGTTGATATTCTAGCATCATGCAATCTACTCACAGCAATTGGAGTATAACTGCATTAACCATTTTTATTCCTACGATAATGATAGAATTAATCAGGTAGGCCTAAGTCTAGGAGGAAAAAAACAAAACAAAACAAAAAACCTCAGTAGAACCTTACACAAAACCAAAGTTAAAGATTATTGAGAGCTCTCCAAGGTACCGAAGGACTGTAGCCATTTAGTCTACCCACCCAAAAGGAAGAGTCCTATTTCTAAGTATTCTGTGACACTATTTACTTACTTATATACTTACTTATTTATGTGACTTCCATTATTATGATGCCAGACACTTGCCTTAATCCAAATCCTACTGAACTTAGCAAAATGCTATAGTGCACCTTATTATTCTGACATAACTAGGAAAAGTTCTTGCAACTGGCCTAGCTAGCTATACTGATGACCAGCAACAAAAATTTCCTGACCAAATTTTAAAGGTATTTTAAAATTTGCCTAGTTTCTTCAACATTAATAAAAACTTTTGAAACAGAAGTTATGCCTTTGTATTTGCTGATAATAGCTAATTTATTTTTCTTTGACTTCTATATATACAGTCTAGTATGGGTCTCAGTAATGACTGACCATTCAGTGAATTCTTGTTGGCTAGCTGACTTAAATTGAAGAATTTAAACCTGAAGCTTGAATGGTGCCTACAAATGTACCACAGAAGCATGCTTAGCTCCCATATTTCTCTGAGTGTATTACCTATTTAACCAGTCATCCAAACCAGATCTGGACAGACTTCCAGCTTAGAATTAGGTTAGTGTGAACAGCAGAATAAAATAAAAAAATATATGGTTATATGTAAAAATATCTAATTGTCTGTTTCTAGATGCAAAGGCACACATAATATACATTTTTGCAAAGGATGTGATGTAATGGACATTTTCCAAAAAATATTTACTGGACCATCACTTACTTAATTTGCATGAAACATTTAAATAACTTCATATTAAATATAAGCTTATTCTAATAATTGATTTTTAAATAAATTGGACTTCAGTTTCTTATTTAATGATTTCTAGGCTAGGACAAGCACTCATACATTTAGTTGTTATTGCATTAGCAAAATAAAATATGCATCAGACAATTAGCCCCAGAGAATGCCATTGAAGGTATTATTAGTAATCAGGTCATCAAAACTATATGTCATTACATCACGGTGCATTTAAGTATGGCCATAGTAAGTGAGAACTACTACTATTGATTTAAGAGTATAATTACTCCCAAAAACAGCAAAAAAAAAAAAGAAAGAAAAAGAAATGGTGTATTCAATTTATAGGTAGTTTTATCATTATGAAATATGAAATTATATGTTTGTTACATCTCATACTGTTTTATTCTTAGATCAGTCTGTGTTACAACATTTAAAAATTATTTTCATATACATTTATATTATTCCTTAGAACAAAGTGGGCCCTCAATTAATATTGGCTGGACAAATGTATAACACAAGCATAGTCCACTAATTTAAGATTATGTTCCAGCCAAAACCGGTTTGGCTCAATGGATAGAGCATTGGCCTGCGATCGAAAGTCCCAGGTTCGATTCCGGTCAAGGGCATGTACCTTGATTGTGGGCACATCTCCAGTAGGGGGCGTGCAAGAGGCAGCTGATCGATGTCTCTCTCATCGATGTTTCTAACTCTTAATCCCTCTCTCTTCTTCTCTATAAAAAATTAATAAAATATACCTTAAAAAATACAACTGGAATAAATAGTGCCATTTAACTCTGATTTCCACTTGCAACTATATAAAATGGGTGAAATGTAAATGGTTCTTAAAAAATACTCTTGAGTAGAAATTTCCTTGAATCTCACTAATAGTGGATTCTCTCCATTAAGTCTTTCTGTACTTCTCAAGCAGAGTCAGGGGATACACAGAAGTACCCTCACCTGAGCTTCTAAATACCAGAAATGGATGGTATAGAGATTTTCACCAGGAAGAAATGATATTTTTATTCGTTTTTATAACTTCCTAAATAGTTTTCTTGTTCTCAACATCACAAATAATATTTTAAATATAATAATATCTATAAAATAATATAACATTTAGCTATTTCCGCAATACTGACTATGGTTGAACAGGGTCCAAATGATTCCATATGCAATTTGTGACCAAGAAAACCAATTGTCTACCACCATTACTGAATATATATAGAACAAATTGAAAGACTATTAGTTTATTGACATGATAAATCATTATCCTGACTCCAGTAACCACATATTATGTATTGACCTTTTATTTAGGTGGCTTTATTTTAATTTTTTAACTTTTTAATTTTTATTTTTTATATATTTTATTTATTTTTTACAGAGAGGAAAGGAGAGGGACAGAAATCTAGAAACATCGATGGGAGAGAGACATTGATCAGCTGCCTCCTGCACACCCCACACTGGAGATGTGCCCGCAACCAAGGTACATGCCCTTGACCTTCGGAATTGAACCTGGGACCTTTCAGTCTGCAGGCCGACACTCTATCCACTGAGCCAAGCCGGTTTCGGCAGGTGACTTTATTTTTAAACACATCTATATTAAATAAGTTGTAAGCTAAGTATAGTGGATATAATCTTTTTCTTACAGACTTATTTTAATACTTCATTTATTGATAAATAAGTTGATATATCAATTCAGTATATATTTACTAAAATCTTTTTACATTCCAGCCACAATGAAAACTACTGGTTACAAAGACAATAAATTCTCTGCTGACAAATCTTGAGAGAATAGCAAGTATGTAAACCCAGAAATGGCAAAGAAGGCTTGCATGGACATAATTCAAATTCCAGAGAATTACCCTCGAGCCTTCTTGCTTGAAGACAATGCTCCCAAATCCAGTCAAATTATGCTCTCCATCTAACCCCCACCTCATTTACCTTTTTCTCTGCAAGATTTGCTTTTCTTTCTCCTTCAATAGCTGTCCAATATATTCTGCCCCTGATTATATTCCACCATCTCCTTCTACTCACGTCTATCTTGGGTTTGAAAGCAAGTTACATTGTTCTGCTCTCTGTTAATGTATTGTAGAACCAAAAACAATCATTGCAGGCCCTTTGGTGTGTTTCAGCACTAGAAAATTGCTAGAAGATAAAAATATGAAATGAATATGGAAAGCTTATTGAATATATATAGTTACTGATGATTTTAATTCTTTTTATGACATCCTGTATTTCTCATCTCTTTTATATTCCATCTGTTGGCTAAGAGTTTCATCATCTTTTTTTTTAATTCTTTTTGCATTTTTCCTCTCACTGACTAGATTACCCTTGATATCATGATTCACAATCGTAACCAAAAAGTTATTTGTTCAATTTAGGTCTATAATATCTGTATTCTTCCCTCCACTGAAGAAGGTTAAAGAGGATGATGCAGATGTTAAAGTTTAACAGCTGAATAATGATGTCAAAGATAATACAGACAGAATGATGGGAGTATGTGAAAAGCAGAAAAACAGTATCTGACCACAGTGGTACTCAACACATATTTATTAAAAAATAGAAGAGTGAACTCAACTTTACCTTTTATTTTAAACTTCTCTAAAATTATGGATAAATTAAACCTTTCCTGTATGTCATTCTAGAAAACAAACACAACAATAATAACTACTAATAATTACTGTGATTATTGTGTGTGAGACACTGTTTTAAATGCTTTCAATACATTAATTCAATTTTCACAACTCCACAGAGTATCTACAATAAATACCTCATTTTACAGATGAAGATACTCAGACAGAGAGGTAAAATAATCTCTCTCAGGTCACATGGCCAATAATTAGAAAATGATATCAAACTGCCCACCCATAAACAAACAACATACCAGTAAGCTCCCAACTCTCAGCATTTGTCTTGTTTATCTTACTTTCTCCAATGCCTAGATGTTGAACACTGCCTAGAATGTAGAAAGTGTTTGGTATTTTCTTGGTAAGTCAATGAATAAAGACTTTAATAGTAAAGAATAGTATGAACTAACCATACAAAACAAGACCAATTCCTTACTCAATTGCCAACTGCAGGTCTCCAAAGTTAACAGTTCTCAGCTCCTCATCATATACCAGGCAATGCTTTATCCAACCCTTTCCTCTTTTTCCCTCTGGAGGAAGAAATATAACTTGGATCTCTGATACTAGAGTGCTGTTATCCTCACCAACATATCATTAGACTCACTTCTATTTCTTAAACAAGCACATTCCCACTTTAAAGACTTTTCACTTGTAATTTTCTGTTCTTTCTGATGGAAATGCTCTTCTTCCAAATTTCCTCTTAGGTAGATACTTTTAGCCAGTCAGATTTCAGCTCAATCATGACCTACTCAATTAAGTTTCCTTTCTATAAATAATATAAGCATTTATGAAAATATGCATTTAATTATATATACATTTGTTTGTCCACATCAGATATGATTCTCAGTTATTAATGATAGAATTGAGTTGCCCCCCAAAAAAGTATCCTTGACCATCTATAACATTAACATAGGCTGAAATCACGTGCTCCAGCTCAGTTCAGCAGAGAGCCAAGCTTTAGAATTTCAGATAAAAGTCCAGGTTATTATAAAGAAACTTATCTCCTATTTATATTACCCTTTGGATATTTTTCTCCCACAAGGAGATTAGAAGTAGGAAGAGTACCTGGACCAAAACAGGCTGTAGGGCTTCTTGTAACTGTTGGACATTATACATTCCAATAGCACCCCAAATTCCATGATCAGCTTTATAATTTTTTATTGGCTGCTTTATGGAAAAGGAAAAATTAACATATAAAGGGGCAAAGTGATGGTAAGAGAAAGTAACAAAGGATAATCTTGAAGGGAAAAATAAAATACAAAATAGCATTTCATTGTTAAAATTTAAGTGGATATAGATGGAATTCAGGTCTCTTTAAAAATCACCTAGCCATATAATTGGGCCCCTAGGTAGTCACCTGTACAGTCATCATTGCCAAGTTCTCAAATGGCATATACGTCAGCAAAAACACAGGCAACAAAATAAAGATACACAAATGAGAGAACATATAAACTTAAAACTTTTGTTCATCAAAGGACACAATGAACAGAGTGAAAAGGCAACCTATGGAACAGGAAAACATATCTGTGAATCTTATATCAGATAAATAGTTAATATGAAGATTATATAAATAACTTATAGCTCAACAACAACAAAAATTTGATTTAAAAATGAGCAAATGACTTGGATAGACATTTCTCCAGAGAAGATATAAAAATGATCAACAAGCACCATCACTAATTATTAGCTAATCACAAATCAAAACTTCAGTGAGATATACTTTAAACCCAGTAGAACGACTACTGTAAAAAGAAAAAATAAAGGAAAAAAGGAGACAAATAACAAGGGTTAGTGAGGATATGGAGAAACTGGAACCCTTGTAGGAATGCAAAATGGTATAGCCATTAGAAAAAAGTGTGATGGTTCCTCAAAAACTTAAAATTGAACTATCATATGATCCAGCAATTCCACTTTGGGGTATATTCTCCAAAGAATTGAAATCAGAGTCTCAGAGAGATATTTGTATACCTATGTTTCTAGCAGCATTATTCACAATAGCCAAAAGATGAAAGCATGACACTAAAGGTCCATAGGTACATGAATGGATAAACATAATATGGTAGATTCCAGGGCTGGAAGGAAGGGGAATGGGAAATTGTTGCTTAATGAGTATAAAGTTTCAGCTTTGCAAGATGAAAAAAGTCTATAAATTGGTGGCACAACAATATAAATGTATTTGACAACCCTGAACTTAGAAACACTTAAGATGGTAAATTTTGTTGCATATATTTTATCACAATTAAATTAAAAAAACTATTAGTAAAGAGCAATGAGTGAAAAGAAAACAATTCTCTCAGATTTGAAAATTCAAACTCAAAGCATTATCTTAAGAATATCTCTTGGGTCTTACATATGGGTTATCCTTAGATACTAGGACCCATTGGCATTTCTGAATGAAGAGCAGCCTCTCACTGGCTGCCAGTATGATTTGTCTTTGTTTCCGTCTTTTCAAAGTACGGCAAACTCAGTCCTTATTCACTCCTTCTTCATTAAACATTTATATAAACAAACATTCATTGAATGTACCTACCACTCTAACATGAACTGGGGCATTACACAAAGTGCGCAGTTCAAATCTGAGAAAACAATGATAGATTTTCGTAGATTTGCAACAGAACACATTAATCATAACATAGCTTAGTAGTTAAAATAATAGACTTAAACCTAAGCACCTAAGTCTGAATTCTGACTGGGCCACTTGTTAGCTGTGAGTTTCTTTGTTTGTTTGCTTTTGTTTATTTGTTTGTGTTTTCTTTTTATGTTTTTTTGCCTTATTTCCACATATTTAAAATAGAGATATTGTACTAATAGTATCTTATTCATAAAGTTGCTATGAAGTTTAAATGATTTGATATTTATGAAGTTGGCATATAGGAAGAGCTATATAAATACTTGCTAAAAAAATAAACATATACGAGCAGTTAACTAAATAGAAAACACACTGCTGGTAGCTGTGAACATCTGCCCTAGAACTTAGAATTTAACTTGGTAAAAGGGAATTCCTAGTTGTCTGGCTATTTCAAGGAAATGTGCAAGTCCTTGAAACTATCTCCTCCATCTGTGATGACTGAGAACAGATTGTTTAATAGAGAGGAAGTATGACGACTGCTAAGTTTTGCCTTGTACTAGACTCACAATGTAAATGCTTCTGCCCTAGCAGCTTCAAACTGCACATAAGGAAGTGGGAGCAAGTCTGTTGTCATGATGTGACACTACGATTGTTTTCAGAGAGAAATGTATCATTAAAATCAAGTGTTATTCCTGGGTAACAGAGAGGAAAAAGACAGCAAAGGCAAAAACAAATCCAAAGTTAATAAAGTTTCTATTTTATCAAACCAGAGTCATGGATGGAATTATAATGAGGCTCTCTGAGCAGAAGCCTGAGCTGCATTAAAAATGTGAAATTTTTTCTGAGGACCAGATGGAAACAGTAAATGCCTAGAGAATTTGTGAACATGTTAAAAATGAAAATCCTAATCTGAATACAAAAGTTATGTCTGATGTATGCTACTACAAAACCAGAAAATATTTAAGACATAAACTCCTGAAAACTAAACAGTCCTTAAGAATTCTCAACTGGTAAAAACTTGGAATAAAAAAAATCTTTCATGGAAGTTCAAAAAAGAGCATTTGGACCTGGACAAAAAATAAGATATAACTCTTAATATTACCATTATTACAATTCAGAAAGAAAAACAATTATAAAATCTAGGTCTCAATTAATGATGAGTTTCTTTACTTAGTACTTAGAAGAAAGAGGTTTTAAATATTTTAACCTAGAAAACCATGTATAAAATTCTCTATTTCTATTTAAAACATTGGGTTGTCTTTCATGTTGCTAATTTTTATTGTACATCTGTTCACATTTTAGGAATATCCTAATTGTTTGACAAATAGTTTGTGTGTGGGTTTTCTCATACCCTATAATTTCAGATATTATATTATTATATCACCATCTGCCTTGCCAATATCTCAAAGGTAAAATAGGGACCAAAATAATTTTTTTGTGTGTGCAACAAAAATATAGACATATTAGAGAAAAGAATAAGAAATTCAGTTCAAAAGTTACTTGTGTATGACCATGCAATGTGCTGTGTCTAAACTTAAAGTAGCATCAATTCACAGCATATACATATATCAAATCGTTAAGTTGTACACACCTTAAAGTTATACAATATTATATGTCAATAAAATGAAATTTTTTGCCAATTGAAAAAAAATAGCACCAGGCCTCAAGGAGACTGGTCTAATTCTGATATTTTTTCTTTGAGGTATTTCCCTAAAAATATCATTGACAATGGTGTTACTCTGTCCTGAATGTACTCATGTTTTTCTTGTTGATTTAATAGCCAGTCATAGTATGGGGGGTAGGGAATAGTCATGGTTTGGACTTGTGTGCAATTCTCAGGGCACTTACTCTATGGGTCTAAGTGAGATACTTGGCCTAGGAAGTAAGTGTAGATAAAAAAGAGAGAAGGGGGTCCACATTTCTATTTAAAGTTTGAAGACAGGAAGGGGAACCAGCTGAAGAGATTTCAGAAAAGCAGTCTCTGAGGAAGGAGAGAGATTCAAGTGTCCAGTAGGCCAAGTGAAGGCAGTGTTTCAAGAAAGAGAGAGTAATCATTGATATGATATACTGCTGATGGGCTGAGTAAGATGAAAGTTGGTAAATGATCATTGAATGAAGGTTTTAGTGCAGTTGTGAGGGGAAAACTTGATTCGTTTTCAAAAGAGTACTAGAGAAGAGAAAATGTGGAGAGAAGTAGAAACACTTATTTTGGGAAGTTTTGCTTAAAGAATAGATTGGTGGTAATATGTATATAGATGGGTTCATGGGGTCAAAGAGGGCCTTTGAGAGAATAGAGCTATAGCACCTTTGTAGCACCTTTCATCTTATAATCTAATAAGATGAAAAAACTGATAATGTGGGGACAGCAGGGACATGTACAAGAGCAAAATCTTAGAGAGTGAAAGGGGATAAAATGAAGTGCACAGTGTAGGGGTTGGCCTTAAGCAAGTACAAAGAATTAATCCATAAAAACAGGAGGAAGGCAGAAAATAGGGGCACACAGAACAGGCAGGTGGTACACATGGTGAGTAAGGGAAAGGTTTACAGCTAGAACTACATGCCTGAGACATTCTGCCTATCATCTGCGTCCCTTGCCTTGAGGGGATTTGGAAAATACTAGTACATCCTCTATAATACTTCCCTTTGCCTCTGCTCTCTAATGTGTCAAATTCTACCAGTGCAGATTAATTCTTCTAGTTTAATGTTTATTATCCTAAAATGGAATGACACAATAAACCCCATGAGTCAATTATGCTTAAGTGAGAATTAATTTGTTTGGTCCTAACTGTGAGAAGGCTTTTAAAAAAGAGGCATGAGAGTATGATAAACCTGAACATTTTCCCTTTAGGGTTGGGAGCTGGAGGTTGAGGAGAGCGGTGAGGGCTGTGTGAGGAAGTACCACTGAATCTATGGAACTTACCAATATATATAACGTGCAACCCTAAGAATGCATGGGCTAATTCTTGGCTGGCCACTTTGTAGCTTGGTTACCTAGCATCACTCAGTTGACCTCTCTGAGTCTCCATTTCCTCATCTGTAAATGGAGGAAACATTTCAATAATATAAGATGTGTATGGCATATTTTTTTCTATTATTGCCCCAATATAAAAAAGATTAAAATATTGCTATCTTTTTCCTTTCTCTTGGGGCATAATTCCTTCTTGCTCACATCAGCAGACTACTTATAACAAACCTCTTGTTCTATACCATATTCCCAAGCATAGTTACCTAGTGGTTAATTACTGAATGAAATAAGTCACCATAGTAGGGCAGATCCGATACTCACAGGCATTTGGAAAGGGGAATAGGACCACTGTTCTGTACACCTTCAGTTTCATAATCAGATTGGCACCATTTGGTAGCAGTGGGAGAGCCATTATGTTTTTTGCTTGTATACTTGCAACATTTATATATATCAAGTAAAATCACTTCATAAGCCAAAACAGTATATGCTCTCCTTAGCTAGAACAAAACTCCCTGATGGCAAGGTGCATCATGTTTGCATCATCCAACAATTAATATTTGTTGATTGGAATCAATACAAAATGAAAATACAAGCCATGCATCAGAATTAATTCATAAGCAATGTCTTAATTAATTCATAATTAATAAGCAATATCTATCCAGATTTTACCCATTAGAAAAGGACTAACAAATATAGCAATGCTTTAAGAAACTAAATATAAACATCTCAACTTTCAAAGTACTTAGCAAAAGCCTTGTTAGAGTTTACATAAAAAGTAAAGTTCATTAATGTACTTTAAAGCTGAGTCACATTCTTAAAAAATTCATATCCATAAAATATCCTAGAATATTTTTTTTCTTCTGAATGTCTCTCCCAAGTTACTCTGCAGAAAATCAAATCACTTTATAACCACTGTTATTCAATATTCATATCATATGTATAAGGAAAGGATGGTAGAGCAGGTAATTATTAATTCATTTGACCAAAAAAGCTACCAGTAGAAAATGTATGCATATAGGCTCACTGGGCATTTGGGATTTAGCTGGCATTAAAAATCAAATCCCTTGAATCCCAAGCTAGTGATGTGTTTATAGAGATAGCTCTTTTATAATATTAGACTCTGTAAAGCTTTATTCAAATGAAACAGTTGCTGCATTTAATATATAACTGCCAGATAATTTCCTTTAAAAACCTTATTTTTATTAATTTAGACATAACAATAAATGGCATGATTTTTGTAAAGTTCAAAATATTTTACCATATTTTGCATTGTTGCAAAGCTTTCAGTTTATTGGAATAGCTATTTTCAATGAAGTATCAATTCATTTGAACAGAACCCCTTGTATAACCTTTTAATGCCTTTCAATTGCTAGGAGACAGAATCAACCTGATCAATGATAATGTGAAAAGGAAGTCTTTATCAAAAGAGAAGCAATAACCTTTACTCTGTTTCATCCCTAAATATTCTTAGAAACAACCAAGAAATAAAGAGCAATTTGATTTAAATGCTATAAAATCATCTGGTTAAGGTTAAATGCAACATTCACTGCACTGAATATTGGTTAGATGAGCTTCCCATTATCTTCTGCAGGAAGCATAAAAGTGATGTAAAGATGTAAGAGGGTAGATACGATCCAAAGGTACCATTTAGTTTAGCTCATGTCTCCATACAATCTCACTTGTGCAATTCAATATAAGCAGAAAATCCTCCCTTATATAAAATAAAATGTTTGTGATACTTAATAATGTTTATTAACAGGATGCTCTTTACATACAATCCAAATAAACATGCACCATTTAAGCCAATCACTTTGCTTTGTATTCATTGTACTAGTTGAACATTACATTTGTCCTATTAATTGATCTTTCTTCTTCCAGCAAGTAGATTCCATTTCTTTGTGTTTTTATAACAATTATAATTAATTTTACAAATATCATGAATAGGGAAAGAATTGCTTTCTCTCTACTTTGAGGAAGTTGAGGTTTCTAAAAGGTTAAATGACTACCTCTGCCCCACACTTAAAACAAAACAAACAAAAAACAGTTTGTAAATGGCGACACCAGGATTCATGTCTAGCATGTCTAGACTCTTTGACTCCAGATTGAGCTCCTTTCCCATTGCCTCTCATGAATAAACTTTCTCATATAAACAAATCACTAGGAGGTTAGATTCTAAAGATGAGGGAAAATAACTTCAGTGACATTCTGGTACTTTGAAAAGAAAATCAGTTTTTGCTAATCTCTTTAAATGGGGTACATCTGAAATAATGTCAACAATAAATACATTAAAAAAATAAAACAGATTTCAGAATCTCAGAGGGAAGGCAGGAGTGGGTGGGAAGAGGTCAACCAATATGCATAACACACTGACACAGACAATAGGGTGGTGAAGGCCTGGGGCAGGGAGGTAGGTGGGGGATGAGCAATAAGGGGCCAGTAGGGGAAAGAGGGACCCATATGTAATACTTTCAACAATAAAGATTTAAAAATAAGTAAAATAAAAACAAACATCAGTTTTAAAATGCATGAAGTATTTTGCTAAGTACTCTAATATATTATCAGAGGAGATAGATAGTGGATTACATGGAAGATATTTTTAATTTAAATTAACATTTGAAAATATTTAAATATAAGGTTGTTTTTTCCATTTTGCAAAGTAAGGAACTGAGGGCCAACATAGTACTTCTAAATAGTACAATTATAGAACCCCATGTTGTATTATGTTAAGACATTATATAATATCCCATAATAATAGCACATTTTTTATAAGGTTAGGAAAAAAATAACTTTTCTTCTTGGGGCAGAAAAATTAGAATGCTGCAAACATCTATCTTTTTAGAAACTGTTTCAAACAATAATTTATCACCAGGAAAAGTCACAAACTATTATACTAGTAGACACTGCTAACCCTCCTCTATATTTCAATAGTTTAATTTTAAAAATGGGACTATAAACGTATTCATAATTTGTCAGTATGTGACAACAGTATTAAGAATTAAACTATGAAATTATGGTATGAGAATATGTTGATGTAATGGAAATAATTCCATATTGTAAAAACACATGAGTTTCCTTTTGATCCCCAAACCACTGCTCTCCATCAAAATGTGCTCTCTGCAAATGAAAGAAAACATATATATGATTTTATGTGTAAAAAACAGAGATAAAGTGGAAAAACATTAATAATTAGTAAATCTGTATAGAGGGTATTTGTTATACTATCCTCTCAACTTTTTAATTTATTTTTATCTTAAGTAGTCACTAACAGTGATTTCTTCTTGACTTACAGATCCTTCCTCCCATCTGCCCTCCTGGACATCTTAGATGCATATAATTTTAATGTTATGAATTATCTGGAAATTCTTATGACTTCATCAAGCACAGCTGCACAGACACTTTTTTTAACCCTCCAGTCATTTATCTTTTAAACTGGTGGTTTTCAAGTACTTGGAGACTATGGAATATGTATGAGATGCCTCCAAAGTTTTCCAACCCTATAGTCATCTATATGGCTTTGTTTGATCCAGGACCAGGAAAAAGATCGTCATAAACCTACTTCTTACGAAATCCTCAAAATGATTCTTAGAACACTGATTTAAAGAAAATACAATTTGAAAGCATTTTTCCTTGATGTCATACTATCCAAACCCCTTTATTTCCAAGCTGTGCAATTTGCAATAAGCCTGAGTGGTGAGGGTTATAAGTTGGAAGAGGAGCAGCCAGGCGGCCAGGGGAGCACACCATGTGACAGGTGTTACTATCTGAGTGGAAATGTTGTCCTGTTTGCCAGGACAGGGCTGGAGAAGCTTCTATTTCTTATTCTCCCTCAAAGAGAAAATGCCCATATTCTAGCAAGAAGCAATCTGAGAAGGTCAACACATCTTTTTTCAACCGAAACTACAGTGAGATTCAAACATATCTGTGTCAAACCATTACTATGAGTGACAGAGTTCCCAACCTCTCAGTTCAACAGAAAATTAGAAATTTTTTACTCCTGGTGATGGTTTTTCTACAGGACAAGAGTTGTTAACTCACAATTGCCTCACTCTGCAAGTCACAAGCTCTTACTTCCAAGTTACCCAGGGAAACCTATAAAAAGCTCTAACTTCTTATTTTAAACATTGCATCAGTGAAAAAATATAGATAAATGGCCCTAGCCGGTTTGGCTCAATAGATAGAGCATCAGCCTGTGGACTGAAGAGTCCCAGGTTCGATTCTGGTGAAGGGCACATACCTTGGTTGCTTGCACATCACCAGTAGGGGATGTGCAGGAGGCAGCTGATCGATGTTTCTTTCTCATCGATGTTTCTAACTCTCTATCCCTCTCCCTTCCTCTCCGTAAAAAATCAATAAAATATATATTTAAAAATGTATATATAGATAAATGATGTAATCCTATCTAATAAAGGAGTAATATGGAAATTGACCATACCTCTGCTATGCCAACAAACCACGCCCACCAGCCAATCAGGAGTGAGTATGCAAATTAACCCAGCCAAGATGGCTGCAGCCACAGAGAGCAGGAGGCTTGGGCTTCCCTGGCAATGGAGGAAGCCAAGTTTCCACATCCCTGGCCTGCCTTGGCCTCCGCTTAAGACTACAAAGTTTCAATTGTAGAAAATAAATAAATCCCAGATATCAGGGCCTCCTCTTGGGTCATCAGGGGGTGTGGCTGGCCTGAAAATCACCACAGGACCCTGGGCCAGGCCACCATACCCAAAGGAAACCCCCACCCTGATCAAGGATACCCTTCAGGGCAAACCAGCTTGCCCCCACCCATGCAACAAGCCTCTATCCTATCCAATTCTATCTAATAAAAGAGCAATATGCAAATTAACCATCACTCCACTATACTCACAAGCCACACCCAGCAGCCAATCAGGAGCAAGTATTCAAATTAGCGGGGCAGAGGAAGGAAGGACAGTTAGAGACAAACAAACTGGCAGGGGGGCAGTTAGGCATCAATCAGGCTGGCAGGGGAGTGATTAGGGGTGATCAGGCTGGCAGGCAGAAGTGGTTACAAGCTATCAGGATAGCAGGCAGGTGAGCAGTTGGGATCCAGCAGTCCTGGATTGTGAGAGGGATATCCGACTGCCCAACCTGGATTGGGCCTAACTGGGCAGTCGGACATCCCCCAAGGGGTCCCAGAGAGGTGCAGGCTGGGCTGAGAGACACACACACACACCAGTGCACAAATTTCATGCACCGGGCCTCCAGTGTACTATAATGTACAAACATTTTAAAGGACAGATAACAAATAGATTCCTTGTACAACATTTCCACTCAGATAGTAAGAGATGTATAGAGCTTTTCAGAGCTGTGGCACTAATTGTGCTGTGTGATGCATGAGGAATACCTAAAATAAATAATTGTACCATGCAACAGACAGATAATCACAATATAGCACTACAGTCTAGGTAGTATGATTTATACACAGAGGCTTAATTAAATAGACTACCATGTAAAACATTTAGCCTCTAGTGAGATGTTATAATTAAACCTGTATCTGCAATATGTTAGAATACAAAAATAGAAAGCAAGGGAGAGTAGCCCTACTGTCAGAAAAGGAACACAACGGTTATGAGATGAATAAAATAAGAATGCTTGCAGAAGAAGCATCACCTTAGCTTCCTTTCCTCCTCCTTCACATTAGGTTGAAGAAAGAGTGCTCAAAGAATAAGATGTGAGAAACATAAACCATAGTCATTCTTTTATTTTTTTCAACAAATATATATTAGGTGCTAGCCTTTCTTGTAGGTTCCTGGGATTTAGTAAACAAGATGAAATCTCTGTCCTCAGGCAAGGCAGTAGGATTGGTAGACAATAGAAGGTAAAAACAATATAACAAACAGATAGGTCTTTTCAGATGATGCATTTTCAGGTAATAGTAAGTGCCATAGAAGAAATATCAAGTAGATTAAGGGACTAGAAAGTGAAGGGTGCTTTTTTAAATAGAGGAAATAGAGAAGCCCTCTCTAGCATATACATTGGAGTAGAAGCCTGAATGGAAATGTAATCACCAAGGGTAAAGGCCCATAAGTGGAAGCAGGCTAGGTTTGTTGAAGAACAGAAAGGAACAGGAAATGAGGTCACAGGTAGCCTGAGGCCAGATAATGTCAGGCCTTGTAAACCACAGTAAGCATTTTAGATTATTTTCTGAGAATCACTTAAATGTCTCAGGCATAATGTTGCTGGTGTCTTGACGGTGATCTTAGAGAAATAAGCACTATAAACACCTATGGAGAAAAACTGAGAGATGACAAAAGAGGAATGGGAAAAGAAGGCAAATGGGATTTTGCAAAAGGGGCTTAGACTTTAGCAGTTGGACAGCAGGCATTGTTGCTAGGCCACCTTCCAGCATGGGCCCTGGGGGATTTCATCATTACTTTACAAAGCTCTTTTTACAGTAAGCATTTTTAAAATCCAATATATTGAAGATCTGCAAACACTAAGGAGGCCATGGAAACACCATTTATAGACTTGCATTATTGAGAAAATGCTTGCTCTGATTAAGCAATAGACTCAGGCTGTGAGGCATAGACTTCCAGTGGCATTTAGTTCAGACTGTGGACTGAGATAATTTCTGTAAAAAAAAGAAAACCCACCAGGATTATACATAAAGTACAACACAAAGCACCTCTGGTAAATTAGGATAGAGCACTAGGGTTTTCTCCAAATGCACTCATCTTCCAGGCACCTCAGGTGTGATTGTTTGGTACATTTTGGGGTAGTGTCTCAGCTAGTCCCATCCATAACATCACATTGTAGGCGATAAATGCAAGGGATACCAAATTTGCATACTTGCCTCTCAGTTTCCATAAACAGTAATTTGTTAAGTCATAAAGAATGGTATAAACAGAGTTTTTGATGTTATGGGATTTACACAATAATTAGAAGTCATTATCTCTAAAGTGCACATTCTCCCTTTTCCCTTTGTTTCTAATCTCCTAGTCCACCACTGCACCCTCCACAATGCCTGCAACATATCTTTCCAAAGCAAAAGCTACTTATGGCCATTCCTTTCTCACAACCTTGCAGTAGCTTCCTGGTGATGGAATAAAGTCCAGAATCCCTTAAAGCATGGCTCCAATCTACAGATACATTCTTAGTTCCCATCTTTGCTACCTTTCATCTCAGGCTGTAACTCCAGTGAACTTGGCTCACTTTCCTTCAAACTTCATATTCCGAGTCAAATCCCAACACAGACCCTTAATTGCTGTGTAACTTTGACAAATTACTTACCCTCTTTATGCCTCATTCTTTTCCCTATAAAATTAAAATAATTATACTTATGAGCTTTTTATGAGACTAAATAAGTAAATATATTTAAAACAATATCAGACACATTGTGAGTGCTGAATAAATGTGATCTACTATTACTACTGGAGGTCCAGTGCAGTATATTGGTGCACTGGCGGGGGGCAGGGGGTGTAGTCCCTTAGCCTGACCTGTAACCTCCAGCAGTCCAGAACCCTTCGGGGGATGTCTACCTGCTGGCCTCAGATATCCCCCAAGGAGTCCTTAGCACAGCCTTGGAGGTGGGTTAGGCTCCCACCACCACTGCTGCACTCACCAGCCATGAGCCTGGCTTCTGGCTGAGTGGCAATTACCTGTAGGAACGCATTGATCATCGGGGGCAGCTCCTGCACTGAGCATCTGCTTTCTGGTGGTCAGTGTGCATCATAATGACTGGTCATTCTGCTGTTTGGTCAATCTGTATATTAGGGTTTATTATATAGGACTAGAGGCTCGGTGCACGAAATTCATGTATAGGGGTGTGGGGGCCTTCAACCCAGTCTGCTCTCTCTACAATGTGGGACCCCTTGAGGGATGTCTGACTGCCCATGGATCAGGCCTAAATGGGCAGTCAGACATCCCTCTCACAATCCAGGACTGCTGGCTCCCAACTGCTCACCTGTCTGCCTTCCTGATTGCCCCTAACCTCTTCTGCCTGCCAGCCTGATAACTCCCTAACCAGTCCCCTGCCAGCCTGATTGATGCCTAACTGCTCCCCTGCAGCCCTCCCCTGTGGGCCTCGTCACCCCTAACTGCCTTTCCCTGCAGGACTAATCACTCCCAACTCCCCTCCTCTGTTGGCCTGGTCATCCCTAACTGCCCTCCTTTCCAGGCTTGATCACTCCCAACTACCCTCCCTTGCAGGCCTGGTTTCTGCCAACTGCCCTCCCCTGCTGGCCATCTTGTGGCCATCTTGTATCCACATGGGAGCAGGATCTCCTGACCACATGGGGGCAGTCATCTTATGTGTTAGAGTGATGGTCAATCTGCATATTACTCTTTTATTAGATAGGATAGAGACCTGGTGCATGGGTGGGGCCAATTGGTCTGCCCTGAAGCATGTCCTGGATCAGGGTGGGTGTTCCCTTGGGGTGTGGGGTGGGCTGGCAAGGGGCCTGTTGTGGTTTGCAGGCTGCCATGGCCTCCCAGTGACCCAAGTGGAGGCCCTGGTATCTGGGATTTATTTATCTTCTACAATAGAAACCTAGTAACCTAGAGTGGAATGAAGCCTTCTGCTGGCACAGCCATTGATACTTTGTTGCCTTAAACACAGGCCAGGGTGTGCAGAAAGCTTGGCTTCCTCCATTGCCCGGGGCAACCCAAGCATCCCTCCTGCTCTCTCTGTGTCTGTACCCATCTTGGTTGGTTTAATTTGCATACTTGCTCTGATTGGCTGGTGGGCGTGGATGGTGGGTGTGGCTGGTGGGAGTAGTGGGGGTATGGTCAATTTGCATATCACTCTTTTATTAGATAGGATTCTTTGTTAATAGAATTTCTTTATCATTGTTTCCTTGGACAAAAAACAAAACAACAAAACACACACACACACACACACACACACAAAATACCCATCCAGCTTCTCTTTTCCTGAAAAACTGCCATTCATTCTTCCAGATCTCATACATATAACATCTCTTATCTAAACTTTCCCTAACACATTGACTTACTTTCTATCAGTACTCAATCTGTGCTCTAATAAGTTGATCATCATTCTTCAATATTATTTACAAATCATTGGTTAATTATTAATGCATAAATTTGTTTTCCATATTACATAGTTCTTTCAAAGGCAAGCACTCTCTCTAACTTCCTATCGCCTAAGTCCAATGTAGGATCTAGAGCATAGTAGAATCTCAATAAATCTCTTTTTCAATCAAATATTTAATCTTAAGTATGTACAGCCACAAATATTTCTCAGTTTTCCAATATTGCTAGGAAATAATCTAAGAAAACTGAAAAATACAAGCACAGATTTAGTAGATTTAGCTAACAAACCAGAACTAAATTGTATAAGACAACAAATACACCTCAAGTTTAAAGGAAGGTCAAGCATGTACTAAATTCACTGTTTTCTTTTTACTCCTCTCCAGTTATCCAGCTTTCTCTTATCAGATATAAGTTCCTTTAGAGTATGCACTATGTTAATATTTCCACATTTGCATATTAGGCACAAAAGTTCGTATTTCATGGAAAAGCTCAAAGATATAAGTAGAACTAAAAGGGGAGAAAGAAGAAAAATATAAGTCTTTTTTCTAATACTAACCCTAATTGAAAGAATAGTGTTCCTTGTGCAAGCATATTTATCTGCAAGCATGGACAAACAGACTATAGGTCTCACCCACCAATACATGTGATCTTTATGAGGAAGTGTAGAGAAGAGGTGTGTGATAGGCCCAGGATGTATTCAAGACTATCACCAATACCTTCTTTCAGAAAGTATCAGGCTGATGGTGATGGAGGAGAACTGATGAAAAAGGTTGATACATCAGCAAAGGAAACAAGGTTGAAAAAGTTGGGACACTGTGTGGCAAGTACCAGTGAAGAAAAAACAAGCCAGGTACGATTATATTATGCCTCAGAAATTTTTATCCCTGATTTGAGGTTGGGGATAAATAATAAATAAGAACCCTGGCATTAATTTCCCCACTCCCTATTTAGCAATTCCATTGCACTTTGCAAAGTATGACATGTATATTTTTTCATGTCATCTAATGAATGTGATGACCACTTCTAGGTTTCAGAATTTGGGATGGTGGCTCAAGGTCAAAACAATGATTAATTAGGTAGAAACAGTTGGAAGAAGCTAAAGCAGTTCAGAACATTTTTTATATCTGCAACATGTAATATTGAAAAGAACATGAACTTAGGATATTCTTATAGTCAAATGAAACTTTAATGAGATAACATATGTGAACATTCTAGTAAAGAACTTAAAATATTGTAGGCATTGGGATCCATGCAGGTTAAATGAGAAATTTTTTTTTTCTTACTCACAGCAGTGCTCAATTCCATAAGTTGAGTGAATGACAAAAGAAAACTCTGGGGCCAGTTAATAATGATCTTCAGATTCATGCAGGGTCTTCTAAGTCTTAATATACATTGAAGATCAAAATACAAATTATACATATTATTTATATATATAAAAGGCTAATATATTAAGTGTCTGACCTTCTGATGGGGTGCTATGATGTGCACTGACCACCAGAGGGCAGATGCTCAAATGCAGGAACTGCCATGATGCACACAGAAAAACAGTACTGTGGACCTCGTGCCCATTAAGTGGGACACAGACCCGCCACCACCCTGGAGTGACAGCCCACCAAATCGTAGCCAATCTTGCCTAGACCCCATGGCACAAAATGTGGCCCACAGCCCAGCCCAGCCCTGACCTAGTCACTGTGGGCACCAGGTAATGACATCATGTAGTAATGTCTAGCTTCCTCTCCCTAGTGACAATTAGCCTCCTTGCAGTTTCTTCAGCCCAAGAACATGACTTGCTTTATAGCCAAGTGAAAACATTTCACCCTTTAACCAAATGTCTGTGAAGCATTTTCCTGTGCCTCATCTCATTTGATCTTCACAGAAGTCCTGGAGTAGGTTGATAGGAGACTCGATGGAATCCTATTTTCTTTTCATTAGCCAAAAAATAGAGATTTAGAAAGTTTAGAAACTTGACTTGACTGAAAGGAAGTAAGAAATGGTGAACCTTGAAAATGACTTCAGGTTTCCTCACTGTGCAGAATATAATCAAACACTATTGCAGTTAAATATTTTATCCTTTGTTCTCTCTGTGTGATCTACAATAATAATCTGCTTCATGTTGATATTTATTGCAATGTTGCTGACAATTACCTGAAATAGAAGTTGGGGTGCTTCACTGGGCTGGAAAAAGGTTAGCTAAATCAGAAAGCAAGTCTAATTAAGCCAGTTTATTCTATATATAAAAAGCTAAGTTGACTCGTGCATGTGTAATACATATAAAGCTCTCGCTGGCGCCAATCACATGCATATGTTTCAATCTGTCATTGTTTGATCATGAATTTCGTTTGACGCTTCTATTATAGAGAAAGAGTGAATAGTGATATTAAAATATTTCTTCTAATTAATTTCCTTTCAATGTGCACAAATTTGTGCACCAGGCCACTAGTATATTATATATAGGGTGACCATAAGGAAGAATTTTCCAATACCTGGACTATGAAGTGTTGAGAATATGTATTGAGTGAGGTGATAGAGTTATTTTCTCCAGTCTTAAAAAATGGGGCAGAATTCCATATGTCAAAGATGAAGCAATTGTGGTCCTGCCCCAGGATAAAGAAAGCAATGAGATAATCACCCAAATTCCTTCCAGATTTAGGATTATGTAAATATTCTGATTAGTGACAGCACATTGAATATCTACTTTTTTTTTTCCCCAGATATTTTCTAAATAACCCCAGAGTAGGTATTTCACAAGTGTTTTTAAAAAATCTTCTACCATTGGCCCACACTTCACAATGTAGGTTTTCAAAACCAGAACTACATGTTCATCTGACCAAAATATGAAATCTACAAATAACTAAAGATAAAAAATTGTCCAGAGGGCTTAGAAATAAACTGTATCCTCTGAATTGTTTAGCTTCATCATGAAAATTACTTTAATTTCAATGTTGGAATCAAAACAACCCAATCTTCTTAAAAGAAGCCTACTGTCTACTGTAAAGTAATAACATGTTTTTAGAGACTTCTAAGTGCATATCTTGGAATTTCTAACTTAAATGCATGGTTTGGAAAATACCAATCATTGATCGTGAAAGGATGGTTACATTTCATCATGACAATGAGGCAAAAATACAGTACTTATGATCTTATTTCCTCATGTAACTATTCCATATGATGCTAAAGAAAGCACATATTTTTTTAAGAATAGTTAGAAAGTCATTTAAATATATGGTATGTGTATATTTTTCATAAAGAAATATGGAATATTTTAAAATTTAAAAATATTAAACATACACTCACATAAAACAATAGAAATAAACATAAGTATATATATGATCAGGAGCTGAAGACAAATTGATACAGCTTTATTAAGAAACATAAGAAGGAGAGTACCTGAATTAGAAGGTGAAATTGAATAGTCACAGCTGAAGTTATAAAGTATGTGTGATGATGAATGTATTCTTTAACCCTACATTATATTACATTGTACCAGTCATGTGTTTTATTTTTTAGCACTTTGTAGAAAATTTTATTTTAACTTAACTAGAAGATCATTTTAATTGCAATGTTACCTCAGATAGTTTTTAGTTGTTCTTTCTTGTTATTTGCTGAAGAAAATTTGTATAATGCATGAGTAAAACTACTCTTTAATCATTTTAAAATTGGTATTTTTTTTGGAAAGAAAAAATAGCTCTATGTTCCTAGAACATAAAAAATATATTCTAAATAAAAGAAAGGTCAAATTATTATCTTCAGGAACTCTACAATAAAGAAAATATTACCAAGATTTTATGAAGATTTTCCATTACCTAAAAATTAGCTTACTCAAATTAAATTTCCTTGTCATCAAAATAATGGCTTAATATTAATCCAAGTAATAAAAAATATGAGTTTATTAACTGTAGTATATGCATTTCATCCTTGTTTTTATATTTATGAGAACTAATTAACAAACCCTTATGCCTTCTCCTATTCAGTTATACTACTTAGCAGATTATATAGAAATACACATGCACTAAGGGTGGTGTATACCATTAGAGAAAGGACCTCTTTAAATCAGTACATACTTATACATAAATCTACTCTTCATACAAATGTTATCATTGGTAGATTTTTAAAAACTCATCATGTGTATTCTACAAGTCTGAGATTATGATTAAATATGATTTAAACCATCAAAAAGATGACCAAAGCCTTCAATAAAGCAATTACATGAACAACAGTCCATTGTTAGAAAACAAAAACAACCATATCATGTTTATCTAGGTAAAATATATTTTGGCTAAACATGTGGTGGCCAGGAAAAGTAAGCTACATATTTCTAGGGTAAACTTGAATTTACCAATGCACTGTGTACCAGATTAGACAACAGAATTCAAGTAAATATTAATTTCAAAAACTATGCTCACTTTATAATATGGTTGGCAACCTAGTACGCAATCATAAAATTGTTGTATTAGAATTATCATTAAGAGGTACTAGCTCCATTTATTGCTATGGTCCTTATTAAACAAAAACTGTAAGAGTACACATCCCCAATTTTGAAGGGTATTTTCAACTGAATGAAAAAATATTTTTCAAAGAAATCTGAAATGGCATAGCTTTTATAATTAAAGTTTAATTTCTATTGTGATTTTCCTTAATTTCATTATTACACAAGTTTAAGGAAGCTAGCCTATTGTTCAGGGCAATTTTTACAGAGCTGTTCTTGAATTTATTTAAGTAGCATTTCCAAGTAAATTGGAAATTTATTTATTATTATCAAAAATTTAAGTAACTTTTTACAAGAGGATCTTAAAGATAATAGCATTTTTAATCTCAAAGAAAATTAACTAACTGTAATTTCAGAAGTAGGAACTTAATTTTCCCTTTCCTGAAGTGGAGTAATGATAAAGTTAATAAAGCTAAAACCCAACACAAACAATGCAATACAAAAAAATAACTTTTACTTCAGACACTGTCTTCAGAAATAAATTAGAACCAAGATTAAAACATTTATCTTGTACCAAAAATATACTATTCAAATTGTCATCAACAGTAACCACAAAACGTACAAAAAAGGTCACCCATCACCTCAATGGAGATAGGACAAAAAAACTGAGTGTTTTTGTTTAACTCCTTCAATTCCTAATTTACCTGGAATTAGCTATGCATTTTTATAAGCAGTAATTTCAAAGACTCCCCACAGTCAGAGGCTTCTTTTATCTGGAAAGAGCACAATGATCATTTAACACACAGTGCACTACGTATTCCTCAGCTGACCCACTCTCCATTCATTTCACACTTGTGATCTGTATTATAAACAAAATTCAAATGTTCTATACTCTACGTTTCTAAATCACTGCTTACTAATGAAAAGCACTAGTGTAGACAGTTCCAAATCGCATCTTACCATGTATGAGCCACAGTGAAGCGACGCCGCTGCCGAATGCTTTTATTCACCAGCAACTTTCTGAAAAAGCATGGTGAGTTCCTGGGTGAACTGCGTGGAGAAATTTTAGGAGATGTAGGTCTGTTTCCCGTTGGTCTCGGAAGCTCAAGTTCTAAGTGCATTTGTTCCTTGAAAGTCTTGATGCAAACCTCAGGTTCAGAAGCAGTAAGTTCCTTGGAAGAATTTTTTGCTGTCATGTCTTATGTGGAGCGTTAGCTTTCACCATCCAAAACAAAAACCTCAAACATAGCAGAGACACAGCTGCAGGTTAGGAGACTGATAAGTCTGCAAACTATTTCCAGTTTAATTTTGGGAACCGAGGTTCCTATGTATGAACTGCTCAGAGCAAGAGCAGCATACTCGAAGAATGGCAAGTCAGGCTGTCACAAGGAGCTTTATCAGCCAGGCTTTGCCTCTGAAAATGCGCCAAAGTGCTTCCTATGTCAGTAGCCTCCTTGTGGATGAGGTTTGTCTGCAAGCTACACACTGACACTCACTGAATTCATTCAGCTGAATATATCAACTAATGAAATATTCATAAGGCTTTCTGATAAATCCTTTGCATGTATATTTTTAAAAATCTTATCAAACAAGCTACATTCACCAACGGACAATTAGCAAAACCTAGCTGCCTGGTCACTTGTTTTGTTCTCACAAAGAGCAGAACCAGAGCCCGTCAGCCTGTGTGATGTTTAAAGTCTTCATTCAGAATTATCTTGCTCCGCAAATGCACACAACAGTAACTCCACCTACCAAATGCTTATTGGCCCAGGATTATTTAAACAACTGCACTCTGTTTCCCCCTGAACAACACTCTCCATTGCTCAGATTTTCACAAAATTTGTGAAGCTACTGTCCTCACCAGAGTGAAAACATTAAATCAGGATTGTCAGAAAGCCTAGCTAAAACAGCCCCCCAGATTCCACTGCTGAATGAAAGAGCTGATTTGCTCAATTATTTTTCCCCTCCCTTCTCGAAAAGATCCAAGACAGCATCAATATAAAAAGTGTCAGCTAACAGGAAAGCACTGGATTTGGTTCATTCCCCTGAGGAATTTAAAGTTAATCTTTATTCCAATAAACATTACTCTCATTCTTCTGTTTAAGCTCATTGTTCATGGGTTGGCCACAGCAGCCTCTCTGTTAGATACAAAATCACTTCTGAAAGCCAGAGCTTCCCAGAATGGAAATGGAAGTAATAACTCCCAGTTCAAGTGCAGAGTCCAAAGTCAAGAAGTACCCTTATGCTGGTGTGCATGCAAATAGGTGTATAAACACTGTCAGTAGATGGGTGTATTTACTTGCAATTGTGTGTGGTTGTATATTTTGTTCACAAAGACATGCAAATGAGATACATGCTCAGGAGAGTCCCCAAAATGGCTCAAGTTCTAAAGCAGATCACTGTACCCTGGATTTGCAACCTCTATACTTTGAAAGGCATGAGGAAGTAAAAAGAACACTGTGGTGCTCGAAGTGTATGTATGTTGTGAAAAGTTTGCACTGGCAATAACTGCAACCAGGGCCGGCCTCATCTCAAACAGATTTGAAAAAGCAGAACTAGAACTGGTCAGCAAGAGTGACAGGGAAGGATTCACAGTAAGACTTCAGTGAAAAGGGGAGATATTTGCTTTTTTCCTCTAAGGTATAAGGACTTCCACCTTAATAAAGTCTTTTATGTATGTCATATACTATAGCTGAATAGATAAAGGGCTGGATAAGAGTATACCTGACCTATAGGAAAATAGAAAACCCCACACCAGCCCTTAGGGAAAGTGATCCTATATAATAAAAGGATAATATGCAAATAGACAGAATAGCAAACAACCAGAACAACCAAATAACCAAACAACCAGTTGATATGACATGCGCTGACAACCAGGGTGTGTGTGCAGAACATGGCAGGTGTTGACTGTGTTGGGATGATGGAGCAGGTGAGCAGGGATGCCAGACAAACTCGGGGAGTCTGTCTCTGTCCTCGGAGTGAGGTTACTGAAAATTCTTTGCTCCTGTGTGCCACAGTCCCATCTGGTGCTTGCATCTGCTGCTGGCACCAGCCCCGCTTGCACCTGCAGCTAGAACCACCACTTGCACCTACTGCCAGTGCCCGGCACCAGGCCTGATCATTCGGTGCCATTAACAGGTATGAGCAGTGGCTGCCGGCCCTGATTGCCCTTGAAGGCTTCTCCACCACCCCATGTTCCTGAGGTGTGATCAGGGCAGTAGCTGCTGATAGCACTTGCTGACAGTGCTGGCCCTGCTTGCACCCACTGCTGGCTCTGGCCTCAATTGCTCCGTGCCATCAGTGGGTGAGAACAGCAGTGGTGGGAGTGGGGCTGCTGGCAGAAAGGGGACTGGGGACCATGGAGGGAGGGGCCAAAAAAAAGGATAAGCCAAGACCTGTCCCTGTGCATACTGGAGACTCACAGCCCACAGTTCCTTTTGGTGCACAAATTCATGTACTGAGCCCCTAGTTCCAACATAATAGGAAGGATATGACCTCTTACTTTACAGGTGGTACCTTGAAAAAAATATTGGTGTTTTAATAATATATTAAAATACAGTATCAGGAACAAATGCACAGTTATAGAATTTTATAGTTCAAGTGAATCACCTTGTTCAGTTCATTTCAAAGACAAAAGCACAGATGTAAAGAAGTTCAGTGACCTGTCAAAGTTATATTTGTAGCTGTTTTTAAAGCTAAAGCAAGAACTCAGGCTTTCTAACCAGTTGAGTACTGTTATTATATTTTAAAAGAGATAAAATAATAATTGTGTGCAACCAGGTCCCAAGAAATGTTCTTTATATAGTTGAAGATATTTTAACTGTCTTATTTAAGAATAGATTGCTATCCCAGCAGGTATGGATCAGTGGTTGAGCATTGACCCATGAACCAGAAGGTCATAGTTAAATTCCCAGTCAGGCACATTCCTGGATTGCTGGCTCAATCCTGAGTCAATACAAGAAGCAGCCAATTTATTGATGATTTTATCTCATAATTGATATTTATATCTCTCTCTTTCCTCTCTTTGAAATCAATAAAATATATATATGTATATATAAATATAGATACACATATATAAAGATATATGTATACATATATACATACAGACATATATACATATATATACATACACACACACACACACAAACACTAGAGGCCCAGTGCATAAAATTCGTGCACTGGGGAGGGGGTATCTCTCAGCCCAGCCTGCACCCTCTGCAATCTGGGACCCCTCAGTGGGTTGTCCAACTACTGGCAGTCAGACATCCCTCTTACAATCCAGAACTACTGGCTCCCAACTGCTCACTTACCTGCCAGCCTGATAACCCCCTAACCACTCCCCTCCCAGCCCAATCGCCCCCCCCCACTGCCCTCCCCTGCCAGCCTGGTTGCCCCAATTGCCCTCCTCTGCTGGTCTTGTCTCCCCAACTGCCCTCTCCTGCCAGCCTGGTCCCGTCCCCCAACTACACTTTCCTGCTGGCCTAGTCATCCCTAACTGACTTCTCCTGCTGGCCTGATTGCCCACAACTACCCTCCCCTGCCAGCCATCTTGTGGCGACCATCTTTGATCACATGAGGGCAGCCATCCAGTGTGAGGGTGTAAGGGTCAATTTGCATGTTACCTCTTTATTATATAGGATTATATAGGATATGTGTGTGCATATATACATATATATTACTTAAAAAGAATAGGTTGTTCATAATATTATAAGGGAAATATGGTTAATGCTGTTTATTATTTACTGAATTATAAAATCAAAGTTAGGCCTTTCTTCCAACAATAATGTGATTTAACCTGGGACATGAGAATATGTGATATCCTGCTGATAGTCACAGTAATTTAAAAAAATAGCAATTGGAAGTCATTAAGGTATATTTCATATTCACTTTTTAAGGCTGCCAAAATATAGTAAGCATTTAAGAATTTTTTTACTCAAATTATGGCAAATTTCACAACCCAGATTTAACTATATCTAAACTGGGGTTCAGAAAGGAAATGTTGACATAAACTTACTTAATGTAGCAGCATAATGGTGCAATTATAATTACTTTCCAATTCTTATCATCAATTTATGTGACATAATGACATTTCACATTACTCTTTTCACTTTTTCTACTATGACAGACAATGTCCCAGTTAAGGAAATTTTGAAAATAATCCTAAGAAATAAAATTCTCAAAAAAAAAAAGTAAAGTCTGTTAACTCTTCCTACTCTAAATCACATTTAAGAATACTCAAGACAATTGAAATCTAAAACCTAAAAGGTAATCAGACTACTTTAAACTCTGAATAAATTATCTCTGAGAGGAGGAAATTCATGTGTACAGGTAAATGCATGAAAATTTGTTTCTAGAATTAAAAGAAAAACTAGACTCTGTTAAATATTGAAATCGAAGATGAATCTTGACAGTAGAAAATAGGAGATGGTATCTAAGAAAAAGTAAACAAAATCATAGTAAAACTAGATAAATTCCTTCTTTGTCTTAGTCAAGAATATAGTGTTTTGAGTGAGATAATCAGGAGAACAGTAGAAAAAGCTAAGAAGTAAGTACACTTTGTGTGCCCTTCTGAGTGCTCAGGAAGGTGTATAGAACCAACGTGAAAACCTTCCAATACACAGGTAATGCTTAACTCTTGACACCACAAAGGGAGAAATAAGTAATTCTGATTCAGTTTATTAGCATGCAGATAATTGCCTTTAGGAATTATTTAAGAATTTCAATTATAGCTATGTCTTTACCTTTAATATGAAATTCCTGGTATCCATATCCATCTAAGCAATAAGAGTTAAAAATTTACCATAAAAAATATAATTAAGGGATTTGAGTATAGTTATATGATCAATAATAATCAATAAGGAATCATTCATATGTACTTTGGACAAATTGATAATTTTTTTATTTTTCATCAAATTTAAATGGAAAGTAAATTATGTGCAATCATATAAAATGATAAGCTCCTGATAGGCTGGTGGGCATGGCTTGTGGGTGTAGCAGAGTGATGTATAATTTGCATATTACTCTTTTATTAGATAGGATTTCAGAGAGGAAGGGAGAGGGAGAGAGAGAAAGAGAAATATCAATGATGATAAAGAATCACTGATCTGAGCCTTCTGCATGCCCCTCACTAGGGATTGAGCCTGCAACTCAGGAATGTGCCCTGACCAGGATTCGAACTGTGACCTCCTGGTTCATAGGTCAATGCTCAAACACTGAGCCATGCCAGCTGTTCTACACCAAGTTTTTTTTATAACATTAGACTAGAGGCCTGCTGCATGAAATTTGTGCAGGGGGGTGAGGAGGGATTTCCTCAGCCCACCCTGTGCCCTCTCCAATTCCGGATTGCTGGTTCCTAACCACTCACCTGCCTGCCTGCCTAATTGCTCCTAACTGCCTCTGCCTGCCAGCTTGATGCCCCTAACTGCTCTCCCCTGACAGCCTCATTGACTCTAATTGCCCTCTCCTGCCAGCCTGATCGCCCCTAGCTACCTCTGCCTTGGCCCCAGCCACCATGGCTCTGTCCAGAAGGACATCTGAAAGATGTCTGGTCTAATTAGCATATTACTCTTTTATTAGTATAGATACTTAATGAGGCAGTAGAGAGAATGCATGCTCACAGAGTGGTCAGATCATGTCACTGAAAGTATATCTTCACAAGTAGAGACTGTCCTTGAGTCTGAAATTATCTAGCACATTATTTTCATAAGAAGATATGAATATCAGCCACATGATATTATTTTATTACTCATCATTGGTAAAATGATATTCCATAAAGATAATTTTTAACCTGTGTCACCCAAATCCTAAGTGGAAGTTTGAAAGCTTATGCCTAAGATGCTTAAGTGTGGTATCATAGGTTTTGAGTAGATGGTCCTATTCTAAAAAGAAAAGCCTTCCAGTGACTCCTCATTATACTCAGAGTAAAAGTCTACACCATGGCCTACCTAGAAAGCTATCTAACTTTTCTCCATTCTCCTCTCAATACCTCTTTGACTTCACCTCCTACTACTCTCCTACTTGCTCTTTCTGGTCCAGCCTCTACTGGCCTCATTTTTGTTGACTGAACATGTCATGAAGTTTTTTTGTCCCCAAGATACATGTATGCCTGGCTTGTCTCCTCATCTCTTTTCAGGGTTTGTCCAAATATATTTGCTTGATGAAGCCTTCTCTAATTACCATATTTAAATGAAAATCCCCATGCTGCATTATTTTCCTTCATAGCACTTATAAACATATGTATTACTTATTGTCTGGTTTATTATCATTTATTACCTCTAGAATTTAGTTCCATGTGGGCAAGAACCTTATTTTATTCAATCTTATCATCGTAATTCCCAGAATTGTACTTGCCATATAGTAGGGTAGTTTTTCAAGGTGGGGATTTTTGCATCTATGTTCATCAGGGATATAAGCCTGTAACTTTCTTTTCTTGTGGCAACCGCATCTGGTTTTGATAACAGTGTAATTCTGGCCTCATAAAATGAGATTGGAAGAGTTCCTTCTTCTGTTTTTTTTTGTTTGTTTGTTTGTTTGTTTTTGTTTGTTTGTTTAAGAGTTTGAGAATTTAAATAAGTATTTGTTGAATAAATAAGTGGATGATCTTCTAAATGCAGACTAAGATAAAAGAACAGGACATCAAATTGAAATAGGACAAACCACCTCAAATTAGAGCAAGAGCTGTAGTAACATTAAGCAGTAAACCTTTCACAATTTTATGTAGTTTTTATTGCCTAAGTGTTGCATCTCCATTTTCTTTGCCAAGAATACTATTTCTCATCCATCAAGGCTAAATTCAAATGAAAACTCTTCAGTGAAATCTTCCCCAGCTTCTATAGGCAGAGTCAGCTGTTTGATACCATCTGTACTCCACAAGCCCTGAACTAAATCTCTCAGAATGTTTCGTCATATATCACAGTACATACTTTCTTGTGTGTCCTGAACTAACCTACAAGCTCTCCAAGGAATAAACTATTTTATTCATCTTTATGTCCCCAGAATCTGATATTGCATCCTAATTAATTTTTGTTTATTGAAAAAAATTAATAGAAAATTAATATAATACCCCAAATCATGCTCTCCTATTAGCCCTGGATTTTTCTTACTATTTGGAGAGCTAGTCCAGTTAATATTCTAATCTCTTTTTTAAAAAATATATTTTATTGACTTTTTACAGAGAGGAAGGGAGAGGTATAGAGAGTTAGAAACATTGATGGGAGAGAAACATCGATCAGCTGCCTCCAGCACATCTCCTACTGGGGATGTGCCCAGAACAAAGGTACCTGCCCTTGACCGGAATCAAATCTGGGACCTTTCAGTCCACAGGCTGACACTCTATCCACTGAGCCAAACCAGTTAGGGCTATTCTAATGTCTTGTACTTAAATTTACAAAAGATCTCTAAATGAGCTTCTTAAATCATTGCTATGCTTGCCATTTTAAATAGCATGTCTTTGTTCTTTTAAAATATTATTATTATTATTATTATTATTATTATTATTACCATCATTATTACTAAAGGCCTAGTGCATGAAATTAGTGCACAATGTGGGGGGTGGGGATCCCTTAGCCCAGCCTGTACCCTTTCCAATCGGGGCCTAAATTGGCAATCAGACATCCCTCTCACAATCCTGGACTGCTGGCTCCTAATCGCTCACCAGCTGGCTTGCCTGGTTGCCCCTAACTGCCCCCACACCCCCCGCCAGCCTAATTGCTACCCTGCTGGCCTGGCCACCCTTAATTGTCCCCACTGCTGGCCAGGTCACCCCTAACTGCCCCCAGCTACTGGCAAGGTCACCCCCAACTGCCCTTTCCCTGCTGGCCTGATCACCCCTTACTGCCCCTGCTGCCAAACTGGTCGCACCCAACTGCCCCCTCACTGGCCTAGTCACGCCTCACTGTCCTCCTCTACCAACCTAATATCCTCCAACTGATCCCCCTGATGGCTTGGTTGCCCCTAACTGCCCCCCCTTGCCAGCCTGGTCACCCCTCACGGCCCCCTCCACTGGCCTGGTCACTCCACACAGCCTGCTTGTTCAGTCGTTTAGTCGTCCCTCACTAACCCTCCTGCCAGCCTGGACACAGGCAGCCATCTTGTGAGGGTATGAGGGTTAATTTGCATATAACCTCTTTATTATATAGGATTATTTATTCATATCCTCAATGCAGTACAGAAGCATAGTACCCATGTGCAGCAATCTCTATTCATTGGGTGGTGTACACGTAAGATAGCCTTGCCTAGTCATCTTCTTAAGGTGCTTTCTGGCTTTGGCAAGGTAATTAGATGCTTCTTTCACAAGACATATTCTGTGAAGACATATTGCACAGACAAAAATACAATGGAAGCTTTTTGATTCCTAGATCATTGTTAATATCAAGAAATATTAGCAGGGATGATTCAGACACCTAAATGCAAGAAAAGAAACTATTCTTATGGTAGGTATTTTAAAATCTGCATTAAAAAAGGGCACTCCAGTTCCCAAAGATAATACTAACTTGTCAGCAAATTACCTAAAAGGATGATTTCAAATGAATAGGCTATTAGGGATATATATATTAAAAACAAAGGCACATTTGAGAAAACCTCTTTCTCTAAAATCAGCTTGTATCTTTTTATTATTTCCTACAATGTCAGCAGTTTTCTTTGAAATATGTAAGGAAAAATGATATAGTATTAATCTACAGTTAAAAATTTTAATGTAAATAATTATCTGAATAAAAAGAATTAACTATGATACCAGAGAGATCACAGAAATATAGCACATATGAAAATTAAACAAAATTCACTCCATTGCTCTTAAAAAGAGAACAATATTCAGAAATTCATTTTATGTTTAAGTATATATTTGCAAGCTACTTTACAGAAACAATACTTTCTTAAATTAATATCTTAATACTATGAGTTTAAAGACAGTATAGAATAAACATTAATATGGAAAATGCTTCTAAAATACCAGCTTAGATCAAGATTGATTAACTTAATTTCAAGATCTGTTTGTTTACTACATATTCTGTTAATTTCTGTTCATATCAGAAATTTAAAAAATTCAATAACATTAATGATGGATTTTTAATTTATAATGAAAAAAATAGAATTTTATCTATCAAGACTGGCTATGAAGTTCTAGAATTAAGAAGTTACTCAAGCTCTAGTTGGTTTGGCTCAGTGGATAGAGCATCTGCCTGAGGACTGAAGGGTTCTTGGTTTGATTCCAGTCAAGGGCACATGCTAGGGTTATGGCCTCAATCCCCATTGGGGTTGGAGACATGTGTACAGGAGGCAGCCAATTAATGGTTTTCTCTCGTCATCGATGTTTCCGATTCTCTCTCCCTCTCCTATCTTCTCTGAAATCAATAAAAAAATATTTTTTAAAGAAGTAACTCAAATTTAATTTCATATAAAAGTTTCATACCAAAAAAACAGTGCAATATTAGCTTATGTAAAATCCAAGACTGAAGGCATATTACAGGCAAGCATGTTAAGATTTGTAGCAAAGACTTTTAAATAGAATATATATTTTTGTAAAGCATCCTTAGTTGCTTTTTTGTCTGTATTGCTTTATTTTTAAACTTATCATACAAGATTGACCTTTTTGGTGCAGTTTTCTATGAAATTTAACACATGTGGATTCCTGTTAAAACTACCACAAATAGGATATAGAGCAGTTCTGTCACACCCCTCGCCCACCGGCCCCAAACTATCTTAGGTTTTACCCCTCTAGTCATATTCTCCTCCCACTCCTACTCCATAGCAAGCTTTATCTATGCTACATCACAATAGTTTTATAATTTCAATAAAATAACATCATGTATATGGAATCACACAGTACATAACTTTTTAAGAGCAGCTTCTTTCACTCAGCATGTTTTCTTTTTTTTGGGGGGGGGGAGGGTCCTTAAGTTATAATATAAATATTCTATATAATGAAGGAGTAATATGCAAATTGACCATCACACCCTCATACAAGATGGCTGCCTCCATCCTTTCTTTTTTTTTTTTTCTTTTCTTTTTTATACATTTTATTGATTTTTTACAGAGAGGAGGGGAGAGGGATAGAGAGTTAGGAACATAGATGAGAGAGAAACATCGACCAGCTGCCTCCTGCACACCCCTACTGGGGATGTGTCCGCAACCAAGGTACATGCCCTTGCCCAAAATCGAACCTGGGACCTTTCAATCTGCAGGCTGACACTCTATCCACTGAGCCAAACCAGTTTAGGCATCCATGCTTTCTTTTTATTGATACCTGCAAGTCCTATTAGAACATCTGCTTTTTAAAAAATATATTCATAAGCTATCTAGTTATTCAATCATGAGCTGCATGTGGAAGACTTATTCAATTAAAAGTATAGAAATACAAACCCTAAGTCAGGGGTGGGGAACCTTTTTCTGCCAAGAGCCATTTGGATATTCATAATATAATTCACAGGCCATACAAAATTATCAACTTAAAAATTGGTTAAGTATTTAATTAACTCATGCCCAATGCCTTGGTAGGGCCAGACCAAATGATTTCATGGGTCTTATATGGCCTGCAGGCCAGACATTCCCACCCTTGCCCTAAGTAGTCCATACAACAAAACTAAATAGAATCAAATCAGAGTTCAAATTTCCTAAGAATATTTTTTTTAATTATTGAAAAATGTCATATTAATTATTTGAATTAAATCTAAAATTTCAAACATTCTTTTTAGTAATCAGAGAGAAAAAAAAAGGAAGATATAGGAAGAACAAGAAGATATGCACACACATGCATGAGAGAAATAGAATTGTCCCAAACTGATTAATTACTTTTAGGAAATATTTCCCTTGTTTATAAAGCAAAATTTTATTATTATATAGCTAATATAACATCTTAACAGAATCAAATATAAGGTTAATATTCTTGTTCATATAAAGAGTGAAGTAAATATATATTTTTGAAATAAGTAAATTTTTCAAATATTTTCCAAACTAAATTTATTTAAACAGGTTTAAAATGTATTCAAATTACCATTTAAACAATTATGGTGAAACTTGGGGTTAGATGAAGTAGTTAAGATTTTTATGTGCAGAGAATTCCTCTTAATAAAATCCCACACATATATTCTTTGGAATATATAACTTTGGCTTTTGAATATTTGTTTGTCATTAAAGAGGTAATATCTGAAAATTGGTAATTTAGAAAAATTAAAACCATTGGTAATACTAATAAAAAAAGAGGTAATATACAAATTGACCATCACACCCTCACACAAGATGGCTGCCCCCAAGTGGTCATAAGATGGTCACCACAAGATGGCCAGCAGAAGAGGGCATTTGGGGACAACTGGGCAGGCAGGGGAGATCAGTTGGGGGCAACTGGGCTGGCAGGGGAACAGTTAGGTGTCGATCAGGCCAGCAGGGAGTGGTTAGGGGGCTATCAGGCTGGCAGGCAGAGTGATTAGGGGCAATCAGGCAGGCAGGCAGGCTAGTGGTTAGGAGCCAGCAGTCCCAGATTGTGAGAGGGATGTCTGACTGCTGGCAGACATTCCCCAAGGGGTCTCAGATTAGAGAAGGTGCAGGCTGGGCTGAGGGACACCCCCTCAACCCCATGTACAAATTCCATGCATCCGCCTTTAGGAAAAAAAAAATAATATAATATATATATATATATATTTTTTTTATATATATATATATATATTCCAAATGATTACCATTGAACATTTATTTTTTTTATTTTTTCATTTTTTAAAATTTATTAGGATGACATTAGTTAATAAAATTATATATTTTTCAATTATACATTTCTATGATACATGTCCTTCATATTTCATTGTATTCCCACTACCCAAAGTCAAATCATCTTCTGTTACCATATATCTGAACCCCTTTATTCTTTACTACTCCCTATCCCTTTCCCTCTGGTAACTACCACTCTGTTTTCTGTGTCTATAAGTTTTTATTTGTTTTTCTTGTTTGTTTATTTATTGCTTTCAGTTTTATATGTCACATCTGAGTAAAATCATATGATTCTTAACTTTTTCTCCTTTATTTTGCTTAGCATGATATTCTCAAGGTCCATCCATGTTGTTGCAAATGGCAGTATTTCATCTTTTCTTAAGGTTCAGTAAAATTCCATTGATTCTTCTAATCTATAAACACAAAATACTTTTCCATTTCATTATGTCTTTTTCAATCTATTTTCATAATGCTTTGTAGTTTTCAGTATATAGGTACTTCACATACTTTGTTAAGTTTATTCCTAGGTATTTTATTCTTGGTTGCAATTGCAAAGGGAATTCTTTTTCATTTCTTTTTCTGAAATTTCATTGTTAGTATATAAGAATGTAATGGATTTTTATACATTGATTTTTGTATCCTTTAACTGTACTGTCTTTGTTTACGGTTTCTAAAAGAATTTTGGTGGAGTCTTAGGGTTTTCTATATAAAGAATCTTACAAACAAACAACGAGGACATATGTGATATTTTCAATAATAAAGATAAATTTTGGAAAAAGAATCAGTGTCATTTTTATTACTTCATTTCCAATTTGAATGCCTTTTATTTTTTTGTCTTTCCTAATTGCTCTGGCTAGGACTTCCAGTATTATCATATATAATAAAAGGCTAATATGCAAATAGACCAAATGGCAGAATAACTGGAACAACCAAACAACCAAACAAGCAGTCACTATGATATGTGCTGACCACCAGGGGTGTGCATGGAACATGGTGAGTGTCAGCTGTGGTGGGATGGTGGAGCAGTTGAGCAGGCACTCCAGACCAAGGTGGGGTGCTGGTTGCTGTCATTAGGGTGAGCCTCTGGTGGTTACTAAAAATTCTTTGCTCCTTCATGCATGGTCCTGCCTGGCACCTGCACCTGCTCGCACCCACTGCCAGTGCCAGCCCTGCTCACACCCACTGCCAGCACCAGCCCTGGTTGTACCAGCTGCTGGCACCCAGTGCCAATTGTGTGGCACTGTCAGTGAGTGTGAGCAGTGGCTAGTGGTCCCAATTGCCACTCAAGGGTTCTCCTCCTCCCCCTGCTCCTGAGGGGCGATCAGGGCCAGCAGTTGCCTCTCCTACTCATTGCTAGCGATGGCCCCCTTGAACCTGCTGCTGGCGCCAGAACTTTCACTCCCACCACTGTCAGCACTAGCCCTGCTCACACTCGCAATTAGTGCTGGAGTCACCATTTGCACCCACTGCTGGCACCTGGCACTACTCCCAATTGCTTGGCACTGTCATCAGGTGCGAGCAGCAGCTGCCAGCCCTGATTGCTCCTGAGGGCTTCTCTTCTTCCCCCTGTACCTGAGGGGTGATCAGGGCAGCACCCACTGCTCGAACCCACTGACAGCATTAGCCCCACTCACATCCATTGTTGGTGTCAGCCCCAATCACTCTGCATCGTCAGCAGTTGTGAGTGGGGCTGGCACCATCAGTGCATGGGTAGAGGCTGCAGTGGGAACAAAACTCCAGCAGAGAGAGGACTGGGGTGCAGAGGATGGGTCAAGATCCACCTCTGTGCCCACTGCAACCTCAGGGCCCACAGTTCCTTTCAAGGTGCACGAATTCATGCACTGGTCCCCTAGTATTGAATAAGAGTGGTGAGAGTAGACATCCTTGTCTTGTCCCTGATGTTAGAGAAAATGATTTCAGTTTTTCACCATTAAATATGATATTACCTGATGGTTTGTCATATATTGCCTTTATTGTGTGGAGATTCCTTCCTTCATACCTATTTTAATGAGAGTTTTAATTATAAATGGATGTTGTATTGTATTAAATGCTTTCTCTGCTTCTATTCATAAGGTCATATGATTTTCATCATTTATTTTGTCAGTGGGGGTGTATTACATTGATTGATTTGTGTATTTTGAACCATCCCTGTGTCCCTGAAATGAGTCCCACTTGATTGTGATGTGCTTTTTAACATATTTTTGTATCTGATTTCGTAGCATTTTGTTTTGTTTTTATTGTGTGTGTGTGTGTTTGCATCTGTATTCATGAGAGACATTTGTTTATTGTTTTCTTTTTTGGGGTTATTCTTGCCAGTTTTGGTATCAAGGTTATATTTGCCTCATAAAATGTGTAAAGCAGTATTATCTCTTCAAATTTTTAGAAGAATTTGAGAAGGATAGATATCAAATCTTCTTTGAATGTTTGGTAGAATTCACTAGTGAAGCCATGTGACAAAATAGATTTTAAGATAACAAAGGTAACTACAGACAAAGGTGAACATTTCATAATGATAAAGGAGAAATACATCAAGAAGACATAGTACTTTTCAATATAGATGCTCCCAATCAGAGAGCACAAAATATATACTAGTAAAGCAGAATAAAGGGAGAAACTGACAAAAATATAATCATAGTAGGGGACCTAAATGCCCTATAGATAGATCATCCAAATAGAAAATCAATAAAGAAATAACTGCCTTAAATGATACATTAGACCAAATGGACATAATTGACATTTATAGTACCTTTTATCCCAGAACATCAGATTATACATTCTTCTCCACTGTACATGGAACATACTCAAGGATAGAGCATATGTTGGGACACATAAGTAGCTTCAACAATTTTAAAAATACAGAAATAAAAATCATACCAAGCATATTCTCCGACCATAATGCTTTGAAATTAGAAATCAACTAAAAAAAAAAAGTTTAAAAAATCCTCAAATATGTGGAGAATAAACAACTCACTACTAAAAAATGACTGGGTCAAAGAAAAAAATAAAAGATGAGATTTAAAAGATATGTAGAGACAAATGAGAATGACAATATGATATATCAAAACTTTCAGGATGCAGCTAAAGCAGAAATAAGAGGGAAGTTGATATCATTACAGACCTATCTCAAGAAACAAGAAAAATTTCAACCTGACATTTTATCTTAAAAAACTAAAACAAGAATAACAAAACCAGTCCAAAGTCAGCAGAAGAAAGGGAATGATAAAAATTAGAGCAGATTTGAATTGAATAGAGGACAAAGGACGGTACAAAATATTAATAGAACAAAGAGCTGGTTCTTTGAAAAGATTAATAAAATTGACAAACCCATGGCTAGATTCACTAAGGGGGGAAAAAAAAGACGTATAAACAAAATCAGAAATAGAAGTTGCTATAGACATTACAGAAATACAAAGGATCCTACTAGAATATTATGAAAGACTACATGCCACCAAATTCAATAATCTAGAACAGTGGTTCTCAACCTTCCTTATTTTTTGTACAAAAAAATAATTTTATGGTTGGGGGTCACCACAACATGAGGAACTGCATTAAAGGGACGTGGCATTAGGAAGGTTGAGAACCACTGATCTAGAAGAAATGGGAAAATTCCTAGAAATATATAACCTTCCTAGACTGAATCATGAACTGGAAAATCTGAATAGATTGATCAACAGGGAAGAAATTGAAAAAACCTCTCCAGCTGAAACCGGTTTGGCTCAGTGGATAGAGCGTTGGCCTGTGGATTGAAAGGTCCCAGGTTCAATTCCAGTCAAGGGCATATATCCTGGTTGCGGGCACATCCCCAGTGGGGGATGTGCAGAAGTCGGCTGATCAATGTCTCTCTCTCATCGATGTTTCTAACTCTCTATCCTTCTCCCTTCCTTTCTGTAAAAAAATCAATAAAAATATATTAAAAAAAAAACAAAAAACCTCTCCCCCCAAAAAAGACAAGGATTGCCATGTCTTTAAAGTTTAGCCAAGATGTTACACTTATTTATTTGTAATATGTTTTTATTAATATTTTTTGTAGAGAGAGAATAAGGGAGATAGAGAGAAACATTGATCAGTTGCCCCACCCCCGACCAGGGACTGAATCCATAACCTGGGCATGTGTCCTGATCAGGAATCAAAACAGTAACCTTTTTGGTGTACTGGACAACGCTCAACAAACTGAGCCACATTGGATAGGCAAGATGTTACATTAATTAATAGTTCATTCCTTTTTATTGCCAGATAGTTTCAGATGTATGGCTATACTATAGTTTGTTTATCCTGTCACCCATTGAAGATATTTGTTTCTAGTTCTAGGCAGTTATGGATAGAGCTGTTATAAACCTCTTTTGTGCACATATTTGCTGTCATTCTTCTAGGATGAATAACCAGAAGTAAGATTCCTGGGTCATATGATAAGTGTATGTTCATCTTTCCAACAAAATGTCAAATCACTTTCCAGAATGACTGCATTGTTTTGCATTTTCATTAGTACTAGATGAGAGTTCCCAGGTGTTTCTCAGACTTGCCAGCAAAGGAAAAAAGAGAAGGAACATATGAATATGCCCTAAAAATAAAGTCCACTTTCTACAAGTAACCTATGCACTCCAATTATGTTATATCCTGAAACTAGAAATGCTTCTCTATAAATGCCATATTTTAGTAGAATAAAAATAATTTTAATATGTAGCAAAATTTATTAGTTTAACACAGGCAGCAACTAATTTCACTAATGTATTGTATTTTAAATAATTTTAAATTTAAAAGAGTATATTTTGAATGTACCCTTATCAGTTTTAAGTCAACTTTGGAAGGGAAAATTGGCTTAATGAGCCTTAGCATATTCATTCAATTTGCAACTTAAAATTAGAATTTATTTGACCTTCAGGTGTTTTTAAAAACTAGAAATTTTTCTCATATTGTAGGGGGCGGTCATAGGGTTAAGCCTTGGACTGACCTGCTGGCAAAGCCGCAAACAAGGCCCAGCTTACAGGGCACAGCCCTCAGCATAATTAAGCTTGATCTTGTGACTGCTCCCTAGATCTTTCCTGGGTAGCTATTGGGATGTGGGATGTGAGAGGTGCAGCAAGTGCTGCCAAAACAAGTGAAACTCACAGAACATGGTGACCACTACCTTGTTTACCTCTGACTATAAAATAAAGCATCAGCTTGCAGTCTGGATCTGTTCTGTGGCCTCAGCCAGGCACAGAAGATCCACCTAGACCCAGCTTATTATCTTTTTCTTTTCTTCATCCTTCGCCAGTCCTCCCTCAGGTTCGCCGAACCTTTGGGTGTGCTGGTGCGGCACATCATATACCTTATTTTCTTTCTGATCTTAAGTCTTAAATATAAAAATGTCCTCCTATAATTTTATTTCTAGCTTGTGCTAGCTTCTAACAGATAGTCCTGACTTACGCTTTGGAACTGCTAGTTAGAAAATTAGTTCTCTTCGTTAACATTACTATGAACAGTGTTTTGCTGTAAAATCTGTACTGATTTTGCAAGTTCTAAGCTCAAATTTTAAACTGTTTCACTTGTGCCACATTAACTATTACCAATATATTCACTTTATTTTTTGGTAATTGAGAAACTTTAGAAGTGGGAAAACAAGTTCTTAGTGATACTAAATTTATGCTCTCTAAATTTTTCCTTTTTTGGAAGATAGATCCACTTTTAGCAAGTATTCTAAGTGCCACCTCATACCAACCTCAAAAGTAAATTGTAGGGATACTTTTTTTAATTGATTTTTTTTTGAGAGAGAGATTGATTTGTTGTTCCATTGGTTGATTCTTTTTTTAAAAAATATATATTTTATTGATTTTTTACAGAGAGGAAGGGAGAGGGATAGAGAGTTAGAAACATCGATGAGAGAGAGAGACATCGATCAGCTGCCTCCTGCACGCCCCACACTGGAGATGTGCCCACAACCAAGGTACATGCCCTTGACCGGAATCGAACCTGGGACCTTTCAGTCTGCAGGCCAACGCTCTATCCACTGAGCCAAACCGGTTTCGGCCCATTGGTTGATTCTTATAGGTGCTCTGGCTGGATATTGAACCCATAACTTTGGTATATGGGAACGATGCTCTAACCAACTCAGCTACCTGTCCAGGGCTAGGTTGTCTTTAATTCCTCCTTTTTTTATGCTAGCATCAGTTCTGGTTCAGTTTTCTGATTTCCAGATACATTTGGGGACACAATTGGTATAGAATCCAGTAAAATTAGCAGGTACCACTTACCATGCACAGAAGCCAAAGAAAATTTCATCTTTATGAAAATATAGACAAACTCACAAAAAAGTATGTTGAGAACATAAATAGGACTCAAATAAAAAGGAAACTAATGCCCTTCCCCTTTTGCAGCAAGTAATTTGTATTCTAAAATCACAACCTCTGATTCTGGCCTTAGATGCCATTGGATTGTTTTACATCTAGGGAAATGTGCCTTTTATAGGCAGTGATCCAAATTTCTGAGTCGTGACAGCAACAGCTGAAGACTAAAGATAGACAGTCAAAACAGCATTTTATGTACATTTTCAGTTGTTAAAAAAGGAGTTACAGTACATTATGTATGAAGTGTATTGTGTTAACCCTCTAAGGGCTCTACTGGGAAAACGCTGTATGATAGAGATTTATGGTAAGCATTTTTTATGCCTTTACTGTACTCACATCTTTAAAGTGGTAATGGCTCCTTTTCCTGATGTAATATTTTCAAGTGGAATTTATACAGATGTGTATAATTTTATAAAAAAAACATTTCTATTTCAAATAAATGTTGCAGTTACATGTGGCCCATCACATGGCTAAGCACACTGTTCTTGGGGGCTCTTTGTTTTGCCGCTGCCTGGAAAGCTCCCTCTCTAGACCTTCCCTCTGTTTCCTACAGATACCCTGTTCATACATCTCTTCAGAGAGGTTTTCCCTATAATTAGCCCATGTAAATTAGCACCTTCCTCCTTCTTTATTTTCCCAACAGCATCTATCACTCTCTGATGTTGTTCTTTTCTGTCATACCCCTTAGAATAACAACAGTCCCATGAGGACAAAGACCTTTAGTTTAATTACCACACTGACTCTAGCACTTAAAAAAAAAAACCACACAGTGCCTTGTATACAGTAGTTGTTTAATGAATGTCAGCTTAAATAAAGGTCTCTTCGCTTAGCTGCAAGAGCATTTACCCTTGCTCCCATGACACACCATCTCCTCCTCAGTTGCCTCAATTAAGTCCTCAAGCAAATTCATTTTTTAAAAATATGTTTTTATTGACTTTTAGAGAGAGAGGAAGGGATAGGGAGAGAAACATGGATCACCTACTTCCTGTACACCCCAGGCATGTGCCCTGATCAGGAATTGAACCAGCAACCACTTGGTGCATGGGATGATGCTCAATCAATTGAGTCACTTCAGCCAGGGCTCAAGCAAATACATTTTTAAAGCCACTGAGAAGACATGCTGAAAAACACATGGGGAACGACAGACCAAAAGCAAGGATAAGATTTGTCTTGACTTCATCATTACTAATGGCCTTTTAGCCAACCCTGCTGGGGAGCCTGTAAAAATCTCACCTGCAATCCACAGGGGAATATCACAATTATCTATTGCTTAGCCTGAACACTTCTTGCTAGACATAAGCAAAGCAGATGTGAACTTGTGACCTTCCCAGGGAGTAGCTGCAGCACCACCCAGCAGGATTCCCGCTTTCAGATAGCACAATGGTGACACTGTGTATGGAGCATGATTCACAGGAGAAGCAGGAGCTCCGCCAAAGGCAGGAAGGCAGTCTCTCTGGAATACTATATGCTGAGAAGGCTTTCTTTTCATTTCAATATGAGAAACAAGCAGTTTGGCAAAGGGTAACTTGCCCAAGTGCCAGTATATGTCTGTTAGATGGGAAGACCCAAGACATGTGAATTGTTTCTTTTCTTTTCTTTTCTTTCTTTCTTTCTTTCTTTCTTTCTTTCTTTCTTTCTTTCTTTCTTTCTTTCTTTCTTTCTTTTATTTATTTTTCCTGGAATGGAGTTCCAATGAGGAGCTTCATTTTGGTTGGAAGTAATCAAAATGGTCTTTGAACTTGATTTCTAGTTTTTCACAGCTCGGTATATATTGGATAAAGGTGATGATGATGATGATGATAAGAAATGGAGAAACATTTCAAATACAATCAAGTTGATGACCAAAAATATTTCTTAAAGGGACAATGTTGAATGAGATTTTGAAGAATACCTATTAAAAACTCAGATGTCTACAAAAGAATGAAATGGCGAAGTGAGAGACCCTTAAATCTGTATAAAATTCTAAATGATTCGGTATTCAAAACATTGAGTTTGTTGTCAAGGAAATTTATGGTAAGCATAGTAATTCTCCTTTCAATTCTAAGCTATCATTTATATCATCCACAAACACTGTATTATAATTAAGAACTATTTTGCCATAAATAACATTATACTTCTAACAAAAACCCTTGATATTTTTATCAAAATTATTAAACACAAAAATATAGCAATCTATAGAAAAATCTGTATATGAAAATACTTATGTGAAAACAAATTAAACTCTTGCAAATTGAGGAGCAATCAAGTAGGAGAATGACCTGAGTGAATGTATAAATAATTTATCAGGAGTCTGTGGATAGCCAGCTTCTTCATCATCACAGAGCAATTCCTTCAAACTTTGTTTCTGGGTCCCTGGCCTGTAAGATGTAAATGTTCATATCCAGCATTTTGCAAGATAATTCATGTAAGTTAACAAATTACAATTTAAAACTTAAACAGCATTTCATTTACAATGCAGTCTGGCACATGTATCTGGATAGTATACTCCCTTGCAGGAGCTAAAAAGTATTATAGACATTATCACACTCATTTTAAAGTATTCTCTGTAAAGGGGGAAATTCCAGCCTCAATATGGCTCCTCAGCTTTTATACACAGCTTCTGGCTAGTTTACCATTTGTCTAATTTCCCAAACTTATAAAAGTAAAATTTTCTCCTCAGGGTCTGAGATAAGGTTTTCATAGCAGAGAGAAAATTTTTTTAGAATAAAATAGAGTGAGTTTCTGAAGATTAGAATATTAACATTTCTTAGAAGAAAATGCAAGAACAATATACCGCTGTCTGCATTTCCCTGTATAGTTATCCAGAGTAATGCTAGATTTTTTTTTTGTTCAATTATGAAGTATAAAAATATACACAAAGGGAAGAAATATTTGCTGAGGGATTCTTTTTTTATTAAATGCTTAAAATATCTCCTGTAATGATTAAACTAATTCTAGGAGGTTTTATTATAGAGAAAATTTCATAGAGAAAAATTAAGAAACTTATTCAATGTCAAAGTAATGACACCACAGGTTTTTCTGCCTATAATTTTGTATTATTTTTGTTATGCCAGTGGTACTCCAACTGTGGTTCTATAACTTCCACCACCTGTATCATTTGCAGTTTTGTTTCTTAAAGCATTTTCTGGACCTGTTTTTAAAGATGGTTATCTACTGGATCAAAAACAGCAAAGTGCTTTAACCAGGCTTCAGTTGATTATGGTTCACACCAATGTTTAAGAACCATTCCATTTCACCATGCTTCCAGAGTTGGTCTCATGGAATTCTTATATACAAAGAAACCAAAAGACAAAAAGGCAGAATTAGCCCTAGCCAGTGTTGCTCAGTGGATAGAGTATCAGACTACAGACTGAAGGGTCCTGAGTTCAATTCCAGTCAAGGGCATGTATCAGTAGGGGGTGTGCAGGAGGCAGCCGATGGGTGTTTCTCTCTCATCGATATTTCTAACTCTCTATCCCTCCCCCTTCCTCTCTGTAAAAAAAATCAATAAAATACATATATATTTTTTAAAAAGGCAGAATTATATAATTAGGGGGCAAATTTCTTAAATAGAGATTTTCAGTGGTCAGCAAACTGCAGCTCACAAGCCACATGCAGCTCACGAGCTATGATTTGCGGCTCTGTTGACTAATGAGTTTGCCAACCACTGTACAATAGGGGCTTAATCACAAGGAATAACACCAGTCTGTAATTATTAGAGTCGAGAGTCTAGGTCAGTGGTCCACAAACTCATTAGTCAACACATGTGGCTTGTGAGCCACAGTTTGCCGACTACTGTAATAGGTTATAGGAATTAGTCTTCAGTTGAGATAGTAAGCATGGGCATTCTGAAACTCAGAAATGCTTAGGTCAATATGATAAAGAGGTGTTATCTCAGGTGTCAAGTTAAATCTATTGGTTGTAATTGCCTGAAATACTGAGATGAGAAGGTTTTAAGGCTGCATTCAGTGGGAGGAATGTTATGATCAATTAGTATGTCTGTCATGAGTCAAGGATAATTAAATGGCAGCACCCAAAGGGTGTAGAGTGATCAACTATGAACATCTCTAATTATGCTAACACTAGAGGCCCTGTGTACAAATTCATACACAGGTAGTGTCCTGCTGGCCCTACCCCAAATCTGGGTTGTGAATAGCTGACTGGGGGTGGGACTGACTGGGGGGAGGAGCTGTAGGCATTTGGCAGACTGGCCCCACCTCCTGGTCAAACTCCTGGTTGAGGGAACAATTTTCATATTAGCATTTTATTATATAAGATTGGAATACTTCTTATATAAGGAGCCAACTTAAAGATATTGTTTTAGAGATTGTGGATCTATTGTAAATAACAGTGAGAACTTAATATAGAATTTAGTTGAAGCAATTTATGATCATTACAAGTCCAATTCTGCAATTCGACACAATAGTTAATGATAATTCTTTTTAAGAACATCTTTGAATTTATTAAAAGTATTCTATTGAAACTGCAATTAGACACAATAGTTAATGATAATTCTTTTTAAGAACATCTTTGAATTTATTAAAAGTATTCTATTGGAACCTTAAATGCATATTACTAAGCCAAAGAAGTCAACCAGAAAAAGCTACATACTATATGACCCCAACTATATAACATTATGAAAATAGCAAAATCATGAAATTAATAAAAAATTCAGTAGTAACCAGAATGAGGTAAAGAGGAAAGACAAATAGGCAGAGCACAGATGATTTTTAGATTGGTTAAAAATACTCTGCACAATATTATAATGATGTACACTGAGTGGCCAGATTATTATGATCACTGAACACATACTAATCTGGCCACTCATTGTGTGTGTGTGTGTATTAGAGGCTTGGTGTATGAATTCATGCATGGGTGGGGTCCAGCCAGCCTGGCCATGGGGAGGGGATGTGGGCATTTTGCTGGCCTGCCTGCTGGTCGAACTCCTGGTTGAGGGGACAATTTACATATTAGCATTTTATTACATAGGATATACAATGAGTAGCCAGATTATTATGTGTTCATAGATCATAATAATCTGGCCACTCAGTATATATATGTCACTATACATTTGTCCAAACCCATAGAATATACAATACCAAGACTAAATCCTAGAATTTTGGGGGGTGGAGATGATAGGCCAATATAGATTTATCCTTGGTAAAAATTATATTATTTTGATGAATGATGTTGATAATTGGGAGGCTATGCAATTTGGGGGTAGGAGGAACATGGGAAATCTTTGTCTATCCTTTTAAATTTTGTTGTAAACTTAAAATAACCATAAAAAATGAAGTCTTTTTAAAAAAGTATTCTAATATAGCCACATCTAGGGAGGAAATCTCTAAAGAGATTAGGAAGGAGGGAAATGTGATCTAGAATTTCTATCTTTGTGACATAAAAAATTATCCCAGCACTACTTTTCCATGATACAAAGGCTTTGCATGTTTTATATTAGGATTGTTTCTTATTTGTGTGATGTATGACTGTGTCTAGCAACCCATCTAAACTGTGGCAAGTGCCTTCAACAAAACAAAACAAATATCGTATTCTTTTTTTCTTTGTGTTCCTCCCACAACACTTTCCTGCAATCTTTTGTTCACAATAGCACTTGAATATTTATTAAAAAATAAGTTAACAAGTAGCTACCAATTCCTAAGCATCACTGTGTTCTAGTAGTTTTGCAGATATTACAATAACTTTGCTGTGTTTTTATTTCCCATTGTGCACTGAAACTCACATTCTGAAAGAAAAGATCCAAAGCTGAAGATGAGTAATTCATAAAGGCTTTACTCAAATCCATCTTTGTCTCACTCCAATATTCTTTCTACAACTAGAATGTTTTCTCTAAAAATCAATTACTCTATAAAATAAAGTATATATTTATTATCTCATATATAAACTAGAGGGCTGATGCATGAAAATCATGCAAGAGTAGGCCCTAACAACCCCAGCTGCCTCATAGCCCCACAGTCCCACCTCCTGCCCACTGATTGTTCTGGAAGGTTGTTCCACCATCTGGTTTAATTAGCATATTAACTCTTTATTATATAGGATATATATGTATTATGTGTAAAAATAGAAATAGTCACTGAATTTAAATACAATTTGTAAACATACATTTATTCATTATTTATAAATTGAAGCATTTATCTGTTACCTATTCACCTTTAATTTAGGTCTGTGAAAGTGGGATTATATTATAGGATAATTCTATGTGGCTTTCCAGGTATGAAATAAAGAGGCTTGGTTTTGGAGATAATATTTTTTTCCAATGTTGTCAATTAGCTAATGCTCAGAGCTGGCTAGCCCTGGGTTTTCCTAATAGAAACAGAAGGCATACATTTTCAGCCAAGGGAACACTTTGTTCCTAGAACTTTACCTAAATGCAATAAAAATGATGTACAAGACAAAATACTCAATGGACTAGTAATTCTCTAAGGCAACAATTTATCACATTCAACTCTATGCATAACACAAAGAATGTATTCAATAAACTTTTATTCCTAGAGAAGTTAAAAACAATACAATGTTTTATTTTCTCCTCTTTTTACTGAAAATGTAAGCAGATTAATTAGTTATGGTATAATTGCATCCAAATACAGGAAATTTTTGAAAATACTGTCCAGAAATAGCCATGCATAAAAACTTAGGGTATACCAGTATAAAATAGGATGTAATTCCCTATACCTTTTCTTCTACTCCGACTACTCTTTGGTAAACCATACAGACTTTGAGATGTTTCTGTCTCACATAGTTCTACATATGCCAAATAAAGAACATCATTATTCTTTGGCGAATGCTACTTTTATCCCAGAAAGACTAATCTAGAAAATTACAAATGATTACTTCTTCAGGAAATATTCAGCTTTATCACACTTATATGTCTTAATAATTTAGACTTATAGCCCAATCTGTGTGGCTTAGTGGTTGAGTGTCGACCTATGAACCAGGAGATCATGGTTCAGTTCCCGGTCAGGGCACATGTCCAGGTTGTGGGCTCAATCTCCTGTGTGGGGCATACAGGAGGCAGCTGATCAATGATTCTCTCTCATTGTTGATGTTTCTATCTCTTCCACTCTCTCTGAAATCAATAATATATATATATGTGTGTGTGTGTGTGTGTATACACACACACACACACACACACACACACACTAGAGGCCCGGTGCATGACCTGTGCTCTCTCTCATAGTCTGGAACCCTTCAAGGAATATCTGCTGCCAGCGTAGGCCCACTCCCTGGAGGATTTTTAATGCTGCCATGGAGGAGAGTGAAGCTCTTGCCACCTCTGCTGCACTTGCCAGCCATGAGCCCAGCTTCTGGCTAAGCAGCACTCCCCTTATGGGTGTACACTGACCACCAAGGGCAGCTCCTGCATTGAGCATCTGCCCCTGGTGGTCAGTGTGCAACCTAGTGACTGGTGGTTCCATCGTTTGATCAATTTACATATTTGCCTTTTATTATATAGAATAAATAATAATAGTAATTTAGACCTATAAAACATCTTAGGAAAAAAAATGCTAAGACTCAAACGTGGACTTTTAGAGAACTCAAAACCTTTAATAGATGCATAATCCAAATGTCAGAAAAATCCAGTATCATCTTTTGCTATGTTATTCACACACAGAAGGCCATTTGAAGAAATTATCTCCTGACTTTTTGGGAGACCGGCCATCTAAATGGCAACTGATTTATAAAGCAACTGGCAATCTGACTACAAAATGTATGCATCAAAACACACCTGTATGTGAAAGTGTAAGGGACCTAAATGCTTCTGGACTTCAAAGTCAAGTACAGGGTGTCCCCCTAGAATGTATACATACCTGTAATAATTATTAATTCCAATGATTTAAACATGAAAAGAAAGAGACATCAATTGAATTATCAGCTGTTAAGTGTAAACATATTTTTGAGACACCCTATGTATCTGTTTAAAAAACACTCACACAGAAAGTCCAACAAATGCATAGTAATAATTTTTAGCAAAGGTTTCTGGACTAGAGTCTCTATCCAGATTGACTGGAAAGAATAATTTGACTTCATGACAGAGTAGCAACAACAGGCATATATTTTAGTATATAGATAATGGCTTTTATATTAATAAATTCAAGATATGGCATTTAAAAATTCAAAGGAAGAAAAAATTATGACCTACTTTATTACTGACAATGATTCTCATTTAAAAAATTGTTCAAATTATATATTGTTATAGTTAAGAAATAGAGCAAAACACCAGCTGAGGCATTTGTGAGACTATTATTTTAAGTTAGTCAATTTCAGCACTAATTATTCCCCCTCACTTTTATTCTTGATTTGTCAAAACCAGTTGAAATTGCTGATAACAGCATCCTCTCTGAACATTGTCAGGGAGGATATCATATTCCACTTTTGAAATAGTTGGAATAAATGTTCTCAGCACTTCATTTCATTTCAGCTGCATATCATTGTTCAAACTCTGCTGATGGCTACATGTGTGTCACCAACTCTTTCCTTTACTCACTGATGGGTTCTTGCATTTAAGTCACTTTGGCTCATCATGAAACAATTCTTTTAGAATTATCCCCAGTGTACCTATTAATAGTATGCCTAAACAAGAAGATGGATTTTCATAGCTGAGGAACACAATGACTGCTATTAACATGTCTGCTGCTTTCTAACAAACGCATTGGTACTTGAAAGAAAATTTAATGGAGTTGTTTTATGTAGAAAAAGCCATCAAGTTATTAAAGGACCAGCTGCCACTTTCTAAGCACACAGTCATAATATTATAAATTAAAGTACAAGAATTAGTCACCTATCTCAATTGCCCAGAATCTAGACATTGGAGAATTAAACTGATGAAGCCAAAATTTAAATTCTGTGTGATGTGCTTCCAAGTCGCACTATTTCTAGTTTCCCCCTCTCCATCCCACACTACAACTTTTTATTTTTCTGAATATACACACCTGACCATCACTCTTGCTTTGCAAGTTTCAAGGATCCCAAGAGTATATGAGATAAATTCCAATTCTTTTAGCTAATGGCGCTCCTTTCTTATCCTAAGAAAGCAATATATCCTTCTGAGGCAAGATCCCTATTCTGCCTGGCCCAATGGTTTTCTTTCAGCTTTACCTCCTGCCAACACTCTCCAAACACTCCCCATAACCATGTAGAGTCCTCCACCAATACATGTTTTCACACTGCCATGCATTTAATCACCTATGATGTTCATTATCCTTGAAATATCCTTCCTCTTTTCTCCCTCCCCCAGTGAATTCTACTCAAAACCCTAGGATATGTCACCCCACTCTTGGAAGATCTCACTGACACCTCCAAATTAGTTTTCCACAAACTCTTGGTATTTCCATCTTAATCTGTAGGTACCTTTTACCATAAAACTTATTACATTATGTACTTGTTAATTATACATTAACATATCTATTTTCCCCAGTTGCCTGTGAACTCCATAAGAATATGCAATGTGGCTTAATTATCTTTATAGTCTAACTTTCTGCCAAAGAGCAAAGTGCATGGTCATTTGGGGCTAGTTAAGTGAAGAAAGTATGGATCCCAGAATATTTAACACAACATATCACACAAGCACCTCCAGTCAATAACCTTCCCAATGCACAATCACTCTTTTGCAAAGGATCACAGAAAAAATAAACAAACATGGTCTAGCCCCTGTCACTGGACATGTATTTCCAAGTGCATGTTTCATTGTTAGGCTTGTATAGCCAGCTTTACATAAAAGAACAAAACTTTTATGAGTGAACCTTAAAGCAACTAGCTTAGAAAATTACCTGTAACTCTTCATACATTTTCAGGTATATCCATAGAGTCACATCAGCTTGAGTGCCGCAACAGGCAGAGCATAGTAAAGATTTGTGGAATAAGTAATGGATAAAATTGTTAACATATAAAAACCTTTTCTAGTTTGAAGATGCAAAGTAAAAAAATTGAAAAGCATTCACACATTGTTTACTATTTAACTGAAGAATGTTGAATAATGAAATGAACCTTTGAGATTGATATTCAGAACTATTCTGAGTCTACAATGGGTTTCCATTTAATTCCTATCTGCTCTGGCTCAGAATTGCACTAGAATAGAAAATGAATAAGCACTCTTAGAGTACTGTCAAAGAATATCACTGAAATCGCACTTCAAAGCAAAAACCTGAAAGGGCCTAATGAAAACACAAAGGGGAAAAGAATTAAAGAAACAGAGCCTCTATTATAACCTGAACTTATTGCTTTTTTAATGCGTTTGAAATATCACATTAATAAAGGGATTAATATCCATGGGCAAGAGTGTACAAATATACATACATCCAAGTAATAAATCTAAAATTTGAAGATGTTAATAAAATTTAAGCACTATATAATATAATGTAGGAGATCTTCTCAAAAAAGATGATGTTTTGGTTAAAAAAAAATAAAGAGTTTTTTCAACTAAACGAATGACTAGGATTGTCAACAGTTAATTGATTCCCTAGCAAATTAAGAGAGCTAAATGCCTGAAAACAAGTCTTTCATGCTGTGTATGGTGATAATTAGTGTTACTCATCAAGTATCCCAGCTGTCTTCTTCATAGGCAGATGGAAGGATAGCACTTCCTGGACCCCTTGTGAGAATATGGAACATGTGACTAGTTCCAAACAAGGATTTGTCACTGGATGTAACCAAACAATTCATTGCTCGAACTTTTTTTGTCCTCTTGCATTTCTCATGAAAGTATTTGAGATAGTGGCTGCTATCAGCCCAGGTCCCAGAAGTATTATGATAAATCTAGGTCATGCATTTCCAAGATGAATGTGTAGTGTGAGCAACAAGAAAATCTAGAGTGGTAAAACCTCTGAGAGTTTGGAGTTCTTTGTTATAGCGGCATAGCCAACCTATCCTGACTTATCCTGAAAAAGTAGAATGTTTTCTAGGTAAAATTAGATAGAATATTTCAGTATATACACTATTAATAAAAGTAATAAATTTATTCTATGCCAAATGTGGCCATGATTATCTATAATAATAAAAGTGTAATATGCTAATTAGACCAGATATCCTTCTGGACGACCTTCTGGATAAAGCCAGGGCTGCGAGGAAAGCCTGGGTCCTGGGTGCCTGGTAGAAGCCAAAGGGAAGCCTGGGTCCCAGGTACCAGGGAAGCCAGTACCAGCAGCTGGGGAAAGGAAGGCCAACTTTTCACGAATTTCATGCATAGGATCTCTAGTTTTAATATAATTATCTCCATTTTATTAAATTATAGAGATGCTTTGCATTAAGTATATATTATAGTAAGAGAAAAATATAGGTTGGATTGTAATTACATGACAATATGCCTTCACTATATGTTACTGAAACATTCCTTTTAATCTTTAGTTCACCCTGGTACACTAAAATATAACTTATAAACTGTATTATAAAGATATACCTCTATTGTAATAATGTGAAGTCTACTGACTTTGTTACTAAAATAGCTAGAAAACATTAAATTCGTCATCATCTGGTCCATTCAAAGAGTTAACAAAGAAATACAAATATTGAGTTTAATCCTTCTAAATTCATTTATCTCATCAAAATAAGCCCTTGTCTGGTTATCATGGCTCAGTGATTTAGTGTCAGCCTATGAACCAGGAGGCCATAGCTCGATTCTTGCTTGGGGCACTTGCCTGGGTTGCTGGCTTGATCCCCAGTATGGGGTGTGCAGGAGGCAGCCTATAAATGATTCTCTCACATCACTGATGTTTCTATCTCTCTCACTCTCTTTCCCTTCCTCTATAAAATCAATACACATATATTTTCAAAAAACAGCCCATAATGACAAAGAATTCCCCCAATAAGGATAACTTCCTATTAGTATCAGATTGTACTTAAATCAATAAATAAAGTGTTTTAAAATATAATCTATCAAGTAGGAGGACACACAGCTTTCTCATTGGAGTGAAAGACCCCAAGGCAAGGAACTGTGTGTGCCTTGTTTGCAGACCTATTCTGCATGGCATACACAATGCCTTATACACAGAAAAGACATTCAGTAAGCATCTGTGGAATACATTAATGAATACCTGAGTGTTGGGAATGAGGAGAAAAAGAAAAAAAGAAAAAAAAAAACCCTGAGGTATCCATTAGAATCTTGGGTACTTTAATTCGAAAGACACTTCTCCTAGAATTAATCTAATCCAATCATCTTTCTAACAATGGGTACCTGCAGCCACAAAGAGAAGCCATACATTAAGTTAATAGAAGAGCTGGGTTTAGAAATCAAGTCACTGATCTCTCTGTTCATTATTCTTTCCATCATGACCTTCTATTCAACAGCAAACACAGATTTGAGACTTCCAGATACATACATTTTCCAGTTCTATTAAGTGTACACACCTTTGGTGAGTGACTATTATGTGTTCAGGTACTGTGCCAAGCACTTGAGGAAAGGTGAATAAGATGATTTTTGCTTTATAGAAATGTATTGATGGTTACCTTGTTTCATTAATTGGGGGCTATAATATTGACAATATTTACATTACAGTTAATTTTTCCCATCAGATAAGCTTTACATTTATGGGAAATAAAGACATTCACTTTTATGTTAAAAAAGCTAAGCAGACTCCTGGAAATGTTCATAATCATTTGAAATTTAAACCTATGGTAGTGTCTAAAGTGGTTTGTGCTATATCAAATGCATTTTTTATTCCAAGGATGCCATCTTTCTGTATTAGATTGAGTTTGACAACAATATGTGCTTTGTAATCTTTTGAGAATAGGATCCTGCACCAATTTCACTGAAGTTTGTAACTACAGACTATACAAAATTGAATTCTAATTAATAGTACAGTGAACACTTTGTTCTCTTTACCCTGTGGAGGGATAAGATGCCTTAACTCTTTAAGAAGGCATTAATTCATGTTGTCCAAGGTATTTCTCATCCTCTAGGTTATCTCTGCTTATCTTCCTAAAACGTATCCCTGAATAAAAGGGTTTTAATGAATTACTCACATACTCCTGCTCCATACATTTAGCATATCCATATGCCTCACCTTAGAGTTAATTGTGTATGACTCTATCTCCTTCAAAATTCAGCAAGCTTATTAAGAATAACCTTTCATTTAACTAAAATAGTCAAGCATGTTCAAGGCAATAAAACAGATTGCAATGTAAAATCTGTAATAATAAAAGCATAATATGCTAATTAGACTGGACATCCTTCTGGATGACCTTCCAATCCAGATGAAGCTGGGGCTGTGAGGGAACCTGGGTCCCAGGTGCCAGAGGGAAGCTGGGGGAAGGAAGGCATACTCTTGCATGAATTTCATGCATTGGGTGTCTAGTGTAACTATAAAACATGACTTCAATTATTCTACCCTGATATCACCACTTTTAACAGACCATGTTGGTATATATATTTTCTAGTCTTATATCTAGCACACAAACACACCTAAAAAATGTGATCATAACTTTTTGTTTTCTATTAAATTTACTGGGAAGATATTGGTTAATAAAAGTAGATGGGTTTCAAGTGTATAATCCTATGATACATCATCTGTATATTGCATTGTGTACCCACTACCCAAAGTCAAATGTTCTCCCCTTACCATATATTTGACCCCCTTTATATCACAAAGTTATGTAGCTTGTTTTTTTTTTACCACTTAGCAATATATTCTGATTATCTTTCCACAGTAGTAAGTGTTCTTCTACAATATGGTATTAAATGGTGTAATAGCAATCTATTATCTGAATGCAAATTAAATTATGCTCATTTATTAGACATGCAGAATTTTTATAATTTTAAGTTAAAATTAGAAAACTGCTTTATATATTCTCCTTTATGAACCATCTATTATTTAGACTCGTGTCATCATTATTTTACATTATCAAATATATCAATGAACACATTGTGAGCAAATAGAATTTTTGTATGAATTTATTTTCACATTATGGCTTATCAAAGTTAATTACTCTTATTACAACTCAAAGTACCAGCAACAGTGAATCTTGACCTTTTTTATTCTAATACATGTTTACTGAAAGCTCAGACTTAAGAGTTTTTAATTACAGATGTGATTTTGTACCTTAATTTATACAGTACTTTGGAATAGTTTGCTTGGAAAATTTTAGTTATTTAACCTTTTAGTTGTTTCAGAACCTGGGAGGACTTTTGTAAACAACAACTATTTTAATTCACTTAAAAAGGATAGTCGTAGCACAAGTATAGAACTATTGCACATGACTCCATTTCAGCTGAACAGAAAGTGTGTGCATGTGTGTATATGTGTGTGGTGCATACATGTGCATGTATGAATACACACACATGTCTGACAGAATAAATTTTGTCCCAGCAAAAGTGCAATATCAATCATTTAGCAATAATACACTGCAGATTTTCAGAGGAAATGTCTTCCATGCTTATCAGAAACAATAAAAATTGCTTTAGAAAACCTATTAGAAATTGAATTCTGATATTTCACTAATCTCTGAAAATGTATACATACAAGCAGAAATAGGAATAAAAAGGGGGAAAGAAAAAATAATCTAGATTCCACATAAGAATGTACTTGCACAATCCAGGCTCAGCTAGTAAGCTTGGGTAACCAGTGTATTTCTAAATCAGGACAAAAGATTCTGCTTTTTGGAAAGGAATATTGTGTTATTTGAAGAATGACAAATAAAGAATAAGAATGACAGCACCTGCCCCAGGCCAGTGTGAACAAGCTAAGGAGAAACACTGATCAGGCAGCTAGCACCCATGCAGCTATCGGGTAAGATCATCCTGTAACCAAATTAATAAGCTTCTTTTTCTACTTATGGAAGGCTTGAGTTTGACAGGGGACGATGAGTTGACAACAATCAGAACTAGGTGAGAATATCAGAGCCCTGGTCTCAAATCCCCTGAGAAGCTGTGTTTGCTGCTCTCTCAAAGGTGCTTGCCCACTGCTGACAGGCAAGCTGTAATTCACAGCTGAGGAACCTTTCTGTAGGGGAGCCAGTGATTGATACTTGAAGCACTAATTCTGCTGGTAGGCACTGACAGCTTCTGCATATCCCTCACTGCACAGAATAGGCTGGGGAGGGAAAGGGAACTCACACGCAGCGTCTCCCTTCCAGACTTGGAGGCAGACTTCCCACTGCCTATAGTTTTAGGTCCAAACGTACTACTGTTCTAATGAGTACTTCTGGAATTGCAAAGGTTCAAATACACTTAAACAAACCTACGTAAAAATAAAGGAGGGAATCCGGGGAAGAGAGTATTCTAGGTGAGGTAATATGTATCCAGTGGTGTGCTGGAGCTGGCTTGTCACAGCTCGAGCAAGCTGACTTGTTAAGGTTTTGAAAAATTTTCAATCCAGTTGATATTGCATAGGGAATTTAGAGTCAGCCATGGTGGGAATATTTACACCATGGAAATGGGTAAACACTACAAATAAAAATGTGGTCTGTTGCTAATATTGTTGCTTTCTGAAGAGTCAGCTGTTAAACACTCCTTAGTCCACCGTGGCATATACCTGTTTTCTTAGCACTCTTACAGCTTATGCCTGTAATTATTAATAACACCACTTTTACTCTCAAAAGTTTTTCAATTTGAATAATAAATTATAGGATTCCCCTAACACAAGGAGACAGAGATCCCTGGGATCCAGGATAGAAAACAGACCTGCCCTGTGAGGCTTAAAGAACTAGGAACTGTAAATGTGGTAGAAATTGAAGAACTGCTATTTCCAGGACTGTTATTTCGTTTCTTTTTCTCGGGGACTTCATGATTTTCCACCTTTGCCCATCTCTGCACTTGCTCTATTTTTCTCCTTCTGTAGCATCTGAATCAGTTTACACATGGCATCAAATAATTGCCAAGCCCCCAAATTTGGGTAACTTCCCTATTCCAGAGCCTTCCATGGACAAGAATAGTCTGAATATCCTTGCATCAATATTGAAAGAAAGAATCTGATTTGGCCAACTCATCTGTTTGAACCAAGCCACATAATTCCTATGTTCCTAGTAAGACAATAGATTCTGCTGCCTACGGGTCAGGGTTCCTTCTCTGCCCAATCAGCCAAAGCTGGGAGGTGCCCTGTATCACAGTAGCAGATTCTCCCTGGCACTTACTTGCAGGCACAAGAATATATCTATTATGCTTAGTGTTACCAATTCTCAGGCCACACTTAACTTTGCTATTTCTTGCATTAACCATGCTCTTCTAAACCTCCATACCTTTGCTTTTACGAGACAGTCTTTCAGCCACTTGCATCCCCACCCCTTTCAGGAACTCATCCTCATCCTCCAGAGAGCAAGTCACATGTCATCCCCTCTTGGTAGCTGTCCATAACCCCTTTCAGGTCATTATGCACTTTTCACTCATCTTTCTCATCTTTCACTTTCACCGAAACAATAAAAATTGCTTTAGAAACCTGTTAGAAATTGAATTCTTTTGATATTTCACCAATCTCTGAAAATATATAAACATACATTCAAACAGAAATAAAAAAATAAAAAAATAGGAGAGTGGGGAAAGAAAAACATCTAGATTCCAAGTAAGAATGTATTTGCACAATCTGGGTTCACTGCGTTCCTCTGCAGCCTGCATTTTCAAACATGACCAGATGTTGTCTCACCAACTTACTAAATATTTTACTTTAGGAAGGCTATGTAGAGTCTCTGAATAATAGGGGATAATTATTTGGTAGGGCTATAAGGACTAAGCTGGCACATAGCAAGTACTCAGTAAGTACTAATTATTATCATTATTTTTATTCAGATATTATAACTGAATACACCTCTAATAGAGGATCTATAAAATGATTATATTACAATAGATATTGTTTTCCAAAGAGACAATGAATTGCATAGGAGACCCATAAATTTGCATGCTTCCCTCAGGCTCCTTGCTGTTTCTCCCATAAAGCAAGCATACTCTCCATTTTCAAGGTTTTCCATTTTCTTTTCTCTCTGCCTAAAGCTCACTTTTTCTACATCGATATGTGGCTCATTTAATTCAACCTTTACTCAGTTTTTACCCTCAAATACTATCTAAAATAGCAGGTGGCAACATTCTCTTGCCTTTTACCATGTTTTATTTTTCTCCATATTATTACCTAATGTTGTATGTGTGTATGCGTGTGCACACGTGCAAGCATGTTTATTGACTCTTGTACAAATACAAGCTTCAGGGGCAAAGGATTAGTCCATTTTGTTCATTGATGACTATCAAGTGTTTAGATGCATTATAAAATAAATGTGTTTCCCTTGTACAAACTAGGTGTTCAATAAATGTTTATTTATTGCAACTAACTAGATACTAGGTAAGTGCAAAAGTATAGGCATGAATTAAGTGCAAGGTAAGTTCAGAGAAGGGAGCCATTATGATCTTATATTTTTACAAGACTTTAACTTGTAAAGCATGTTCAGAAGCATCTTTTTTCTTACTCTAACACTTTAAGCTTTCTAGAGACACCCAGTGGCCTCAATGGGTACTGCTTAGTACTGCAGATAGCTCTAGTTAATAAGATTGGTGTCTTGTCACAAAGCTATTTGGGTAGATTTTTTTAAATGGCCATTATTTATCCAATGAATATCACAGTCCTGAGAAATCAGATGAGGAATGTAAGACTCGGGGAGTTTTCCCAAAGCCAAGAGCCAGAAAATGGCAAAGCCTGGACTAAAACTCAAGTCTTTCTGATTCCTAAAGTGATGTTAAACTCAAAAGGCACAGCCCTGGGTCAGGAATAAAGAGCGTTATCTCAAGGATTTCAACCATTAACAGTCATGAAAAATTCACTTAAGCAATTTTCTCTTGCCTCCATTTCTCGTTCTCAAAGATTAAGTTGAACACAGTCTTCCATTCCACCACTGACAGATATTGGAGATGGTGATGTACCATCTTCCCTGTGCCTTGGGATCCTCAGAGAAAAATGTATTATATGAATCCACTGTGCTACCATACAGAAGCATGTACAACCTTCTCTGACTGGGATTCACTAGTACAGTGAACACAACTCTAAAGAGGACTGAAGTCTTTGGGAATCTCCCCCCATGTTCTCCTATAGAGATCCAGACTCTCAGTCAAAGACATTAAATGGTTTCTCAGATATAGGAAGCTAAAATTAGTAAATGCAATAATAAATTTAGACTTTACATAGCATTCTGTATTTTGCTTAAGGTAGCTCTATGAGTTAGGGTTTTTCCCCCCCCTAAAGAAACAGAACATTGAGAGAGAGAGAAAGAGAGAGAGAGAGAGAGAGAGAGAGAGAGAGAGAGAGAGAATTTATTTTAGATATTGGCCCACTTCATTATGGAGACTAAAAAAATCCCACATCTGCTGTCTATAAGCTGGAGAATTCAGGAAAGCTGGTAATAGAATTCAATCTGAGTCCAAAGGCCTAAGAACCCAAAGTACCAATATCGAAGGGCAGAAGAAAATGCCCATTTAAATAGCCAGCAAAGTTGCCCTTCATCCACCTGTTGTTCTAGGCAGGCCCTCAAACAATTAAAAGATGCCACCACATTGGTGAGGGTGATCTTTACTCAGTGTACTAATTCAAATGCTGATCTCTTCCAAAATCATGCTCTCAGGCACACCAGTAATAATGTTTCACCAGCATTCAGGATACCTCTTAGTCCAGTCAGGTTGACACATAAAATTAACCATCACAATAGCCTAGATTAAAACATATGAACTGGATGGGGTAAATGAAGAAGTTTAAATATCAAATTAAATTCCTTTTTCTGTTGAGTCACTGAATCCAATCTCTTTCCCTGTGGATAGAGAGGCATTGAGAAACAGTGGGAAAAGCCTGGGTTCAGCAGTCAGTGCTGCTTTCTTATGAGTGTCAGAAACTGAGGTAACTGAACTAAAACTCAAGTCTTCTATATTCTACCTGATAAAAATGAGAATACTAAATCTACTTTACAAGAGTATTATATTAAGAATAATATAATTAAGCAAATAAAGGATCTATGATTAGTGAACAATGAAAACATGGTTATTCTTATTATAGTTACTATTGCTATTACACTCCCTTCCCCATCTCCAAGCCCATTCATTTGCATGGACATGCCAGAATACTTTTAATCTCTCTCTCTGATGTGTTATGTCACATTGACAGAAAGCTCAGCTTTTATTGTAAAACAGACCTATCTCCTGACACCATATTTCCTTTCTACAGATATGATTGAAAAGTCTATTTAAATAAATTCAGATTTCTAGAAAATTACCATACATAACACACTACAGACCATAATAGCAACTAGTCTTCTTTCCAGAATTGGGAGATTGCTATAGAATCAGAAACAATGTAGCAAATATAAAATGTATCAAATTTGTGTGAATACTAATCAGAGAGTACTGCTTTTAAAACTAGCATTAAAATTAATGTAATATAAGTGATAAATAGCATGGGCCTTCCATTATGTAATTTTCAAATGATTATACATTGGAAAAAAGGTGAACTGTGTATTCAAACCTGCACAAAGTATTGTGTTACTACAGGAAATGTTACAATGCTGCCCCCTTGTGTTAAAAAATAAAATAAATTAAAATATTTCATTTCTGCTTGTCCAGGAAGGATAGAATGGACTCACATTTTAAATGATTATTTAAATACATCCCATAGTACTTTCTGATACAATGTTATAAATTTTAATATTTCAAAAATAAATTTTAAAAGAGCCTTACTACTTTTAATTAAGTGTGATTCCATAAATAAAAGGCATCTGTAATTAAAATTGCCACATTGGCTAACTGTTCTTTTTAGTTCATACAACTCCCTTTATACCAGAGATAAATGTATAAATCATAAACTTTGCAAGATATATACACCATCAAATCAGCATGTACTCTTCATTAGTTGTTGGTTGGGTTTAATTAACAAGTGAACAGATGTGTAGGGCCTGGAGGATTTGGTGGCGTTGTGACACGGATTTCATACCACTGCAGCATTTTTCTCCAGATCATATTTTCTCCACAAAAACTAGGTGACCCTAATTTCATAGGTTTTCACACTATGTATCTTAATTATTTGCTTTTAAAAAAGGGGGGGTTTATTTTACTTTCGTTTGATTATTCATTATACTATACCTTGGGAGATATTCTGAGCAATTATGTAAGAATTCATACTTCTGTCAAAGAGCTTATCCTAAACCCTTACTGACTTTGAAATGACTAATGAGGTAAATTTACATGAAGGAGTCTTCGTACCTCAACTAGGTATTAAAAAGTATAAAAGTTATTCATAGGTATTCCCAATCTTTTCTCCATTAAAGATTTTAATTATTTTCTTCTATAGCATGCATGTTTTAGAGGAGTTTGGAAACATTTCCTAGGACCAATAACAGTAAAAACTTAAATGAGTACTAAAAACTAGGTATCATGCTGAGGAGTTACAAGTAACTCATGTGATATTCAAATTGATGTGATTATCAGATGGGACAGAAAGAACTCAAGAAATGTATCCAAGGGATCACCATTGGGAAATTCAAAGCTCAGATAGATATGAATGCAGGTAGGCTGATTCCAGAATCCATTGGCTTAACCTCACAAATTCTGTGTGTGTGTGTGTTTTTTTTCACATGGTAATTACTATTTTCACACGGTAGTGGTATTTGTTAATTACTCTTTTACCTAGCAAATTTCAAATACTTATAGGCTCTGTCATCAATATTTTCTGAATAAGAAAAGAGATCCAGAGGGTTAAAATGTTAGCCTTTAAACATAGAGAACAGAGGCATGATTCAACCGCACAACTTTCAGACTCCTAGAGGCCATGTTCCTTCTTCTATATAAAACTGTCTACCCAAGAAAAGCTACACTATTAATGAGGCCCATTGAAAAGTAAAAATGTGGGGCTCCTTTTAAAAAATGCATATTATGGATGCATGGCAGCAACCAAGTATTAAATTCTGATTGTGGGATCCTGTATACACGTCACAGGTCCATTAAGTTAGCCTGGCATCTACCTCCACATTCAATAGTTGTAAGTATGTTGCAGAAAACAAACAAGCAAAATATATTTCTTTTTCAGTTATAGCACCTTTGGCTATACACTGTTTTATGAAGAGAGCTCAAAACTATCTGAAGAAACTTGCTAGGTGTACCCAAGTAAAGAACAAAAAGATAGAGCATAGAAACAAAGAGGAAAGATAGCATTAAAGGCTGAGAAGCATGTTGGTTTCAAAGGCCCAGAACCATAGATTACTTAAATAACAAGACTTACAGAGTAAAGATCAGAGTTCAGCTCCCTGGAAGATAAGGACACAGAAATTTTGTAAGTAAATACATGGAAAAACAAATAAACAAACAAATAAACAAACCATGGCAGGGAGGGGCAGCCACTGAATGCAGTGAACAATGAGAGTTGAAGAGAGGCTGAGTTGCCCTGAGAGCCAAGGACCACAGCACCATCAAAGGATGTGATGGAGAAGGAATTAAGCCTATGACCCCTTCATTAAGTTAAGCTCAAAGGATCTTAAAATGGTCCTGGGTCAAAGGCGCCCTTGGCTTCCAGCAAAACAAATCCTCTTTGGAGGGAAAACACTCCAATTTAAGCTGGGAGGATTCCCACATATATATATAAAATCAAGCAATAAGCACACATTAAAATGTCACAAAATACATTAAAGTAAGCCACAGTGAGTGAAAGTCAGAGAACTCTAATTGCTGCAGAGGTTGGAATTGTCCAGTACAAAATACAGAATTACCGGGTTTGAAATGTTTAAAGAAGTGAGGAATAAAGTTAGTTACCAAGAAGAGCAATAGTGTACAATAGCTTTGCAAGATGTTACCATTGGAGTGAACTAGGTGAAGATGTACTAGGATAAGGGGATTTAATTATATATTCTATATAATAAAATAATATACAAATTGGCCATCACTCCAACACACAAGATGGCCACCCCCATCTGGTCAAAGATGGCTGCCCCCATGTGGACAAAAGATGGCTGCCACAAGATGGCCAGCAGGGGAAGGAAGCTGTGGGCAATCAGGTTAGCCAGGGAGGGCACTTGGGAGGAACCAGACCCACAAGGGAGAGCAGTTGGGGGCAAACAGGCCAGCAAAGGGGGCGGGGGGGGGCAATTAGGGGCAACAAGGCCTGCAAAGGAGAATAGTTGGGGGATACCAGGCCTGCAGGGAAGGGCAGTTGGGGGGATCAGGCTATCAGCAGAGAGCAGTCAGGGGCAATCAGGCTGGCAAGGGAGGGCAGTTAGGGATGACCGGGTCAGCAGGAGAGGGAAGTTGTGGACAACCAGACCTGCAAGGGAGGGCAGTTAGGGGTGACCAGGCTTGCAGGGGAGGGCAGTTAGGGGCAATTGGACTGGCAGGGAGCAGTTAGGTGTTAATCAGTCTGGTAGGGGAGTGGTTAGGGGGCGATCAGGCTGTCAGAAGTAGTTAGGGGGAATCAGACAGGCAGATGGACAAGCGGTTGGGAACTGCCTGTGAGAGGTATGTCCCAGATTAGAAAGGGTGCAGGCTGGGCTGAGGGACATGCTGTCCCCCCATGCACAAATTTCATGCACTGGGTCTTTAGTGAATATATAATTATCTAAGAACAAAAAGGTGAATTAAAAAATAAAAGCAGATAAACCTAACCCTAACTCTAATCATAGCACTAACCCTAACATTACCCCTAACCCTAACCAACCCTAACCCTAGCCCCCCCCAAAAAAATTAAAAATAAATAAATAAATAAATAAAAGCAGTGGATAAGTGCTTACACCAGAGAGCAATCTTCTGAATTACATGAAAACCAGAAGACAGGAGATACAAATATACATACTTTAAAAGAGGCTCTTGGAAGATAAGGACATGAAAATTTTAGAAATAATTTCATGGAAAAAGGCTCCCTAGACAAATACATGCTAGACCAAAAAAAAAAAAAAAAAGAGTTAAAAAAATAGCATAATCAGTATTAAAGTGAGTCACAATATAGGGAATTGAAAGTTCATTACATCAATAATATATATTAAAAGTTCTAAAATTATATTGAGGTAATAAAATAATTTCAAAATCATTAACCAAAAGTTGAAAGAACTACAAAAAGATACTATCACCATAAGAATAATAGTAACAGACCTCTCTCAATAACTTATAGGTCAAACAGGAAAACAAATGAAGTCTTAAAAAATAGCAAAGAAACATTTACTTACATAAATTAAAGCCTCAAGGAAATACCAACACATACCAACTGCATTGCAAAAATTAAGAAGTCTAACAATATAAAGGGTCACAGAGTGAATTTTAACCAGTGCTGTTAGGATTGTACATTTCAGCCACTTTGAAAAATAATTTGGTGTCACCTAGTAAAGTTCAAGGTGTGCATATCCTCCAAGCCAGCAATGTCACTAATTCATATTTCTAGAGAAAATCTTGCAACTATGTGCAAGCAGCCATGTATAAATATAACATTCACAATCAGGGAAAGCAAGGTGGCGCTACCTCATTTTATCTGATTTATTATTCAGGTATCTCTATAAATAGTGTTGGAATGTCTGCTATATCACTAAACAGTCATTGCAGCAAACTATAAGGAGGAGGTGCTCAGAAACTCAACAAATTTCAATCGATATACCTCTTTCTATATCTATATCTAAAATAGCATTTATATGTGATTTATTGCTCTGTGTGTGCATGCCTGCAGGCCTGTATGTGTATTTTAAGTGAAGAGGCTTTGAGAACACAGAAAAAGGAGGGACTAATTTTGCTTGAAAATGATAATGTTTGGTGGAAAGGCTCCAGAGAGAAAATAGTGAGGTGCTCTCACTGTTAGATAACCCAATATCTTTTGTTTCCTGAATTAAAACAGGACTGTTCACCCAAGAAACTAAAAATACCACTCTTTAAAATGTGCTGAGTTAAATATGCCCCAGTCAAAGGAATAAAACTGTGGCAATTCCAGAAGCTCTCTCAGCTGCTGCAGCCTATCTTTTAGAAGGTGCTGCTTTGGCTTAAAATCAGGAAGAATTTGCTGACAATATGGAACAGCCTATATTTAAATAAAGTACTGAAAAAAAGAACCCAAGCTGTGGAATCTAATCAGGCTTCCTCTTAAAATAGTCCAGTGGTTAATCAGTCCAGAACCTAAAGACATTTGAATGATTTCTGAATGTCACGCCCATAGTTATGATATTGGCGGGATAGTGGGTTTCTTTCCTAAAAATCATTAACTCTTCTATTATTTCATTTAATTAAGTTAAATATTATTTGTTCAGTGCCTAATATATTCCAGGTACTCTATTAGGTCTCAGAGTTGCAGAAATGAGTAAGACACAATCTCTGTCCTTAAGGAACTAACTTAGAGATCAGTAGTAGACAAGCATCTAACCCAACAGATGACTAATGTGTCTCTTGCAACAGAATGAGATTTACAAAATTCAAAGAGTGATCAGGAAGCCTTCCCCACAGAAGCAAAATATGAGCTGATTTTGCGTAACAAAGGGTATTTACTAGACAACTAAATGGGAGAAGGAAGTTTAAAACCCCTCTTAAGGAAACAGCATGGAGTACTGGTACTAGAATGAGCTTTGTGTGAAGCAGACCTGGGCTTGAACAAGTCTCACTGCTATTAATACAAGCTTGAACAACTTAAAATTCCTCAAGTATGTGTGTTTGTGTGTATATGCATGTGTGGCTGTTAGCATGTACACACATGTCAGTTGCTTAATTGTGTTATAGAAATAGATTATGCCTTTGTTGTTTTCATAATTATTTTTCAAACATTAGGAGGGAGACACATATCTGAAGCAGAGAACTAAATATCTCCTAAAAGTGTGGATGTTCCCCTAATATCATGCTTAACTTTAGAGAGTGTTTTATAAATTGTCCACACTCCAGTGAGGCACTTGTCTGCATTTCTTGTTCCAATCTTCAAAATAAAATTTCATTGTGCATAATACCTAAAGGTTTATAGGATCTCCTACAGCTGATATGAAGACACACATGGCTTCTACATGGCAAAATAAAATACAAATCACTTAAATAAATCTTCTCATTTAGAATGAATGCCATAGATTTGCTTATAACATTTCATTTTCCAGCAGTGCCAACCTTCCATTTTCTTACAGTTCTCTATGTTCCTGCACATAGTTTTGGAGAAAGTCACACAGCATTTTAAACAGCTGTGCATGGAAACTATGGAACAGTTTGTAATATTAAGCAATCTGTATTCCAATAAATTTGTATACATGTAAATATAGATGTAAAATGCATGAAGTGCAATACAGATAATCTTTAACTTGGCAATTACATACAATTGGACACCAGGACTGGAATAATTTTATTTTTATAAAATATAGAATAAAAATTATTTAAATCTTCTAAAACAGTAAATATTTTTCCACTTTATTGAAATAACAAAATATGAATGAAGATGCATCTAAAATACTAGTGCTAAGTAGCTGGCAAAAGAAAGGTTTAAAGACAAAATTTTGCCCAAAATTTCAGATACATTCTTTGTGCCATTTTCAGCCCATGGTTTGAATTTTTTACTAAAAGATATAGTCACAGCTGGGCTGTTAATTATGATATTATATGGAACAATTTAAATATTATAAGCCTGCCCCAAATGAAACAACATAAAATACTTAACAAATTTATCCTTAAAGCTGCATTTAATGGGAATGCCAACTAAAAGCTATTCAAGCCATAAAGTTTTATTTAAATATGGTAAGAGATGCATAAGAAGAAATAAGCAAAACAACAATTTCAAAATTACAACTAAAAGACAGAATGGGCATCATCAGAACCAAAGGAAAGCTGGCTGAGTGGAAATTCTACAACTAGAAGGAAAGAGAGAGGCTCATAGAGACTCAGAAGAGCTGCGAAAAACTGAGATACAGAGACACGCCTGTGGAGAGAATGGGTAGTGGAGTGCCTGGCTGGCTTCCTCTAGCGAGAAAAAGACGGAAACTCCTGACTGCACTGAACTCCAGATCTGACTGCAATGAACCCCCGTTTCGGGCGAGACTCATATGGGGAGAGTCTGGAATGTCGTGAAAAGGGAGGAGTGCACAGAAACTTAGGGGAGCCACGAAAAGGCAGAGGTCTGGAGGTGCACACACCACTGTGCACAGAGAGGACGGACTGCTAATTGTGTCGCTGGCTTCCTCTAGTGGGAGGGAGACAGAACCTCCCAACTGTGCTGAACTCCACTTGCAACTGCACTGAACCCCAGTTTCAGGTGAGAGTCTAGGGACCCAGACTCATATGGGTCCCAGGAGCACATGGGAACTAGAAAGGCAGAGGTCTGGAGGCACATGCGTGCACACAGAGAGGGCTGCAGCAATTACTGAGGGACATTTGAGACCCAGGGGTCGTGTAGGGAGGGGCTGACTGGAAGCCAAGGCTATAGGCTCAGCCCTGAGACTCCACCCCATCTAAGCTCAACAGAGAGGCTTTTGAAATTTTGCAAATCTTGTATCATAAGGCTGATTCTAGCACAGAAATTCTCCCAGCGTAGACACAGCTGATTCTCACAAACAACTGGCTTGGAGGTCAATTCCCCCCAGTGATACCAACAACAATCAAGACTTAACTACAACAAGGCTGTGCACACAGTCCACAAAGAGGTGCACCAAGAGAGTCCATCTCAGGTAACTGGAGAGGCAGAGCTACTGGGCCATATAGGACACCTAGCACACTAAGCTACTCTACCAACTCAGGGAAGCAGCAAAAATGCAGAGACAAAGGAACAGATCACAAACAAAAGAAATGGAGGAAAACAAATGACTGGATATAGAGTTCAAAAGCACGGTTATAAGGTTTTTCAGGAATTTCCTATTAAAGATGGATAAATTTAGGAAGATCCAAGAGGAGATGAAAAAGGACCAACTAGAAATTAAACATACACTGACTGAAATAAAAAATATTATACAGAGTCCTAACCAAAGACAAGAGAAACACAAGAATCAAGTCAAAGATTCACTCAACTGTAAAAGCAAAAAGCAAAAAGAATAAAGAAATGTGAAAATAGTGTAAGGAGCTTCTGGGACAACTTCAAGCGGACCAACATCAGAATTATGAGGGTGCCAGAAGCAGAGAGAGAGCAAGATACTGAAACCTATTTGAAGAAATAATGACCAAAAACTTCCTCCACCTGGTGAAATAAATAAACTTACAAGTCCAGAAAACACACAGAATCCCAAACAAAAGGAATCCAAAGAGGACCACAACAAGACAAATCATAATTAAAATACCAAGAGCAAAAGACAAAGAGAGAATATGAAAAGCAGCAAGATAAAAAGTTAATTACCTATAAGAGAGCACCCATATGATTGTCAGCTGATTTCTCAACAGAAATGATGCAGGCCAGATGGCAGTGGCAAGAAATATTCAAAGTGATGAATAGCAAGAACCTATAACCAAGATTAGTCTACCCAGGAAAGCTATCATTCAGAATTGAAGGGCAGATAAAGAGCTTCATGGATAAGAAAAAGCTAAAGAAGTTCATCAATATCAAACCAGTATTATATGAAATGCTGAAAGGTACTCTTTAAGAAGAAGAAGAAGAAGAAAGGTAAAGATAAACACTATGAACAACAAATACATATCTATCAACAAGTGAATCTAAAAATCAAGTGAATTAAAAATCTGATGAACAGAATAAACTGGTGAATATAATAGAATCAGGGGCATAGAAAGGGAGTGGACTAACAATTCTCGGGGGGGAAAGGGGTGAGGGGGGTGCAGGGAGAGACTGGACGAAAATCATACACCTATGGAGGAGGACCATGGGTGGGGGCAGGTAAGGGTAAACGGAGGGGTAGGAGCAGGGTGGAGGGGAGCTATAGGGGGGGGGGAAGGAGGAATAAGTATAATAATCTGAACAATAAAGATTTATTAAATTTAATAAAAAGTAAAACTCCGTACATCCATATATTGCTTTGTAGATGTTGAAAATCACATCTTTATATGAGAATAGTATATTTGCCTAAAATATTTGGGTTTTTTCCTGAGATCATAATAATTTATCACATGTGATTCCCCTTATAATGCATAAACATGATATATACATTAATATTTTATTTCTAAATCTAAATATTCTTCAAGAGTTTTAATGACTATTGAGTTGCCACTGCCTCAGAGGAGCCAAAATTCTCCAATTGTAATTAATAAAAAACATTGTCTTGGAACTATAATAATTCATGACAGGTGTTCTAATTTGGCAATATTGCTTATTAAAAACTAGTCATCCTAACAATATAACTCATAATTATGCTGAAATGAAAGCAAGAAAAATAAATGGAATAGAATAAAAATAATTATAAATGATGTCTTCATTATATTATTCACTTAAATATCACTGGATTACTCACAGACTGATTCACTATGGAAAATAATAATTAAACTTAACAGCACTGATATTTTGTTAACTTGCAGTGTTCTAAAAGCATATGCACATGTTTTTGTATCTCTTTATTATTAGGAAGGTAGGGGAGTTATTAGTTTCTTAATGTTGCTGCAAAAAATCATCACAAACTCAGTGGCTAAAAGCAACAAATTGCCTGGTCAGCATGTGTAGTAGTTGAGTGCTGACCTATGAACCAGGAGGTCACTGTACGATTCCCAGTCATGGCACATGCCAAGATTGCAGACTCAATCTTCCCTGGGGCATGCAGGAGGCAGCTGATCATTGATTCTTATCATTGATGTTTCTATCTCTCTCTCTCCCTTTCTCTTCCTCTCTGAAAGCAAACTTAAAAAAATAAAAATATATTTTTAAAAACACACAAATATATTTAAAAAAATCTGAAATGGGTGAGCAGTGCTGCATTCTCTTTGAAGGTACTAGGGGAGAATCAATTTCCTTGCTTTTCCATCTTCCAGAAGCTGCCTGCATGGCACAAACCACTCCAACGTTTGTTTGTTGTCATTTCTTCTCTGACTCTCCTCCCTCCCTCTTATAAAAATTCTTGTGATTTCATTTGACTTGATTTTTCAGGATAACCTCCCCACCTTAAGGTATTTATTTTAATCACATCTGCAAAGACCCTTTATCATATAAGGTAGCATATTCACAGGTTCGAGGTATTATGGGAGCTATTATTCTGCCTACAGAGAAGATAAGACATTTTTAGCTCGCTCTGTAAATTATAAATAGATATTATGGGGCCTCCAAAGTGTACTCTGACTCCAAGCCCTGTATATGTTGGGAGTGGGCCCACTGTGCCCCAAAAATAATATCCTAGGATGGTCTTAAGATAATAAAGTAGAATTTGAACTGTGAGAGTTAGACATGGAAGAGAGAATTCCTGCATCTCTCTTGGCTTAGCCTCCAAAGACCGAATGAGACATGCTTAGGGCTGCTTCTGAATTCCAAAGCTGAAAAATGTTCCATGTCCCGTGAAAGTAGACTATGAGCTACTCCCTAAGATTCACTGCAAATCGGTGGCTATGAACTAAGGATGGCCAAACGACAATTTATTATTATTTGTTGAACACCTTCTGTGAGTCAAGCACTTTACTAATTGCTTGACTTTTATCATCTAACCTAATTGTTACAACAGCTTTAAAAGGTAGATATTATTATCATCATTTAACAGATGCACAGTCTTAATATCAACATGATTAAGTGACAAGCTAGATTCAAAGTCCTGTTTTTCAGACTATAAAACTATGTCTTGTAGATACTATGCTACATTTCCATAGTATTTTATGACTCAGTGTATCTAATTACACATTACTCTAAAAATTCATTTGCCTTTTATTATGGATAAGCCATTTGGAAAGTTAAACGTTCCAGCTGTCACACAACAATTAAGGCTTTATTTGGCTTGAGTGCTGAATGGAGAGTGCTCCCTGAGGGCAGCTAGATGGCATCAAAGGTCATCAGTAAGAAATCTCCTCAAATAGGGATTCTCAAATTTTAGCAGACTTGGAAAAGTGAGTCTCAAACTTTAGAAGGTTTATTAAAACACAGATTGCAGCCCCCACACTCAGAGTTTTTAATTTAATTGGTCTTGAGTCAAGCCAATAATTTAAATTTATCAAGTTTTCAGATGATGGTAATACTCTGGCTTAGAAACCACCATTTGAAAATGCCATTCCAAAGAAAGGAAAACCTCAGTAGACAAGAGCAGATCCACAGGTTTTTGCCATGGTTTTCCCCACAGAGAGATTTGCCCTTCATTGTCAGACCTTGGAAAATCTGCATCCTTACAGGGAAGAGTCTAACTAAGTTTAGGATTATGGCTGGAATTGTGATAGCTAAGAAGGAGAAAATAGGAAGGGAATTCTGCAGCAAGTGGGAGGGAGAACCTCAAGCTAGAAGAAGGGATTTATGTATGGGGGAAATGGAATGTAAGGTGAAAGACAACTTTAGTGCAGACTTTGGAGAGATTCATTAAAAGCAACCATTATGCCTTATTTTTTATGTGGCTTTTCACAGTTTTTAAAGCACTTTAGCAAACTTCACCATTCTTCCAAGCGTTTATGTGGCCCAGACTGCTCATTCTGCAGTGTGCTCAGAGCTTTGGGGAGTAAAGAACAGGATGGCTCTCACCTTAAACTGTTTCATCAGCTCGGGAGACAATGACTTATTTCCAGACCCTTTAAGAACACTGAAGCCCTGAAATGAGCTTATACTTTTTTTTTCTGGCAAAACTCCACACATTCCTAAACTCAATCTGAAAAAATTGAAATCTCACTCTTAAGCATTTGTATAGTACTTTGGGATTGTCCTTTTCATTGACTTTCTGAACCCTTCTCAAGAATAGTATACACTAATATAAAGTTATTTGCACTTGCACATGGAAAGCAAAAAAGTACAGTGTTTTCACATTATGTTGCTCTATTTCAATTATATGCACCATTGTAGAGTAATGGTACAGGTAAGAAGGGGGGATAAAAATTGATGGAATTAACCAAAGATCATGGTGGGAAAGAACATTCTCAATTCAGGGACTTGAGAGTTGACACAGACCAGAGGAGGGAGCTCATTTACAATAGGATCCCCAAGCAAAAAAACGGTGAATTGGGCATTGGAGATTATGGCTAGTGGGACTGAGTAGAATTCCACTGAAAAGAAGGGAAGGTAAACACAATCTTCCTACCCAAGCCTAGAGCAGATTTCCCAAGAGTTTTTAAAAATATATTTTTATTTAAGATAAAGAATGTCTGAGAGTTTGCTGATCATTACAGTTCATAATTGCTCTACAGTATTATAGTGGATGCTGCTGGTATCCACCTAGACCCTGTCCTCTGCCTAGTGTACCCTCACCCATTTGCTGTGATTATTGGAGACAATAACACAGAGAATTGCCCTGAACCAAATATGATCACTTTGCTTGAGAGGCTACACCTCTCCCCAGCCCCCCACCAGTTAGCTCCACCAATGTCCTGCTGGCATAGAACATGAAATGTCTGTCCCCTTGCCTCAAGGTAAGACTAGCTCTGTCATGTCATTTGTGCTCTAGAGTATCTTGTGGAACCAGACTGAAGTGGGACCAGAGTGCAATTTGTGCTCTAGGGTATCTGTGAGACCAGATTCCTGCTTGGTTCTTTCCCCATGCCCTCTTCTGTCTTATTTAGTTCCTTTTCTTCTGAAAGTATATTCATAATGACTCACTTAAACAAGGATCCCTATCTTAGGTTTTGCTCTGAGGAGCTCAATCTAAGGAAATTGATGTTAATGTGCTTTGGGAAGCAGATCCTAAAGATGGAAATGCTGGAATTAGATCATTCTGGCTGAATGGCAATGAGAACCCAATCACTGATCCCTGTTTTTGTCTAATTTTGGTGGCTGTTTTCATTTTCTACTCTCCGTTTCTCCTGTTTAGTTAAGCAATAGTTTTTGGTCAGTTCATACTTTCTCTGCCCTGTTCATATCTAACTATCTATTCTGACAATATCAGGCCAAGAATAGATAGTTCTTGGAGTGCTAGGGAGTTTTTTTGGGTTCAACCTATGGCCACCTGTGATGGAGTGCAAATGGAAAGGGATACAATATCCTGGGTGTGTAGAGGTATGAAGAAATAGTAACTATAAGATCTGTGGCCTGGTCAGTTTGGCTCAGTGGTTGAAGGTCAACCTCTGAACCAGTTTGATTCTCCACCAGAGCAGCTGATCAATGATTCTCTCTCATTGATCTCTAAATATCTCTCTCTCTCTCTCTCTCTCTCTCTCTCTCTCTCTCTCTTTCTTCTCTGAGATCAATAAAGTATATTTTAAAAATCTGTGGAATTAGTTAGCTGTTGCTAGGCACCATTGATTGAAGAGAGAAAATGACATGCTCAGGTCTATGAATTAACAATTTAAAGCCAAGTGTGAGAGTAACAGGGACTCCTTGGCAGCAGAAGAGAAATTCTGCTTCTGCTGCTGAATGGCAGTCATAATTTTAAAAAAAGGACAGGATTTCATTGTTAAGGGATCTTCAGAAGAGGCAGAATTTCAGCCTAGGCAAATATCTTACACACTCTTAGGGCCCCTGGTAGGAAGGAGTGGGGCCTACTCCTTTGAAGGAGATATCTATATAGGCACAATTAACAACCTCAAATTTTGGGGTTATCATAAATCTTATGTACCTGAAGAACACACACACACACACACACACACACACACACACACACACACAGTTGAAGTTTTAGAAAGTCCTCAAATGAAGAAATTTATTGCCCTTCTCATGATTTGTCCCATCTCCTCTCTAGGCTCAACTTTTAGCATAATCTGACTCAGAAAGTGCTAGGCCAACTAAGGCAAAGAGAAAGCACATACCTACAAAGTTTCTGGATCTAGATAACACATTACCCTCAGGAACTAAGGTTTTATAATGGGGCTAGATTAAGCAGTGACAGGATATAAAGCTGGATTAGGGAGAGTTTTGCATTATTTTCAGCAATATAGGATTTAACACCCTGGCAAGCACCCTGATGGTAGTTGTAATAGGCTGTTGGAATGCTCCTTAAAAGCTTGAAAAAAGCCAAGGCCTATATTAAGCACAATAGAGATGCCAGAATTGCTGCAGCAAAGTGTAGTGGAAAAGTGTATAAAGTTCAGAGAAGCATGCATAAGGTCCACTTTACAAGACAGAAAATGGTGTGGCTGACCTTGTTCCTCAGGCAGGCCCAGAAGATATTGCCTTTATAAAGGCAATAGGTTGGGGAGACACATATATCACTCAATAGGCAGGGAATAATTACAGGACATATTGCTCCAGTACTGTGTTCCTTAATAGCAATAGGGTTGATAGGATCTGAGTATAGCAGAGACCATAAGAAGAATCAAAATAAGTTCTTATTCACAATGACAGATAACAGTGCACATTCATAGGCGTGCTCCAGGATTGTGCTAACCCTCCTGTTCGATGTCACAATATTATCAGAAGACCCTTTGGTCACTTTGATATTCTGCAGATGGCCCACTCTGTTCATGATGCCATGTTAATCATGCCTGATGAGCAGAAAGAAGCAGATATTCTGATGCCTTAGAAAGACACACGTGCTCCAGAGTGAGATAAAACCCAGAAAGATTTAGAAGCCTAGCACACAGAAAAAGTTTCTAGGGGTCCAATGCTCTGGGCATCCTGGGAAATTCATTCCAAAGTAAAGGATAACTTATTACCTTGCATCTCTAGCACTAAAAAGGAACCACCAGGCTTTATAGGTCTCTTGGTATTTGAGAGGCAGCATATAATACACTTGAGAATACTGTTATATCCCATTTTTCAGATTATATAGAAAACGGTTGAGTGAAGCCCAGGGCAAGGAAAGGTTTTAAATAAGGTACAGAATTGTTCCTTGAGCCACATCACTAATGTGGTATTATTTGTGGTAGTAAAATATATTACTTAAAGTACACACTCCTAGGGTACTAGAAAGAAGCTATGACATCTGCAGCAGAAAAGTATAAACTATTGATAAACAACTCCTATCTTGCCATTGGGCCCCAATGGAAACTGAGCATTAAACCATGACACCTCAAGTTACATCAAGAGACCCTGTGGCTAAAGCTGTGCATCACTAGCTGAATACAGTGACATGCGAGTGACAGTTCATTCTAGCACATTTTTTCCCGAGTCCATATTCTGTGATGTCACGCTGGTAGCTTGTAATCAGCCATGATAGAAATATTAACACAACAGAACTTGGAAAACACTACAAATCCATGGTGGTATTATGCAGAGGCAATTACCAGCATGCCATTGATACTAACAAACCCAACAAGTAATAAAGTTAGGTGACCTCAGCAGTAATCAACTATAACATGGTGTGATACATCTGGGATCAAATTTTAGCAGGTCCAGGGAGCTGCATAAATATATGTCCCAAACTCTCATGTTATCTGTCACTGGTACAGTGATGCTAAATAAGTAAATTGGATACAACAAACTGAAAAGCTTCTGCAAAGCAAAAGAAACATCAACAAAAAGGAAAAGGCAATCTAAATGAATGGGAGAAAATATTTCAAATCACATATCTGATAAGAGGTTAATGTTCTAACTATATAAAGAACTCATACAACCCAATGAAACAACAACAACAACAAACAATCCAATTTAAAAATTGGCAGAGGATATGAATAGACACTTTCTGAAAGAACATATACTGATAGTCAACAGGTACATGAAAAGGTGCTCAACATCACTAATCACCAGAGAAGTGAAAATAAAAACTACAATGAGGTGTCACCTCATACCTGATAGAATAATTATTAGCAAAAAGACAAGAAATAAATTTTGGCAAGGATGCAAAACAAAGGGAACCCCTGTGCACTTAGTGGGAATATAAATTGGTGTGGCAACTATGGAAAACATAAAACCAGAACTACCATATGAGCCAGCAACTCCAATTCTGGAAATGTATCCAAAGAAAACAAAAATACCAACTTGAGAAGATATATGCACCCCATGTTCATTGCAGCATTTTTTACAATAGCCAAGATATAAAAACAACCTAAGTGTCCATCGATGGATTAATGAATAAAGAAAATATGTGGGGGAAAAGAGGAGGTGGGCAAAATGGTGAAAAGACTCAAAAGCCATAAGCTTCCAGGTTTTTTAAAAATATATATTTTATTGATTTTTTACAGAGAGGAAGGGAGAGTGATAGAGAGTTAGAAACATCAATTAGAGACATCAATCAGCTGCCTTCTGCACGCCCCCTACTGAAGATGTACCTGCAACCAAGGTACATGCCCTTGACCAGAATCGAACCTGGGACCTTTCAGTCCTCAGGCCAATACTCTATCCACTGAGCCAAACCAGTCTCAGCAAGCTTACAGTTTTTTAAAAAAATAAGTCCAGGGGATGTAATGCACAGTAAAATGACTAAAGTTAATAATATAGTTAAATACGTATCACATATTGGAAAGTGACTAATAGAGTAAATCTTGAATATTCCCATCACAAGAAAACTGTAACTATGTGTGGTGGTGGATGTTAATTAGACTTACTGTGGTGATCATTTTGCAGGGCATCAAATATTGAGTAATTGCATTGGATAATTGAAACATAATGTATTAATTATACCTCAATTTTTAGAAATGGAGTATCCTATCTAATAGAGTAAATATGCTAATTGACTGTTATGCCCTCACAAAGATGGCAGCACCCACAGCCAATAAGGAGGTAATATGCTATTTGACTGCCATACTCTCAAAGATAGCAGTGCCCAATTCCCTCAGTCCTGCCAGGGCTGCAAGCCCATGGCACAGTTGGGCCCTCCCCCCAGGTGGGTCCAGCTACTCCACAGTGCCTGCCTCTGGAGTTCCCCAGTCCCCTTGGCTTCCCCCTCCCCCAGCCACCCAGGGCCAGCCCGAGGCACAAGCAAGCCTTGGATGGCAGCTGCCCAGCTGCCCAAGGCCAGCCCGAGGCTCAGGTAACCAGGGCTGGCTGAAGCTTGAACTGTTGGCAGTGACAGCAGCAGAGGTATGATGGGGGTGTTGCCTTCCCCTGATCTCCAGGTTGCCTCCTGCCCCTGAGGGCTCCTGGACTGTGAGAAGTGGCAGGCCGGGCTGAGGGAACCAGGTCCTCCTGCTCCAGTGCATGAATTTTCATGCACCAGGCCTCTAGTTTATTCTAAAACCCTATACACCAATAATGTTACTTTGGTTACAGACATTTTTGTTTTTGCTTTACCTTAATGTATAATGCCCACCTCAGAAGGCTGCTCTGGAGTTAAATTTAAATAATACGGAAGGAACATTATATACTAGAATGTGTTATTGTAAGAATATTATCTATATTGTAATGTATTAACACCTATTTTTGGAATCATATAGACCAGATCCTAACTTAAGGGCCTTCTATATAAACCTACACTTCCAATATTCTAATATAATTTTGACCTGATTGATCCCAGAATATATAAGCAATGAAGTGTGGAGCAGATGATGTATGATTTTAAATAATCCAGTGCCCATTATTTCACATATCTGAGATGGGGAGCCCAGGAAAAGAGGGGCTTTGTGAATTGCTGAATTGTAGATTGCAATGCTTGATATGCAAGTCAGAAATGCAGTTTCTGCAGTTAAAAGATTTCAGTGGGTGGTAAAATCCCTGGTAAATGCTAAACAGATGTGTGTGTCATCAATTTCCCATCCTGACACCAGATTTTGTTGAATCGATGGCATTTGTGCAAAGCATCTGTGGGTATTATGATCTTTAAAACAGGGCTTTAGGCTCTGTCATTGAGAGGCAGCCCAAAAGTATAAAATATTTTTATTGAAAATCTCATCAGACCATAAACTTGCAACAGACTGTGGTGTAATAAAGTACATCCCATGTTTCTGAGCTAACCCCTTGGAGGACTGACCATTTTCCCCCTTTGTGATAATGAGGACAGTTGAAATTGCTTCCAGTCTTGCAGAAAGCACCAGGCAAATTGCACCACTGTCCCCAACAGAGGTGAAAGCTGGGACAGTGAACACTAAAGACATCACACCTAAGTTAAATAGAATCAACATGTTCACAACTGAAACATGTAGAGATGCAAAGCATAACCCTCAGACAGACAGAGTAGGGAGACAAGCCAACTGATATTTATAATTTTCTTTGAGGAAACAACAAAGAAGAAGCCAGAACTGTTCCTTGGGAAAAAGTATTCCCATTAGGAAAACCCTGAAACAAGATTTCTTGCCTTCTTTATTTCTGTGCCTCTTCCTATCCAATTGAAAATGCGTCTGACACTGTTCTATTGTATCATTAATACATGAGCATTCTCAAAGCAGCACTGTTGCTTGCAGTTTTTGGTGATTATCATTCACAACAGGTAAGTTGGCTTGTCATAGAAAAAACATGCCCATAGAAAAATTCATGCTTGGAGATCTGGACAATAAATGACTTTGGCTGAAAGGAGAGAACTGACCTAACCTAATTCATTGAAAAAATCTAGACTGCAGTTCTCAAAATGTAGTCCCAGGTCAGTTCCATAAGTATCATCTAAAATCTTGTGAGAACCACAATTTTCAGGCCCTCCCTGAGACTCTCTACTCTAAGGTTGGAGTCCAGCATTCTGTTTTTCACTAAGTCTTGGAGGTTGATTCCATGCACTCAACTATTTGACTACTACTGCTTTCTACCTTTGGAGAAGAGGTTCTCTTATTTCTCTTTTTGTCATTTCCACTATATTCATTCTGCCTTAGATTTACATATCTCCAAAAAAGGTAATTTCTAATCTTGTCTAAAGTTCATTTTTTCCCTTGTACTACCCCTACTAGATTCTATATCAATTATTGCCCATCTTTTTTATCTTCAATCTTTCCCCACCTACTGTTTCTTCTGTTCAGCATACTAGTACATAAGAGTCTCCATACTGCCCTAACTGATTTGGCTCAGTGATTAGAGCGTTGGCTAGCAGACGAAAAGATCCCAGGTTTGATTCCAGTCAAGGGCATGTACCTTGGTTGCGGGCACATTGCCAGTGGGAGATGTGCAGGAGGCAGCTGATCGATGTTTTTCTCCCATTGATGTTTCTGACTATCTCTCTCCCTTCCCCTCTGTAAAAAATTCAATAAAGTATATATATTTTTAAAAAGTCTCCATACTGTAACAGTTCTTAATCTCACCTATGCCAATTAATTTCCATTCTCACTCTTTGCTTTCATAAACAAAAATTTTAAAAAGTAATATTTTATTGTTATCCTTTCTTCCTAAACTCTAATTTATGCTTTCAAAAAGGTTTATTTTGTCCTCTAGTATCACTTGTCATATAACGTTCAATACACAAAGGAACATATGTACCTACCCAACAGTACTAGAACATTACCAATGCACTGTGGTACATTCCTCCCCATCCCTCTGCCTCCTGGGTTCATTCTTAAATCCAGTGCAATCTGACTTCATAACTCTACTAAGACTTTCAGTAGTATTACCAGCACCCACTAAATTGAATTAGCCAAAGGACTTTTCTCAGTCCTCATGTTACTTATACTCTATGCAACATCTATTTTACATTGCCAAACCTTCCATATGGCCTAACTTCTCTTTTTGTAATAATTCACTATTCTATTTCTTCTGCTATGTCTCAAGCTGTTCATTTCTGCCTTCTCGCTGACTCCTTCCTCCTTAGTTGGCCTCATGGTATTATTATGTCTTAGGGCTAGATCTTTAGTTAAAGATAAAAATTGGTATTGATTAATCTCTGCATACTTGGTATGGGCAATCTCACTCATTTAATTGCTTTATTGCCACTTGTATATCTAAGATCTCCAAACTATGTTACAGAGACATGTTTTCAATTGTTCCCAATGTTCACTTAGTATTTTAAATTCACCCTATTCAAAACTAACCCTTCCATCTTTCACTTCACACCTTATACCCAGCCCCATCCATTTTTGGACTTTCTTTATAGCATTACCATTCATTCAGTAGATCAAGCTAGAAACCCCTGTGTGTTCATGGTTTCTCCTCCTTCTCCTAATCCACTTTCAACTGAGAACCAATTTCTATCCATTCAACCTCAGTATTGCTCACATTTTTCTCCTCCTTTTCATTCCCACATCTACTTCCCTGCTCACATCTCTTAGCACTTAGCATTCACCTCACTCTGAAAGACTCCTCTCTGGATATCCAACCTGCAACTTTTTTCTTTCCAAACAACCTTTACATTGTCTTTATTACCTTTTTACAATACATCTGTATAATAAAATTCAATGGCCTCCATTTATTGATTTTGGATAAAGCCAAAACTTCAAGATCCTTCATGCCTTCAGGTTCTAACCGCTGCCCACCTTTTAAAACTCAGACTTCCTATTTTTTATTTACCTTGTAAGCCATATCTCCACCTATACCTTCTCACATACTTTACATAACCTATGAGCACTTGAATTCCTTTGATATGCCATTTGGTCTTAGGTAGTCATAGTCTTGTTCATGCCATTTCCTCTGCCTTAAATGTTATTTCCAATTCTGTCCAGCAGATAGATGCTTACTTAGATTCAAGGTCAAGGACAAATATCAGCTTTCACTCTTGCTTCTCTCTCTGAGCAAGAATAGATGCTTCTGACCTGCATTCTTATTCTAGAACTACACATATTGAATTATACTAATTTGCTTACATCTATTTCCAAAGTGTTGAAGATTTATTCACTTTTTTTCATTCACTTTCCCCTAAGTCCTTAGCAACCACTCATCTTTTAATATATCTCTACAGTATTGTGTGTTTTTTTCCTAGAATACCATGTACTTGGAATCATATAGTATATTGACTTTTCATATTAAATTCTTTCGCTTAGCAACATGATGTTAAAATTCATCCATGTATTTTTTTGGCTTGATAACTTGTTTATCACTAAATAATATTCCATAGTATGAGTATACCATAATTTATCAATTCACCTAATGAAGGTATCTTGTTGATTTTTAAATAAAACTATTATAAACATTTTTGTGCAGGTTTCTGTATGAATATAAGTTTTTAAATCAGTAGAATAAATATGTAGGAACATGATTTTCAGTTCATATGGTAACACTATGTTAAGCATTGTAAAAAAAAAAACAGTCTTCCAAAGTGGCTGTGCCATTTTGTATTCCCACCAGCAATATGTGAGAGTTCTTGTTTATCTACATTCTTTCAGCAATTGCTACTATCAATTTTTATCTTTATTTTAGCCATTCTAATAACTGTGTAATGGTATCTCATTTTTGTTTTACTTGGCAATTCTCTCTAATGGCAAATGATTTTGAACATCTTTTCAAATGCTTGTTTGCCATCTGTATTTTTTATTTGGTTAGTTGTCTCTTCTGATCACAGACCCTTTTTTAATTGGATTGTTTGTTTTCTTATTATTACATTTTTTAAGTTTCTTGCATATTTTGGATACAAATTCAATATCAAGTATGTATTTTGCAAATATTTTCTTTTAGTCTGTGCCTTGTCTTTTCATTGTTTTCCTTGTCTTTCACAGAGCAGACATTTTTAATTTATTGAAGCCCAATTTTCAACTTTTTCTTCCATGGATCATGCTTTGGTATTGTATTAAAAAAACTTATAGCCCAACCTAAGGTCATCTTGTTTTCTTTTGTGTTTTTTTTCCTATATTTTATCTTCTAGCAGTTGTATAGTTTTGCTTATTGCATTTTGGTCTATGATCCCTTCTGTTTTTTTGTGGGTTTTTTTTGTCAAAAATAAAGTGTAAGGCCATATATTGATTTTTTTTTTTTTGCATATGGATGTCTAATTGTTCTAGTACAATTTGTTGAAAAGACTCAGTTCCTGACTGAATTGCCTTTGCTCTTTCTCAAAACCATTCACTACATTTTATGCATCTATTTCTGGGCTTTCTGTTCTGTTCCATATATTGCCAATATAAAGCTGTATTGACTATTATCCTATATAATAAATAACTAATATGCTAATTAGACCAACCAGCAGAATGACCATCTGGATGCTCTTCTGGACGACCTTCTAAATGAAGCTAGGGCTGCGAGGGCTGAGGCAACTGGGGGTGCAAGGCCCGAGCCCCTTGCACAAATGTCATGCATTGAGCCTCTGGTAACTTCATAATAAGTCTTCAAGTCAGATAGTGTGTGTTTCAAATTCCTCCTCCTCCTCCTCCTCCTCCTCTTCCTCCTCCTCCTCCTCCTCCTCTACCTACTCTTCCTCGTCCCCTCCTCCTCCCACTCCTTCTCTTCTTCTCCTTCCTCTCCTCCTCCTCTACTTTCTCCCCCTCTTTCTCTTCCTCTTCCTCCTCTTCCTTCTCTTCTTCTCCTTCCTCTTCTCCTCCTCCTCCACTTTCTCCCCCTCCTTCTCTTCCTCTTCCTCTTCTTCCTTCTCCTCCTGCTCCTCCTCCTCCTCCTCCTCCTTCTCAGTGTTATATTGGTTATTCTAGATTGTTGTCTTTCATATAAAGATTAAAATCAATTCGCCTATACATACAAAATAGTTTATTGAGATTTTTATTGAAATTGAACCTATAGATAAAGTTGGAAAAAAATGCATCCTAATAATTTTAATCTTTTAATCCATAATTATAGTATATCTATTTATTTAGAACTTCTTTGATTTATTATCAGAATTTTGTAATTTTCTGCATATATAGTCTGTACATATTTTAAATTTATATCTAAATATTTATCTTTCTATTTTTGTGCTACTGTAAATTGTATTTGTTATTAGTACTATTTCAAATTGCAATTGTTCATTTCTAGTGTATAGGAAACAATCAATTTTACACATTAACCTTGTGAAATCTGCAACCTTGCTGTACTCATTTGTTACTTCCTGGATTTGGGTTGGGTTTTTTGTTTTTTTGTTTTGTTTTGGACAATTCCTCAGGATTTTCTGCATATATTGTCTGGAAACACAGAGTGTTTTATTTCTTCCTTTCTAAACTGTGTATGTTTTATTTCCTTTTCTTGTCTTATTGCACTAATAAGGACTTCCAGTGTAATGTTGAATGAGTTTAGACAGACAGGACACTCTTACTTTGGTCTCAATCTTATGTAGAAAATATCTAGTTTCTGACTATTAAGTATGCTAGCTATATGTTTTCTTATAGAGGTCTGCAAGTTCAGAGAGTTCCCTTTTATTTTTAGCTTGATAAGAGTTTTTATCATAAATGAATATTGGATATTGCCAAATAGTTTTTCTGCATCAATTGATAACTTATAGATTGTTCTTCAATCTATTGGTATAGTAGGTGGCATTGACCAACTTTAAAGTGTTGAGCCAGCTTTGCATATCTGGAATAAATCCCACTTGGCCAGGACGTATAATCCCTTAATGCATTGCTAAATTTTATCTGCTAATTCTTTTGAAGATTTTTGTATCTATGTTCATTGAAGATATTGGTCTGCAATTTTCCCTTCTTGTAATGATTTGGGTGTCATGGTAATGATGGTCTGATTACTGTCTATTTCAATGTTTAATAAAATTCATCTATGAAACCATCTAGACTTGAAACTGTCTTTTTTGTAAGCTATTAATTTTCTATTCAATGTCTTTAATAGAAATAAGCCTATTTGTGTTATCTATTTCCACTATGTGAGCTTTGGTACTTTATATCTTTCAAGGAAATTCATCCAAATATCTAAATTTTCAAATATGTGTCTACAGAGTTGCTTATAGTACTCTTTCATTATTCTTTTAATCTCCATAGATCAATGGTTATAATATCTCTTTTGTTTCTGAAAATGGTAATCTGTTTGTTTCTTCTTTTTCTTAGCTAGGCCTGCTAAGAATCAATCAATCTATTGATTCTTAAAAGAAACATATTTTGGTTCCACTGTTTATCTATTGTTTTCTTTTTTTTCAATTGCAATGATTTCTGTTCTGATCATATTATTTATTTTATTCTGCTTGCTTTATTCTTAAATTGCTTCTTTCTTTTAGTTTCCTAAGATAGAAGCCTTATTGATTTTAGCTTCTTCATTCTTGTCAAATATCTTACCTAATAATAGACAAATATGTAAATTGACTGTACCTTCGCTACGCTACCAGCCAATCAGGAGTGATATGCAAATTAACCCAACAAAGATGGCAATTAATTTGCATACACTAGAAACCCACTTTAACAATCTTTCTTGACTACACAAAGTGCCGCAGCAGTGGGACACTTGCATCGTTACCATGGTGATGATGCAGGCATTCTGCCCCACCCCATTCTCTCAGGGTTTTGGGGCAGCATGGGAAGGTGGGGCCTGAGCCGAAAAGGGTTGGGCTGGAGTGGAAAGGCATTGCTGGCAGCCAGGGAAAAGAAAGCCCATTCTGTCATGAATCTTCATGCATCGGGCTTCCAGTATATATTACAATGCTATAAATTTCTCTCTAAGCACTATTCTTGCTGTATCCCACAAATTATAATAAATTATATTTTTATTTTCACTCAGCTCAAAATATTTATAATTTTCTCTTATTTCTCTTTGACCATCTTTTATTTAGACTTTGGTTGCTTAATCTCCAAACATTTAGGATTTTCCAGCTATCTTTCTGTTATTGATTTCTTGCTTAATTGCATTGTGATCTGAGAACATACTTTATATAATATTTATTCATTTAAATTTGTTAAAGTGTGTGTTATAGCCCAGGATAATTGTATCTTGGTGAACATTCAATGCAAGCTTAAGAAGAAAAGGCATTCTGCTGTTGTTAAATGGAGTATTCTAAAGTAATTCAATTAAATCAAGTTGATTGGTAGTGCTGTTCAGGTCAAATACATCTATTATAATCTTCTGCTTATTTGGTCTAGTTGAAGTCTATAATAGTGGATTTGTCTATTTATCCTTGAAGACCTATTAGTTTTGCCTCATGTATTTTGATGCCCTGTTGTTAGGTACATACACATTAATGATTGCTACGTCTTCTAATATAATAGTTCTCTATATCCCTGATAATTCTCCTTGATTTGAAGTCTTCTTTAATTAACTTTATATAGTTACACTAGCTTCCTTTTGATTAATATCAGCATAGTATATCTTCCTCCATTGTTTTACTTTTAATAAAACTAAAACTTTATACTTAAAGTGGGTTTCTAGTGAATGACATATAGTTGAATCTTTTGTTTATCCACTCTGACCATCTCTATCTTATAATTTGTGTATTTAGATAACTAGTATTCATAGTTATTGATATAGTTGGGTAAATATCTATGATATTTATAGCTGTTTGCATTTATTTTTATTGCTATTATAATTTGTCCTACCCTCTTTTTCTGCTTTCTCTGGTTTTAATTAAGCATTTTAAATAATTCCATTTTCCTCCTCTCAGCATATTAATTATACTTTTTAAAAAAAATTAGTGTTTTCTCCAGAGTTGTCAATATATATTAATAATTAGTCTAAATCTTCCCTACTGGGTATTACAGCTGCTTTAAAACAGACTAGTCCCTGTTGCTCCCTCATGTCCATTATGGTGCTGCTGTTATTCATTTCATTCATCCATATAATCTATATTGGAACTATAGCTTTGATGTCATTCATTTCATTTATCCACATAGTGTTTGTTGTTATTATATTACTTTAATCAGTTATGCTTTGTGTAGTCAAGAAAGATTGTTATTTTATCCTTACTTATTTCTTCTTTTATACAATCCTTTATATAAAAAGTTTATACCTTATATAATTTTCTCCTCACCCAAAAACTTCTATTATCATTTCTTTCAGGGTAGGAGTGTTGATGATGAATTCCCTTAAGTTTCATTTGTATAAAAAGTATTTATTTTTTCTTCATTATTAAAGAATTGTTTTGCTGGTTATAAATTTATGAGTTGATAGCAGCGGGGTTTCTTTCAACACTTTATTTATTTTTATTTTTTATTAATTTTTTATACATATCTCCCCATTGCCCCCCCTCTCTCCCAGGCATACCCCAACCCCCCAGTGTCTATGTTCATTGGTTATGCTAATATGCATGCATACAAGTCCTTTGATTGATCTCTTATCTACCTCACCTAACTTTAATCTTCCTGCTGTAATTTCACAGTCTGTTTGAAGCTTTACTGTCTCTATATCTATCCTTTTGTTCATCAGTTTATAATGTTCTTTATTATCCCCCAATGAGTGCGATCATGTGATGCTTCTCTTTCATTGACTGGCTTATTTCACTAAGCATAAGGCTCTCCAGTTCCAACCAGGTTGCGACAATGTGATATCATCTTACACCTGTCAGAATGGCAATCATCAACAAATCAACAAACGACAAGTGTTGGCGAGGATGCGGAAAAAAAGAAACCCTTGTGCACTGTTGGTGGGAATGCAGACTGGTGCAGCCACTGTGGAGAACAGTATGGAGTTTCCTCAAAAAACTAAAAATGGATCTCCCATTTGACCCTGTAATCCCACTCTTAAGAATTTATCCTAAGAAATTACAAACACCAATCAGAAAGGATTTATGCACCCCTATGTTCATAGCAGCACAATTTACAATAGCTACAATTTGGAAACAGCCTAGGTGCCCGTCAGCAGATGAGTGGATCAGAAAACTGTGGTACATCTACACAATGGAATTCTATGCTGCCATTAAAAAGAAGGAATTCTTTCAACACTTTAAATAATTGACTCCACTTTCCTCTTGCTTTCATGATTTCTAACAAGAACTTTGTTCTAATGCTTATCTTTACTCCTTTCTACGTATTTTTTTTATTCTTTGCCTTCTTTCAAGATTTTATTTTTGTTTTGGGTTTTCTGCAGTATGAATATGATATACTCAAGTATAGATGTTTTGGTATTTATCCTTATTTGTATTCTCTAACTTTCCTGGTGGTTAGTGTCTATCATCAATTTAAAAAAAAAACTCTCAGTCATTACTTCAATATTTACTTCTGCACCATTGCCTATTCATTTATAATATTCTAACTATGCATATGTTGCATTTAATGAAATTGTCACGTGGTTCTTGGACATTCCTTTATTTGTTTTAGGTTTGAGGGGTTTATTTTCTCTTTACATTTTCCTTGGGAAAGTTTCTTTTCACCTAACTTCAATCTCATTTATTCTTTCCTCAGTCTTATCTAGTCTACTAATGAGCTCATTGTTTCTGTTACAGTTTTCATTTCTAGCATTTCCTTTTGATTCTGTCTTATTAGAGTTTGCATTTCTCGGCTTTACACTACCCATCTCTGATTGTTTTTTTATTTTCCCAGTTGAGCTCTTATTACACATATCAGTCATTTTAAATCCCATTTTTAATCATTCCAACATGTGTGTTATATCTGAGTCTGATGCTTGGTTTGCTCCTTTTTTTTTCCTTGCCTTTTCCCATTCCATGTAATTTTCTTGTTAAAAGTGCAATATGATGTATCAGATATTAAGTGTGAAGTTTCATCTTAACTGGCTAGGGTTTGGCTGCAAATTTTTGTAATAGCTATGGATGCTAGAGGTTTCAAATGCTTCTAGTATCTTTGTTTTGCTCTCCCATTTTGTTTGCCCTTCCCTAGAAACTACTCCTACATAAAGTCTGTTTCTCTTGAAGCTTTTTAAGTTTTATTCTACCCTTGTTATCTTGAAACCCTGTTGGTGTGAGAGTAAGGTGTTCAGGGAAGCATTTCATAGTTTTATAATTAAACTTCAGATTTGTAGTGTATCTATGTCACAAGTATTTCTTAGCTTCATCCCATCCTTAGGTAAGATAGATGGGCCATAGGGGCTAAAGCTGAGGAAATGTCTTGTCCTTAGGTGGAATTGAGCTCTGGTAAACTATTTTTCCCAAAAAAGAATGACTTTTTAGAAAACAGTTGGGAATATTTCAGAATGGTTACTGTACCAGAGCAAAAAGGGAAACTTTCTTGACTTTTCACTATAAGAAAAGATGAGGTTACTGGAGGTAAAGTCCCCAAAAGAAAAAAAAAGGGTTTGCATATCATTCGGTAGCATGCAATATTTTTGCAATTTTTGCAAAACAGCTGAGTTCTTCATGTTCTACTAGTACAGTTCTAATTTAAAACTGCTAGTACCAAGCTTAGGTAGGCAGCACTAAACTGAATATTCTAAATTCATTCTCCATTACAGACTAAGGAGAAAACTGTAGACAAATCTGAATTCATGTAGGTTGACAAAAGCCATAAATTTTTAAAATATTAAAATAATTATGGTCAGAAGGATGGGGACTTCTCTTCCTGGCACTGAAACCCTGGGTTAGGAGGCCCAGTAAGGGTCTGGGACCCCTTATTCCTTAGAAGATCTCCACATCCAATATTCTTCCTGATATTTATCATCACACTTGGGTGTGGGATCAGCCCATTCAGCATCTCCACGCCTTCTACCCATATCAGTGTGGATGCTTATTTATATCTTTAATTGCAGGACTTTAGCTAGATTTCAGGTGGTTCCAAATAATGGTTTTCTATAGTTTAGTTATGATTTAATGTGGTTGTGGAAGGACTTGAGTACCGCATTTACCTGTGCCACTATCTTGACCGGACTGATATAATGCTGATTTATTAAATTAAAGCATATTCACACACACTCAATAGTTCTTTTTATAAAAATTTCATGGGCAGCCATTTTGTTTTCCCTTGACATTAATAAAAAAGTATCACATTTCTTCCTCAATAGGCTCCTTCCAATATAAATAGGTAGAAAATATCTCTACTGTTACAAAGGTTTCATCTTCTACCCAAAGGAAAACAAATTGTCAAAATGTCAATAGCCTTAGTTATCCCACAGATAACTCCTGTTTTAATAACAGGAACTTGTCTTTGGAGTAGTTGGAAAACAAAAACTTAGAATTGACCTTTGGAGGCTACTCACCACTCTTGGCTTACAGTTGTAATAGCGATGCTTGGAAGTGTTGTCAGAGGCAGCGTGGTTGGCCTGGAAATGCCATCGCCATCAGGAGTCCTGGCCCTTTCGCTCTGCCTTTGGGACAGTGGTGGTAACTGCAAGTTTCCTGAGCAACACCGTCTTCCTCTCCAGAGGTCAATCCCCAGTGTGTTACTAGAACTGTAGGATTTACTCAAGGTACATTCAAAATAATCTTTAACATTCTGGAGGATCCACAGGGAAAGAAAACAAGGAGAGAGAGAGAGAGAAAAGAAAATTCAAATGTTAAAAATGATGCATAGTAGAATAAAATAAGAAGTTGTCACTCATAAAGTCCTGATTCATTATCTCACATTCAGAATCTAACATTGATGTCAAAAGCTTAAGTGAAAACAAGAGAGGAAGAGGTTAATTCTCAAATTTTAGAATAATAGATCAGTTGCATATTCATGGTGATTTTTAGGACTATAAGTAATATTTCCCATTTATGGGAAAATTTTGAGATGTTTCTTTCATTTGCTTTGTAGTTGCCTTTATTTGCTAAAATGAAAGCTTATGAAAAAAAAAAGGAAATCAATGACATTCCACAACATGAGAACAACCTTTCCTGGCTAAAATATGAAGTTTCTTGCTTAGTGTTTTAAAGTAAAAATGTTTTCTATCATAGGATAGCAAGATGGAATAATTATGAAATTATGGCTGACTACTATTTTTGTTCCAATAGAAGGTCTTCTCATGGTTGAGGGGTTTTTTTTGTGCATATTATATAGGTGCTCAAAAAAAAAATGAGAGAGAGGGAATGAGAGAGAGAGAGAGAGAGAGAGAGAGAGAGAGAGAGAGAGAGAGAGAGAGGTGAGTGTGATTAATCAAGTTCTGAGCTGGAGTGCAATGTTCAATACTTGCCCTAATGTGGACATAAATGAAATTATTGTGAGAAGATAAAAGCACTGTCCTATAACCGATGGTTAGAGTTATTTACTCTTCCTGCATATCTTTTGGTGACTGTGATTCCTGGTATTGTTGGGAGTGGGGATCCCAAATGAGTTATTGCCTGGTTTACCATTCAAACTAGTTCAAAGACAGAAAATGTTACAGCACCTTAAATGGCCACTGATAGCAACTTAGAGTTTGAAAGATATAATTGTCATTCTCTACCATTATCTTAACAGAGAATAATGGAAGTCCTACCATCAGGCCAAGGTCTCTCACCTGAAAATCAGTATGTGCCTTTAGAAAAAGCAGGTACTACTGGCCGGTTAGCTCAGTTGGGTAGGGCATGGTGCTGATAAAAAAAAAAAAAAACACAGGTACTTCCTATTTGCCCTTCCAAATAGACTTCAGAGACCTAGGACTAGATGTCCCGAGGTTTAAACAAACTTCTCTGGCCCCACTCCTCCACTCCTGGTTTATACAAGAATAATTAACTCACCTTTAACAAATATTTGTTGCACACCTCTTATAGTTTTACACTGTGCTATTTAAGAAAGCTACATCAAAAAACAGTGTCGTAAATGTTCTCATAGAGGTTACACTCCAGCAATTTATACTTTCTGATCTGCATAGGACATTATGCTGATGGAAATATAGGCAAGAATAGGCCTGACAATTTGCAGGGGCCCCACTTGCCCTGCTAAAATGGAATATACTAGTAATCATATTTTCTTGTAATTGGAATACAGTTACAGTTTTGGAATACAATTTTTTTGAGATTCCATAGAAACACACTTTGATAATAGGAAACAAAAAATAATCTAGAATTTCACGCAATTTGAAATATTCTGGAATGTATTCAGCATTTTACTGTTCAATAATTGGTGGTTATATTAAATGCACTGTAGACCTAGCATTTACTGTAAGTAGTGTGTGTGTGTGTGTGTGTGTGTGTATCATTTAGACTAGTTAAGAAGACCGAATATGCAGTCTTCCTAAAGAGAGATTAAAAAACAAACTGAAGTTCAAAACTCATCATTATGAATCAGTCTATCTCCAAATTTGCATGTAAAGAAAGTACTGATTATCTGAAAAGCAAAGTCTTAAGACTATATTTTCTCTCTTATGCTAGAAATACTATACCAGAGAACAGAAACAGGTATATCATTAAGTTAAACACCAACAATCATAGTCTCCCAGTAAATTGGATATTTTTTTCTCTTTTAGAAAATGGGAATATTACCAACTAGGTTTAATAGTGTGGTAAGTGAACTGGTACTTATTTGATATACGTTATTTGAAAAGTAACAAAGTCACACCTACCATAAAATATCTTCCCACTGACTTGCCAACAGGCTTGAATTTACAGATTTAAAGTCATACTTTGAGTTAAAGGAATGTATTTGAAAAGGTCTTAGCTAACATGAAAATACATTACCACAAAAGATCATAATGGAAAAAAGCTTTTTCGAAATTAAGTTAAATACTGGAAACACTAACAGTGTTTTACAAATGCTAATTAGCCCATGTAGAGTTTTTCGTAATTTCCTAAAGCTCTCTAATTTATACTTATAATTTATACAGTACTAATATTCTCAAAGTCAAAATCTAATTCCATTAATTCTTAACTACTGAACTTATGACCTAGGGCTTACTTTCTTATAGCCAGCACAACTTTAGCTGACTCTACACCACTCATCACATCAAAGATTTTAGGGGCAAGGAACATTCATTTGAATGTGTCCTTTGCAAATCACAAATTTTAAAATATATCACACTGACCAAAATTAACTTATGTCTTTATAACCAACCCTAAGGGAAGCACCCAGTTTTGGATCATCCTCATCTTCTTGGATAATCCTTGTTTAAAAATCAATCTTTTTGCTAATGCAGTTCCAAAAGGTTATCACAAAAGAAGAGCTAAGGTGAAAACCTAGGAAAAGTTTGGAGGGAGGAGGAAAGGGTACACCAAAAGGATTCTTTGTCCTATCCCCCTATCAAAACTTACCTTAAGGTCAGGACCACTAAGGTGTCCAGATGAGGCATATCGGTGCCTAAGTAGTCAAGGCTTTGTTGTTTCTGCTGTTTGCTTTTTGTTCAGTCATTTTTAGAGCTTGCTCTACTTTTTGAATTTTTATGATTAAACTCATGGTGAGAAAATGAGATTAGGTATTTCCAAGGATAGACAGTGTTGCTTACATACACATTCCATTTGACTAGTAGGTCAGCAAATATTATTGTAACTAGAAATGGGATATATTGGAAGCATTAAATAATGCTTAGAGCCCTCATCGTTGAATTTTTGCTAATTTTTATATGCAACCTTCCCATCTTTTGACTGTGGCAACCATGGCCTCAGGGAGGATCAGGCATATAACTAGAAGATGCAATGAAAGTGAGAGCAGGGAGAATCCAAGATGGCGGCATAGGTAAACACCTACACTGCTGCCTCACACAAGAATTTCAAAACTACAACTAAAAGACAGAGCAGACAACATCTAGAACCACAGGAAAGCTGGCTGAGTGGAAACTCTACAAATAGAAGGAAAGAGAGGGGCTCATGGAGACTCAGAAGAGCTGCAAAAAGCTGAGGTACAGAGACACGTCTGTGGAGAGAATGGGTGGGTGAGTGCCTGGTTGGCTTCCTCTAGCGAGAGAAAGACGGAAACTCCTGACTGCACTGAACTCCAGATCTGACTGCAATGAACCCCCGTTTCGGGCGAGACTCATATGGGGAGAGTCTGGAATGTCGTGAAAAGGGAGGAGTGCACAGAAACTTAGGGGAGCCACGAAAAGGCAGAGGTCTGGAGGTGCACACACCACTGTGCACAGAGAGGATGGACTGCTGATTGTGTCGCTGGCTTCCTCTAGTGGGAGGGAGACAGAACCTCCCAACTGTGTTGAACTCCACTTACAACTGCACTGAACCCCAGTTTCAGGTGAGAGTCTAGGGACCCAGAGAAGCTGCAAAAAGCTGAGGTATGGAGAGGAGAGAGCAGGTGCTAGAGTACCTGGCTGGCTTTTTCTGGCAGGAGGGAGAAGGAGACTCCCAACATTGAATTCCTTATCCTATGGCACTGAGCCACAGGTCCAGGCAAGACTCATATGAAGGGAGTTTGGACTGTGAAAAGGAAGAACTGCACAGAAATTTAGGGGAGTTGTGCAAGGGCAGAAGTCTGGTGGCGTGCATAGCACTGTGCGCAGAAAACCAACTGCTGATTGTGCCGCTGGCTTTCACAAGTGGGCGGGAGACAGAACCTCCCAACTGCGCCTCTTCTAACTCCACTAAACCCCGTTTTCAGGCAAAACTCTGAGGACCCAGACTCATATAGTGCCAGAGTGCAGGGGAGCCGGAAAGGCAGCAGTCTAGAGTCACTACACACGCACACAGGGACCGCTCCAGTGATTACCCAGAGTCACATGAGACCAGGGACCATGGAGGGCGGGGCAACTGGAAGGCAAAGCGGTCCCTTAAGCCCTGAGACTCCACCGATCCCAAGCTCAACAGAGAGGCTTTTGCAGTTTTACAAGTCTTGTATTAGAAGGCTGAATCCAACAGAGAAGTTCTCCCAGAATAGTGAAAATGCAGAGACAAAGGAAGAGATCAAAAACAAAAGAAATGGAGGAAAACAAATGACTGGATATAGAGTTCAAAACCATGCTTTTAAGGTTTTTCAAGAATATCCTAGAAAAGATGGATAAATTTAGCGAGACACAAGAGGAGATGAAAAAGGACCAACAAGAAATTAAACATACACTGACTGAAATAAAAAATATTATACAGAGACCTAACAGTAGACTAGAGGAACTTGAGAATCAAGTCAAAAATTTGAAATATAAAGAATCAGAAAACACTCAACTGGAAAAGCAAGAAGAGAAAAGAATCCAAAATTGTGAAGATAATGTAAGGAGCCTCTGGGACAGCTTTAAGCATACCAACATCAGAATTGTGGGGGTGCTAGAAGAAGAGAGAGAACAAGATACTGAAAACCTATTTGAAGAAATAATGACTGAAAACTTCCCACATCTGGTGAAAGAAATAGACTTACAAGTCCAGGAAGCACACAGAACCCCATATAAAAGGAATCCAAAGAGGACTACACCAAGACACATCATATTTAAAATATCAAGAGCAAAAGACAAAGAGAGAATATTAAAAGCAGCAAGAGAAAAACAGTTAATTACCTACAAGGGAGCACCCATACGATTGTCAGCTGATTTCTCAACAGAAACTATGCAGGCCAGATGGGAGTGGCAAGAAATATTCAATGTGATGAATAGCAAGAACCTACAACCAAGAATACTGTATCCAGCAAAGCTATCATTCAGAATTGAAGGGCAGATAAAGAGCTTCATAGATAAGAAAAGGCTGAAGGAGTTCATCAACTCCAAACCAGTATTATATGAAATGCTGAAAGGTATTCTTTAAGAAGAGAAAGAAGAAAAAGGTAAAAGATAAACAATTATGAATAACAAATACATATCCATCAACAAATGAATCTAAAAATTAAGTGAATTAAAAATTTGATCAACAGAATAAACTTGTTAATATAATAGAATTAGGAGCACAGAAAGGGAGTGGATTGATAATTCTCAGGGGAAAAGAGGTGAAGGGGGTGCAGGGAGATACTGGACAAAAATCATACACCTATGGATGAGATCAATGCGGGGGAGGTAAGGGTAGAGGGAGGGGTGGGAGCCGGGTGGAGGGGAGCTATGGAGGGGAAAAAAGAGAAACAAATGTAATAAATGTAATAATCTGAATAATAAATATTTAACTTAAAAAAAAAAGAAAGTAAAAAAAAAAAAAGCCAAAAACCAGTTTGGCTCAGGGCATAGAGCATCGGCCTGCAGACTGAAAGGTCCTGGGTTCGATTCCAGTCAGGGACATGTACTTTGATTGTGGGTACATCTCCACTGGGGGCGTGCAGGAGGCAGCTGATTGATGTCTCTCTCTCATTGATGTTTCTAACTTTCTATCCCTCTCCCTTCCTCTCTGTAAAAAATCAATAAAATATATTTTTAAAAAAAAAGAAAGTGAAAGGGCAGTTATCCATCTTTTAGATGGCATGCATTGCTTAGTTTTATTCTTCTAGAAAATAGAATCTTGGAGCATACTATATAAATATTGCTAATGAATAATTCCAAGTTGCTGTTTTTTAAGAGAAAAAGGATTTCTAAATTCCAGAAGATTCCCTTTAGATATCCTGAGCAGAGCATGAATGTCTGAACATAGCTTTCACTGTCTGTAACTGAGAACATGGAATATGAATTAAGAGACATTCCCTCGTGGTCAATGAGCAGAAAGGGGGGAAAGAAAGAGAGAAAATGTTGTTCTGGATAATGGGAACAGAACACTAATGAGATCCCTTAACATTGAAGAATAGAAATAGCAATGGCAAAGAACTATGTTTTGGAGGACAAGAGCCTCATAGCACGCCTAAATCTCCTTCCACACTGCAGTTCCTAGAAGTTCCCACAGTCATAAAGGGACAGAGAAGGTAGATGAGAATGAGCCTCAGCTTCCCAGCCAATGACTTGCTGAAGCATGGGGCAAAGGGACCAGGGGTCCATGAGGTGAAGAGCCCAAAGGTAAGGGCTACCAGAAAGCAGGGTTGAATCTTTTAAACAACCAGATCCCCCACTGAGTATTCAGGTAAAGGGCCCATCAGTGGAAGAGAAGGTCAAAAATCTAAGTGAACTGAGACGGTACACTGCTCATGTGAAACAGCAGCCATCTCCTGCTACCCCTGTCACAAGCCTAAGGACCAAGGGCAGAGACTTAACAACCAAAGATCTGGGGAAATGAACTGTTCCTCAACTGGACAACAGTAAACACTAGCAGAAAAGGACAGAGACAAGGACAATTATCACACATCTGTTAATACACTGATGATTACTGTTAAGTCTGCCCCTTTGCCCAATGTCAGGTGATTAAAGGGGAAGAAGGAGAACTGGGAGAAATCCCAAAAGACTGCCTTTACCCAAAAGATAACATTTTATATCAACCTGAAAGTTCAAGTTCCTTTCAGGTCCTCCCCCCACCTGTAACAGAGGAGTTTAACAACAAAAGCTATTACAGAGAACAAAGAAAATTTCTTTTGTCTTCCTCCCTCCCTTCCTTCTGCAAATCGGATTAGTGGCATAAAACTTTTAGCTCACTTACAAAAATAAACTGAGTAAAGATTGGACAATGGAAGACACTCTAAAGGGGGACTGATCAATGGAAAACAAAAGAGATATTTCATCTTAGGTGTCTGAGATGCAAGGCTCTGAAGATGATGCATTGACAGACTTCAGATGACGTGGGGCAGGGCTTCTCAAACATAATAGACATATCTAATCACTCTATGATTTTGGTGAATTACAGGGTTAACTGTAGTTCTGAGATGTGTCTGAGACTCTTCATTTCTAAAAACACCAGGTGCCGAAACAGGTTTGGCTCCGTGGATAGAGCATCGGCCTGCAGACAGAGGTCTCAGGTTCAATTCCGGTTGGGAGCATGTATCTTGGTTGTGGGCACATCCCCAGTAAGGGGCATGCAGGAGGCAGGTAATCGATGTCTCTCTCTCATCGATGTTTCTAACTCTATCCATCTCCCTTCCTCTCTGTGAAAAAATCAATAAAATATATTTTAAAAAACACCAGGTAATGCTGCTGCTGCTGCTGCTGCAAGGAACACACAACCCAAGACCTAGAAGATGTTTGCATCACAAACTTCTTATGAGCAGTTGTCAAAGAACCTAAACATAGGAGATGACTCTCAAAGGTGAGTTGCATGTGAGTAAAAGTATGAAAGAAAGTCATCATAATGCAGGCAGTGGGAAAAGAGGAGTTTCTGAGAGTTGGGTTGTGAGTGAGCATCAGAGATTGATGGTTTGGGGAGTGAAAACCATAAAGCTCAAATGGAACCCATCTCCAAGCTGCAGCAAGGACAGTGTTCCTGCGGTCCACCTCGAAGAATACTGGGTGCAGGTGCTGATAACATCTGGGTCATAGAAACACTTAGTGACAAAGTGGTGGTGCTAAACATCCTTGCCTATCCTTTGTATAGAATTATGGATGACTTCTTTAATGAGCAGAGAAAAGGTGAGCGGAATCTCTGCCTTTGGGAACTTACATCATCTGCCGTCACTGTCATCACACTCCTGCTTTTCTTCATTATAGAGATGAAAAATGTCCCTTCTTAGGAAGTCTATTATTCAGAGTAGCTTAGCTGACAATTGTTAAGACCTACAAGGGGAAGAAAGACATACAAAATGAATAGTTTGATATCCTTAGTCAAATATAAAGTTGTATTCTCCAAATAAACATTTGAATGCAAACAATATACATGCATAAGTAAATATCACAATTTACCAAATCAATTCAATCTGATATGTGAGAAAAGAGGTTCACAAAATCCAAAAAATACGTGCAAAGCTATTTGGGAAAAGAGAAAATTGTAATAACTGGGCTCCCAAATAATCAATGATCATTAAGAATGTAGATAAAATGTACATTTGTAAAGGGCGTTATTCTTTAACAGTTCTACTCCACACAATATCTCATTTGATTCCCATAAAAGTCTGTGAGATTATTTTCTTTTTCTTTCTTTCTTTTCTTTTTCTTTTTTTTTTTCTAATGAGAGAACAGAGGATTAGGAAGATCATTTGGCCAAGGTAATAGCTGAAACATAGCAGCTTTAGAAGTTAAGAAATATGAACCCTTAATACTATTGTCAAAAATAGGGGGGGAACAAATCAATACTAAAATATACATGATTAAAAAATTCTTAATTTCAATTTTACTATTAGTTTAACCCTCACACATGAATAAGTACTTGGTAAGCATTCATCACAGAGAATTTTAACAACCAGTAGATAGAGCTAGAATTCTTTGGTCCATTTCACACACCCCTGGGCATTTTGAGGTAGAGACACCGAAGTTCATGTTTGTTTTGTGTAGATCAACAACGTTAATAACATTACTAAAATGTAAGGGTGCATCCTAGTTGTGGAAGCTCAAAAGGAAAACTCAGGTGATTAAAACAGGCTCAAATTTAAAGTTCAGGCATATGATAGTCTTTAAGAGAATATGAAGAATTCTGAGTTTGCAGAATTAAACTGGAAAAGATATACTGAAGAAATCATAAAATCCTTTAAGAACCACTTGTCCACATGGTAATTGCTCAAGATCCTGGCATAAAAAAATGTCCTACATTGCTGCTTAGCTCAAGAAGATCCTATTTTCTCACTCTGTGTATTTAAACTCTTAATACATGCCTGATTTGAAAAGTCTGCTTCTAGAACATGAAGATATATATAGATTAAGAGTGTAATGAAATGGTAGCTATGTGAGTAGGAATACTAAGTAGTGGCATTGTAACATTACCCAGGAAACCAGGGTTGAATCTCTACCACATAATTTGACTATATTATGCAGGAGTTGGCAACAAACTGAGAATAGATTAAGAGTGTGGGGGTTGGGGAGGAGGGAGAAACTGAACTTTCATAGTGTTCTAGGGAGAGAGCCCTAAGGGCTTTTCAGGGATTTGATTCCATAGTCCAAGAAAAAGAATTTCCTCAGCATATAGCAAGGAATGTTTACAATTGCTGAATTCTTCTAACACTGTCCTAACAGGAATAAGCAAAATTTTAGGGCTTTTACTCAAAGGCTGCTTGAAACCTAACAAAAGTAGACAAATAGCAGGGTTTTTTTTTTTTTTATCACAGTTACTATCTTGAGTGCCTCTGTAAGGTAGAACCCAAAAACAAAAGTTTATGCTGCTAAATTGATTAAGAAAGCAAGATTCAAAATTCAAGATTCACATGCAAGTCATAGAATTACACACACCCAATGATTATAATTTTATAAAAATATAGGTATAGAAAAATATTAAAGAACCCATGTAAAATAATAACAGTAGATTTTCTATAAGTTATAAGAGGTTATCTTTCTTTTCAAAATTTTGTAATGTATTATTTTAAGAGCCACAAGTTTTATACACACACACACACACACACACACACACACACACACACACATATACACACACTAGAGGCCCAGTGCACAAAATTCATGCATGAGGGGGGTGTCTTTCAGCCCAGCCTGCTCCCTGCTCCTCTCAAACCCTAGGGAGATGTCTGACTGCCCTTTTAGGCCCGATCCTAAAAGGGCAGTGGGACATCCCTCTCACAATCCAGGACTACTGGCTCCCAACTGATCACCTGTGTGCCTACCTGATTGCCCCTAACCGCTTCTGCATGCCAGCCTGATCACCCCCTAACCACTCCCCTGCCAGCCTGATTGATGTCTAACTGTTCCCCTGCCAGCCTGTTTGCCCCTAACTGCCCTACCCTAAAGGCCCAGTCACCCCCAACTTCCCTCCTCTGCCAGTCACCCCTAAATGCCCTCCCCTGCAGGCTTGATCATCCCCAACTCTCCTCCTTTTCAGGCCTGGTCCCTACTAACTGCCCTCCCCTGTTGGCCATCTTGGGGTGGCCATCTTGTATCCACATGGGGGCAGGATCTTGACCACAGGGGGGCAGTCATCTTGTGTGTTGGAGTGATGGTCAATCTGCATATTACTTTTATTAGATAGGATAGAGGCCTGGTGCATGGGTGTGGGCCAGCTTATTTGCCCTGAAGGGTGTTCCAGATCAGGGTGGGGGGACCCTTGGGGCATGGGGTGGACTGGGTGAGGGCCTGTGGTAGTTTGCAGGCTGCCACCCCTGGCCCCCCAGCTCAGGGACTCAAGCAAAGGCCCTGGTATCTTGGATTTATTTATCTTCTATAATTGAAACTTTGTAGCCTGGAGCAGAGCCAAGCCTTCTGCTAGCATAGCCATTGAAACTTTGTTGCCTTAAGCAGAGGCCTGCTGGCCAGGGTGTGTGGAAAGTTTGGCTTCCTCCATCGCCAGGGGCAACCCAACCTCCCTCCTGCTTTCTCTGTGGCCATAGCCATCCTGGTTGGGTTAATCTGCATACTTTCTCTGATTGGCTGGTGGGTGTGACTGTGGGCATGGCTTGAGGGTGTAACAGAGGTACAGTCAATTTGCATATTACTCTTTTATTAGATAGGATACACACACACACACACACACACATATATACACATTGAGGCCCAGTTTATGAATTCATGCATGAATTCGTGCATGAGTAGGGTCCGGCCAGAGTGCCCGGGGGGAGAGTACATGAGCATTTGGCCAGCCTGCCTGCTGGTCGAACTCCAGGTCGAGGGGACAGTTTGCATATTAGCTTTTTATTATACAGTATATACACTGAGTGGTCAGATTATTATGCATTCAGAGATCATAATAATCTGGCCACTCAGTATATGTATATATTTATGTACAAATTACATGAGAATATTAAATTATTTTAAAATCATTTTATTTTTACAAAACTTATTGTTTCATATATTTAGGGTCAATTTTTTTGTGAGATAAATGATGTATACTTATCTTGAAGAAATGAAGGAATGGTAATAGGCTAAGACCAAAGTCTTAGGCCATAGCTAGTTGACAAATTATGGTATCCTAAATATCTTCTAGGAGCATGCTAGCTGAACTCACACAGTTAAAAAAATAGGTGCAGCATTATATTATTTCATGGTATAAAATGAAATATATATAATTGTTAATTTTAACATCAAGATTATCAAGGTATAAATGTTATCATACTCAATTTCAAAGAGTCATAGTTAGTAGGGTATATTTCTATGACTAAAATAAGAAAAGCAAAGTGATCTCTAACACCATCCTATATAATAAAAGAGTAATATGCAAATTGATCATACCTCCACTACACCCACAAGCCACACCCACCAGCCATGCCCACCAGCCAATTAGAGCGAGTATGCAAATTAACCCAACCAAGATGGCTATGGCCACAGAGCTAGCAGGAGGAAGGCTTGGGTTGTCCCTAGTGATGGAGGAAGCCAAGCACCCAAGTTTCCCCAGCAGAAATGAAGAGAATAAAACCTTAACTCCTATCTTCTTAGACTTGTACAAGGCATTTATTGGGATACAAATAAAGCTCAAAGCAAATCCAGCCCTCAAGAATTCTAGATTTAGTTTGAAAAGAATATACTTTGTTACATAGTAGATGCTAAAAAATATTTGTTAAATGAGTAGTTAAAAATATAATTAAATAATAAAATTCTATATGTGAATACAATTCCCCTAAGATGAAAACTCTCCTCAGATGAAGTAATTAGTATTGGTTTTCAGGAAAAACTTCAGGGAGGAAATGAATTTCTTTTTTTTCTTTTTAAATATATTTTTATTGATTTCAGAGAGAAAAAGAGATGGCGAGAGAGATATAAACATGAATGATGAGAGGGAATCACTGCTCAGTTGCCTTCTGCACACTCCCTACTGGGGATGGAGCCCACAATCTGGGCATGTGCCCTTGACCAGAATCGAACCCAGAACCCTTCAATCCACAGGCAAATGCTCTATCAACTGAGGCAAACTAGCTGGGGCAAAATGAGACTTCTTTTTAGCCTTAAATAATAAGTAGAATTTGTTTAGTGGAGAGAATGGTATGCAAAAATATGGAAAGAAATTTAATATACTGAGTATGATACATGTACAAAGATGCCATGCTAAGGAAACTGATGATAAGCAGAAAGATAAAATATTCCAGGAAAACATCAGGAGATGTTTTGGCAATCTAGAGTATTTTTGCCAGGTCTTAGCCATGGAAATAAATTTAAGTTTTATGAGAGCTTTTCAGATATAAATTCAGGGGCCTTCAACTGGGAGCAAGCCTGGCTAGGAAAAGCAGGATCTCAAGTAACAATGCAATTTTGCAAATGTTCTACACTTTAAAATGTATTATTCAATATTCAGAAATAAACCTCAACATCTGTTATACAAAATAAAACACAAAAGAGAAAGAAAGGCAGATTATTTTCTGGATATTCCTTGTTTGCCTCTTAAGGTTTATCCCTCTGCCTTTGCCATTCTGCCTGTGCCCCAGGAGACTGGTCCTCATGTTGTACACAGTTAGTCAGAGCTGAACAGAGCAAAGGCAATGGACCAGGTATAGAAGGTCACCAGGAGGGAAAACCTGGGGTGTCTAGCAATGGACAATCAATTGTAGAGTGGGCCTTAACACACAGGGTGACTTTTTCTCCCCTAGCATATCACTGGTCATGAGGTTTGGACCCCTTGACCTTTCCTCTCTAGAGATACCATCTAGGCCTCTGTTGTATTTCAGCTCCAGGCTCAGATAAGCAACAAAATCAGCCTCAGGTCTAGATGCCTCAGAGCCATGAAGCTGGGCAGGAGAGAGAAGAGTGGTGTAGGCAGTGAGGGGGGGGGAGGGAGGGAAGGAGGGGAAGAGAGAGAGAGATAGAAAGTTGGAGGAAGAGAGAGGGAGGGAGTGAGGAAGGAGAGCTGAATTGAGTAATGATGACCCTGCCCTAGTGCCAGCAGTCCATGAGTGGAGACCCAACCCTGAAAGGACACACCTGGAAATAGCTGCTATTCTATTAAGATCTTTCCCTGGGACTGCCCCTAAAATCTCCACCCTTAAAACTTTTAGGATGGAGGACCCAGCCTGCTCACCCTCCCAGGAGCATGCCATGCCTTTCCCTTCCCCTGCCCCCTCCTTTCCCTTGCCCCTCCAGACACCTTTCCATTCCTCACTCCCAAGCTTCAAGGGTCCTTCTTTTACCTCTATAACTTGTTTCCTAAGCCCATTTCATCTAGGATTACTTCTACCTCTGTCATTTACCCAACATATATTCTCTTACAGTTTGGGTCTTTCCTAGCCAGAAACCAAGTACTGAAGTTCTTGAACCCAGGTTTTGTCTGACCCTACTGGTCAGACACCTGGTGTGGTTCCCACCACCTACAATATTCAGAGACTACTGTGCCTATTGCTCTCTAGCCCACTGTCCTGGCTATGTCCAGCCAATGAGAAATAAAGACAATATATGAAAGGACAGGAGAAAGTATGGTCCTCCTTGCTGGCCCTTGTGTAGCAGTGGCTAAAGTCCTCTAAAGTCACAGCTCTACAGGCAACCCTCTTCCAAAAATGACAAGTTTCCCTGGGTTCCATTAACTAATGTCTCCACTTAACCCTTCAGATATAAGGCTGGTAGCTCTTTCCATTGTTGATAGCCTTAAGGTATTTCCTCCCTATCCTCAGCCCAGCCCACACCTTTTGTAAATAATACCATCCATTAAACTTTATTTACCCTCTTTTGGGAGTGCAATCTATTTCCTGCTGGGACACTGCCTGTAACAGATTTGTTCCAAAAACTTTACAAAGCCAGAGGGCAATTTTAAAATATCTTCCCTCAGTGACTGACATAAGGAGGTTCTCACTAACCTGTTGAAAGAATGAATATAGTTGGAGTTCTAGAGTGCCTTATGGCTTTTAGAAAATAAAATCAGCAGGCATTATATCAAGTTGCTTTTTTGAGGCCGAAATAGGTTTATATCATCACTCTTTGGTGGCAGTGATGATTCCATTTGGGAATACTGAAAAATGTTGTAATATATTTAATAATGTTTTATGTTATAATATTTTACTATAAACATCATTATATAATAGTATATACTATAATTTCATATAGTATTATACACTGAGTGGCCAGATTATTATGATCTCTGAACACATAATAATCTGGCCACTCAGTGTATATTCTATATAATAAAAGGCTAATATGCAAATTGTCCTCTTGACCTGGAGTTCAACCAGCAGGCAGGCTGGTTGAATGCCCATGTCCCCTCTCCCTGGCCAGGCTGGCCGGATTCCACCCATTCATGAATTCATGCACGAGGCCTCTAATATATATACTGTATATATACACTGAGTGGCCAGATTATTATGCGTTCAGAGATCATAATAATCTGGTCACTCAGTGTACATTATAATGCATTATTTTATGATATGTATGATATAGAAGGCTAGAGGTTATACATGCCATATCGTTGTTTATTAGTGTCAGTTGTCTTTTCTTTAGGCTAACATAAATTGAGAATTTACCTTATGGTTTTAAGTACTATACATACATGATTTCAAATATGTGTCATAAAATCAGCCTATTAAATAAGGTGGGCACAATTATCATAACAGGTGAGAAAATTAAGTCTTGGAACGTAATGAAATGTGGTCAACATCTGCTGGTTCAGACTAAGGCCATTTTGGTTCTAAAGCCATGCTTCTTAACCTATCACTATGCAGCTAATTGGATTTTATTCATCTTTTCAAGGTAGAAGTGAATGAAGTGATTTTTATTTCATTTTCTGATGTCATAAATATGTTAAATGGATCAGTTTTCCATAACCATGTGTTTCAATTGTGTAAGGACACAAACAGGAGTAATTTTTAAAAGATACTAAAGTTTTTAAGTGCCTCGAATTTAAAGCAAATTTAGATGAAAAATTCAGGTTTTCTTAATTTGAGATTATTCTTCTATCAACAAAACTTGATTCTCAATAAATAGAAACATAAACACCATATGTTTCATTAAAACAAATTATTTCTAAGGATTTCTAAGGCAATGAGTAAATATGATGACCATAAATTCCATTTCTGGCATATTGTAATAGTTTTCCTGTGGTTTTATATTTCTCCACATAAAAGGTGTTTTTAAAGTTATATTAATCTTTATAACATTCTGTTACATTCAAAGACTATAGTATTCCTCATATAATTTTGCCTTTTCCATTTCTCCCTTCTCCACAGATATTTAAAAGCTAACTATAAAGGACCCTGGCTGATGTAGCAATCATGTGACTTTCTCTTTCCACAGTTAAAGTTGTCAGCTGTAGTAATCCCTGGCTGATAGAAATGTCAACAAATTATGATATTCATTTTAAAATACTACATCAAGTCCCGATACGCCAAGGTTGTGGGTTTGATCTCCAGTCAGGACACATACAAGAAGTAACCAAGACACATATATAAGTGGAAACACAAGTTGATGTTTCCTCTCTCTCTCTCTCTCTCTCTCTCTCTCTCTCTCTCTCTGAAATAAATAAATAGGTACTTTTTTAAATAAAGTAAAATAAAATACTATGCTACATGCTAGACCAAACCTTCAAGAAATGAGAAAAATAAGGGTAATATTTTGAGTGTTTAAGAAAACTTTTTTTTTCAATTTAAAAATTGCTCTTTATTTTGAAATGACCTTCAAAAAAGTTTCATTTTGTTGTTTTGTGTGTAATTGACTTATTGAACATTCTGAACTTAGTAGGGCCCAGATATGTACTGGTTTTCATTTTTCTCCAATAAGTGCTTTCCATCTGCAATGACAAATCTATTTCATCTTCCTTTGCAATAGTTCAGATTGGGTCCATAACTCTAATTTATAACTGGTTTAAATCACATGTCCTCTTTTTTCTGGGCTCAGTGGCCAGACTATGTGCAGCCATTCAGTAGCCAGTTATAGAACTCTGCACCAGAAGAGAAATTGGCCTAGTTTTTCTCCCTCCTTTCCTTTTCAGGTTCTAACTCCTTCCACATTGAAGCAGAGTGGAAGAGTTAATAAAAAGAAGCAAAAACTTCTTACTTAATGAGGTATTTAATTACAGTTCTCTACTGAGTGTCACTACTTCTCTGGCAAAAAGAGACTGTGTACTGATGACCTATTTAAGATAGATGTTCAAATTCTGGCTCTTCTTAAGGGTGAATAAGTTCATTCTTATTGGGGAAAAATAACTTTTCCACTCTCCTCTGCTCCCATCCCTACTGGTATACATTGACACTTTTGCTGATAAGGGCCCTTAAGCAATGGTCTACTCTCTTCATTGCTCTGATGCACTTGACCCAGAATAAGCTCAAACATCCTTGTCACACCAAGTGGTGAAGGTGTAAGCTGTTTTAGTGCTCTCTCTTCTCCAACCCATCTTTCTCCATTTCTCTTTCTCCTTTGCTCAAAGAGGCACAGAGAACAGATCAGAAAGTGTTCTGCATAAATGACCAATGGAGAAATGAGATAATGTGTCATTATCTCAGACCCAAGAAACCATTTCTAACTCTGTTATGTGATGCTGGGGCTGAGGCATCGCAAACTACATTTCACAGGTTCTCTTCCCAGCTGGCTTCCTGTAGTGCTGACAATGGGAAGTATTATTAGGAAATTGGAAGAAGAGATTTGCAGAGAAGGGACTCTCTTCTTCCTTTCAGGAGTGAAGACAAATTGAGCACTCCCTCCTGACAGATCCAGAACCACCACACAATATCCTCATCAAATGTCTGCTCACTAACTTTACTGAGACCTCTTAGTGGTTTCAGCTCCTCCTACCATGATGACTCCTCCTCTGCATTCCTAGACTCCCATTAACACCATCATCTCCTTTCTTCCCTCATTACAAATGGTATCTGCTTCACCAATCTTCAGGTTACCTGGCTGGCCCCTTTTCCTTTCATCATTCCATACTTTTGCAATCAGTTTTTGTGTTTTTTTTTTTGTTTGTTTGTTTGTTGTATTAAATTCCTTTTGTTTTCCTATCCAGAATCTAAAAGATACAGAAGCGAATTGTCCTTTTATGGAAGGCAACTCCCATCTCTAGCAGTGATTCTTCACCTTCAGTAGATCAGTAAGTAATTCCCTTTTTTAAAACCTCTTCACAGTCTATCTTCCCCCACCCAGAGTCAGTTTATATGAGCACTGGAGGTTGCTGGGGTGCTGAGTGGTATCAGAACCAATCTGGCATCCTCTCAGAGGGAGTTGACTAAGCACTTTTGTTTACTGTTTTTCCTCCTAGAAGAATGTGAGATATTTTCATGATTTTTAATCCCCTTTTTTGTGTTACCATCCCCATTTCTTGCTTAACAGGAAAAGTCCTATTCTTCAACCATTTATGAAATGATGATAATGTAGTGGGACATGAACATTTCTTTTTTTTTGTTTTTTAAAAGCCTCAACTGACAAATTAAACTTTGGCAACTTCATGTCAGCCCTCTAATTCTTTGGAGATTTTATTGATTCATAAAGTATAAATGTCTAAGAACCTCTACATTAGACCAGTGAGTCTTAACTTTATAAAATAACTGCACAAAGTCTAGTACAAGAAAAGGAGGGTCTTCTGGTTTGGGCTGGCATCTAATACAGTATGATTTGGGAGGTGGGGAGGAATTTGGACAAAGCAGAGCTTAAATTACTATTCCCATTTGCAGTTGTATAACTGCCTAGCTATAGCTATCTACCTAGCTCTGTGCTTTTGGTGTCCTCAATTGTCAAGAGGGTTAAAGCAGTTGAATTATAATTATCCATAACTTTTATGAATCCAATGAAATTCTAGGAAACTAACAGAAGTACACAAAAACTATAAAACTCAATTCTCTAAACTCAACATACGGGTAAACATGTCCAGAATTTGATACATAAAGTATAAAACTCCTCCCATGAGTTTGGATCTACTGGTCTCATGACACTTTTAGAATTCAGGACTATTGCACTCAATTACATCTGCTTTTGTATTCAACTGTTAGGAAGATAAACAGAAGACAAAGGTGCTTCCTCCTAAAAATTGTTGTAGTGGGATGCAAATAATGAAGAGCAAACAAATTTAAGAAAAAAAAGTGTATGTAATATGAAATGGCATTTTCTATGTAAAACTTCTTAAGACTATAAGCACCCAACATTTAGATGTAAGCATTTCTGAGAGAGAAAAATCAGTTTGTTTAATTATACAATAAGTGTCAAGGACTTTAGAGATAAAAATTGAAAAGTATTAAGACAATATGAACTTAAGTCATTAGCTTAGCCTTGAGACAGGATAGTAAAAAGCTAGGAAAATACGTTGGTAAGTGGAATGGAGAAACTGAGACAAATAACTGATTCAAACTGGTCTTATCCAACACCCTGATTCACCACCTCTTTCTCCTGTGTTTCAGTGGATTCCTTAAGCATTAAGCCCTTAGAGTAATGATGTTCTGATCATCATTAAATAATCTTAGGAAAAAAGTCTCAAGTCTGTTGACCACTGAGACAGAGTTTTGGTCAAACTAGAGATAACATCTAGGTTTCAGTTGTGTTTCAGCTCCAGGCCCAGAAAAGTAAAACGAGAAAAAGTGATGCCTTAGCTGGCATCAGGACCACATGGAATAACCAGTAACTCCTATCCTAGTGCTGACCATTAGAGAACATGACCCTATATGCTCATTTGATGAATAAGCATATTAAGGACACACCTGGAAAGCTGTGATGAATATTTTATTAAGAATCTCCCCTGAGAACTCCCCTAAAATTCCTGCCTTTAGAAACTAGAGAAACACCATTAAGAGAAAGAATCCATCATGTATACTTCTCTAGAGCACACCTATGCTTTTTATTTTTCTTCAGGCATATGTATCTTTGCTTTGTTTCTCCTAAACTCTAGGAGACCCCATGAAACTTGCCACCAGAAGAGCAGGGGTAGCAGCAGCTAGACCCAGGCTCACCCTCAAGCCTGTCTCCAAGAGCCCTCCTTTTGCCTCTATAATTTGTTTCCTGAGTCCACTCAGCCTAGCTGGCTAACGTTTCTGGCCCTGTGACTCTCTTTTTAAAAGGCCAAGGCAACTCTCTGAGCAAGCTACTCAAATCTTCTCTTCATATGTACTTTCACTTTGCATACAAAATAAACTTCCTGTTGCTGTAGAGTTTTTGGTTCTGAATTCTTTACTTAGTGAACTCAAGAACCTAGGGACAGCATCACTGCCAACAGCCTGAGTGAATGAGAAATAACAAAGAGATCGTGGCATTCTTTTAATAGTCATAAGATTGCAAAGTAGCTAAACTGAAGGCTGCTCTGAGTAAACCATGTCTCCTGAACAACCACTTAAAGCCAATTTCTACTACAAAATCTGTTCTCTCTAAATTACTAATAGGATATGAACTTGAAACCAATTCACATGTTGACAAGAAAGAAAAACTCTTAGTATATAATTTGTTTGGATGAATGTTAATTTCTGACAATAACAGAACAGAAAGTGACATACTATTCCCATGTTTCTACTTATACACATAATGCCTTAATGAGCTTATTAATGTGTTTCTCTCCAGTAAAACTATCTAAATGGGAAAGTTTTAATCAACTGAATTATTATTCCTACTTTAAAAAATGTTATTGCTACCAGTGATTTATCTTTTATAGTTTAAAATGCCATAAAGTGGCATATAAATTTTATATTTCAGCCATTTTGTGTTCCATTATAAGTACTGGGAAAAGCCAAAGAAGCCCTATATTCAACTGGTACGTTCAAGCCCTGATTCAAATCAATGAACAATTTGATATTAAAAGCTCTCTCAACATCTGAGGGTTTCCATCTCTGAGTTATCACTGTTTCAAAGTGGCAACATGACTATAGAATATTTAGAAAGAATTAGTGATTTTTACTATATCCTAAAATGAACCATAAACGACTACAAACAAATGTAAACAGCCAGTATGGATGAAAGATATTCAATTCACTTAAGTGTTTTATGGGTACCTGCTCATGCTCAAATTGGGATATTGTAATTCTACTCTCAGAGCTTATTAGTAACTTTCAATTAGTGTTACCAGCTTTATATTTTTAAATATATATATATATATATATATATATATATATATTATTGATTTTTTACAGAGAAGAAGGGAGAAGGATAGAGAGTTAGAAACATCAATGAGAAACATCAATCAGCTGCCTCCTGCACACCCCCAACTGGGGATGTCCCCACAACCAAGGAACATGCTCTTGACCAGAATTGTACCTGGGACCCTTCAGTCCGCAGGCCGACCCTCCATCCACTGAGCCAAACCAGTTAGGGCCATATCACCAGCTTTAAATGAGAACAACACAAAATTATTTCATCTTTTCTTATGGCTGAATAGTATTCCATTTGTATATATGTAACACATCTTCTTTACCCAATCATTTATTGAAGGACACTTCAGTTGTTTCCTTATCTTGGCCACCATGAATAATGTTGCAATAAACATAGGGAGATGAAATACTGCCATTTGTGACAACATAGATGGACCTTGAGAATATCATGCTAAACAAAGTAAGTCAGACAGAAAAAGTTAAGAACCATATGATTCCACTCATATGTGGGTTATAAAACTGAAAGCAGCCTGTCCAGTATGGCTCAGTAGTTAAGCATCAACCTATGATGGTCATGGTTCTATTTCTGGTCAGAGTACATGCCTGAACTGCAGAATCAATCCTCGGGGTGGAGGGGGCGTACAGAAGGGAGCCGATCAATAATTTTCTGTCGTGGTTTATATTTCTGTCTCTCTCCCTTTCCCTTCCTCTCTGAAATCAATAAAACCACTTTAAAAAATAACTGAAAGCAACACATAAATAAGGAAAGCAAAGAAAAACTCATAGGCATGGACAGCGGATTATCAGAGGAAAGGGGTTACGGGCCAATAAAAGGTAAAGGGGCTCAAATATATGATGACAGAAGATGATTTGACGTTGGGTGGTGGGCACACAATGCAATATACAGATTATGTACCATAAAAATGTGCACTCGAAACCTATATAATCTTATTAATCAACTAGAGGCCTGCTGTACAAAATTCATGCACTGGAGGGACAGGGTGTGTCCTTCAGCACGGCCTGCAGACTCTCCAATCTGGGACCCCCTCAGAGGATGTTCGACTGCCAATTTAGATGTCCTCTCCTGCAGGCTTGGTCACCCCCAACTGCTTCCCCTGCAGGCCCAGACACCCCCAACTGCCCTCCCTGCTGATCTGATGGCCACCAACTTCCTCCACTGCCAGCTTGGTTGCCCCCAACTGCCCTCTCCTGCTGACCTGGTTGCCCTCAATTGCCCTCTCCTGCCAGCCTAATGGCCCCCAACTGCATTCCCCTGCCAGCCTGGTCACGCCTAACTGCCCTCCCCTGCAGGCCTATTTCCCCCAACTGCTCTTGCCAGCCCACAACTGCCCTCCCCTACCGGCCATCTTGTGGCCATCTTGTGATGAAGTGAGGGTGGCTATCTTGTGGTGGCAATCTTGTGACGATGTGGCAGTGGCCATCTTGTGATAACATGAGGGCATAAGGGTGTGAGGAGCACCTAGGCTTTTATTAGTATAAATGTCACCTGAATAAATTTAAAAATTGCATTCACTATCCAAAATTTCCGTCCATCATGAATATTGACCACTTCTTTTCCTTTGGTTCCTTAACAACAACAAGGAAATAACTATTGAGAACCCTCTGTGTGACAGGGAATGCGATGGGTAATACAAAATGAATATGATATAGTCCTTGACCTTAAAATGTTCATTGTCTAGTCTTTGGAGGAATGAATCAATGATTATTCATTCTGCAATACTTAAAGTGCCCTTGGCAAGTGTCAGCTCACAGTGTCGTGTGATTAAGTGTTATGACAAGCATAGACAATGAGTTTACTAGGTGAGCAAAGGAGTGAAGGCCACATCTCCAGATTATCAAGAAAAGCTTCACAGAGGAAGTTCCAGTCATTTTATGGGTACTGTACCTAAGGAACAAATAATGAAGCCACACTGGTCCCCTTCAGTCTATGCCTGCATAATCTTTATAAAAGTACAAAATTTCTTATATTACTTACCTACTTTTCATTCTTCATGGTTTCCTGTTTTATTTAGGATCATCCCAAATCCTGAATATGATTTGTAAGTCCCTACAGATATGGCCCTTGCATGCCTTTCAGCCTCAACTTCCTGTGTTGAATTTACCTGCCTCCCTATCTTATCCCCAAAGCATTGTCCCCTTTAACTCATTTTTCTTTAGCCAAACTACATTTAGGGTTCATCCAACTGCCTTCTTGCCTCAGACTTTTTGCACTATAATACCTAAATCATTCCTCAGCCTTCAGTTTACATTATTTCTTTAGAAAAGTCTTTATTGACTTCCCACATTTGTCACAAGGTCTTATCACATCATTACTTTTTTTCTTATCGACAGTATTCATCATAAGGCTATTTTTATTTTTAAGAAAGCCTAGTTTTGAACCTTTCAGAAGATCATAATAAATATTGTTAAATTATTTTATTTCCTGTGCCAAACAATAGATATTTATTGAAAATGTTTAAATAAATTATATAGATATGAATAATATAGATATGCTCTATGCCTCTCTCTGGATGCACTAAAAATTGTGATAGTCCAAAGGCAACAGATATAAGGAAGAAAGAGATAGAACCAGAATTCATGCTAACTACAGCTCACAAATAATCAATATTGTCAGCAAACATATTCTTACTCTTGTGGAATTGCTTTGTGGTAGGCACTATTCTATAGTCTTTCTCTATATAATCTCATGTGACGCTCACAATTATGTTTGTCTCCATTTTACAGGTGATAATTCTGAAGTACAGAAAGGGTAAATAACTCAGCAAACTCACTCATCCATAACAGGATTCACACCCAGGCATGGTGCCTGCAGAGCTCATGCAGTTAACCCTTATTTCCCATTGCCTCTTGGAAGCAGCAAATGAATATCAGAGAACAAGCAGCAATGAAGATGAGTAAGGGCAAAGATACAGAAGATAATTGAGAATAAAAGTGAGATTTCAAGATAAGAAAATAATTAGATTTTTAAAAAATAATGAAACAAAAAAGAGATAGGATCCTATTGCTTTCATATGGAGCCTATGAAAAGCTAATTTTTATGTAATCTAATACAAATTTACATTAAATTAGAAAACTCAGATTATATATATATAAAACTGTAGATCTAAAACAAAAAAAAGAATACTAATTTTCCACTACTTCCTCTTATGCTTGAGCAAAAATTCACAAGTATTTTCTTCTTCTAAATTAGGTCTTTGCTTCAATATCTAAAATTATTTTAAGTTAATACAGAAGACTCTTGATATTCATTTGCAAGTCTATAGTCCTTTTCCTAGGCTTTTAAAAATTATCACAGTATAATGTTTTTCAAACATGTTTTATAGGACATGTGGGAGATGAAGAAGACTTTGGCCAAAATGTTCTTTTTACTAAAAGACCCTAGACACTCATCAACTTAAACTTTTCCATGTCTTCAAAAAACAATTGAGAACCCGCTGTGTGACAGGGAATGCTATGGGTAATACAAGATAAATATGTTCTAATCCTTGACCTTAAAATACTCACCGTCAAGTGAATTATTGATTTAACATTTACTGGTTTAAGTGAATTAATTTGATATTAACTCTGCCAATGATTTGGAAGCAGACATTCAATTTGGAGATAGTCTATCTCAACCCTATTACAAGATCAGAGGTTCATATTTATATAGAAATATAAAAAAGAAGAAATTTCCAAAACATAAGGCTGAATCTAATGTGATACCAGAATGCTATGTAGTATTGTTTTGCCAGAGCATAAAGGAACATAGGAAAATGTTTCTTATGGTCATTATTTTTATATTCAGAAACTAAATTCCTTGCTTGTTTTTGAAGATATGAAATCATCCCTAAGAATGGACTCACAAGAATTTGACAAGCAACTAATACATTTGACATATAAGGGGTAAAAGAGCAGGAGTAGGTAGGTATTAGCAGACAAAGAGACTTGGGAGCCATAAAAATCTAAATTTTTATCTATTTTACATTCTGAGACTTTATGAAAGATTTTATTTAACAAGAGTTTCTGCCACTTGAAAAGCTTGAAATCCACTATAGAACTACTTATAATATGCCCATAAAATGCCATAGAGCAATGTTTTTCAAACTCTATTCAAGTACCATCTTTGTAACTTTTGTGATTCCTTCATTTTACAGATGCTGTAAAGAGCCCTATAAAAGTTGATTTGTCACTGACTTAATGAGGGCATAACTAGGACTATAAACTTCTTGTAATCTGTACTTGGTCCACAGTTTGTTCCACTTCAATGCCTATATTTGTTGCCTGTTAATTATTTAAAGGGTTGTGGTTTGTTTTGCTTTCAGCAAGGCTTATTTATAAATTAGAGAGCATGATAAAACACAAATAAAGAACTGAATACCAAGCAATTCACTTATGAATTCATGTTCTCAGGTACTCACTTTCATTTATGCATTCATTTCCAGAAGTATCTATTGAGCACTACTGAAGGCCATGTACTGCATAGGCATCAAGAGTCCAGAGATAAAAGACATGAGTTCTTCTATCCTCAAGGATTACACAGTCCAAGCAGTAAAGTGGCGGGGAAAATGATACAAGTTACATTATAGAGGTACTTACAAGGTGCAGCAGTAGCATGCAGGAAGGTTATATAAATCTGCCTAGGAGGACGAGGAAAGGATTCACAGAGAAAGTAAATGTGAACCATGCTCTTATAAAATAAGTAAAATTTTAACAGGAAGGTGAGGGAGAGTAGTTAATTAAAACAAAACAAAACAAAACAAACAAAAACAACAACAACAACAAAAAAAACAACAACCAAGACTTCCTTTCAATGATTTTTAGCTCCAACAAGAACCCAATTAGTGACTACAAACTCTTTAATAAGTTATTTGATTCTTCTAATCTTGTGTTTCTATTGGTAAAAAAAATCTGAAAAACAAAAAACAATTATTTGTTGTATACTAGTATATTCCTGATTTGGCTGCAATTACATATGATCAATATTTTTTTAATGTTAAAATGCTACATGCTTGTAGGATAAAGAAAGCAGTAATATTTCTGGTATTTAGTGATAGGCATTTGCAGATTCTTCAATGTAAACTATATGCAATGCATGCCAGCTGTTACATTAAGGAAAACTCTCTGAAACTGGATTCAGAAAAAGTCTAGGTTGAGATTTCAACTCTGTCACATTTAGCTATTTACTTGACCTCTCTGAGAATGTGTGTTCTTATTTATAAAAACAGGCCAATGCCTCCCATCTCACAGGGTTATTGTGAGAACTAAATAAAACAGTGAGCGTGCCTGGCAGGGTTTTACATGTATGTAATAGGTCCTCATTAAATGATTTGCTTATCACAATCCCATCAAAACATTTCAAGTCTTTTCTCTCTTTTCCTCTACACAAAGATAGCCTTTTAAAAAACACAACTGAAATAACAAGACATTATGTAACTTCGATTTAGAGCTATTTATGCCTGAATTTTATTATTACCAAAAGAACGTAATTGCTTCCCTAGAGAAAAACAGTCTAAAGAGATTTGGGCATGGGGGGTCAAAATAATCTGACAAGATAAACATCATAATGACAATGAAAGGACAAATCATGAGATGAGGAAATTATATACTATCTAAAATGATATTAACCCCTTAGACCAGTGGTCGGCAAACTTAGGCTCATGAGCCACATGTGGCTCTTTGGCCTCTTGCGTGTGGTTCTTCCACAAAATACCATGGCCTAGGTGAGTCTATTTTGAAGAAGTGGTGTTAGAAGAAGTTTAAATTTAAAAAAATTGGCTCTCAAAAGAAATTTCCATCATTGCACTGTGGATATTTGGCTCTGTTGACTAATGAGTTTGCCAACTACTGCCATAGACTATAATCTATTCATGAATGATTATAGACAATAACGAGTATTTATTAATTATTATCCAACAATGAAGATAATATAGAACATTCTCCTTCAATAATTAATTTTAAAAAGCAACACCTATTTTCCTCTTTTACCATAAAGCTAAATAACATCATCTTTTGGCCTTACTTACCCATGCTTGATAGATTGTCACAATAAATAGGTCATTTCTATCTATGTTACACATGTGAAGTCTACGACTATGTATATCAATTGAGACTGGATAGAGAAAAAATTACCTTCCGAGTCCACAGTTTATATCTGTGAGCTGTTTGATTATCATCTAGACATGTTTTTAAGTTCTAGACAAGAAATGAGGTAATGACCTAAGACTAAATGTTGTGAGAACTTCATTTGTTTATTTAAAGAAACAAGTACATAGATCTACTGTTTGACAGACACTGCTACCAAAAGAAGATGCCTAGTTTGCCTGCCAAAGAGCTCATAGTCTAGGACATACAATGTTGAATGGGCAGTAATGAACATTCTGCATTATTCAAAGTACAAACACAGTGAAGGCACTGATTAGCATGAGCAGGAGGGTCATAGATTACACCAGAGCACGGTCTGTAAGGATGAATAGACTTCACCAGAGAAAAATAATTGAAAGAATAATCCAGTTGGAAAAAAAGTCACAGACATTCAACATTATGTTTGGTGAGTTATGTCTAGTTTCTTTGGCTCCAAAGAATAGGATCTGTGGGATGAAGAGCAGTGGAAAACAGTTAGATGTGTAAGAGAGAGAACATGTTGACACTATAATGTAATGCTAAGTGATATAAACTTTATTGCATATAAAAATGTTTTTGCAGAATGATAAGCAGAGAGTCAAGTTGTATAGGTCTGACTTTCAGAAAATGCATTCTTGTGGCAATAAGAAAGTCATTTGAAAGAAGTGGAATCTTGAAGGATTAAAAAAACAACAACAACGACAAAAGACAGGAAGAAAATAAGGAGAGAATAGTGACAGAAACCAAGGGTACAAGAAGTTTTTAGGAAGAGGCACAATAAACATGGTCTTATGACACAGAAAGGTCAAGGACTAAGAAGCGATTATTAAAATAAGTAATTAGGTAATCATCAGCCAGTTTTGAAAAGAAGCATTGCCAGAAAGTGATAGAAGTAGAAATATTTAGGGCACCTACGTATTAAAAAGATTGGAGTGCATCCACATATGGGATTCAAAGTAAAAACAACTCTGCAAAGCCAATTTAGGTTAGCCGAGAAGAAATAAAATCTACATTAATAAAAGAGAAACATGCAAATTGGCCATCACCTTGTGATGCCCACCAGCAAATCAGGAGTGAGTATGCAAATTAACCTGACAAATATGGTGGTGGTCCATTCACCAGCCATTCCAGGCCTCTGGGCAGCATGCATGCAGGCACAGAGTGGTCAGGCAGGGAGGGATACCTGCTATGATGGAGAAGGTGTGGTGGGGGGGAGCTGGGGAGTTATAGGTAACAGGCCTAGAAGGACTTATTTTGCTCAAAGATGAATGATAATCAAAAAGGAAAGAACAGGAGATCTTTCAAAGGAAGGGAGAGAGGGATAAATAAACAAAAAAACAAAGAATATCAATAAAAAATATTATCATGAAACCACATAATAATTTCAAACAAGCACATTCCTGTTAAATTTTGTGTGTGCAGTCTTGGCCAGTGGTACAGTTGGTTGGAGCATTGTCCCATATTATAGGTTTGATTCCTGGTCAGGTCACATAGGGAAGGCAACTGATGAATGTTTATCACCTCTCTCTCTCTCTCTCTCTCTCTCTCTCTCTCTCTCTCTCTCTTCCTCCCTTCCTTTCTCTCTCTCTACAATCAATAAAAATAATATATCCTCAGGTGAGGATTTAAAAAAAAGTGTGTGTGTGTGTGTGTGTGTGTGTGTGTGTAAGAAAGTGAGTGAAAGATGACTTTGTAAAATAAGTTCATAGAAGAGACACACAAGTGAGAGAATAGTACCTAATACATGGTAGGGAACACAATGAATATCTGTTAAATGAATGACTATTATGAAACAACAACAAATAAGATGAATTTAGAATTGGCAGAGCTTAATAAATAAATCAAAGTACATAGTAAATAAAGGCCATTTGAAAGCAGCAAAAAAAGGAGAATTTACAATGCTAAAAATATTTTAGGGCATACACTTATCTAAAGTAAGCAGAGTAAATTAGAAATGAACAAAGAGTTTTAAAGAATTAGAAAAATAGTGTTAAGGGAAACAGTCCACACATAATTGGTGTCACTGCAAAAGGAATCAAAAAATGTAAAAGACATTAATTTTAAGAAGCAAATATCTGAAGGTATAATTTAAGATAACTTTCCAGAAATAGAAGAACATTGAAGAAAAATGAAGATATAATGTAGTCCCCAAAAGTGGTCCATAACTATATCTTAGTAAAGTTAACAGATTCAAAAGTAGAAAAAAAATCCTTTCAGATTCCAGTAAAAAAAATTAAGCCACTAATAATAAAATTTTAAATAAGAATTTCTACCACTACATGTATTTCTGAATTTTATATATATGAAATCATACAATATGTTCTCTGTGCCTAGTTTCTTTTGTTCAGGCTAATGTTCACTGTGTACCCTATGTTCTGCCACATCTATCAGCAGTTTGTTTCTTTTTTGTATTGCTGAAAAGTACTCTATTTTATCAATGTGTCATACATAATTTATTTATCCTTTCTCCTACTATAGACAATTAAATTATTAACATTTGGGGTATTATAAATATAACTGCTAAATACGTTTTTTACAAGTTTTTGTGTGTTCGTGTATGTTTATTTCTCTCAGAAATTACTTGAGTAAAATTTCTGAATATACTCTTTAAATTAAAAAAAAAAACTGCCAAGCAATTTTATATTCTAACCAGCAATATATGAGAATTTTAGTAGTTGCAAGTTCCTACTTGCACTTGGTATTGTCAGATTCTTATTTTTAATTTAGACACTTTACATGATATAAAACAGTATCAAATTGTGTTTTAATTTGCATTTCCTTGATAATAGTATTGTTGAGAGGCTTGTCATGTGCTATTGGCCTTTGGCATAACATCTTTTATGAAGTATTTGATCAACTACTTTGACCATTTTTAATCAAGTTTTTTGTACTCTACTTATTAATTTTTGTATATATTCCTGACTTTTAATACAAATTCTTTTCTAGATATATTTCCTCCAGTTTAGGGAATTGTTATTAAAAGAGTTTCTGTATATCAAAGCATATTGATGGATTAAAATGAAGAGAAAAAAAAGATACAGATTAGATTTAACAATATGGCTTGACTTCTGAAAAGGGTAGATATAAAGACTATCAGATCACAGATGACATCATAGATTATCTGAGGCTATATCCAATTCCATTAATGACTCCTAGAACCACTGTTTGACTTCTAAAGGGCACAATTCATTTTCTACAATGAGAAGTGATAATATGTTCTTTTTAATATTAATCATGTAGTACATCAAAAACAATTTACATAGATGTCAAATACTATTAGTACACTTCACCCTGGATATTCAGTCCTGACTTTCATTAAATGAAAAACCATTTCAGTCTTAAATCCATTACAACACCAAAATATCAAACAAATGAAAGAACTAAGATTAATTGAATCAATGTAAATCTACTCACACTTATATTACTGAAACAAGAAAGGCATGTTTTGAAACACTGACATTGACCAGATATGACAGGCTAGTTCCTTTACTGCAGCAGATACACAGAAGATGAGACACCGAAGAAGTAGAATTAGTCTACATCCTTTTAAGGTCTTATTAAGAACAACAACTAAGGAAAATAGACTGGCTACCCCTTAAGGCAATATATATTTTCATCGGCTGGTAATTACTTAGCTTAATTTTAAAAAATATTGATTTTTCAAAATATAAAAAGATTGGATATCCTTTAGATAACTGCTCATCTTTAGTACATGATATAAGAAAGAGGATTCTCAACACTTGAATGCTAAATGAATTAATTAAAAACAGAAGATAGGTTCTAGTCTCAAGAAGCTTTTAGCAATATATTGAAGGTAACAAAATTATGAACATCTTTCACAAATAGTTTCAAATGATAATAAGCATTTACTGATACCTAAGTACATGCTAGACACTAATATTCTAAGTACTCTTCTCTTTCAATATTCACATTTCCATCAAGTAGTACTGTAATCATCCTTATTTTTACAGATGACTTGTCCCAGATCACAGAGCTAATAAGAAAGGCTGGAACACAAACCCAGGCTGTCTGACTCCAGAGACCATGCTTCCAACCACCACATAAGCTGCTGCATCATACACAGTCCCTTGGTTGTCATTAATTCTGCTGTGTGTGAGTGAGTTTGTGTGTGTCAGTGTCTATGAGTGTGTGTGTGTGTGTGTGTGTGTGTGTGTGTGTGTGAGAGAGAGAGAGTGTATGAGTGTGTGTGAATGTGTGAGTGTGTGTGAATGTGTATGTGTGAGTGTGTATGAGTGTGTGTAAGTGTGTGTGAGTGTGAGTGTGTGTGTGAGTGTGCGTGTGTGTGTATGTGCTTCAATTGGAGATGCAGAACTGTAACCTTCACTTGCAAAACAAATGCAAGTATTCTACACTATGTCCCCTCAAGATGTTTGCATCCACTTCTTTCTTTTGCTTGTCCACTCTCTATGTATCCAAATTCTTTAAAATCAGCTTAAACCACATCTCTCTCACGGGATTCTATATCTTTCTCAACTCTGATTACAGCAGACTTCAATTATTCTTTAATTGGTTGATCTTATTTTGTTTCCAAAACTAGAGTGAAACTACATTGAGATACATAAGTATATTTTAAATTGTTACAATAGCTAGCTTGTTAATTCAGTTGGTTTGGATAATCAAGTTACCACAGTAAGAAAAGCAATACTGAGGCCAGATATATTTGAATCTGCTATAGTGTCTAACTTATCCACTAATTACACTTCAAATTTTAGATTTTGACTGTATTAAAATAAACAGATTAATGTGATATACTGAATCACACATATTCACACATGCAGTCATGTATGAACAGACCCAGAAATAGACTCTCCATGAAAATGCAAGCCAACATAAGGCAAGTGAATTATTTTTTAGTTTCACTGAAAATAAGCAAAGATGATATTGGATTCTGTAAGGCAGAAAGAAAACAAATTCATCCAGCTTTAAAGTGAGAGAATTTCCCCAAGTCATTATAAGATTTGCATTTCTAGCAATTCTAAATTCCTCATTCTCAATGGTACAAATAGGATTTTATATATATATATATATGGGTTAGCAGTTTAAGTTGGAGAAAGTTAAACTTTAACACTATGGAGCTTACCAAATTAACAGCTATTCAACGTGGCATGGCTCAGTTTGGGGGTATGGTTAACCTTTGGTAGGATTATGAATCCACTGAGGCTTGCAGTTCCATGAAGATAGCTAGTGAGCACCATGACGCCAAATGAAAGGACACTTCGAAGAAATGAGCACAGCAGCCCATAATGCCAATCAGTGTGTCTATCCTAGGGTGCCTCCGCTACAGCAGCAGCCGCAGTGTGCAGCCTGTCAGAGTGTCCTGGGAAGATTGTCCCCGTCTCTCCTCTTCCAGCTTAGTCAGATGCTGAATGATCTGGCACCTTGTTAAAAGAACTAATATTTTCAGCAGCAGCATGTGCCTTCCTTGGCTTCGATTCTAAGCACTGGATATTATAAAGCATTTCATTTTTTTAAAAAAGTTTATGATTTTACTTTCTTTTATATTTAGCAATTGGCTTTGAGTTACCCATGATGTATATAGTGAAGTGTGAAAAGCACAGAATTAATAATAAATGTGCATAGCATTTCACAGTGCTTTACAAAGCACTTTCACATGAATCTCATCTCATTCCTTTCATCCCATAAGGTATATAATTACTAGTCCCATTTTGCAGATGAGCAAATGAGGCTCAGAAAGGACAAATAGTTTGCCCAAGGTCAGATAACTAATAATTTAGTACAAATTAAAGAATAAAATTAAGACATCAACTCCACATTCAGTATTCTTTCCACTCTTGTGGCCTAAATTGAAATTAGTTTATTTGTATCTTAAAGACATTTTGACTTTCAATGTTTGCTATTAAAATTCAAACATTCTTATTATCTGCTGCATTATTAGATTACTCTTCTTGTAAAATCTTTTTTAAAAACATTACATATATATGCAAGTACACAAAAAAGAATATAGTCTTGTGTTATTATGTATTAATTATTGAATTATTTTCCATGCAAATAACTATAAACCTACTTTTCCCCTACCCTGTATATCTGTACCATCATATTAACAATATTGCATGTTATGTTTTAAAATGTGTGCTGACCTGGTAAGCAAAAATTGGCAGTTTAAAGGTGCTGTAATCAGTATTTTTAGACTACTTTTCAAGAGCAGAGATTGATATAAGAGCATGAGAGGACCAAATGGATCCCAGGAAGTGGAACTGGGGAGGTACAAAAACAAAGCTATGCTCATTGTGGGTTCTGTTAGTAATTACAAGCAAGAGAAAATGATTACCCTTTACACGAATTAGGCATCACACATGCTTTTTAAAAAGGGATGCTGTAAACTGGGCTCTCTGTAAAGCAAATACTGAGGCTGAGATCAGTGTTCCTGATAGTTACTAGGAAGCACTCTCAGGATTCTCATTGTCGAAGTGAGGGCAAGGAAGCAGGTCCGGCAAAGGGAGAAGCTGAGTTTCAGTGCAGCCCCAACAAAGGTCTCAAACAATCCTATGGCTCTCCCAAGTTGAGTTCAAGGACCAAGCCCTTTATATCCTCACGTTGACCAGTTGCTGGATGCAGGCTGCTCCAGGAAAGGGATAGGACCTTAGTGAGGACAACTGACTGAGAACAACTGATTGACAGTCATTCATCAGTTCTGAAGGAGCAGTCTACATGGTGTATCCCAGCATCCAGAACACAAACAGGGAACATACTTCAAAGGTCTAATTTAAGAGCACTTAGTGAAGGGACATTGTACAGAGGAATAGGCAGGGTTAAGGAAACTGGCAATAAATGGTGAAACACCCAAAGACTAGCAGCAACAGTGGGAAATTGTTATTACCCCTAGGTCTAAAGGAGCAAATAAGGAGGACAGTGCCACCGAAATCTTAGAGCTGGAGTCAAGACGGAGGAGCTATTTGACAGAGGCTAAAGGAATACAGCCTCTGCCAAAGCTCTGGTCTGGGAGCAGCGGTTCTCAACCTCTGGGTCGCAACCCCTTTGGGGGTTGAACAACCCTTTCACAGGGGTCGCCTAAGACTATTGGAAAACACCTATTTCCCATGGTATTAGGAACCAACACACCGCTCCTCGGTGTAGCAAAATGTAGCAATGTAGTTTACTGTTATCATATTAAGACTGTTACCCATGCTACGCCATGATTCAAGACAAAATTTCATTTATTTGTAATTAGAAATAAATATTTCACAATATATAATTACATATTGCTTTTGTGATTAATCACTATGCTTTAATTATGTTCAATTTGTAACAATGAAAATACATCCTGCATATCAGATATGTACATTACAGTTCATAACAGTAGCAAAATTACAGTTATGAAGTAGCAATGGAAATAATTTTATGGTTGGGGGTCACCACAACGTGAGCAACTGTATTAAAGGGTCGCGGCATTAGGAAGGTTGAGAACCACTGGTCTGGGAGGGAGGAAGAGGTAACACATATCAACAGTCTTCATCTCCTTCTCTGCTTCTTCTACTGCCTTCCATAAGCCAAAATTAATGGGAACCCCATGACCAAAAGAGTACTTGTAATGGAGTTCCCGAGATCAGCCTCCTAGAGTGGAGAGAAGAGCAGAAAAATGGATCTGAAGGCACACAACGAGCACAGGCAGGGAAAGGCTTTGCTACTCAAACAATGACTTCTTATTCAAGCCTGATCTCATTCACTTTTGTCTGAATTCTGAGTTCTCACTGGTCAAAAGTCATCAGACGTGTTACCAGTGGCAGACATCATTGGAAACTCCTTCTGTCCAGGTATTCAAGAGACACCAAAGCAGCATAGCTTGAGCTAATGTCCACATTATTTCTTTCCTAGCCAGATCTCAAATCTAGCCAATGAATATACATGCAGTAAAGAGCCAGAAACATCCACATCACCTTCTCATGTCTTGTAGTGATGGTGATGCATATTGTAGATATTTGGAGTAACAGAAATACTAGAGATTTAGGGAAGGCACGCTAACTGCATTTTCCCTTCTATAATTCCATTTCAGAGTCCTTATATGAGGCCAGAAAGATAATAGCATTAACCCTCTGTTAGTCTGTGCAAGCAATGAGACTAGAAAGAAGACAGATGTAACCAATCTTCAACAATCTAGGGAGTAAATAGTCCTTAAATCTATTTAGGAATATATATTACTAGAGGCCCAGTGCATGAAATTCCTGCATGGGTGGAGTTCCTAGGCCTGTCCAGTGATCAGGGCTGATCTGGGCCAAGCTGATCAGGGCTGGGCCAGAGAGGAGGTGATGGTTGCCAGGCCGGGCATGGAAGGAATGGACACTGGACGCTGATGCTGCCATCGTTGGCACCCTGCCATCGCATGGCATGGTCACCCCTCTCCCCCCTCCTCCTTTCCTTGCTGGGCGGGCTGTGGGCCAATCCAGACCTGCTGGCTAGGGGGAAGGACAAGGCATGGGAGGTTGGCTGCCAGCCCCAAGGAGGAAGCCAGCCCTCAGCCCCCCGGGAAAGAGGTCACGTCTGCCACCACCCATCTCAGGTTCCCGGTTCCAGCCCAGGGTCTGCCGGCCCTAGGGGAGGGGCCATGGGAGGTTGACCAGCCAGCAGGGAGGGATTGCAGGAGGTTGGCTGGCCGGGGGAGGTTGGCCGTGGGAGGACACTGACCACCAGGGGGGCAGCTCCTGCATTGTGCATCTATCCCCTGGTGGTCAGTGAGCATCATAACAACTGGTCATTCTGGTTGTTCTGGTCATTCTGGCCACTTAGGCTTATAGATAGATAGGTAGATAGATAGATAGATAGATAGATAGATAGATAGATGCTAAATAGATATATAGATAATAGATAGATAGATAGATAGATAGATAGATAGATAGATAAATAGATTCAATGTATAAGTGATTTTGAGCTAAAGGGCAATTGGCCACTCTCTTTTCACATTCTTTCCTATCCCTTGTACTCTAGCTATAAAGGCCTAGTCATTGTACCTGAAAAACAATTCCCTTTAAATCTTTCAATACTTTTATTCTTGTTTTTCTGGTGATTGAATGCCTACCTAATCAGATTTCAGACAACCTCTTCTTTCAAAATGCAGCTCAAATCACATTCTTTCTCTGTAGCTTTTCACACTTCTGCTTCCTCCAGTCCAAATTCATCTGTTCTATAAAACTCTTTATACATATTAATTTTATTATTTATGTTTTGCATATGTTATTTACCAGTGAACTTATCTCTTCCCCAAATAACATGTTTATTTGATATCACTTTAAATCTAATTCATTTAGCAAGTATTTAACATTTGTTAAACAAAATAAATGACCCAGTAAAATTTCATATGAAATTCCAGGGGGAATAAAAAATACCATACACTTGTGCCTGCTACACAAAAGGAATGTGTTAGTTCTAGGTCCGTGTATCCTGGGACCCACTCTTCACCCAGTATATGTTTAGGTAAGTGCATGAAATTCAGATAATACTTAGCACATAATAACTCAACAAATCAGGTATTCTCATTATTTAAGTATTTACTAAAAATTTTCATAGTAACTTTATAATTTATTTTTGAAAATTTCTTTGCTAATTGCATTAATTTGGAAACATTACACAGAAACATACTTCTGGGCTATCATTTCCAACCATGAAAATATTTCAAATTGTATGAGTACAAATAAAAATGATTAAATATTCTATACATATACAATGTGTTATAGATTATAAAAATTTATTGATCAACATCTTTTTTTAAATATTTTATTGATTTTTTACAGAGAGGAGGGGAGAGGGATAAAGAGTTAGAAACATCGATGAGAGAGAGACATCGATCAGCTGCCTCCTGCACACCTCCTACTGGGAATATGCCCGCAACCAAGGTACATGCCCTTGACCGGAATTGAACCTGGGACGTTTTAGTCCACAGACCGACGCTCTATCCACTGAGCCAAACGGGTTTCAGCTGATGTTGATCAGCTGACATTTTTCAGGAGCCCTGACCACTAATAATTTAAATAATTTACTAATAAGGACACTGAAGAACCTGGCCCAATTACTAACACTCATACAAAACAATTTTTATTGATTTTAGGGAGGAATGGAGAAGGAAAGAGAGAGAAACATCAATGATGAGAGAAAATAATTGGTTGGCTGCCTTCTGCATGCCCACCACTGGGTACTGAGCCTGCAACATGGGCTTATGCGCTGACTGGGAATCAAAATTGGTGACCTCCTGGTTCATAGGTCAATGCTCAATCAGAACTTGGCACAAATCTTCAGTTTCATTTATAAAGTATGTCAAGCCCCAGCACATATATGTAGAACTCAGTGCTTCTATTAAATATGTTTTATGCATGAAAAAATATCTTGATAACTAAAAAGAAGTATTCATGGTCAAATATTCAATTAAAAGAGTTATTTATATTAGATTTGTAATGAATTCCCAAAATATAGTGTCTCCAAAAAAGTGTATACACACTTTAACAGCTGATAGCTTCAATAATGCTTCTTTCTTTTCAGATTTAACCCATTGGAATTAATAATGGGTTAAAAATTTTTATACGTTTTGGAGGGATACCTATATTTCTCATGTGTTTTACATATTAAAAAAACAACTTAGGAAAGTTTTCTGCTTACTATTATACTAATTGCTTCATACAACATAGTTAATAGTTAAGAAACAAATATCTTAAACACTGGTTCTTGCCTTCTGCCGGAGTTCTTTTCCCAGCCTTACAAAGGGTTCAGCATTCTGGAGAAAGGGGCTGTGCATAGATGATTAAAAAGTCCAAGGACGAAAGATATTTTTAAAAGGCATTGGGAGTCAGAGGAGCTTCAACTAAAGGGAACTGAAGATGCTACCTTGACCAAGGACCCATACTTTTATTCAATACAACCTGTCCTAAGGCAAGGTAGAAATAAACATTTCAAAGGGTATGGTATCAAAGGGTAGAATACAGAAGCATGATCAGTTTGGGGAATAGCCTACAGCTGTTCAGGTGTTTGGCTAACAGGAGGCAATAAAATGTCCTGAGCTGTCTGGCAGTTTACAATAATCCTGTTCAGGTTTGGAGGAGATGCCATTTAGCAGTTTCCAACAGGTAAATTACATTTGTGGCTCCCCCTTGTTGAACCACCCAAGCTTCAGCAACCTTTTGGTAAAACTCTCGTAATTATTACATGCTGGAATTGGTTCTCACACTTATAATTCACACATCACATTCTACCATATTGATCCTTTATTTTTAGATCACTCTAATACTTAGAAAAACTCAGTGATCCCTACCTCCTAAAGCTCAGATTTTTGCCTGGCTTTCTGGGACACAATCCCCTATCTTTCTTCCCAATCATCTTTGCTGGCTTCAGCCCCACTGGTCCAGTTACTTATCTTACACTCCTGGGTTCTACCTGGTTGCTCCTGCCATCTCTCTCTCACTTTGAAGGGGATCCCACAGAAACACATACTATGCACACATGCAACTTCAAAGCCCAGCAGAACCCCTGTCTTGCCAGCCAGAGTGAAAAGGACTTCCCCTTAAGAATGGTCCGTGCATTTGATTGGCATGTGCACCACTCATCCAGAGCCCAGCCTTTTCTACTTGGAACAGTTATTTTCCCATGTCCCCTGTGGAAGGTCAGCTCCAGAAGAGCAGGGCCTTTTTACCATAGCACCAGTACTTGGCATGCAGGAGGCCCAAGACTTCAAGTTGTCTCATCTATAAAGTGCAAAAAAAATCTGCATTTTTTCCTCACGGGGATGTTGTCAGCATCACATGAAATGATATATGTGACAGCCTTACTGGAAATGTGTTACACAAATACTTTTATTATACTTTTCTTATATCCCTCCACAATGCCTCACATATAATTCTTTGCACATAGTGCTTTGCATCCAGTGAGCATTCAATGAAGTGTGCTGATTGATGGAAGATGGAAAAAAATATCCTCATCCTTTATCATTGCCATTGTGTCCTCCTTTGAAAACTGTGATGGCTAAGTAGCTGCTTTTTTCCTCTTCCCTAGATATTAAGTGAATGGAGATTTACTTTCCCAATTTATTCACTAAGTGCTGAGGATTTCAAGCCTCCTGTAGTTCAGAATGATCAGTAAGTCTTTGATCTAAATACTAAGCAATGTACAGTTAAACCACCACCATTTTCTACTTTCCCATTCTCACAGTGAACCCAGCGTCAGCTGAAAAATGGCCTTCCTGAGAAGTATCCAGTCATGATTGCATTTTAGGGACTGTACATAATTCAAGATGAGAATCTGTCTCTTGACTGTGTTTCATTATTTGTCATTAATTATTAGCAATTATTCAATAAATTACACATTTAATTTCATTATTCATGAGCATCATCATTCATTCTTTCATTACTCATAAACATAAACTTTTTGTTTTCTGAAGATGATTTCAAACAAAGTCCTAAATAATTAGGCATGTAGGTGGCACTTTATTGAAAAAGTACATTTTTTAGAATATAACTAAACTTGGCATTTATAACTCTAAAACAAAATGAAACATGAGTTTGATAAACAAAATTGAAAAAAACTGGATAATAAGTTATACATTATATATGCACACATGTATGGCCCATGGCCACAGATAATGGGGTTGTGGGGGCTTGGGGCGGAGGATGGGAGCAGGCTGGAGGGAGTTAATGGGGAAAAAAGGACATATGTAACACTTTCAACAATAAAAAAATATTTTAAAAATGAGTTACACATTATATATGAAATTAATCATGAAATCAAAACAGTAACTATTTTAAAAAAACAATTTTTAACTTTGCCTATCCTTTTTCTTTAAAGTATCTCACATCTTATTCTTAATACAATACTCATGTATTCACCAAAGAATCATATCCCCACAAAAAAAGAATTCTCCATATTTTGTTGTACTCAAGAGTGAAAAATCATACTCAGAGCTAGGCAAAGTTGATTAGTATGTTAAACAGTCCTCTAGAAACAGGATTCTCGGCAAGCATTATTACAGGGCTATTATTAATACTAAATGTCACACAATTCAGCCAGCTGACAGGTACAATGAAAGAGGCAGAAAGGGTGGCCTACTGGTCAGATGAAAGAAGTCTTTGTGTCCCATGTGTCACCTGGTGCCTGAGTACTAAGCCTTCAGTCAAAAGTAGAGTCCTCTTATACCTGGCAACTATTTAAAAATAACAATAAAGTACAAATTTTAATGAGCTGTGCCAGGCATTATGCCAGCTGTTTTATATCAGTCCTAACAATAAGGCTGTGAAATAATTTTTTCTTTTCATTTTATAGATTAGAAAACAGATGCTTTGAGAGTTAAATCAATTGACTTGGGTCCTATCGCTAAAATAGACATATGTCTAGTACTAGAACTTCTAAGTTCAAAAATCATGCTACACATTAGTTTACAGGTAAACCAGCAGATCAGTTCGGATTACAAAAGGGAGTACCTGTGTTTCACCAGGGAATGAATCATAACTGGGAAAATTTTATATCTTAACGCTCACCTACTAGCTCTGGTCCAGTGCGCAAGGTCCAGGACCAAGTCTGACTTTAGTTATAAGGAGATTTAAAATATACTCACAAGAGATCAAATTAGGTTGTCATTTGAAGAGTTCTGACTCTAGGTCCTACCCTAACAGCCAAGCTTCTATTTTCATCTTGGCAGTAAATCTCAAACTCCAATTCTGGTACTTGGTCCCTGTTACTGCCTCCTTTTCATGAGTCTAAATATTCTGCCCAGGATGTCAATGTTGATCATGTCCAGGACTGCAGTGCTCCTCATGGACATGAGGCTTATATTATAGGATGGTCCTTCTTCTAATTTTGGCATCTCTAATGTGATAGGCCCAACTCTCTTGACCCAGATATGCTCTTTCTTATCTACCTGGCTTTTAGACCATTAAAATTACCGATTCATAGACCTGCCTAAATTGCAACATACTGCTATTTCCCACTATACTCTTTAGTAATCTTTCATGGCTCTCAATTAAACAAAGATAGGCTGGCATCACCTTAAATTGACATTAAGACATTAGTGTTGGTAATTTACTTAAATGGTCTGATCTACATAGAACAAATGAAAATGTAGTTCCTCTCCTCTCAATAAAAACTTTAGCTATTGGTGATTTGAAAGATAATTTAGTGTGTGTAGCTATTTTGCTGATTTTCTTGTTAGCCTCAGACTTTTACTAAAGAGTGCGAAGCATTCAGATGGGAATTTATTGATTTCTTTTTCATTGCAAACCCAAATATCCTCTGGATAATTTTTAAGTATGAAGTAAAATTTTAACACCTCTAGTCTTTAAATTTCTAGATTTTTTATTTTAGTTTTGTTTTGTTTTGGGGCCAGTGGCTACAGAGGTGAATGGGTTAGTGGAATATGACTGAGAAATAACATCCTTTGATAAAATAACTTTGTGTTCAATAAGTAAGAAAATGTGCCTTTGTGAGCATTCCAGCTCAATAAACAATATAATGTGATGTTATGATAATTTCAGGACATGATTTGAAGACAAAATAACATCTAAGAGCATAAATGTGTTGGTTAGGTTGAGCAAACCTTTTATAGACTTGGGAACTACCTCTGAAATTTATTCAGCTTGGCGCAGAATACATATGCGCAATGAACCAATCCTCTTGGGAAATAATTTTCTGTCTCTCTAGTCAAAACTTCTTGGATATTTTAAATCTTTGCATGATATTGTAAAAAATGAAGAAAGTAAGTAAGCACTAAATGGAAAAAAAATCTAGTCTAAAATTAATCTTATGACATATGTGAGCTATCTTAGTTCTTAAATCTTTCCCAAAATCATACTCATATTTTCACCATTTTTAATGAAAGCAGTCAATGTTAAGAAGCTAACAACTAAACTCTCATTGTCTTTATGGGAGCATTTCCATAAAACGATGAAAAAATAGCTACTTACAAGTTGAAATATAGCTGGACTTTGCTTTCATACTAAAAGACAAAAATCTACATTGTGTTAAAAAATGTGATAAAGGTAGATAAATAAGTGTGGCTCCATCCTTGCACTCTGGTGACTAAAACTTTAAACAAGCTAATTAACATAAATATCATCTCAGAGATATAAGCAGTGAATTTTAGTCAGTTATTGAAAAATGAACACAAAGAATAGAGCTCCTTCTCAGAAAAACCGGGTCGAGTTCCAACACTCTTGGATATAATTTCTTCTCATTGGAAACTGATAACTGATACTTAATTCCATGATAATGATTGCTTACTACAAGTGGTTCACAAATTCTTTCTGTGAAATCTGTAAACTTCTGTTCCTCTTTGTCCCTATGATACCACCTACACACACACACACACACACACACACACACACACACACACCTTGCTCTTTGATTAAGAAATGTTGCAACCAGTATTAGTTCAAAATAATTATATTTATTTATCCCAAGTTTCTGAGACTAGAGCATCTGCCAAGAAACAGACTGAGTTTCCCATTCCCAAACCTGGATTTGTTCTTAGAATATCTGGTCCTATTCTACTCCCCATTTCTGACCCAGATTATTAGTATTCCACATATTGCCTTTTGATGCACTGGTGCCCATTCACCTGCTGAATCAGTGCCTCGCAGAGCCCCAGTTACATAGTAGGTGCTTGATAAATATTTGGTCAATGAATGAATGAATAAACCAGTGCTCTAAGGTTAATCTTAGCTACTTGGAAGAGGGAGTAGTAATGAAAGGGAAATGTTAACCCATCTCTGTATGTCATCCTTTAAGCCCAGTTTCATTTTCACACTTTGTGAAGCTCTCCCTTAGCCACTAGGCAATATTGTTTAAAACTTTCTCTGTTTCTTATATGTTCTTGTAACCCCCCGGTGTTTAACGATCTCTGTCACCCACTGCAGAGCAGGGTTCCCAGAATCTGGAACAGAGTGGAATGCTCCATGATTGTTCAATGAATGGGAGAGGATAATAGAAATAGAGACAGCAGCACTAAGTGAAATGTATGAGAAATGAAATAAGTTTGGGCCAGAGGGAATGTAGGCAGCCATCTGGAATCTTAAGAATTAGAAAGTTTCTATAAAGCAGAGGTCATCAATGGCAAATTTAGCACTGAGGACAAATTGATTGAGTACCGAGAAAAGAAAGGACCATGTTTCATACATTCACTTCTATCTCTAGGACAGAGCCCTGAGTCAGATATTTGTCAGCCACACACCAAACATTTATTTAAATGACAAGCAAGTGAGTGAACTGATGACTTTTGTAATACTGATGTCAGTGGAATTTGCAATATCAGAGTCATGAGGGAAATAAAAGAATTCTTATAAGAAACAGATGGTGAAGCAAAATATGTATTCTCCTTCCACACTATGCCTGGGAAATCGATAAATATGTGCTGGTCGACAAATTGACATCTGCTCCATTTGAAGTGTGCTTCTCCTTGTGAAAAAAAAAAGACACTGATTATTCTATGTAAACAATGACATAGGGTCCAGAGAATAGATCCTAAGTAGAGAGGATATCAAGTCAGATTTATGGTTTAGTCTAGTGCTTCCCAAGCACCTCTGGGATATGGGATGCATAAGAAATTATATCTATATAAAAGACAAGACTGCTTATAGCTGGAGGCTGAACGTTCTAGTTTGGAGATTAGATGTCTCAGACACCCCAAGGGCTATAGCAAGACTGTAATCCATTCTCATTAAACATGCTGGGAAGCTGTGGCTTGGTGAAAAGTTAGGAGAACTGCCAATCTGTCTGATTTACCTTTATATGGCTAAGACATAAATACATTACAAAGTTAAAAAATAAGAACTTTGTACTTCTCTGCTATTGTAGTTTGTTAGGGAGCCATAATATTGGAACAGAACCTGAGGGATTTTTACTAGATGGTCCGGATTTAAAAATCTTTGGCCTTCTTTCACTTTTTATTTTCTCAAGAGTCTTATAGCCCATTCTCTGGTTCTTATTGTCTCATTTTATTTCTCGTAGTCATTTTTAAAAGGTGATTAATAAAATAAATTTCAAACATATCCCACAGTAGAGAGAAAATACTAACAATAAATCCTAACCACCCAGGTTAAAGAAATAACTCATGTTCAATCTTTCTTCATCTATTTTAGTTCCTTGACTCTAGACATAATATTATTTTCCCAGAAAATATTTTTTATTATATATCTCCAAAAGTTAGGGAATCTTTTAAAAATGACCTTAATAGTATTATCACATCTAAAAAATTATAGTTTATAATTCCTTCATATAATCAAACACTCAATTATATTCATATTTTCTTATTTTATAGTTTTTAATTAAGATCCTAATATAATCCATATGTTGCAACTGCCTAATATGTTAACATGTCTCTGAAGTCCATTTGTTTATTTTTTATTATTTCAGAAATACCATTTCTTCAGCAGGATTTCTTCCCATAGACCAGAACATGATGACTGCATTTCTAGAGTGGGTTTAACATGTTCCTGGGCTGTATTTCCAAGAATAGGTGGTCACAGCTTATTATGATGTAGGTATTATTGTTGGTGGTGGTTCTATCTGACATGATAATATTTTGGAATTCAGACCTCATCAGCTGTGGTACAAATACAGACTGGACTGATGTAACCATTGTTGAAAATAGTATGGGTTTTGACACAACAATCCCACTTCTGTGAACATATCCTAAGGATCCCAAAAGACCAATCAGAAAGAATAGATGCACCCCTATGCTCATAGCAGCATTATGTACAATAGCCATGATCTGGATGCAGTAGCTGAGTGGATAAAAAAGTGGTGGTACATTTACACAATCTAATAATATGCAGCTTTAAAAAAGAAAGAACTCTTACCCTTTGTGACAGCAAGGATGGAACTGGAGATTATTATGCTAAGTGAAATAAGCCAGTCATAGAAAAACAAATATCACAGGATCTCACTTATATGTGGAATCTAATGAACAAAATAAACTGACAATATAGGACCAGAGGCATGGATACATGGAAAAGATGGACAGATATTAGAGGGGAGAAAGGTGGGGAGTACTGGAAGAGATTAACCAAAGAACATATATGAATATATGCCTAGCCCAGGGATACAGACAATAATGTGGTGAAGGCCTGAAGGGTGGGCTAGGGGCTGGGTGGGTGGCATCTGTAACAGTATCAGCAATATACATGGAAAATATTTGCTTTACAAAAAAAAATTACCATTCAGCTTCATGTGGATAAAGTAGGATTTTGTGATACTGCCCATCCTAACCATCATCTCTATATACAAAAGCCTAAGTGACTGAATGACCGAATGACTGAACAACTCGCAACTGGCCACTATAACGTGCACTACCGGGGACAGATGTTCAACACACAGGGTCGGGCTCCCTCCTGTCTGGATCAAGCCTGTGGGTATTGGGTCAAAACCAGCTATCCGACATCCCCTGAGGGGTCCCGGATTGCGAGAGGACACAGGCCAGGCTGAGGCACCCCCACAGGTACACAAATCCAAGCACTGGGCCTCAGGTTTATTATAAGGAGGTAGCATGGAATAACCACTGATTATAGGAATTCAAATATTCACAGCTGAATTGAACTCATTTTTACATTTTGAAAGAAGTTATTGGTGGCTACAAGGAGTTGCCCTGGAACTTGTTAATTTTACCATCTGAGAATGAAACCTTCAGAAGGAAACTACAAATGATGAAATTAGTACTCCATACAAATAATCCTCTCAAAAGCTATATATCTGAGTCCTATTGAAAGACTTTCAAGACAAAGCAAAATAACTGATGTGCAAGGCCAGTAAAACCTGTCTGAATACAAAAGAAAGCACTGCCCTAGTCATGGGTGTTATGTAACCTGACTGCAAAAAGAATGTGGCAACAGGATGGTGTGTGTGACTCATAGATCAAGAACCTGCAGGTTTTGGTACAACACTGTTAAGGACAAAGAAATACTGAGTCTGGAAGGCCCAAGTATCTAGTCACTAAATAACTGACTTCAAATATCCCTTTATTCCACAAATATCTCTGGAGTGAGTATAATGTGCTCAGTGGTGTTTTAGGCAACAAAGATATTCTACTGATTAAAACTCACAAAAATTATATTCTCTAGGTTGGATAGAAAGAAAAATCAAGCCAAAAAAAAGAGATATTTAGCTATGTTGGAAGATGACCAGTCCTACTGTGTGAATTTATCAGGGGAAGGGGAGGAGGTAGAGAAAAGAAAGAGAACAAGGAGGAGGGAGAGGGTTACAATTTTAAATAGGTTGATTAGGAAAGACCTTTCAGAGAAGGTGACTGAATAAGTACCTGCTGATGGTGAGAGAAGTAATGTGGATACCTGATGCATAAAGCAAAACCGAGCCCTGACTGGTATTGCTAAGTGGTTAGAGCATCAGCTCACACACCAAAGGGTCTCAGATTTGATTCTCAGTCAAGAGCACACGCCTAGGTTGAAGGTTCGCTCCCTGCCTCCCAGTTGGGGCAGGTGCAGGAGGCAATCAGTTGATGCATCTCACATAATGCTTTTCTTTCTTTTTCCCTTCCTCTCTCCCACTCTCTTTCTCCTCCCTCCCTCTCCCTCCCTTTTACTCTCTCTGAAAAGCAATGGAAAAAATATTCTCAGGATTACTAAAAAATCCTCAAAAAAACAAAAACAGAAATACTAAGACCCTGGATGGAAATATGCCTGGAGTGTTTAAGAAATAACGAGGATATCACTATGTCTGAGATGCATTGTGTGACAGGAAGAGAGAAGCAGCTGAGGCTAGTCTATGTAGTGCCTTGTAGACTATTCAAAGGAAGTTGGCTATTATTCTGGGTAAGATGGAAAACCATTGGAAAGGAATCAATATGATATGACATACATTAACAGCATTACTTTAGATACTCTGTCAATATTAAACTGGAAAAAGGAGTTTGTGCAGGTTGGAAGGGATGAAGCAGAGTAAAGAGATAAAGAGCTATAATATTCCTAGCACAAAATTGTGGCAACTAGCACTGTTAATGGTGACAAGCATGAAGGCAGTGGAAATGGTGACAAGAAATTGAACTATTCTGATGGTAGAACTGACATAATTTCCTGAAAGATTGGGTGGTAAAACATCAATGATGAGAAGGTGAAACATCAATGATGACCCCCAAATATTTGACATTTTCCATTGGCAAGGTAGGATTGCATTGAACTGAGGTGGGCAATTTGGGAGGACTGTGTTTGTGAGACTGCCAGTGTTCACAAAATTTTTCTGTGTCTGAGGCAAACAATCTTTAAGAATATCTCAGTCTCCTTTTACTTTGATTCCATGGTCACCAGGAAAGCTTTCAATTGCCATTACTGCAATCCACCCAAGGGGATCCAGGGTAACAAATAGGAGTACATTAGCCCTAAGAAAGATGATCTAGCATGTTAAAGAGTTGTTCCATGCACTGCTGGCTTAAGTATTTTGTAATAATTCTCATATTTGTTTCTATGTAATGGGTCATTTTTTTTTCTGGCTGCTTTTAAGTATGCCTGTTTATCACTAGCTTTGGGCAATTTAATTATGATGTGTGTGGTTTTTCTTGTGTATATTTTATATCAATTAAATAAATTGAATTCATTTTTTAAAATCTTCACAATAGTGACAATTTCAAATCCAGATAGCTTCTTTGAAAATTCTATCAAATATTTAATAAAAATATAATACCAATGTTAAAAAGGTATTTAAAGATAAGGACCTATTTCATAATACATTTAGGAGGCCAGTAAACTCAGATGTGTTAGCCAGACAAAATAAAAACAAGAAAGCTACAGATAAATATTCTTCATGAATATAGATTAAAAAAAAACCTCCAGAAATTTTTGGAAGTAAAACCCAGCAATATACAAACAGTGGTACTGTACTCATAACCAAGAAGGATTTATCTTCAGAATGTAAGGTTGGTTTCACATTAAAAAATCTATCAGTGCAATTCAATATGTAATAAAATACATATTATCATTTCAACAAATGCCAAAAAAAAATTTCTCTCTTCTAGAAACTCAATTGGTAAAAGTAACCTTAGCATTGAAAGAAATTCATTAATTCTTTTTTTTCTGATTACATGAATCTATGTATGTGATAAAATAGCACAGAACTACACAGACCAATTTTCTGAGTTTTAAAAAATATTACACTTCAGTTATTTAAGATGTAATACTGGGGAAAACTAGGTGAAAGGGATACAGGACCACTCTGTACTACTACCTGTGCAACTTCCTCTGACTCTTTAATTATTTCAAAATAAAAATTAAAAAACAAATTGTGTTAGAATCATTTGGATAAATTGTAGGCTGCCTGGAAGCATAGAACATATTTTCTTTCTCAATTTTGTTAGCCTCAATAGTACCCCTTTAACATCGGTACAATCATTAGTATCCAATAAATGCTCTTGTGCTGCAGACTGCTTTTGCTGCCTCCCCACAAGGCTTAAGTCCATATTTATAAAGCAATTTATGAACTCCAAATGTCAGATAATTTAGATGTACCAACTATTATGATTCTATATTGAAGACTTGGCTAAAAAATGTTTGAGATAAATCAGTTAGCTGGTACTTTATTTTATTCAGGATCAAATACAAAGTGAAAACCAGAATTAAAAAAAAACAAAACTTTTAACTACCTGAAACTTAAAAAAAAAATAATAATCTAGCTAAGCCATCTACTCTTATTAGCCTTATATGGCAACTTTGCTACCAGAATTGTCTATAATTGTCTTATTCCCACTTATGTCACCTAGAAACAGGCAAGTAATATTCAATTTCAACAAGCAAGCATATGTAGAGATATGGCAATTTTAGAATAATTATATTTAACTGAAAGGAAATTTTAAATTACAGCTTTAAGAATATATCGTGTCCTCAAAAATATCAGAAGAATAATTTGTTTGGATACAACACTTCTTATTTGCAAATGTAAGAAAAAAAGCAGACTTGAAAAAATATATCCTATCTTTCAACATCTCAAATTAACCCAACAAAATGATTAAATGCATGTATTTTCTTATGAAGTTTTAGCCTTACTTTTCAGATGAAGAAACTCAAGTTTAGATTTACTAATGAACATACCCCAAGTTACATAACTAGGAAGTAAAAAAATCTAAATTTAAAATATGTCATCTTTTTTACTGTTAACATGGGTGCCTCTCATGGCCACCAATAGTGTTAGTAGTGGGAAATTCTCATGGTCTCTTTTTTAAATTAAATTTACCTGGGTGACATTGGTGAATAAGATTATATAGGTTTCAAGTATACAATTCTATGATATATCACGGTCTCGCTTCATAGCTATAACTTGGGGAAAGAGGGGTCAAAATTTCCCATACAGAAATTAGACTGTTTTAGTCTCCAAAGAGTGAAGCCAACCAATGGATGAGAAGCCAGCAAATGGGCTTTTTAAGCTATCATCCTTAGGATTTTTCCTGGGACCTTCTGAAGAGGTGTAAGTATGTTTCTAGTGTGTAGGAAGCTGAGCCTTCTCAGCCTCACTCTTGCTGGTTACTGTGCCTAAGAGTATAACTCTGACATCACCCTTCTCTTCATAATCTCTCAGTGCACTTCGGGGCAATCAGAATAAATCCATAATTCCTTAGCACAACACAGAAGATCTTTTAAGAAATGGCCTCCATCTAAGTCTCAACAATTATGCATTTTCAAACATCCATGCTTAAGCATATAAGATGCCCTCTGTCTAAAACTCCTTCCTCCACTTCCTTATCTATCTAGTACCAGCCCCCATGCATTCTTTTAGATGACACCCATTTTCTGAAGATGTCAATGTACTTTCTGTGAAGCCTTCTGGGATGTACCTCTCACACTTAGCATACAACTCTATTACCATGTAATACATTATTACCTTTCCAAGCATGTCAAACTCAAAGGCTAACATGGGCCAAATAAACAAGGTTTAATTTTATGTGGCTGCAAAAAGAAACAGAAACTTCAATTTTCATAGAAATGTAGGTTTATTTTGATAGAGACATGCTGAATATGAAGAGCTGAAATAAATGAGTAATCAATAACATAAAATAATGGAACATTTTAATAAAAATTAATATTTTTTCTTGAACATTAATTTACCAGACACTGAGTAATTTTACAAATTAATAAACATAATACAAATAAACCTATTTTTCTTATTCTCCAAAAGCAAAATATTTCCTGTTGCGCACCCAAGTAAGTCCAAGACTAATGACGTGGCTGCTGAAATATTTCCTGCTAGTATTAGTGAAGAGAAATGGTGCATCTGTGCATAAGGTATGTAAGGGAAATGAATGTAACATGATTATAGTAATCAGTCATTAGCGAACATTGTAGTTCATTATTAACAATTACGTATAACAGGATACTGTAAAAATTAAGTTACGAAATTTCTATTAAAAAGTTTCTTACATACCATTATATTGGATAGGCTGCAAAAATATTCGTTGTGGGTTGCGGGCCATGAGTTTGACATGCTTGCATTACACACACACACACACACACACACACACACACACACACACACAAACACTATTTTTAACTATGAGCTCTTTGAGAGCACAGATTTATTTATTTTTTAAAATATATTTTATTGATTTTTTACAGAGAGGAAAGGAGTGGGATAGAGAGTTAGAAACATCAATGAGAGAGAGAGACATCGATCAGCTGCCTCCTGCACTCTCCCCACTGGGGACGTGCCCGCAACCAAGGTATGTGCCCTTGAACGGAATCGAACCTGGGACCTTTCAGTCCACAGGCCTACGCTTTATTCACTGAGCCAAACCAGTTTTGGCTGCACAGATTTATTTTTCTCTGCCTCTATTCTCACTCTTTTGCATGATGGTTGGCATTGAGTGGATCTTCATTTATTTATTCAGCAAATATTTACTGAGCACATGCTAAATTCTAGGCACTGTGCAAAGCTTAGAAAACAAGTCAGATGAACTTAATCCATAATTTTACGATACAGTAAACCTCAATAAATATCTGCTGATTTAAATCATATTCCTTGTTACGGTTTGCTTAAATATTACCATTCATGAGTCTCTGAGCATGCCGGGTCTTTGCCTGGAATATCCAACTCTCTCCTCCAACTTACCCAAATTCAATTTGTCCCTTAAAATTCAACCAATATTCCATGCTCCCAAACTTTACATGACTAATCCCATAGCACTGATCGCAAAAAAAAAATAAATAAATAAACCAATTACCTTCTTCCCTTCCTCAAACAAGTTATCCTTCTGACTTTCTCATTTCTGTCAACAGCAAAACTTCCTCCCAGGGGCCCAGGTGTAAAATCCTGGACTCCTCTTTGCCTGCTCCTTCACTTAGTACCACACCTCACCATCTGTCAGATCCTGCTGCTTCTGCCCCTGCAAAACCACAGAAACTTGCCCCTTCCCTTTGTTCCCAGTGCACTGGCCTCTGTCTAGGTTTTCGTTACTTCTTGCCAGTCTATTGCTGAAGCAGTATCTTTATCTGGCCATCTTCCCATTTCATTGCCTTCCAAGTTAAGCTCCAGAAAGCATAAAGTTATTTCTTTTCCCCTTGTTCATAAATCCATAATGATTCTTCACTACCTCAAAGATAAGGTCTGGACTCCTCCCTTAACCCTGGTTTACTTTTCCAATCTTGTTCCTGCTGCTCTTTTATATCCACCCTGCACTGGGCTAAATTGGACAATGTGCTGCCATAAAAATAACATTGGCCAATGTCTTTGCTCCTGCTGCCCCCTCTCTATCCATCTCCACTGTTATTAAATCCCACCACATCATGGTTCCACACCTTTCACAAAGTCTTTTTTTTTTAAATTGTTCTGTCATAGTTCCTTCCCCATAGATGACAGAGAAGTCTCCTTCCTCAGAAGCTGCCTGGCACTTCATTGCAAATTTTGCTACAAGATATTTTGTCCTATGTTTTAATTGTTTATTTATTGCACCTTTCAATTAGACTTGAAACCACTGAGAGGCACCTTACAGGTCAGTTCAGAGTGACTCTTCTGTTTTCCCATGTATCTTCATGATATCTAAGTTAAAACACTGGATTATAACACCACAATTATTTGTGTCTATGTTGATTTATTATAACACAGCAGTTTTTAATGTTGAGACAGTATATTATTTATTAGTATATTTTTGTGCCTGGCATACAGTTAGTGCTGAGTAAATGTATCTTGCATGAATGAATTAACACACCCTAAAAATGTCTCCTTAATACATCAGCTAGAATTGATAATCTATCTCATAGCTAGTATAGTCTTAAGTACAGCTTCCCTTTAATTTTCCATGGTGTGAGATGCATAGCCATGACTATGATAAAATTAAAGATTAGGTTAATTTAGTCTTCCTAATTAGATAATGGGTTTGTTTGTTTGTTTCAATATTCAATTTGAATCTTTATTTTTTTGTCACTTTTTTTGTTTTTGTTTTTGTTTTATTTATTTCATTTTTATTTTTTCCCTATTGCCCTCCCCACCCCTAGTACATGCCCTCACCAGTCTCCCCTCCCTTGCTCCCCGCATTGCCTTGTATCCACTGGCTATGCCTACACACATGCATACAAGTCCTTCGGTTGATCTCCTACATGCCCCTCCCCCTCAACCTCCCCTGCCTTCCCACTGTAGCATGACAGTCTGCTCATTGATTCTTTGCCTCTGCATCTGCTTTTCCCCCACCCCCCAATTCTTGTCTTTAAAAATATCTTGCCCCTGTAGGCTAGAAATAAACCCACAAGAGCAAAAGAAAAATGTTGGAGTCCCAATTTCAATGTCCCATAGCTTTGAGTCCCAGTTTCAGTGCCAGACAGTTCCTTATGTGTACACGTCATTAACGGTATCTGGATAGGGGACAAATGGTGGCAATGCAGGTCCGACCTTCTCTGGTTTGGGATAATAGGTTTTTTTGAAGAAAGATATTGGTATGCTTTTCATTATTCCCTTTTGTTACAACAGTTCAGAATACATAAAGGTTATCAACAAATGTTCATTAGCTGCTTGATGGGTTAATTATTCAATTAGGGTAGGAAACAAAAAACAACCCAAAGTACAATCTCTCTTGTACAATAACAAACTGAAAGATTTATTTCCTAATTTTAACATACTGAATATAATTTTTACTTATTACACTAAAAACTTTTTTTTTAAAATGTATTTTTATTGATTTCAGAAGGGAGGGAAAGGGAAGAAAGATAGAAACATCAATGATGAGAGAAAATAATTTATCAGCTGCCTCCTGCACTGTCTACACAGAGGATGGAGCTCACAACCTGGACATGTGCCCTGACCAGAAATTGAACCCTGACCTCCTAGTTCATAGATCTACACTCAACCACTGAACCACACCAGCTGAGCTAAATACTATTTTTTAAAGTAAAATGAGCCCTAGAGATAATTTAGACCAGAAATTAAAATTAGGGGATAGAGGGAGTATAAGACTCCTCAGAATCTGTTGAAATTTAGATCCTCTCCAAAGAAAAATACATATTCCTAAACATCTATACATCATTTTGCATAGATTCAAAGTCATTCAAGGCCCCCTTAAGGGCATTTATGACTTTAGCTTTAAAAGACCTTTCTTTGACCTTCATGTTAAAAAATACCATGTTCAAAGATGGTAACTACTTACCCAAGATTACACAAGTACCTTATCCCAGACTACTGCTCTTTCACTACACTATGTTAAAATAAATAGAAATGTTTAAAGCTATAAACTCTAATACAATGCTATTATTTGAATACTGTTAAATAATTTGCATCCTAGCAAGTTCAAGAAATCTTATGCCTATGTTTGCTTCTAAACATGACTCAGCATAGTGATTCCAACATTGTATTTTTTCACTTTTGAAACAAATATTCAATTCAATACAGATATTGACTTTTTTATTTTTAAGGTTTTTTTATGTTTTTTTTTATGGGTTGATCTCTGTGCTAGGTACTGAAAGTACGGAGATGAATAATACACATATAAGGAACAAAGACAGCCTCTTTATCTGTCCTTGGATCTAGGAAGTTTATCTAATTCATCCAGAAGCCAGCACAGGGCTGGGAACTATATTTGTTTACACAATATAAGAGATGGTGCATGCCCTCAAGTAGCTCACATTTTCTGGACATTTTTTAAAATTTTATTGATTTTTTACAGAAAGGAAAAATATTTTATAGACAGGAAAAATATATCCTGTCTTTCAACATCTTTTTTAAATTAAATTAAAAAACATATATCTCCTAAAAATCAATGGAGTGCTCTAAAAAATTATAGAGAATTAGAAACATCGATGAGAGAGAAACATCGATCAGTTGCCTCCTGCACAGCCCTCACTGGGGATGTGCCCACAACCAAGATTATGTGCCCTTGACTAGAATCAAACCTGGGACCTCTCAGTCTGCAGGCTGACGCTCTATCCACTGAGCCAAACTGGTTTTGGCTGGACATTTTTTTACTGTTATTTCTATTTTCTCATATTGCATCAGCAATCTATTGGTTTTTTAGTATTATTAATGCTTATCATTATATTGAAAAATGGTAAGAACAAACCAACTAAACTTTCAAGAGGTTATAATAAAATTGCACCTATTCATTTAAAAATAAATTTTTAATCCTCACCAGAGGATATTTTTTCATTGATTTTTAGAAAGAATGGAAGGGAGGGAGAGAGGAAAGGAGGGAAGGAGAAAGAGAAAGAAAAACATTGATGTGAGAGAGACACGTCAATTGATTGCTCCCCTACTTGGTCCAACCCAGGCCAGGACGGAACCTGCAACCCAGGTATGTGCCCTAAACCAGAAATCAAACCATGACCTTTCGGTGCACAGGCTGACACTCTAACCATTTAGCCACACCAAATAGGGCAAATAATATTTTAATGTCCTAAAACAGTCATTCTTTTTAAATCTAACTAGTTGTGTGTTATTGTTTTTTTGGCATCAAGTTTAAAAACTATAACTATATGCTTTTCTTTTTAAATTTTTATTCTTTTAAATAATTATTTTAAATGTGTTACACTGGCATATAGCTTCTTGGTATAACCTACATTTATTTTGAGGAAGTTACATTCATTTGCTTATATTACATATTCCCCATAGTTATACAGTTAACCCTTGAACAATTCAGATTTGAACTGAATGGGACCATTTATATGCAGATTTTTTTCAATAAATACTGTAAATGCACTTTTTCTTCCTTATGATTTACTTAATAACATTTTATTTCCTCTAACTCATTATAAGAATACAGTAGATGATACACATAACATACTAAATATGTGTTAATCAACTGATTATGTTATCATCCAGGCTTCTGGTCAACATCAGGGAACTGTTGAATTTGGGGGAAGTAACCTGGTATTGTCAAATCATCTCCCAGAGCTAGATCAATTACTAGCATAGTCTGCTCTTGCAATAAAAATAATAATAAAAGCTTTAAAAATGTAACAAGCTCTAGCTGGTTCAGCTCAGTGGATGAAGTTGGCCTGTGAACTGAAGGGTCCCAGGTTCAATTTCAATCAAGGCACATGCCCAGGTTGCAGGCTCCATCCCCAGTATGGGGCATGCAGAAGGCAGCTGACCAATAATTCTCTCTCATCATTGATGTTTCTCTCTCTCTCTCCCTTCCTCTCTGAAAGCAATAAAAAATATATTTTTAAAAAATACAACAATCTAGAGGAAGAAAGAATCAGTGGGACTAAAATATAAATTGTGCAATGTTTTTCTAAATTAGACACCTTATTAAATCTTGAAAGTGCATGTTTCTACTGTAGCTTTTATTTCTACATAATTTCTAATGTCACCTTCCACAACCAGCAGGCAATTAAATTTCTTGTCATTTTACACATTTTTTATTTTATCTAGCCATAAAATATCAAAAATAATCAGTGAAATACCTTACCTGTTTAAAAACAATGTCAATTTTTAGGCATTTTAAATACTAATTATACCCAGAGGCTTCAAATACATTTCTAATTTAAACAGAAAAAGAAATGGAGAAGAGCAAAAATCTTCACACAACTATGCATATATCATGTGACTATGAAACTGAAAAAAAAAGTATTTCATTTTCATGATGAATTTTTTATATTCAAAAGGGACAAAAGTCACCACAAGAAGTACAAAACATCAGATTTGCTTAAAGTAAAATCCTATCCCAGCAAGGTGTCCAGCAGCTTTCACCTTCCACTCCGGTACTCGGGCTGCAGCCTCTGAAATAGTATTTCTCGAACCTGGTTCACAGGAATAAATACTATTTCAAAAGCTGTCTGTTTAGATGTGAAAAGCATTTTATCCTTTCTGGTTGTGGTATTTTATGTAGGTTATAAAGAAAAATGTTAGTTTTATTGTTCTTTATATATGTATGGAGACCCCATGAAGACTCCAAACAAAGTGCAAAATCCCTCCTAAAAGAAGAGAGAACAGGGGATGGGTGGTCAAGCTGCTCCTTTACTTCCATTAAGGCCCACACTCTTTCTCTCTGCCTACCACAGGGAACCCTTTATGCATCATGGTCTAAAATATTCAGCAAGAGAAAAATAATCTTGTAAATAATGGCAGAGGTAGAGATGGAGATGGAGAGACACAGAGCAAAAGAGATAGAAATATAAAGGAGTTGGAAAAGATATATTTAGGTTGTATAAGCACAGAATGTTAGAAGCTTTAGTGATCACCTGGTCTAACCACTTTCCTTACACGTATGGAGACCCAGAGAGGGCAACTATCTAATAGGAAGTTTACTGACTAATAAACAGCAGGATGTTGCCTCTGTTAGCCTCCCAACTGTTACCAATGTTACATTGGGGAAATGACTGTTTAGCAACATCAAAGAACTACAAGGACCAGGAAAATAAGCTAACAGAGTAGGATTGGCCACGTAAAGTGTATCAGGCCTTTGGGACATGGAGTGGTGGGGTAGAGCCAGAGGTGTGTGACTCCTCTAAAGAGGGTAGCACTACTTAGCACAAGTGGATTTTTGTCTTGGAACACAGGCCTGGTGTTACTGAATATGCTGAATTTCCAAGAGAAGTCAGAAATTTAGACTTTTAGTAGACAACCCCTGATATTAATTGTTGGAAACTAATTCAAATCTTTTCACTCCCATGCAGACATCATCTATCTGTACTCAGACACTGCCTACAGATTGCTAGCTCATGAACCCTGGTCCACAGCACTCCAAATGTCCTCAGAAACATTTTTTTTTTGAGATCCAGTTTTGGGAATTAAGGTTTTTCTGAGTTAAGATCTTCTCTTTGCCCCCAAAACCAGCACTTCTGCCTACAAATGCATTGGCATTAAGCACCTCCAGGGAAGAAAATGTGTAAAATTTCCTTCAGGAACTTGTGAATGGCCCTGAAATTGCTTAGGGAAGCTCTGTCTTTAGAGAACTTGGGGGAATAACCCACTTTTCAAACCGAATGGTGTTAGATGCCACTTCCTGTGCACTGCCTGTGTAAAACAGGGCAGCACAGCACAAAGAACACAGGGAAATTCAACCTCCTCCAGACCTTCCCATTCACTTGTTCCCTGGTCTTCTCTTACCTGGCTTCTTTTGAAATGCCTGCTGTCCCTGTTATTCATCAGTCATTAATTCATTCAGTAAATCAGTGTGTATGTAGTGCCAACAGTGAACCGAGCAAAGCCTGTATCCTCATGGAGCTTAAGTTCTGGAGGCAGAAAGAGAGATGGTTGGACACTGCCAGATACTGGAACATGATGAACAGGGTGCTCTCCAGAGGAAAGGCTCTGACTTGCAGTGTTTGGTGCTTTCTGTGGTATAAACGCTCCTGTGATAGCTGATTTCAGCAAAGTTGGGAGAGGTGTTCAGTAGCACACCATAGTTACATGTCCACGACACAGATAAGATAGGTGTAAAAAACATCAAGAGTATAAATAATAGCAAAAGGTAGAAAAGTAATTAGGAAGTGATGGGTTTTCAGTATTATTACCTTGTTTTTTAATTTAATCCACAGTAAGTTTACATAATTTAGGTTTTTTGTTTTTTTGTTTGTTTGTTTTGTTTGTTTTAGTATTTTTATTGAATTCAGAGAGGAAAGGAGAGGGAGAGAGAAACATCAATGATGAAAGAATCATTAAATGGCTGCCTCCTGCATGCCCCTCACTGGGGATTGAGCCCACAACCTGGGCATGTGCCCTCGACTAGAATCAAACCTGGGACCCTTCAGTTCGCAGCCCAATGTTCTATCCACTGAGCCAAACCAGCTAGGGCTACATAATTTAGTTTTTAATAATGTCCATGTAGCCGAAACCGATTTGGCTCAGTGGATAGAGCGTCGGCCTGTGGACTGAAAGGTCCCAAGTTTGATTCTGGTCAAGGGCATGTATCTTGGTTGCGGGCATATCCCCAGTATGGGGTGTTCAAGAGGCGGCTGATCGATGTCTCTCTCTCATCGATGTTTCTAACTCTATCCCTCTTCTTTCCTCTCTGTGAAAAATCAATAAAATATATTTTTTTAAATAATGTTCATGTTTATAACAGCTCACTCTAAAATTTTATGAAAATGTACAATTTGGTTCTCCTGACCTAGAACAAGCTGGGCTCTAGCACATCAATGCAGATAGATAGATAAATAGATAGATAGATAGATAGATAGATAGATAGATAGGTTTTTAAAATATAATATAAAGAAAGGATAAATTAAAGAAAAATAAAGGAGAGAAAGAAATAAAGAATAATACAGGAGGTTGTCCTTTGGAAGATGACTACAGATCAAAAACTCTGAGGCTAACTCTGCCTCATTGCTCAGTGGTTAGAGCATCGGCCAGCGGATGGAAGTGTCACGGGTTCAATTTTCAGTCAAGGGCTCCTACCTCAGTTGCAGTTCCATTCCAGGTCCAAGTCAGAATACATTTGGGAAGTAACCAATCAGTGTGTCTCTAATAGATGTGTCTCTCTCCCTCTCTCCTTCTCTCCCTCTCTTCCTCTCTCCATCTCCCCTTCTCTCCCTCCTTTCCACTAATGGAAAAAATATTGTCCTGTGAAGATTTAAAAAATAACAAAAATTAAAACTCTGAGGCTCGAAATGGCCATCCAGCAACAGGATGCCTTCTACCACAAACCTGCGTAGCATAACCCATCAATATTTTAACACTTCCTATGACAGCAGCTCCCTGATAAAGAATCCCATTCTATCTTTGGATATTTCTGACAAGAAAAAAACTTGCTATTATTAAGTTATTCATCTATCTTCTTGAAGTTGTGGTTTTTAAATTAAGCTTTGTTAAGTCTTAGGAATTCTACAAATGGGCCGCAAAGATCGCAGATGCCTCAAAGTCTGATAAAGCGAGAGTTGGGAAGGTTGGATAGAGTGGGGACTCTGCAGCTTCTGCTCCTAACAAAGTAGTTGCATAATTTACTTAATTCTATATTGGCAATTTCTGTAAGTTTGTATTTGAGTTAAAACCAGAATGAAACCCACTGCTGTAATTGTATGTATTTATTACTTAGTATATATACTTACTAGCATATATGATATACTTGCACCAATTTGTAAATTTTCAAAATGATGTATATCCTTGTATCAGTGAGAACAGATAAGATTATGCACCAGTAACAACTAAGTGGTTTAATATGACATAAGTTTTGTTCTCATTTATGCAAATATACTCCTTGCCCAGTTGACACTACTCACTTTGGCTCATTTTAATTCATCATGGAAATTCACAAGTTAACTTGTAACTTCAAGAAAGAAGCAGAGAAGGGCATACTTCCCATGCTCAGAAGGAGTAGAAGTGAAAATATTACTGGGCAGTACTAATATCTACCATAACCTTCTAATTAGCCTTTACTATTTAGACCCACCTAATAGTTTTAACCAGGGACATACACAATTAGGTCTTTAAAAGTGCCTCATAAAATTCTGATATTTATCACTGTGACCATTCTTTATTCCCTATTGAAAAAGACATGGCTTTCCTCCACTTATAAATTTGACTTTTAACACATTCAAAGAGGTTATCAGTGACTACAATAGATGGAACTTACATGTTTCCATCTGAGTATAAAACCTTCAGAAAGAAACCACAAGTGGCAAAATTAATTCTTAGTAGAAAAGAGCCCACTCCAAAAGTTATGTACCTGAGTCTATCTGGGGACTTCTAAGTTCAAGCAAAATAACTAGTGTGCAAAGCCAGGAAAATATATATGAATAAGGAAGGAAAGAAAAACATATTAATGTATAGCCACTCAAGCTTTATTCCTATTGCAAAGATGAGTGTGATGCTCCACATTTCCAGCTAAAACCAAAAGTTACCCTCACACTTACTACACACAAATAAATGCTGAATGCCAGAATCGTTTTCTATCCTTCTCTTTCTCCTTTATCTTCCCTTCCCTTTTTCCTCTTCCCTCTTCTCTCTCCTCTCCCTTCCCCTTTTCACCTCTCCGCTCCCCTCCACTCCACTCCCTTTCCCTTTCCTTCTCTTCTCTTCCCCATCTCTCCCCTTCCCTTCCCCCTACCCTCTCCCTCCAACCCCCCACCCCCTTTTTGATTTTTATATAAGTTAGGTATTCTCAACTGTTCTACCTCAATTTGGAGGGTGATAGGAGCTTCTTAACATTCCAGAATAACCCTCTAGTACAGGATGGGTAAACTATAGCCTATGGACAGAACCCAATTTACACCTTGTTTGCATGACTGATCAGCTGAAAATGGCTTTTACATTTTGAAAGGTTTAGAAAAACAAAAAGAATGACAAATATGCAATGGTGACCATATGTGGCCTGCAAAGCCTAAATTATTTACTATATAGATCTTTAAAGAAAAAAAAAATGCCTATTCCTGCTCTAGGATGTAAAGCCCCATATTGCTTCAAGTTCAATAATTCCATGAAATCCTATCAAGATTTTAGGAAGCATAAACAAATTTTGCAAGGAAGCATCCCAAGAACTTATAGATATACCTCGCTCCTAGAGACAACTTTTCCAAAGTAAAAAGGCTTGTGAATTTCTGGGAAATAATGGACTTTAAGAAAGAAAATTTTCCATTGTTATGAAGAGGTTGTTAAAAATTCCCCAAGTGGCAAAATTAGCAATTCTTCTGTAAACCAGGCATTCCTCTGTGGAGATGAGTACAGAATATTTTATGGTAATCCAGATGTAAAATGTGATGAAATGTTAATAGTCAGATTTTCATAAATATGATACTGTCATCATTGTAAGAGTTTTCACAATTAGTTCCAGAAAGATGTAGTATATAAAAAGAATAGATGAGAAATTGTTATAAAATCTCAGGAAAAGGAAACTAAGGGAGAATCTTTTAAAGTCTTCAGGACAGAAAACAAACCTCACCAAGATACTGTTGAGATAGATCGATAGATGATGATAGATAGATAAATGTTTCCAAGAATATTATAGACAAAAGTACAGGTGAATGATTCTTTCAACATGTGACTCTATCAATTAGAATATAGTTTGCTTCCAATAACAGAAAATCCAATGAACAGTAAAAATAAGACATTAATTATTTACTTATACCTGGGAGAGGCAAACCAGAGTTCTTTCTGCTGCTTAACAGCATCATCAGGAACCAGCCTCTTCCCATCCTTGTTGTCCACTACCTCAGTGTACTCTCTTTTTGCCTTGTAGGCACAGCATGACTACTACAGTAGTCATAAATAGTATCATTTCACCAATATCCCAAGAAAAAAGTAAAGGGAAGTAAACTATTTTTCTTGGAAGGTCCTCAGTATTCTTTATCTTAGGTATTCTTTGCCATAACAGGGTCAGATACAAGTACTTGGCTTTTCAACTTCAAGTGTAAAGGGACAAGAGATAAAAGAAGAAAGGGATAGGAAATGCTTTGGGGTTATCAACCAATCAGCCCAACTCATATTCAGGATCATTAGCCCAAAATCTACCAAACAGGTTTTTTGTAAGATGAGATTGTAAAATGACAAGAATGGTTTTAAAAAAGAGAATATATTGGTGCACAAATTGGATATATGTGGAATATTTTTTGTTAGAGTGTGTGTGTGTGTGTGTGTGTGTGTCTCCTATCTAATAAAAGAGTGATATTCAAATTAGCCATCACACCAACACACAAGATGGCTGCCCCCATGTGGTCAAAGATCCTGCCCCCATATGGACACAAGATGGCTGCCACAAGATGGCCAGCAGGGGAGAGCAGTTGGGAGGGATCAGGCCTGCAAGGGAGGACAATTGGGGTGGTCAAGCCTGCAGAGGAGGGAAGTTGAGGATGACCAGACCTGCAGGGAAGGGCAGTTGGGGGTGACCAGGCCTGCAGGGGAAGGAAGTTAGGGGAAATCAGGCTGGCAGGGGAGCAGTTAGGCATCAATCAGGCTAGCAGGGGAGTGCTTAGAGGGTGATCAAGTTGGCAGGCAGAAGTGGTGAGCAGCAATCAGGAAAGCAAGCAGGTGAACAGTTAGGTCAGCAGTCCTGGATTGTGAGAGGGATCCCAGATTGGAGAGGGTGCAGGCTGGGCTGAGGAACACACACCCCAATGCACGAATTTTATGCACTGGGCCTCTAGTGTGTGTGTGTATACTTAATGATGTCATTTCTAAAAATATATGAATATATTTTAGAACATTCCTGTATAAATGACTTTAGGGAAAATGTTTAACTCGTATAAGAAATTCAATCTTATTCTTTTATATTTCGATATAATTAACCCTTTAATATTTTTGTATACATATTGCTGTCAGTATTTTTATAAGCAGTACTATCCAATTCACTTAAAAAGTATAATCTCCAGATTTAACTCCTAATAAATTTAAACAGCTTTCTTTAAGCAAACTCACATTAAAATATTTACTATATCTCATCATTAAGAATTTTTTTCAAAGTATCATTTGTATGGTTTATTATATAATTTTAAGTATGTTTATTTACATGACATCAACAATAAAGCCTATGGCCATTTTTTATCTTCATGTCAACTATGTGAAAGGTGCTCTAATAAAGAAAACAAACAAACAAACAAACAACAACAACAACAACAACAAAAAACAACTCAGAAGATAGATCTTTGCAGGAAGTAATTGACTAAGTTTACAAAAAGAGAGGGAACGGCGGGGAGACTAAATTCTTAGATTTGGTCTCTATTTCCATTCCACAATTTCATTCATTTCCAAAAATTACCATCATTTTATATAAAAGGCATTTTATATAAAAGATGGAGAAAATGAATGCTTGTCCCTTCTAGAGTCATTGCTTAGCAAAGACAACTGTAACACTAGGTTGAAAGTGATAAGTAGAATAAGGGAAACATGAACAATTACAAAATGTTACAACAGTGCAGTTCATCGTGACCAGGCACAGAAGGAAGAAGCTATGGTGCTCATATTGGGATTAATAAAATGTTAGAATCAACAGAAGTAAAAGGTATGTGATGAAATTATAGGGATTTAACATTAGAGATATGGGTAGCTATTAATCAAAAAGATGCAAGAAGTTCACACTTTGCTGGCAATGGAGAATCATCAACATTTTTTTACAAGGGAGTTAGATCATCAGTCAGAACTGGGGTCCAGGAAGAAAAACCTGGTCAGATGAATTTGCAAATAAATGAGATATACTGAAGTGATGGGGGTCTGAACCAGTACAGGCACAGTAGAACAATAAGGAAGGGTCAGAGGGGAGAGACAGAATGGCAAAAGAGAGGAATATGAATTCTGCAGAAGATGAATCAAGAATAATAGACACACATAAGATGCTCAGCTTCATTAGATATCAGGAAAATGCAAATTAATATCACTATGAAAACAAAACTTGAGTACTAAGTGAGAATAAAAGTATGGAACAATCCAAATACCAATGCATGACTGTTGGCATAAATTAATATAACTACTACGGGAGAAAAAAAACCACTTGGCATTATTTTGCAAAAGTGAAAATATAAATATACAGTCCAACAATTCCATTCCTAGACATATGCCCTAGAGAAGCTATTTAAGATGTGAACCTGGCAGAAAGAAAGAAAGAGAGAAAGGGAAGAAGGAAAAAATGGGAAAGGAAAGTAACAGAAGGAGAGGGAGAGAGAGAAAGAGAGAAACAATTTAAGTTTACATCCATTGGAGAGTGGATGAATAAATTAAGCTATAGTCATAAATATAGTACTAATAGTCATAAGTCCCATGTATGGATGGATAGCAAACCATAAAGGAGAACTAAAAAGCATGTAAACATTATATGCAGTATGGTGACATTTACATAAAATTCAAACAACATGTGACCATTCAATGTTTAGGAAGACACATATATGTGATAAAATTATAACGAAATCTAATAGAAAAAGAAGTATAATATTTGGAATAGGTAATATCTATTACCTATTGAAGGGAGGGAAAAGAAAATGATAGACCAGGAATGCAGTAGTACTCTTTATCTGCAGGGGGTATGTCCCAAGCCCCCACCCCCAGTAGATGCCTAAAACCAGGGACAATACCAAATCCTATACTGCTTTTTCCCTATAGATACATTTTTATAATGAAGTTTAATTATAAATTAAGTACAATAAGAGATTGCCAATAATAACTAATAATAAAATAGAACAATCATAAAAATAAAATAAATAAGCTTTCCATCTGGACAGGCCTGGGCAGGGGCAATCAGAGGGAGCTGGGGGTCCCCTGTGCAGGCCAAAAGCATCGGCCAGAGGCTTTAGACCTGGGTAGGGGCGGAACCGAATGTGGGAGGCTATTGGCCATCGGTGAGAACTACAGAGGAAACACATTTTCTGACTGCTCATTGGCTAAGCTCCCTGGATGCCACTGCTAATATTCTTAGTAACTTGGGTAATAAGAATCCAAAACGGTGATCTAGGGTTTTTCCACCACACTTCTGGAGAAAAAAACAAAGGTTTGCTGCTGAAGGGCTAAGAAATATCATATCCTACCCTAGCAGGTTTGGCTCAGTGGATAATGCCTCAGTCTGCCGACCACAGGGTCTGGGTTCAATTCTGATCAAGGGCATGTACCTAGGTTGCAGGATCCCCTCCCTGGCAGGGGCCCAGGTCAGGGCTCATGCAGGAGGCAACCAATCACAGTGCTCCTCTCACTTTGATGTTTCTGTCTTTCCCTTTCTCTTCCACATTATCTAAAAGTCAATGGAAACATAAGAAAGAAATGTCATATCCTACAAAAAACACATCTTGAAAATACCTAAAGAAAATTATCATTTTTTTTTCATGGTGAAGGGACTGGAATCTGTGTTAATGAAACCACTTTGGTGGCTGTGGTGACTGGCACTAGCTGCAGCAGCAGGGTGATGGTGCTGGTGCCTTCCCCTGATCAGCACTGTCACCTCCCACAAAGGGAGGCCAGACTGCAGCTTAGGCCTGCTCCCAAAGGGACATCCCCTGAGGGCTTCTGTATGTGAGAGGGGCAGGTTGGGCTGAGGGATCTCCCATCCCCAGTGGACGAATTTCGTGCACGGAGATCTTAGTACTGTAATAAAAATTATGTGAATGTGCTCTCTCAGAAAACTACCATGAATTCCTTTTTCTTCACAATTTCACTGAGAGAAGATTCCTTCTTACCATAGACCATAGCAACCTCAACATATATGTTTTCTTATTAAATTATGAACTTTAAGGAAGCACTTTATGGTTTCTTTTCAGCATAGCAGAATTGCCAGCATTACTGCTTTTGCACTTTTGGGCCATTATTAAGTAAAATAAGGGTTACTTGAACACAAACACAGGGATCCCATGACAGTCAATCTGATAACCGAGGCAACTACTAAGTGACTTGCAGACAGACCACATGTACAGTGTGGAAACTGAGCAAAGTGATGATTCCCATCCTCGATGGAACAGAACAGAATGGCTCAGGATTTCATTACACTACTCAGGACAGCACACAATTAAAACTTATGAACTGTTTATTTCTGGAATTTTCCATTTAATATTTTCAGACTGCAATTGATGGCTGGTAACTGAAACCTTGGAAAGTGAAACCATGGAAAAGGGGGAAGGCTAGGTTATATAAGAGACTCCAGCTCTATTGGTAACCTCATTTTTAAACTGGGTGGTTAGGTAAATGAAGTCATTTATCCTATTTGTACCTTATTTTTCTATTTTCTATTGTACTTATTCTTCAATATCTATGATGAATCTTTCACAGTACAAAACGTGGATATTGTGGCCCCAACTTATCCAAATATGCATTTCAGGAGTGGAATGCTCCACAGGTGACTCTCGTGGATGCCAGGATGAGAACCACTGTTCTAGGAAGGAAAAACTGGGAAGAGAGCAACAATGTTAGGTTGGAAGACAGGAGTATAAAATGACACTCAGTTTTGAGCTTGTTTTCTAGAAAGAGAAACAAGTACTGCTATAACCAAAATAGGGAATTCAGAAGAATTGAGTTAAGAAGAACTATGGACAAGATAAATTTAAGGTACAAGTAGGACCAAGAACACTTGTTGAAGGTAACTAGATAAAGCAGTTAATTTTTCAGTAAATTTTCACTAAATGAAGAATTTTTATTTGTCTAAGGATCGAAACTGGGGAAAATAGATTTCTTTGGGAGGTAGCTTCCAGCCCCAAGAACAATTATAGAGAATCTATGCTACTTTCCTAAAAATAATAAGGCAAGAGAACTTATGAAGCTGCTTTAAAATTAATGTGTGTGGTTTTTTTTTTTTAAATGAATCAGAATAGGATTAGAGTTGCCCAAACCTTCAATCTTTCTCTCAAGGGATATTCCTGTGCTTATCTGCAATGAACGGGATAATTGTTGCTACAGTAATTAACTCTCCTACAATCTTGAGCAAGAATAAAAAGGCTGCTGTTGATAAATGCTTTCCAGGGACAGCATGAGCTGTGTGCCATGTGTCTAAGGTAGAATTGGAGTTACCATTACAGGACAAGTGCCCTGTCCCCTGTTCCACACTAATCTCTCCTCAGTGGATTCACACAAGCTGTAGGGTTTGCAAATTATGGTCAGGATACCTGAAATTCTTTATTATGATTCCAAGTAGCTGAATGGATTCTGAGGCTCTAGGGGAAGTAATTCTCCTTGCTATGCACCCTCATGCATCCCTATTAATTGTGACTTATCTTATGGGGATATAAGCAAGAGTCCAAAAGTAAATTTGTGCTGATCAAATTCTTCACTTACCCTGCTTTTCCTCAGAGCTAAAAGTGGATGAGGGAATAATTATCACTGTATTTACTTCAATTAGTACATCTTTGGAGCAATCAATATTCCATATGCATTTCTTTATTATACCAAAACATTGAGGTAAATATTATCTTCATTTTTCAGATAAAGAAAATAGGGATTAATTATATTTCCTGTCATCTTACTGCTATCAAGGAGTAGAGGCTGAAATAAAACCTAAATCAGAGGAGTTAAAAATATTTTAAAACCAATGTAGTTCCATCTCATTTAAAACCTATGTCCTTATTCTGCCTCTGTAACTACTGTTAAGGTAATTTTCATGGCCCCATTGAAGATATTGTACTAATATACATTTCTGGCCTCTGAGTGAGAAAGCAATGATTCAATGAATCATTATGACTTCATATTTTACTTTAACCATAAAATGAAATTATTTTAATTTCAAATAGTACATATCCTAACTTACAACATTTGAAGCTCCACTTCTTATTTTCGGTAGTGAATTATTGAGATTGGTTTCAGTCATTCAAGGAGATGGATATGATTATTCAGAGATAATCCATTCTTTATCTTAAAAGATATTTCCTTCTGTATGTCTGAGAAAATGGGGAACTAGCCAACTCAAATATACTATAGTTCTCTGTACCTCACTTATAGGATCTTGACTGTACTTTCACCCTAATCACTGTCTCTAAAAGATAAATATTGTCACTATTACTTCTACCTTTTAAAGACTGATCAAATTTGAAAATAATCACTTATTTGCCCGCCTAGCTCCTCCAATGAAGTATTTGATAGCAAAGACCTTTTCTAAACAAATCTTTCAGGGGTTTTTTCTCTATCATCTCCTGCTATTTATGATACTTTTCTTATTGCTTTCCTTAAGAATATTTTTATTTAATAAATCTTTATTGTTCAGATTATTACATTTGTTCCTCTTTTTTTCCCCTATAGTTCCACTGTACCTGGCTCCCAACCCTCCATCTGCCTTTACCTCCTCCCTCATTGTCCTTATCCATAAGTGTATAATTTTTGTCCAGTCTCTCCCTGCACCCTCTTCACCCCTTTTCCCCTGAGAATTGTCAGTCCACTCCCTTTCTATGCCCCTGATTCTATTATATTCACCAGTTTATTCTGTTCAGATTTTTTAAAATATATTTTGTTAAAAAATATATTACAGAGAGGAAGGGAGAAGGGTAAAGAGTTAGAAACATCGGTAAGAGAGAGAGATCAATCAGCCATCTCCTGCACGCCCCCTACAGGGGATGTGCCCGCAACCAGGATACATGCCCTTGACCAGAATCGAACCTGGGACCTTTCAGTCCTCAGGCCAATGCTCTACCCACTGAGCAAACCAGTTTCCACTGTTCATCAGATTTTTAATTCACTTGATTTTTAGATTTACTTGTTGATAGATATGTATTTGTTGTTCATAATTTTTATCTTGACCTTCTCCTTCTTCTTCCTCTTCTTAAAGAGTACCTTTCAGCATAATACTGGTTTGGTGTTGATGAACTCTTTTAGCTTTTTCTTATCTGTGAATGATAGCTTTGCTGGGTGGAGTAATCCTGGTTGTAGGTTCTTGCTATTATTCATCACTGAATATTTCTTGCCACTCCCTAGTTTCTGTTGAGAAATCAGCTGACAATCATATGGGGGCTCTCTTATATGTAATTAACTGGTTTTCTCTTGCTGCTTTTAATATTCTCTCTTTGTCTTTTGCTCTTGGCATTTTAATTATGATGTGTCTTGGTGAGGTCCTCTTTGGATTCCTTTTATTTGGGGTTCTGTGCATTTCCTGGATTTGTAAGTCTGTTTCTTTCACCAGATGTGGGAAGTTTCGGTCATTATTTCTTCAAATACGTTTTCAGTATCTTGTTCTCTCTCTCCTTCTGGCACCCCCATAATTCTGATATTGGTACACTTGAAGTTGTCCCAGAGGCTCCTTACAATTTTTGAATTCTTTTTCTTTTTGCTTTTGTAGTTGAGTGTTTTCTGCTTCTTTGTATTTCAAATTTTTTACTTGATTCTTGCATTCCTCTAGTCTGCTGTTAGTTTTCTGTATAGTATTTTTTTTATTTCAGTCAGTGTATGTTTAATTTCTAGTTGGTCCTTTTTCATCTCCTCTTGGGTTTCACTAAATTTATCCATCTTTTCTAGGAAATTCTTGAAAAACTTCATAACTGTGGTTTTGAACTCTATATCCAGTCATTAGTTTGTTTTCCTCATTCCTTTTGTTTGTGATCTGTTCCTTTATCTCCACATTTTTGCTACGCTGGGAGAATTTCTGTGCTGGAGTCAGCCTTATGATACAAGATTTGCAAAATTACAAAAGCCTCTCTGTTGAGCTTGGATGGGGTGGAGTCTGAGGTCTGAGAAGACAGCCTTGGCTTCCAGTCAGTCTTGCCCTACACAGCCCCTGGGTCTCAGTGTCCCTCGGTAATCACTGCAGCCCGCTCTGTGTGCACATGTGCATCTCCAGACCTCTGTCTTTCCAGTTCTTGTGTGCTCTGGGAACCCGTATGTGTCTGGGTCTCCAGGTTCTTGCCCCAAACTGGGGTTTAGTGCAGACAGAAGTGGATTTCAGCACAATTGAGAAAGCCAGCGGCACAATCAGCAATTCGATCTCTCTACATGCAGTGGTGTGCATGTCTCCAGACCTCTGCCTTTTTGCAGTTCCCCTAAGTTTCTGTGCACTCCTCCCTTTTCATGCCAGTCCAGACGCTCCCTGTATGAGTCTCGCCAGGAGCTGGGGTTCAGTGCAGTCGGATCTGGGGTTCAGTGCAGTCAGGAGTTTCTATCTCCCTCCTGCAATAGGAAGCCAGCCAGGCACTCCACGGCCAATCCTCTCCACATGCGTGTTTCTGTATCTCAGCTTTTTGAAGCTCCTCTGAGTCTCCGTGAGCACCTCTTTCCTTCTAGTTGTAGAATTTCCATCAGCCAGCTTTCCTGTGGTTCTGGATCATGTCTGTTCTGTCTTTTAGTTGTAGTTTTGAAATTGCTGTGTGAGGCAGCAGTTTAGGTGTTCACCTATACCGCCATCTTGGTTTTTCCTCCTGAATTTATTTTCTTAATCTGATTTCTCTATAACTGTACATTCCTAGGGCCATTCTTTATCTAATTTAACTATGATAGTAAACATTTTTTTTCCTATTTACAGAATAATTAAAAACAACAATGTAACGGAGATTGAGAAAGATATCAGAGAAAGGCATATTAGAAGCATCTAAGACTCAGTAACACAAATAGCAAAGTCATTCAGAATGAGCTCTTAAGTTAGACTAATCTCTGTGGTGCCAGCTTTATAGGAGGATTATAGATACCCATTCTGTTGTACTTAGAAGTGGTCATGTGACTTAACAGAAGTTCTAAAGCCATCATGTGATTCTATTGCTTTTATGACAACCATCAATCTTTCAAGTGAAGACTATTCTGCAAGACTAATCCCAGAGTGAAATCTGCATGTAGCACAATGGTATCCAACTCATAATGAACATGAAGTGTGAATAAAAAACAAACTACATTGGGTTTAGTTTTGGAAGCCACTGAAATTCGGGGCTATTTTATTACTTCAGCATGCCCTAGCTTGTCTTAACTCTTACTATCCCTTGCTTCACTGAGCTCACAGTCTGGTGGTAGGAAAGGAACTTAAGCAAATAACAACATAATGAATAATAATTCCTGTAAGCTTCAGTTTCTTTGAATGCATAACATAGATGTAGAGAACTTAAGTAGACAATGTATGTAAAATTCTCAGCTTTTATAACATGAGTATAAAACATCTATAAAATAACAAGCTCTTAAATAGATGAGGAAAATACAGTTCTGGCCTTTGAGTTATATCCCAATATTTATAGGAAAGACACAAAAATAACAAAAAAGAATTACAGTTCAGTGCATATGTTGCTGGGAACACAAGACAGGAACAGATTACTTTGCTAGGTAAAGGGACAGTATCAAGAATGAAGCAGGGAAGAGAAAGGGGCATGAGAAACAAAGTGAAAGCCTAAAAAAAGGCCACAGCATTGTAGAGAAATGACAAGTAATTTAATAAAGCTAAAGAACAGAACATCAATAGGAAAGAAACAAAACACCAGAGAAGGCATTTAGGCAGAGTCCTGGGGTGGGGAGTGGGGGACATTAATGTGCCAGGCCAAGCGTCCAGTTTTATCACTCAGGAAGCTACTGAAGAATTTTAAATGGGGAGGTAACCACAGCCAGGTTTGTATTCCAGAAGCATCCTCAGAAGGCAGTGTTGAGGGTGGGAGAGCACAATTGGGAGACAGTGGAGACATTCTAAACGAGGTTTGATGAGAGCAAAACCAATGGCAGTGACAGCTTAGCAATGAATTTAGCTTTGTTTTCTGGTAAGTAAAGCAGAAGAGTCCTGATATACCTGATAAGGGAAATGTTATAGATTTAGCTGGACAAAAATTTTCCTGAGGTGTTAGCCTTTTAAGAATGATGGTAGTATATGGATCCTTATAAAATGTAAGTCAAATGGCACAATGAAAACACCTTTAATTATAACTTTGCAAAAGATATTTTTATCATATATGTTATTGTGAGAATAAATTGTGCATATTTGTTTAAAATAGAGGGAAGGTTAAATATGTCAAATAAAATGCAACTACTAAAAGATAACTATCATTAATTTTTAGAGGATAGTCTTCTAGTTCCTTTTGCTCACACACACACACAAAATACAGACACAATTCTGTTTTTAAAGAAAAGCAAATTTATATATAGAATCTAGCCAACATGTCAATAAGAGTTACAATAATAAATAAAGAGGAGGGCTAGAATTTGACATATCACAGTTGGAAAATAATAAAACCAATTCATGTGTACACACCAATGACTTAAGACTCCTCAATAAACCACACACACACACAATGGTCTTTATGATTTTAATCATAAGTAGTAAAATATTCTCTCAAATTAGACAATTGTTTCCAATTTTTGCCCACTATAATAATTATGTGATTAGCATATTTGTTTATAATTTTTTCTGAAAAATCTTTGGTTATTACCTTAGATTAAGTGAAATTGAGTATAAATCTTGTATGGTTATTGATACAATTATGATTTACCTTTGAAAAAATATTGTACCAATTTATATTTTTAATCACAATTTAAAAGATCCTTTCACTACAAATTCTCCAGCACTAGCTCTTCTTCCTTCTGAAACCTTTCCTGAATTATCAATTTGGCAGCAAAAATATAGTGCCCTCTTGTTTTAACTTGCATTGTTTTGATTGCTATAGAAAAAGAATGTATTTTCAAATGTTTATCAGCTGTTAGGGTTTTGTATCATCATAATCTTCCCCCTTCCCCTCCAACACACACTACATACACACCCACAGCCCCTCTTTCTCTCTCTCTCTCTCACATACACACTCACAGAGTACATTAATAATCACTAAAAATGAAGCAGGAATTACAATAACAAAAAAAATAGCTTTCCTAATATTTAGGCTGATGAGAAAAGACAATTTTAGATAACAATTGAAAATCTTAAGACTCTACTAAAATTAAAACATAAGCAGCAGAGATGCATCCAAAGAAAACAGAAAATAATGAAAAAGCTGACCTATGTTTGTTTTTTTTCTCTCCCAACTTTTAAGAATACAATAAGTAAATCCTCACCTCTCAGAATAGAACAAGAAATGGGGAATTGGCCAAAATTACTCCAGCTGAAGTCCTTTATGTAGAAGCATGAGATAGGGAAATAGAGCCCATTCCTTCCATAAACCATACGTACAATGATTTTATTGACTGCCTTTATGTTTCTGGCCCATTTTATTTCCAGGCAAATAGAATTTTTATTATTGACTTAAGAGAACATTTTATTTAATAAGGATCATACACACATCAAATGTTTTTTCATTTTTTTAGCTTATAACTTTATTGAACAGAAACTCTTAATATCCCAATGAATCTTACTTAAAAAATCTTTTTATTTTAGAATAAATTTAGATTTACAGAAAATGTACAAAATGTCACAGGATTCCACTATACACCCCATCCATTTTCCCACTAACTATTTTACTGTTCTAAGACCCAACCCTAAATACCATATTGCATTTAATTTCAGTTTGATTTTTTTATTGTTCAATACCCTTTTTATTTTTTTATTAATGTGTTACATGTATACATATCTTCCCATTGCCCCTCTCTCCCAGGCATACCCTAACCCCCCAGTGTCTTGTGTAATTGGTTATGCTTATATTCGTGCATACAGATCCTTTGGTTGATCTCTTATCTACCCCACCTCTCCTTAAGCTTCCTGCTGTAATTTGACAGTCTGTTTGATGCTTTACTGCCTCTGTATCTATCTTTTTGTTCATCAGTTTACAATGTTCTTTATTATCCACAAATGAGTGAGATCATGTGGTGTTTCTCCTTCATTGACTGGCTTATTTCACTTAGCAAAAGGCTCTCCAGTTCCATCCAGGTTGCTGCAAATTCCTTCTTTTTTATGGCATCATAGTATCCCATTGTGTAGATGTACCATAGTTTTCTGATCCACTCTTCTGTTGAGGGGAACCTAGACTGTTTCCAAATTGTAGCTATTATAAATTGTGCTGCTATGAACATAGGATGATTTTTAATGTTAGTTTTACTCATTTTTTGTTTAATCTAAAGAGCCAAGGGTGTTCAAATCCTTCTCCCAAACTGATCAATTGTTTGATAAGTAATTGTGTTCTCCATTGACTTGAAATACCAACTAATACATAACTTTCAAACGGATAGTTCTTAAATTAAATTCCTACAAAAGCAGAGATGCAATCTTTTAAATTTTTTATTTATTGATTGATTTTAGAGAGAGATAAAGAAGAGAGAGCGGGAAACATAGATTTGTTGTTCCATTTATTTATGTACTTATTGGTTGGTTCTTGTATGTGCCCTGACTAAGGTCAAACCTGAAATCTTGGTATATTAGAATGATGCTCTAACCAACCAAGGTACCTGGCAAGGGAAGAGATGAGAAATTTAATTTTGATTTTCAAAACACAAAATATGTCCTCAAAAATGTGTGTTTTATGAAGAATAAATATATTTATCCCAGAAGGTATAATAATTTTAGTATAGCCATATACTTTCTGATAATGTAGAAGAATCAAGCTATTCCATAAGTAGGTATTTATAGCTGGTATATATGTAATAGCCTATATCAAGGAAGAACCTAAATCCCAATGAATAGAAATCTTGATAAACAAATTGTGGAATAAAAAGAAATGGCATTGAGTTGAGTGTATGTAAAAGAATACAGGAGAATCCAAGATGGTGGCATAGGTAAACACCTACACTGCTGCCTCGCACAACAATTTCAAAACTACAACTAAAAGACAGAACGGACATGATCCAGAACCACAGGAAAGCTGGCTGAGTGGAAATTCTACAACTAGAAGGAAAGAGAGGGGCTCACAGAGACCCAAAGGATCTGTAAAAAGCTGAGGTACAGAGAAGGGCATGTGGAAATAACGGTTGTCATAGAACTTGGCTGGCTTTCTCTGGCGGGAGGGAAACGGAGACTCCCAAAGGCATTGAACCCCTTATCCTACGACACTAAACCCCAGATCCAGCAGAAACTCATATGGGGGGAATTTGGACTGTGAAAAGGGAGAAGTGGACAGAAATTTAGGGGAGTCGCAAAAGATCAGAAGTCTGGTGGCGTGCACAGCACTGTGCTCAGAGGACCGACTGCTGATTGTGCCGCTGGCTTTCACAAGTGGGCAGGAGACAGACCCTCCCAATTGTGCCATTTCTAACTCCACTAAACCCCGGTTTCGGGAGAAACCCTGGGGACCCAAACTCAAACGGTCCCGGAGCACAGGGGAGCCAGAGGGGCAGCAGTCTAGAGGCACTGTGAGGGCGCATACGCCTGTGCACGCACAGGGACCACTCCAGCTATTACCCAGTCACGTGAGACTCAGGGGCCGTGGAGGGCAGGGCCGAATGGAAGGCCCCAAAGACTCCACCCATCCCAAGCTCAACAGAGAGGCTTTTGCAGTTTTGCAAGTCTGATATCATAAGGCTGAATCCAACACAGAAGTTTTCCCAGCATAGTGAAAATGCCAAGACAAGGGAAGGGATCACAAACAAAAGAAATGGAGGAAAACAAACAACTGGATATAGAGTTCAAAACCACACTTATAAGGTTTTTCAAGAATATCCTAGAAAAGTTGGATAAAGTTAGCGAGTCCCAAGAGGAGATGAAAAAGATCCAACTAGAGATGGAAAAGGACCAACTAGAATTTAAACATAGACTGACTGAGCCGAAACCAGTTTGGCTCAGTGGACAGAGCATCGGCCTGCGGACTGAAAGGTCCCAGGTTCGATTCCAATCAAGGGCATGTATCCTGGTTGCAGGCACATCCCCAGTAGGGGGCGTGCAGGAGGCGGCTGATCAATGTCTCTCTCTCATCAATGTTTCTAACTCTCTATCCCTCTCCTTTCCTCTCTGTAAAAAAATTAATAAAATATATTTAAAAAATTATTTAAACATACACTGACTGAAATAAAAAATATTATACAGAGACCTAACAGCAGACTAGAGGAACTCGAGAATCAAGTCAAAAATTTGAAATATAAAGAAACAGAAAACACTCAACAGGAAAAGCAAGAAGAGAAAAGAATCCAAAAATGTGAAGATAATGTAAGGAGCCTCTGGGACAGCTTCAAGCGTACCAACATCAGAATTGTGGGGGTGCCAGAGGAAGTAAGAGAGCAAGATACTGAAAACCTATTTAAAGAAATAGTGACTGAAAACTTCCCACATCTGGTAAAAGAAATAGACTTACAAGTCCAGGAAGCACACAGAACCCCATATAAAAGGAATCCAAAGAGGACTACACCAAAACACATCATCATTAAAATACCAAGAGCAAAAGACAAAGAGAGAATATTAAAAGCAGCAAGAGAAAAACAGTTCATTACCTACAAGGGAGCACCCACATGACTGTCAGCTGATTTCTCAACAGAAATGATACAGGCCAGACGGGAGTGGCAAGAAATATTCAACGTAATGAATAGCAAGAACCTACAATCAAGAATACTCTATCCAGCAAAGCTATCATTCAGAATTGAAGGCCAGATAAAGAGATTCACAGATAAGAAAAAGCTAAAGGGGTTCATCAACTCCAAACCAGTATTATATGAAATGCTGAAAGGTACTTTTTAAGAAGAGGAAGAAGGAAAAGGTAAAAGATAAAAAATTATGAACAACAAATACGTATCTATCAACAAGTGAATCTAAAAATTTGATCAACAGAATAAACTGGTGAATATAATAGAAACAGGAGCACAGGAAGGGCGTGGACTGATAATTCTCAGGGGGAAAGGTGTGAGGGTTTTACAGGGAAAGACTGGACAAAAACCATACACCTATGGATGAGGTCAACGGAAGGAGGTAACTAATGATAGAGGGAATGGTGGGAGCCGGGTGGAGGGGAGCTATGAAGGAGAAAAAAGAGAAACAAATGTAATAATCTGAATAATAAAGATTTAATTAAAAAAAGAATACATATTGTGTGAGTCAATTTATATAAAATTCTAAAACTACAAATTAAGAAAGGAGATCAGTGCTTGCCAATGCCTGGGGGAGAGGAAAGAATAGACTGCAAATCAGCAGGAAGAAAGCTTTTAGAATAATAGAAATATCTTGATTGTTGTAGTAGTCACACAAGTTAATATGTTTGTCAAAAATCACCAAATTGTAGACTTTAAGTGAGGATAATTGGTTGTACATAACCAATACCACAATAAAGTCATTTTTAAAATATTGTAGATGGTACACAAAATAATACATTGCTTATAAGAATATATACAGCCACTCATCCTTGATCAATTTATGTCATCTTTATAAATTTCTGTTTTCCTGTGTTCTCTACATCACACACACATACATACATATTTACACACACCCATACATATGCTATGACAGTGTGCTGCAAATAAATTTAGTTATAGGGACAAAGGAGCCAAAAAGATTCAAATACTAGTACCAATCTAGAAAACTAGAGGAAGAGAATAATGATATGTCTCTTGAGCAATTTCTGTCATCCAGCAACTGCCTCAAGCGAGGTTTTGGTGAGCAACATACTTTAGTCAATTCATAATTGAATTTTCTGTCAGGTGCCCAGAGTGCCACAGCCCTTCTGTTCACCCAGCTCTCTACCCTGGGTATTACCCAAGCTCAAAACTTGGCCTTCTTCATGGTTCTGTCTGAATTCTAAACCTTTGCTTCAGAGCCCAAATATAACCCCAGCTTCTACTATCACTGCAACGTTGAAGACTCATAACTCTTATTTTTCACATCTCTTCCCTGCTGCCAATGGGATATACTATTTTCCAAACTTCTATCCCAATTCAAATTCATTCTTTCTAATCATATCTTTTTCCAAACCAATGCCCTTTCATATTCTTTCATTACTGCCAAGGAAATAAAAATTACTCTGAAGTTGTTTGCGGTTCAGCCTCCACTTTTTAAAAATTGTAATTCCTGCCAATTTGACCATCAGGTCTTAATTTGCTATCAATGGCAGTGATTCTTTGAAACTATAGAGGACCCTCTCTCCTCAGGAAAATACCACACCGTACACTTCAACATTTTTAACACAGTTTTGCATACTAGTATGAGTTCCAGGGGACCCCCACCCCCAACCAAAAACATATAGATCTCTATAGTGTTTACTTCTAAAATCCTGTTTCTCTGTTGTGGCTCTATCTTCAGCATTCCAGAACCCCTTTCCAAGCACTTTACAGATTATTTGTTTTTGTGTGCTGCACAAATCTCTCAAATTTGGGGTGTTCAAAAGTCAACCCACCACTTCCTCATCCCAAACTGCACCTTTGTCTTCAGTAACTAAAATTAATGAAAATAGTTTAAGTCATTCAATAATAGTTAAAATAACTAATTAAAATAGTATTGAATATTATTATTGATTTATTTCTCCCCACACCGCTCACATTTAAATGATCATTATGATGGCCAGATACAATTGAAAATGGTTTAAATACAGATTCATTTGCCAATGCAGTAAATAGATTTCTGACACCTGGCCTATATATACACTCAAGTCTTTTCTGTATGAATGTAAAACGAGTGATTCATTCCTTTTCAGTTTTGTCACAAATACTCTATATCCTCAATGCCTTATTCTTGGATTCCCTCAGGGGCCTCTAACTCTCTTCTTGTTCCCAATATTTTTCTAGCTCACCATGTCTTAAAATAGATTTCTCTTTCTTCACCAGCCCCCTACAGAAACTTCAGCATCCTTATCCTCATTCTTAAGTCTTTCTATTCCTGGTGCAGCCTTTCGAGGGTTGACTGGACCTTTTAGAAAGTGTTTTCTAGTCAAATCGAAAATGAAAAGTTGAGAGAATAACTGGTTACGGCTTTACTCTTTCCTTACCTCTCCTACCCAGTCCCACAGCTGTTACCTGTATTTTCCTGGGGGACTTGACTTTTTTTAAATATGTTTTTAATTATTTCAGGGAGGAAGGCAGAGGGAGAGAGAGATAGAAACATCAATGATAAGAGAAAATCCTTGATCTCTTGCCTCCTGAATGCAACACTGGAGGTAGAGTGCACAATCTGGGAATGTGCCCCAACGAGGAATTGAACTGTGATCTCCTGGTTCAAAGGGCCACACTCAACCCCTGATCCATACCAGCAGGGCTTACTGGGGGACTTTAGAATAGAGCTTCCCAACCAGTATACCACTATATATACTTCTGTACAGGAAGCTGAGATATGCATCCCTCCCCATTCCATGATAGCCAAGCAAGTCCTAAAACCAAAAAACAGCATCATCTATGTATCTTAAGTATACCCTACATGTATTAACAGTTCCATTGTGTGTAAAGATTTTAAAAAAAGACACAAACATTTAAGAAGCATTTCAAATACAATAGTAGGCCCTCCAGAGTCTAAAAACAATGAATTTGCATCCTAGCATTTTACTGTCAGGGGACTTTAATGCCACCAACCTCTATTTGAAACCTAGATGAGTAAAGGCCCATTATCTTTGTAAGGAATTTGTCAAAGTTGGCTTAGGGCCAAAAGGAACAACAGAGATGCTGCCTCTCACAGTCATGTAACTCTGGCATGGCCAGGCTTGGAGTGTCTTCATCTGAAGGAGTCCAGTGGGAAAATGAAATCAAGTCAGTAACTAACCTGAAAGAGGCCCCAGGAACTTCAAAAAGAAATCCTCAGAGCAGAAGCTGGAAGCCAGGAGCAGAACCCAAAAATGAGTCAGAGGAAATACCTTAAAAGGTCAGACTTCGGAGGAAGGAAGAGAGAGATGCCAAACCAGCAGAAGGCTGAAAGGGCTGAGATCAGGGATGAGTCAATTCAGCTGTTCTTGAGGCCAAAACAAAGCTATCCTTTGAGGGTTAATACTTCTTTACTAAAATCAAATGAACTAAATTTAACTCTTTGTCAAAAACTTTGTCAGTATGTTATTGTCACCCTTCGTAATGGTCCTGTGTTTTTGTTTAACCGGGTTCACATTTTCCCCCTACTCTCCTAATTTCTCTTCTGTATGTTTTAAATAGATTTTAATTTAGTGTGAATGCAACAGCAGCTTTCAAGTAGTCCAAGGTAGATAAAAGAAAATAATTTAACTTGATTTAAATGTAAGTATATATAATGATCTATTATAAAGTGAAAATCTAGACCAGCAGTTCTTAACCTGTGGGTCGCGACCCCTTTGGGGGTCGCACAACCCTTTCACAGGGGTCACCTAAGACATCCTGCATAACAGATATTTACATTACGATTCATAACAGTAGCAAAATTACAGGTATGAAGTAGCAATGAAAATAATTTTATGGTTGGAATTGTATTACAAAGAGCTGCGGCATTAGGAAGGTTGAGAACCACGGGTCTAGACTATTTCATTATGATAAGTATTGATGATTATTTATATTACTAGTAGGGACCATTTACTGAATGTTTTTTTTTAACTGTGTCATGTACTGTGCTAGGTAGCATTTATTCCTCATAATATCTACATGAGGAATTATTAGTCCCAAACAGTTGAGAAAACTCATGCTAAAAGAGGTAAAAAAGAAAAGAAAAGAAAAGAAAAGAAAAGAAAAGAAAAGGAAAGAGAAGAAAAGGAAAGAGAAGGAAAGAAAAAAATTCCCAGGATCTTAGAACTAATAAATGGCAGCAATGAGATTTAAACCTGGGATATGTCTAATTCAAAATCCTGCATTCTTAATTATTACAATAAGCTCAATTTTATTCAAAAGATTCTTATTTAAATGTGACCCACATAATTTACGGTAATTTGTTTCATGAACATCTGTCAGAGTACTGTAATATTAAATACCTTTGCTGGTATCCTTGGGGGCAAAAGAAAAAGAAGAGTCTGACAGAGCCCAAGCCTTTCAGAATCCTCAAATTAAGTTTGAAGCACAGTCCATGAAATAAGGTGAAAATTGGTCCAAAGTTATATGCAGTCCTTGAGTCTGAGTCTTGGAGATGCCTTAGCCTAGACATGTAACTCTGAGCAAGTTCTTTTTCCTATATGAAATGAAGATCAAAAGGTTTTACGCCTCACAGGGCTCTCTGAGGATAGGATGAGATACTATAGACCAGTGGTTCTCAACTTCAGGTGATTTCCTCTCCACCTGTAGGTATTTGGCAATGTCTGGAGGCCTTTTTGGGAGAGGGGGAAGAGTGCTATTGAAAAAGGCCAGGGATGCTGCAAAACATCCTATACTGTGCAGGACAGACACCTTCCCAACAACAAGGAATCATATGGCCCCAAATGTGAACAGTGTTTTGATTAAGAAGTGCTATTGTAAACAAAACACTTAGAAGAATGTTGAAGGCACACAGTAAGCCCTCCCTATTGGCTCTTATTGCATTTACATGAAAAAGTAGGTAGTTAAGCAGCAAAAAAATATGTAAATATAAAAAAAGTAATAATTTTTAAACATAGCTCTTAAAGATAAAGACTTACAAGGCAATGTAATAGTGAGAGCTCAAACTTAGGAGTCAGATGGACCAAGGTTTAAATCATAGCTCTATGTGATATTGAATAAATTACACAGACTCTGAACTTCTCAGTTGCCTTGTCTTTCAATGAAAATAAATATACCTACTTCTCTTTTTTGCTGAATGTTAAATGAGATAATTTATGCATCTGAAACATAAAACTCTCAATATGTATTTTTTTAATATTAAGATATTGAGTCATTAAAAGGACTTAAGAACAGAACTTAGATTGGTGAAAGAAAATAAAATCGCCTCCTGTTGGATAGACTTAACCAAATTATTTAATCTAGCTGGTATTTATTATTTTCATTTTCCATCTGTATATATAAAAGGCTAATATGCAAATTAACCTCTTGTTAGTTTAATTGGGAGAACAGTAGTTTGATTGCTCACTATGACAAGCACTGACCACCAGGGGATGGTGCAGAATGAAGGAAGGCTCCAGATGGCAGCCAGCAGTTGGGAAAGGAAGGCCCTAGCCAGCAGCCAGAAGGCCTCAATTGGCCCTGATTGCTGGCCAGGGTCCCTACTAGGCCCCTACTATGAGTATAATAATGCCTCTATCACAAAGCTATAGTAAGAATTCAATGAGATAGCATTTTAGAACTTTGAGTAAGGTGCTTGGCACATGGTGAGAGCTCAAAAAAAAAAATACTAGTCACTGTTCCCCAAACAGAAAATAAATGTGTTTTTTTTTTAAAGTACACAGGTTGAAATAAATGCCTTTGCTACAGCAGAAAGTCTAGACTAAGGAGAACTGCATGTTCCATAATTTTTAAACACTCCCTCCACCTTGGAGAAGCCCTCTAACTGCATTTGAAAAGAAAGTCAGTCACTGCATTTCTCTCTCACCACCCACCAGCTTTCATCAAATCTCTCTTTGGCCTACGAATATCACTATGACTTATCTAGGTTAAAAGAGAGTACAACCCTTGGGCACAGTTACTGGAAAAATAAAAATTGAATTATTCAGCTACAAATTTAACTGCATTTTATGAGCATCCAAAAGATCCATGCAAAAACTATTTAAAAATGAGCTAAGCACAAGGTATGACTTTTAGAAGATAGTTGCCATCCTACATCCAAAAAATTATCATTATTAAGGTTTTATAACCATCTCTGAAAAATCACTGTTTGTCCACAGTAATACCAAAGATAAAATTACTCAGTTACTGATTGCCATGCCAAGGAAGATTATATTTAAAAGTATAATAAAGCTTATTTCAGAAAATACAGCTTAAATTTCAATGACAATAAGAAAACAGTCATATACCATTCAATTCCAAGATATTTATGTGAAGGCCTTTTTAAATATCCTGTAGCATGTGTTTAAGATTATTTCTCAATCAAATGAAGGCAGTGTTTAGTCTCATTGACTTTAGTATTTCAGGTATGAAAGATATGTCCATATAGAAATCAAATTAAAAAATACCTATAACATGTTGGGTAAATTGGACAGATACTTGCAAAAAAAATGAAACTGGACCACCAACTTCCACCAAATACAAAAATAAACTCAAAATGGATACAGGACTTAAACATTAGACGGGAAGCCATACAAACACTAGAGGAATCCACAGGCAGCACAATCTCAGACATATGCCGAAAGAACTTCTTCACTGATACTGTTCCAAAGGCAATGGAAGCTAAAGAAAAAATAAACAAATGGAACTACATCAAAGTAAAAAGCTTTTGCACAGCAAAAGAAACCATCAACAAAACAACAAGAAAGACTACTGTATGGGAGAATATATTTGCAAATGTTATCACTGATAAAGGTTTAATCTCCAACATCTACAGCCAACTTATACAACATAATAAAAGGAAGATAAATGATCCAATAAAAAAATGGGCAACAGTCCTAAATAGAACCTTTTTGAAAGAACAGAAGGAAGGCCAAGAGACACATGAAAACATGTTCAAAGTCACTAATTATCTGAGAAATGCAAATCAAAATGACAAAGTGATACCATCTTAAACCTGTCAGAATGGCTATCATCAACAAATCAACAAATGACAAGTGTTGGTGAGGATGCGGAGAAAAAGGAACCCTTGTGCACTGTTGGTGGGAATGCAGACTGGTGCAGCCATTGTGGAGAACAGTATGGAGTGTCCTCAAAAAACTAAAAATGGATCTCTCATTTGACTCAGCAATCCCACTCTTAGGAATATATCCTAAGAAATTGCAAACACCAATCAGAAAGGATTTATGCACCCCTATGCTCATGGCAGCACAATTTACAATAGCTACAATTTGGAAACAGCCTCGGTGCCCATCAGCAGATGAGTGGATCAGAAAACTATGATACATCTACAAAATGGAATTTTATGCTGCCAATAAAAAGAAGGAATTCTAGTAACTGTTAGCTCCTTAATGTCATAATGTGTACTATCGAATCAAGGATAGCGGCATAAGTAAACACCTACACTGCTGCCTCACACAACAATTTCAAAACTACAACAAAAAGACAGAACGGACATGACCCAGAACCATAGGAAAGCTGGCTGAGTGGAAATTCTACAACTAGAAGGAAAGAGAGGGGCTCACAGAGACCCAGAGGATCTGCAAAAAGCTGAGGTACAGAGACGTGCATTGTGGAGAAAGTGGGTGCCGGAGTACCTGGCTGGTTTTCTTTGGTGGGAGGGAAACAGAGACTCCCAAAGGCATTAAACCCCTTATCCTATGACACTAAACTCCAGGTCCAGCCGAAACTCATATGGGAGAAGTTTGGACTGTGAAAGGGAGAAGTGCATGGAAATTTGGGGGAGTCGCAGGAAGGCAGAAGTCAGGTGGTGCACACAGCACTATGCGTAGAAGACTGACTGCTGATTTTGCCGTTGGCTTTCACAAAAGGGCGGGAGACAATGCATCCCAACTGTGTCACTTCTAACTTCACTAAACCCCAGATTCAGGAGAAGTTCTGGGGACCCAGATTCATATGAGCACAGGGAAGCCACAGGGGCAGCAGTCTAGAGTCACTGCAAGAGCGCACGCACACACAGGGACCATTCCCGTGAGACGTGAGGGCTGTGGAGGGTGGGGCTTACTGGAAGGCAAGGTGGTCCCTTAAGCCCTGAGACTCTACCCATCCCAAGCTCAACAGAGAGGCTTTTGCAGTTTTGCAAGTCTGGTATCATAAGGCTGAATCCAACACAGAAGTTCTCCCAGCATAGTGAAAATGCCAAGACAAGGGAAGAGATCACAAACAAAAGAAATGGAGGAAAACAAACAACTGGATATGGAGTTCAAAACCACGCTTATAAGGTTCTTCAAGAATATCCTAGAAAAGATGGATAAAGTTAGTGAGACCCAAGAGGAGATGAAAAAGAACCAATTAGAGATGGAAAAGGTCCAACTAGAAATTAAACATACAGTGACTGAAATAAAAAATTATTATACAGAGACCTAACAGCAGACTAGAGGAAGGCAAGAATCAAGTCAAAAATGTGAAATATAAAGAATCAGAAAACACTCAACTGGAAAAGCAAGAAGAAAAAATAATCCAAAAATGTGAAGATAATGTAAGGAGCCTCTGGGACAGTTTCAAGCATACCAACATCAGAATTGTGGGGGTGCCAGAAAAAGAGAGAGAGCAAAATACTGAAAACCTACTTAAAGAAATAATGACTGAAAACTTCCCACATCTGATAAAAGAAATAGACTTACAAGTCCAGGAAGCACACAGAACCCCATATAAAAGGAATCCAAAGAGGACTACACCAAAACACATCATAATTAAAATACCAAGAGCAAAAGACAAAGAATATTAAAAGCAGCAAGAGAAAAACAGTTAATTACCTACAAGGGAGCACCCATACGACTGTCAGCTGATTTCTCAACAGAAACGATACAGGCCAGACGGGAATGGCAAAAAATATTCAACGTGATGAATGGCAAGAACCTACAACCAAGAATACTCTACCCAGTAAAGCTATCATTCAGAATTGAAGGGCAGATAAAGAGCTTCACAGATAAGAAAAAGCTGAAGGAGTTCATCAACCTCAAACCAGTATTATATGAAATGCTAAAAGGTACTTTTTAAGAAGAGGAAGAAGAAAAAGGTAAAAGATAAAAAATTATGAACAGCAAATACATATCTATCAACAAGTGAATCTAAAAATTAAGTGAGTTAAAAATTTGATCAACAGAATAAACTGGTGAATATAATAGAATCAGGAGCACAGAGAGGGAGTGGACTGATCATTCTTAGGGGAAAAGGGATGAGGGGTGTATAGGGAGAGACTAGACAAAAATCATCCACCTATGGATGAGGTCAGCGGGAGGGAGGTAAGGGTAGAGGGAGGGGTGGGAGTCAGATGGAGGGGAGCTATGGAGGGGGAAAAAAGAGAAACAAATGTAATAATCTGAATAATAAAGATTTAATTTGAAAAAAGGAAGGAATTCTTACCATTTGCAGCAACCTGAATGGAACTGGAGAGCCTTATGCTAAATGAAATAAGCCAGTCAATGATGGAGAAACACCACATGATCTCACTCATTTGTGGATAATAAAGAACATTATAAACTGATGAACAAAAGGATAGACACAGAAACAGTAAAGCATCAAACAGACTGTCAAATTACAGCAGGAAGGTTAAGGAGAGGTGGGGTAGATAAGAGACTTGTATGCATGCATATAAGCATAACCAATGAACACAAGACACTGGGGAGGTGGGGTATGTCTAAGAGAGGGAGGGGGCAATGGGGAGATATGTAACTAACTAACTAAATAACTAACTAACTAAATAAATAAATAAATAAAAGCTGAATAAGTAAGTAAATAAATAAATAAATAAATAAATAAATAAATAAATAAATAAAAATACCCATAACATATAACTTTTCTAGTCTAAATGCCTTCATTAGTTCACTTTCTACTTGAACTTACTCATTTTGCCATTGATGATCTTGCAGCAAGTCTATTGGGTGTCTCTGTTTCAGTTTCTGAATTTATTCTGCAGTTTACTATGCCCACTATCTGACCACATACCACATGACATGCTCAAAAACAACTTCATTCTTTTTTTACAACCTACATATATTCTAAAGGCCTGACCTGTCTATGAAAAAATGAGTTACTTTTCATTTCTCTTCCAGAAAATGACAGCAGATCTGTACTGGAAGCATTCACCTGATTTTGTGTCCCTCAAAATATAAATCACAACCAAAAAGCTCTAACCTTTATAATGGCAGGATACATGTAGAAACCAGGAATACAACCTTTTATACTTCTTGCATCCATTTCCAATGTCTTTCAATGATATTAGATTTCCTAATTTGGTCAGGTCACACCTCCAACAATCTCAGAGGTCTTCTTCTGGTCTGAAGCTCACATTCAAGGCACAAAGTTCACATGTGACCTCAGCCCACCTCTGAAACACAGCCCCTCTTCTATATGGTCAATTATTTAGAATTAGATTGTTTGCTCACCGCCTTATACTGTCTGCCTTTGAATGTTGTGCGCTTCCACCTGCTCCGTGAACCAACCCCAGCGTTTACTTTCCACTGACTCAAAACTTTACCTTGCTCTCCCCTCCTTGTTGCCTGAGGCCACCCACAATTATGGAGGACCATACAGTCTGGAGGTTACAGCTCTGTATTCCCACAGACACCATGGTCAAAGTAACAAAAGTTGTGCTAAATGGAAGGAACCCAGACACTTAGGAAAGGTGATTAAAAAAAAAAAGAATCTCTGAAGGTTAAAGAGTTTGAACTACAGAATTCCCTAGACCTTTCAAGAATCCAAAGCAGCAGCTACGCATTCCCTGCCAGATACTTTCTCCTGACATCAACCAAAGAGATGCTCCAGCGGTTCTGTTCCACCCACTCAGGAGGCCACGAGGGAGTTTTTCAGGCTCCCTTTTAATCAAGAAAACAAATAGAAACCAGCAAAGATCATTTTCCTCTCCTCACATTAACAAAAGACTGCGGGAACCCAGAATTAGAGAGATGTGGGGAAATGATCATTCTGACTTTAAGCTGGTGAAAGTGCAAATCAATATAACCTTTCTGAAAGGCAACCGGATGGCAAAAAGTCTTTAAAATGAATATAGCCCTTGAATCAGCAGATGAAAGTTATATTAGGATGGTTATTAAAGTATTGTTTAATTGTGAAAATTAAACTGAAAGCAATTTAATGTTCAACATTGGAGAAAGAATTAAATAAAATGTATGTAGCATGTTTATTCAATAGCATACTATGCAGCCATTAATAAAATGTTAGAAATCCATATTTTTCGCTCAATTTGGGGTTAAATAAATATTTATAAGATAGCATGTATGCTATGGTTGTAAATCTATACTGAGGAACAGCTGGAAGAAATGTTTCTTCTGATGCACCAGCAAAAAGGGTACCTGAATCATAAATGTGGTATTGCCCAGCTGGTGTTGCTCAATGGTTGAGCATCAACCTATGAACCAGGAGGTTACAGTTCAACTCCCAATCAGGGCACATGCCCGGGTTTCAGGCTCGATCCCTGGTGGGGGCATGCAGGAGGAAGCCGAGGCAGCTGATCCATGATTCTCTCACATCATTGATGTTTCTCTCTCTCTCTCTCCCTCTCCCTTCCTCTCTGAAATCAATAAAATATATATTTAAAAAGTAAAATAAAATAAATGTGGTACTGATTACCTCCAAGTTCATGTGAGTCTTCCGGCACAAGGATTCTTACCATTTCATCTTGAGAAAATTCAAGCTGTTTTTTTACTTTACAGTTAAGGCACACAGTAGAAGAGTAAGACTGCTTTCTATCCTTCTATCTATATACTAAAATAAAATGTATAAAAATATGTAAGATGTGAAAACTGGATTTGAAAAGATAAGAAATTTTAGAGGGTTTATCCAGATGGTTCAACATCTAAATATCATGCACATTTTTCATATCATTATAGCTCTGAAATCAGATACATCTCCTCATCAATAGTGTCTTACAGTTGTTCTCTGAAGCAGCAGTAATGAGCTAGCTGTCATGACCTGCACATTCATGAAAACTTTCAGAGTATTAGTCTGTATGGAAAAAAACCCAAGAGACAATAATGGGAGACTCTTTTAACATCTAGAAATAATATGCTTATAAGGAAGGGATAGGAGCAGTGAAATATCAAGCATTTTTAACAGCATTCCCATTGCATGAATCACAAAGCAAGTTCACTTCCCATGATTGCTAAGCATCTTTTCAACTAACACTATTCCTGGCACACAGAGTGATAGTGCACAGATGGACACAGACATTAATGACTTGGAGTTCAAACGGGATTCAGAAGAAATAAATTCTAAATCAGAATAACTCAGCCAACTCATTTCTGCATGTGTTCTTTTTTATACATTCACTAGAGAGATATCTGATACATTTTATCTTCAATTAAATCTAAATATGTCCTTTCCATCAGAATATAATTAATATTTTAAGTCAGTGGTCGGCAAACCGCAGCTCACAAGCCACATGCGACTCTGGCCCCTTGAGTGTTCTAACGCCACTTCAAAATAGACTCGCCCAGGCCGAAAACCAACTTTTGCGCATGGACCACGATGTTTCAATCGCACTGTACGTGCGCACCCACACATGATATTTTGTGGAAGAGCCACACTCAGGGAGCCAAAGAGCCGTATGTGGCTTGTAAGCCTCGCCAACCACTGTTCTAAGTGATACTAAAACATTGTTCATAGTTTAATTGAAAATATATTTATCTCAGTGGTACATAAAATAGTGATGTATCATACCATGAAAAGTTTATCAGATTAGATGAAATGTAGTAATACAAGTTCTAGAAAAGATAAAAGGAAATGAATGGATTTACAATATTTCATGGAATCTAAAAATGGGGAAATGACTTGTGGGAAAGTGACATCCAATAAGAATTCTACATTCAGAAAAAATTATCCATCAGGTATAGAAATGAGTAAATATATTCTCAGATATTAAACATCTCAAAATGTTTATCTTCAACACACTGTTTCTTAAAATTTTTATTGATTGATTTCGGACAGAGAGAGAGAGAGAGAGAGAGAGAGAGAGAGAGAACGAGAGAGAAAGAAACATCAATTTATTGTTCCACTTATGAATTCTTTGGTTGCTTCTCCTATGTGCCCCGATAAGGAATGGCACCTGCAGCCCTAGAACACTAGGATGACACTTCAACCTACCAGGCCAGGGCAGCATGCCATTTTTTTAAGACAATATTGAAGGATGTGTTCTAGCCATCAAAACAAGAGACTACATCAAGAAAGAGTAAAATATGGAAATCACCAAACATCAGATGACAGGTGGACACACTACTACTTCCCAATGAAGGCTGTGGAAAGTGAGTAGTGGGCTCCAGTTATTGGGCAGTAGCTCCCTCACCACATCGTCTAGTTTCCAAAGAATAAGCCCAAAGCTAAACTCATAGCCCCTCTACATACTAATCCACCACAGGGCTCTTCCCAATAACCATGGATCTAGCAGACACAAGAAACCCTGGAGCACATTCCACTTGGAACTCAACCAGCAACTGAGTAATCTAGATCAATTACAATGATGATGGTAGTCATGGTGGTGGTTGTGGGATGGAAGCAGGGTGATTTATAAATAAAATATGCTTCTCTTGAAAGAAAAAGAGAAAGAAAGAAAAGAAAGAAAGAAAGAAAGAAAGAAAGAAAGAAAGAAAGAAAGAAAGAGAAAGGGAGAGAGAGAGGGAGGGAGGGAGGAAGGAAGGGAAGTAGGAAGGGAGGGAGGGAGGGGGGAGGAAGGAAAGAAGGAAGGCAGGAAGGCAGGAAGGCAGGAAGGAAGGAAAGAAGGAAGGAAGGGCAATAGCAATGGAAATCAAGAAACAAGGGCTCTAAGAAATAAAGAAGTAAAGAAATCTGCAGAATGATTACATTGCAGATACTATTAGCTGTCTGCCAAAATACATTTCCACTTCTCAGGATACACAGCTAGAAAGTATTATCTCAGCCTCTCATATAATTGGGTTTGGCCACAGACTGAGTTCTAACAAAGATATATAATAGGAAGGATGTAAGCTGCTCCCAGGACTACCTCCAAGCGCTGACTGGCATTGCCCATGAAACCTTGGAACCCATGTTATGCCTCTAATCAGAGTCCCTGAGTCACTGCAGGAAGCAGAACAGCACCCCATTCCACTCACCTGAAAGCAGATCAGAGGTCCCACTCAGCACCCTCCCAAACTTACATAGAACAACTCAGTAGTGTTAAATGAGCAAGAAATATATTTCTGTTGTGTTTGAACTATTATAGATTTTGAGACTACATGTCACCTCAGCCTAAGCTTACCCTAACCAATTTAGTTGGAAAAGGAAAATTAGAATAGTGAGCAAATACATCGACAGCTTGAAGATGCACGTGCCCAATGAAAAGATAAAAGTGTTCATTGTCAGATTGAATATGTTAAGAAATATACAACTTAGATAAATAGTTTAGTAAAATAGTGAAAGATACTTTAGAAACTGAGCTAAATAAAACGACTAAAACAGTTATATAATATGAGAAAAATAAAAACATTAGAAGAAAAGAAATGTAGGCCTATCCAGGTAGCTGAGTTGGTTAGAGCATCATCCTGATACACCAAGGTTGCAAGTTCAATTGCTGGTCAGCCAGTGAATGCATAAATATGTGGAATAATCAATCAATGTTTCTTTCCCCATACCCCGCTTTCTAAAATCATTTAATAAATTTAAAACAAAAAGAAATGTAATCATAGTACACCAAAGAATTCAGCTGTGAGACAGTCTTATCAATTTAACAATTAAATTAAGAAAGCAAAGTAGTTGCATGTGCGTGTGTGTGTGTGTGTGTGTCATAGCATGAAATAACTATATAAAATCATCAAATATCAGCATAAGTATTGTTTCCACAAAATGGAAGCAAACATAGAAGAAATAGTGAAATATTCTAATATAATGACTTTTTAGGAAGATGGGTATAACAGGGACCATTGCTTTTAAATGACATATCAAACTGTAATTCAATCTGATAAATTTGTAAACATTTATTGTGTTCTTGAATAAACAAAAATATCAACTTTGCTGTAAGCTGAATTATAATTTCTCAGTATCGTCACACTAGTTATTGCATGTAAACTAGAAGCTTTAATTGGCTGCTTTATATGCTTCTAGTTATTTTTTTAAACCTGATTATAGAAATTGTTTGGTAGACAAAATATTTCAAATCAAGGAAGATAGGGGGAGGGGCAGGAAATGTCTATGAAACTATGAGCTAGTTTAATTCGCCTCATATTCCTGATGAGGAAATGGCAACTCTTCTGGGAATTTACCATGTTGTTCAACAAAGGCTTCTCAGGTATGGAGTGGAAAAAGAGCCTTCATTTGGGAAATGACAGCTGGAAATCTAGGAGTATTTACAACCACAGTTCCTCAAGTTTCACCATAATCTTTTCCAGATCTTCTCTTTAGAATTTCCTACATCTAATTGTTGCTCCTACTGCTATTACCACACTGGTTTGAACTACTCTTTCCACCTACAGCTCTTGCCGAAATCTGACCTTTCCCTTAATTTTCAAAAAACAGCTAAGATAATTAAACTTTTAAACTTTCTAAAGACTTGGTGAAAAAATTTTAAGAAAGAAATAAAATCATCTGGATAATCTGGTTTACAAAGTATGAGATGCTTTCCTTAACTGGACAATTTTATTTTATTTTAGTTACTGTATCTTCAGCATAAACCACTAATAAGCCCACAATTAAGCATTTATCTTCATCAAATCACCCAAGAGAATAAGGTACAGAGAAAAGTAAAGCTTCCGTCCTTATACCCACTTCCAGACCAGCTATCACATGCCACTCTCATAGCTAACTGCCCATTATCATAAGTCTGACAGAAAAGAGAGCCAGTTTTCTTCCCACAGAAAGATGACTTTCTCCTATGACCTCAGCTGGTCAACTTAAGCACCTTAAGTCTAGAATGCTTGAAGAGAGACAGAAATAGTTTAAAGAATGTTTTCTTACACAAAGCAATTGAATAATTTTCTCAGTTACACAGATAATTAGTGGCAAACCTGAGACGTGAACCTTGCTCTGTAGCTCAAAGTCAAGGGTTCTTATCACTATATAATGAGACTTATTTAAGCTAATTTAGCACAGAGAAAGCATACAGTTCAGGTAGAAGTAAGGAATAACTTCCTGTCTCAAATTATCTTGCAAGGGATAAAAATCTGTCACCAAGGGAATGACAAAGTCTTTATTGAAGACATTGCAAAAACCTTTTTTGAAGATTTCTGAGTCAACCAGAACCTCATTATTTTCAAGATATAGTCATTGCAAGTTCCATTCTGTTTTAATCAGAGTTCACATTTTAATCAGAATTTTCCCATTTCTGTAACCACTTAAAAGATACAAAGGACTTTCTACATCTGGGAATTATTCAATAAATTACCTCTCTCTTTTGAACCTCTTTCTGTATGTTCTCTTCCCCCTCACAATGAGGTTTACCTTTGATATTTTGATATTAGGACATATGAATGGGAGAACCAAGATGGTGGCATAGGTAAGCGCCTGTACTTGCTGCCTCTCACAACCACATCAATGCCATAACTAAATGGCAGAACAACTACCACCCAGAACCGTAGAAAGGCTGGATGAGTGGAAGTTCCACAACTAGAGAGCTGAAAAAGGTGCACTGAGAGTGGTAGGAGATGCAGAGGTGTGGAAAGTGCTGGCAACTAGATGTGCTGCTCTTTTAATCAGGAGGGAGATACAAGCTCCCACTTGCTCTGAACTCCAGTTCCGGGCAAGACTCTGAGGGACTCAGGCACATATGGGGAGAAACTGCAAAGTCTGGTATCGGGACAGGAACGTGAGGGTGGTTTTCTCTTAGAGCGGTTCACAGCAATCACTGTTCCTACATGGGGGTGTGGGATGTGGAGAACTGGGGACCCCACCCCATCCAATTTACAACCACACCCAAGCTGAGCACATTGGCTTTTGCATATGAACCGCCTGTCCTTTTGCCTAAAACTTGTCAAATTACAAATGGGTCAGAGAACCACAGAGCTTCCAAAAGAAGGCCAAAGGCCCTGCCGGCCTTACTTCATAGCTGGGCCTCTCCAATACAAAGAGGAGAAATCTGCAGCTGTCTCTGTAGCTCCTATTGGGCAGCCCCAGACAGTGGCTAACCTTGCACCTCCTTGGAGATCCAAGAGCCAGTGTACCCAGTGGTCAGTGTGAGACCATATTATATTACAACTCTTCACATCTATAAGAGACACACTCAAGGGGCAGACTCAGTGAGCACCAAAGCCCCACTGAAGCAAGTCCTGCCCCAAAAGGGTTTCTTCTGTGCAACAGATCTTCAGTGTAGATACAGCTGGTCATCACAGCCAATTGGCCTGGAGGTCCATTCCTCCCAGTGATACCAACAGCAATCAAGGTTAACTACAACAAGACTGTGCACACAGCCCACAAAGGGGTACACCAAGAGTGTACTGGGGAGGCTGAGCCACAGGGCCCTATAGGACACCAACCACACAAGGCCACTCTATCAACTCAAGGAGACTTAGTAGATACCAGTACATAGAAACAAACACAGGGAAGCAGCCAAAATGTGGAGACAAAGAAACATATTACAAATGAAAGAAATGAATGAAAGCAAAATACTGGATATAGAGTTCAAAACTATGGTTATAACGTTACTCAAGAATCTTCTAGAAACCTCCAAGAAATTCAGTGAGACCCTCAAGAATATGAAAAAGGACCAATCAGAAATTAAGCCTACACTAACTGAAATAAAAAATAATATACAGAGATTCAACAGCAGACTAGAGGATCCCAAGAATCAAGTCAAAGATTTGAAATAAAAAGAAGCAACCCAACCAGAAAAGCAAAAAGAAAAAAGAATCCAAAAATATGAAGATAGTGTAAGGAGCCTCTGAGACAACTTCAAGCATACCAACATCCAAATTATGGAGGTGCCAGAAGAAGAGAGAGAGCAAGATATTGAAAACCTATTTGAAGAAATAATGACAATAAACTTTCCCCACCTGGTGAAAAAGTCTAGGAAGTGCAGAGAACCCCAAACAAAAGGAATCCAAAGAGTACCACACCAAGACACATCATAATTAAAATGCCAAGGGCAAAAGACAAAGAGAGAATTTTGAAAGCAGCAAGAAAAAAGAGTTAGTTACCTTCAAGGGAGTAGCCATATGACTGTCAGCTGATTTCTCAACAGAAACTTAAGGCAAATAATAATTAATAACTATTCTTAAACTTTCATATTTTAAGATAGCTCCAGATTATGCATTATACAGACCAGGAAGTATTGGCAAGAAATATACAAAGTGATGAATAGCAAGAACCTACAACCAAGATTATTCTACCCAGCAAAGCTATCATTTAGAATTGAAGGTCAGACAAAGAGCTTCACAGGTAAGAAAAAGCTAAAGGAGTTCATCACCACCAAACTAATATTATATGAAGCTAGAGGCCCAGTGCATGAAAATTTATGCACTAGAGGGAGATGAGACCCTCAAGGATATGAAAAAGGACCAATGGCCTGGCCTGCTTCCTCTCACAGTCCAGGATTCCTCAGGGGAAGGAGACAATCCGACAATCAGGAGAAGGTGATGCCCTATCACAACTTTGCTGATGCCACTGCTGGCAGTGCAAGCCTTAGCCGGCTCTGGTTACCTGAGCCTCGGGCAGCCCTGGGTGGCTGGGCAGCTGCCACCAAGGCTTGCCTGCACCTCAGACCAGCCCTAGGCAGCTGGGAGGAGAAGGAAGAGGAGAAGGAGAAGGGGGAGGAGGAGGAGGAGGAGGAGGTGGAGGAGGAGGAGGAGGAGGAGGAGGAAAATATAAAAATTATGAACAACAAAGTGACAACATATACATATCTATCAATAAGTGATTCTAAAAATCGAGTGAGCCAAAACTGGTATGGCTCAGTGGAGAGAGCATCAGCCTGCAGACTGAAGGGTCCCAGGTTTGATTCCAGTCAAGGGCATGTATCCTGGTTGCAGGCACATTCCCTGTAGTGGTCGTGCAGGATGCGGCTGATCGATGTCTCTCTCTCATCGATGTTTCTAACTCTCTATCCCTCTCCCTTCCTCTCTGTAAAAAAATCAATAAAATATATATATTTTTAAATCAAGTGAATAAAAAATCTGATGAACAGAATAAACTATTGAATATAATGAGTCAGGGGCATAGAAAGGGAGTGGACTGACAATTCTTGAGAGAAAGGTGTGTGGGGGGTGCAGGAAGAGATTGGACAAAAATCTTACACCTATAGAAGAGGACAGTGTGGGGGTAAGGAAAGGAGGTGGGGTGGGAACTGTGTGGAGGGGTACTCTGGGGAGGGGGAAGGGGAACAACTGTAGTAATCTGAACAATAAAGATTTATTTTTTAAAAATGTTCTCAGTGAGGATTTGTTTTAAAAAAGAACATATGAATGTATTGCTATATTTCTCTCCTTTTAAAGAAAGAAAAAAACTGACATTGAGGATCATACTCAAAATTACTAGTTATGATACTCACTTTTGGAAATGCTCACCCATCTTATTTGCACATTAATAACACTGTTAATAGAACTTATATAACACCTTTTAGAGCAAAAATAATGTACTTCACATCCATTATTTCACTTATCTTTTAACTGTCTCTCTGAAGTGTGGTGAGAATAGTTGCCTCATCTTATTTTAATGGGAAAAAAAATTTAACCAGAAAAGATCCATTATCCTTCTTGATGTGGATAAACACCTTCAAAGTAGCATGCCTACCTCAATTGAAGAATAAACCTTCAATTACAGGACATTTCTATCAATATCCTGAATGAGAATGGAAAAGTAGAAATGCTGGAATTGAGCCAATTTTTTGCATTTTAAAATAAGTATGTGATCTTGGGTATTATACACCTATATCATTAAAATTTTTAAGACATAACTCACAATGTATAAATGTAAATAAACCAAAATGTATAAATGTAAATTTAAACAAAAAATAAAGCATAGTATATACTATTGCCCCTGTCTGACTTCTCAGAATTTCACACTCACATATGTCATTATCATTATAGAAGGAAATTATAACTATTTTGCCCACAATTATCTGAATAATAATGATTATCAATATATGCTTTGAGATTTATGTCAGTCAGCTATCTTGACACAAAGTGGCAACTGATACAAAATTCTAAATAATTGTACCTTCTAGGACCTTAAGGCAAATAATAGTTAATAAAACTATTCTTAAGCTGTCATATTTTAAGATAGCTCCAAATTATACATTTATGATATAACACTACAAATATGATATTAAATCTGAGAAATATTCTTCAGATGCAGTGACAATGATTGTTGCTCACCCAATATCCACTCTTCTTTTCTCCCATAATATAACAAAATCCTGATATTTTGGGGAGGGACTGATTTTCCCAGATTAAAGTGATAAAAAGAAAAAGATCCTTTATTTCTCAGACCTCTCTGCAGTTAAGGATGGCCATTGATGGAGTTCAGATGAGAAAGATACTAGAAGTCTAGTCCTGGTCAGTGTTTTCAGTGGTTAGAGCACCAGCTCATGGACTGAAGGATTTTATATCATCAAGGGCATGTACCTAGGTTGCAGGTTGCAGGTTTCCCAGCCCCACTGGAGGCACGTGCAGGAGGCAACCCATCTCTCTCTCTCTCTCTCTCTCTCTCTCTCTCTCTCTCTCTTTCTCTTTCTCTCTCTCTCTCTCTCCTCTCTCTTCTGTCCCTCCCTTCCTTCTACTTGCCCTGGAAATCAGTGGGAAAATATACTCAGGTGAGGATTTTAATTAAAAAAAAAAAAGATGCAACAAGTCTGCCAGATTGGATCTTCCCAGGAGCTATCATTTTCTTCATATTTTCTGACTCAGCCAATGTGTGACTTGCTTTTTGTATAGACCCTTTGCCTAGAGATTCACTAACTGTCTTTCATACATTAATGACAGTAGAGCCAAAAGCAAGAAGAAGTCTAAATCCTGCCTTGTACAGTTGCTCTAGTCTTGGGCTATCTTCCTCCAGACATCTTATGGTATGTACAACAATAAACTCCTTATTTGTAGTGTATCATATTTCAAACTAGAGGCCTGGTGCATGGATTCATGCACCAATGAGGTCCCTAAGCCTAGCCTTCGGGATTGGGCTGGAACCAGCTCTCCAACATCCCCTGAGAGGTCCCAGATTGCAAGAGGGCACAGGCCAGGTCGAAGGACCCCATAGGTATACGACTGGGGCCGGGGAGTGACGTGGGAGGTTGGCCAGCTGGGGAGGGACCACAGGAGGGCCCCAGGGCATGTCTGGTCAGTCTCACTCAGTCCTGATCTGCCAAATGCCAGCAGCAATCTAACCTACCAGGCGAAGTGTCTGCTCCTGATGGTCAGTTCACATCATACTGACTGGTTGACTAGTAAACTGTCTGCCCCTGATGGTCAATGCATATCATAGTGAGTGGTTGAGTGGCCTTAGCAGGTCATTAGCATATTATGTTTTGATTGGTTGAATGGATGACCAGACCACCAGACACTTAGCATATTAGGCTTTTATTATATAGGATTATCACTCTCAAATGAATGCAACCCTAACTGGTAAAATAAAGATATCCCAATTAGATCCTTATTTTTTCTCCTATCATATGGCTAAATGCAAAAGTTAATCTCTCCACTTAAATCAGGTAAATCCAATTGGAGAATGTGCAGACACTATGTCACACAAAAAATTATTTTATATACTTCTTATCTACTTTCTGTGAATGGCCACCCTTCTTTAAACTTTAAAGTTCTCCTCTTAAAGTATTTCTCAGTCATATGAAAGTGTGAAGACAGAAGAAATCTGCTTGAAACAAATTTAGACTAAACAGTACCAAGGACAACCCACTTTGCTATACATTTTGACAATAAGACAAATGAGGAAAACATTTTTCAAGACTCATTCGTATTCTCCAGCAGTGTCCTCATCTTACTGAAGATTATAACTAGGTAGGAGGTGTAACTCACAGAAATAGTTTTCCTCATGTAAATTTCACCCATTGAATAAAACTTGAAATATTCTCTAAGCAATATAAAAATGAAATTCTTAGTCTTATGCTGTTCTTCATGCTACTAACAATAAAACAAAAATTTTATAAATTATCCAAAATGTTCACAACTAAGCTTCCTCAAAATGAGAATTTTGTATAAACTAGACTATACTGTAAATCTTGTCATTTAAATTAGTAATTACAAAGATCTGTAAACACTAATTTTATCCTTCAAAAGATAAAATGGGAAGTCATAATTATTTTACATAGTTGTGAATATGTTAGGCTGAGAGAAACAGAAAACTTATTAACTAGTGGAAGAAACAGGGGTTTTACTTTTTTCTCATGGAATAGCAAGACTGAAGGTGGGCAATGCAGAGCTGATATATCTACTCTAAGATGTCACCAAGGACCCCAACTACTTATATTTTTCTGCTTCATCATCCTAAGTGCGTGGTTTTATCCCTCGTGCTTGCATGGTGGCTGCTCACCACAAAGAGGGCATCCATGCCCTACTGATAAAAAAAAAAGGTAAGGGTCAAGGGCAAGAGCCTTCTCCTTGAGAAGCTTTTCTTTTCTGGTTCAAGAAGGGAGGCATTCTCTATAAATCACCATCAAATCTTTATAACATGGGCCCCTCTCAGTTTAAGGGCGGCTTCTGGAAAGTAGAATGATTTGCCTTCCAACTTGTATAGCAGAGGAAAATAAAAGAGAAAGGGCTGAACGGATGCTAATGAGCAATCTGCAGTATCACTACACCTCCACACCAATTAAATCTAGTGCCACCACATTAGCATCATCACCATTGTCATTATCACTCTCAGCATTGTTCCCCAAATTGTGCTATGTTGTGTCCAGATACAACATGAGTAGTCCTAATTCAATCATGACCTCTCTAACTATTGCAAATTTCTGACCATATAAAGGTATATTAATTTCAAATTAAAAGATTAGTTCCCTGAAGAGCTTTCTTATGAATAATACTTAATTACATAGATATGTCCAAAATTCCCCTAATGTGTCAAATAATACCTACTCACCAAAAGTTTAACCAAATCAGAATGTTGCAAAGACTCAGAGATTATCATAATTCAAAGTCTTATTTTATACCCTAAGGCTTATAGAGGGACTATCATTTCCCCATTTAGTGACATAGCAGAACTGGAACTCAAAACTTCTGAAACCCAGTACTTAATTATTCAATTACAGAAGAGTAATTCTGAAAAAAAGGTCCCTTCAATCTTTCAAAATATGTTAAAGCACACACACAATAAAACTATTATTTCTTTTCCCCCATTCTTCTGCATTGAGTTTATTTACTCTAGTATACATTATGATTCTTCAAGTCATTCCAACATCTTATTTCTCATCCCAGGAGTTGTACTGGTCATAGAAAACTATATAGGCACTTAGTTTATGTATGTATCAGCAGCTTCCTTAAAAGTACATAATTTCAACTACTTTAACTAATACTGGTCTCACTTCCTGATCTCTGGATTTAGAGACATTTATCATTCTGTTAAAATATTTTGATCCATAATGTAAGAAAAACATGGATGTGGTTTCTCCTCTTACCTTCATAAATTTCCCACTAAATACATCAACTGCCACTATAAGCTTTCTTCTCTCAGCCCTTACCATTTTGTATGGGTGAAATTAGGTTTAAATAAACACCAAGAGAAACGCCTTATTAAAGAAAGGGAGGATTATCTCCAAGGAGCAATATTTCTCCAAGAGGATGACAGCAGACAGGAACAGATGAAAAGCATCTTGAGGTGTGTGTCTATGTGTGTATGGGGGAGGAGAGAGCAAGTATTGTGGGCCAAGTTGCCTGTTTCGATTTCCCACAATCTGTTTGAACACCTGCTGAGGGACTGTTATTTACCCACTTTGTGGCATAGCTGGTCCTGCTATATCCTTCTCACCTACTGGCTCTCTAGAACCTGAAGGAAAATAAATTCCTCAGCACAGCTATGCACTGTGCAAGAAAAGCTGCTGCAATAAATAAGCCTCTAAGGGAGAGTCTGACTCTTGAAGAGGCATTATCCCTGTCACTTTCCCTAGCAGAGACCATCTGCAGACATCACATGGTGCAAATAACACGGAAACAGTATTTAGTGGTCATCCCTAGGAGTTCATAAATCCCCAATATTGTAGGCACATTTTTGAATTGATGGTTATTTTTCCGGCCCATATGTTCATCAGATTTTCAAACATGCCTATTGTTTTAAAGAGTACCATCATGCTATCCCAACTTGTTACAGTGTTTGTTTATTGTTTTCAATAGAAATAGGAACTGAGAAATCATGCCTCAATATAAAATTTTAATGTCTTCTAAAAACAGTTATTTTTTATTTTTTAAGAAAGTTATTTTTTAAAGAAAACATAACATGCAATACTAAGAATTCAGAATAAGAAAGCCCTGATATTTTTTAAATATATTTTATTGATTTCAGAGAGGAAGGAAGAGATAGAGAAAAATAGAAACATCAGTGGTAAAAGAGAATCATTGATCTGCTGCCTCCTGCACACACTTTACTAGGGATTGAGCCTGCAATCAGGCATGTGCCCTGACCAGGAATCAAACTGTAACTTCCTTGATCATGAGTTGACACGTAACCACTGAGCCAGGCAACCCTGATATTTTTGAACTAAAGGAAATTAGGCTGCTTTATGGCCTTCAATGTATTAGTTTTCCTAAATATCAAACCATAGGGTTGAAATAGGTGATCTCTGATTTCACTTTCAGTTCTAAAAAATGCCAGAATTCTATGAATCAGCACTATAGTATAAACCAGGAGAGCCAAACACAGAATTCTGGTATCTTTTCCTAAATCCAATCAAAATATCAGCAAGCTGCTTGTGCAAATAAGCAGCTTATTTCTCTACAGTTTAAAATATCCATCTAGTGAAAGATTATTTTTAGCATTTCTTAGATATGGGAACAGATAAAAACTACTAATATTTTCAAATGCTTTAAGACAACGTGGGAAAAAAATGTTTGATAGAAAAAAACATCACATACATAGATTTTTGTCTTAGATTCCATTGATAAGATGTGACTCAACATTTACTTGTTCAATTACAATAAGATTGATTTAAATCAGATATGTATCGCCCCATCGGGATGGCTCAGTGGTTGAATGTCAACCTATAAACCAGGAGATCACGGTTCAATTTCTAGTCAGGGCATATGCCTGGGTTGTGGGCTTGATCCTCAGTGTGAGGCAGCCAATCAATGGATCTCTCTCATGATTCATGTTTCTATTTTTCTCTTCCTCTCTGAAATCAATAAAAATCTGTTTTTAAATAATAATAAATAGATTAGATATGTGTGTTTTTTTAAACTGAGATTTAGACTATGTCTCTAGAACAAATCCATATTACTGAAAAGCACAAACTAGTATGTGACTAAGGAATGGAACTACAGTCTTTTAAAAAAACATATATTTCCAGTCCAGCCAAGATGGCATACACTCACCTCTTTGGGCCTCTCTTTCCCCACTTAGTACAACTACAAACCCTAGAAATAATGTAAGAGGCAATCAAAGCAGGATTCTGAATGGTGAAAAGAGAGAGTCAGACTGGTTGGTGACCCTTGGACTGGAGGAATAAAGGAGCGTAGGTTGCCTTATAACTTCCTACCCAACAGCGGGTCACCCAGGCCAGAGTCTCCAACCCCCAACCTAGCAATAGATGATATAGGTTGCTTCCCTGTGTCTAACTGGGGTCCAGCCAATAACACCAGATGGCTTCATAGCATTGGCAGGGGGAATCCTGCCACTACAAGCTCCAGGCTCAGAAATCCCTTCCCTGAAGGCCAAGAAATCCCTTCCCTCACCTAGAAGCAGCCGTGGGCCTGGCCTGAGGTTCCTTCCGTCCCCAATACTGGTATCAGCAGGGTTCAGTGGGAGCCCCAGAATCACCAGACAAGCCAGGCAGACTCAAACAACAACACAAAAACCTCTGGAAATTAAATTGTCATTGAAACCACAATATACAAAAAGTAATCCAGGATCTGTCTTCTATACCTAAACAAGGTGACTGTGCAAGTATAAGGTTTACATAGGACCCAGCCTCCTAACACCGTAGCCAAAATGTCCAGAATTCAATCACAATTTGAATGAGAAAAGATAATAAACTGATACCAACACTGAAGAGAGTACGATACAGTATTAGAATTATCTGGTAAGAATTTTAAAGCATCCATTATAAAACTGTTTCAACAAGCAAACTCTAAGTCTCCAGAAACAAATGAGGGGAGAAACTCATAAAATATGTGTAAGTTCTAAAAAGGACCAAATGGCATTTACAGAACTAAAAAATACAAAAACAAAAATAAAATACTCATTGCATGGGCTCAATAATAGAGATGACAGTGAATAGAATCAGTGAACTTGAGAGCAGATCAGTAGAATTTTTCCAATGTGAACAACTGAAACAAAAATAGATAAAAAAATCTTTGTAAAAGATGAACAGAAGCTATGGGACAATAACAGTAGATCCAACATTCCTATCATCAGAGGTTCAGAAGGAGATGAGAAGGACAGTGAGGCTAAAAGTATTTGAAGAAATGATGCCAGGAAACCTCCCAAATTTGGTGAAAAACACAAAGCAGTAGATTCAAGAAGTTGATCAAACCCCAAATGGAATAAACAAGCAAAAAAAAAAAAGTACTAAGATATATTATCTTAAGCTTCTAGAAAACTAAAGACAAAGAAAATTATCTTAAAACCAGCTGGATTGGGGGGGGGAGGTCATGGGGGGGGCGAGGAAAGAGACATATGTACTACTATTTGTAATACTTTAAACAATAAAAAAAAGAAAAAAGAAATAAAGCCAGCTGGAGAGAAATGGCACATTGCCTTTAGTGGAGCATCAACTCAACCAACAATAATTTTCACATGAATGCCTGAAGGAAGTGGCACATGTGTCCAGTGCTAAAAGGAAAGGGTGGTCCACTACCAGTTACTTCCCAACAGGAGTTATTTAAATCATAGTCAATGATGGACACAACATATATAACACTGTCTTATACTCGGGATAACAGCATTTAAAAGGAAGGGAGAGGAAATAGAGCAACCACTGAGAAAACTATATCGAGATATACTTAAAACACTAGAAATAAATCAAAATGGAATCCTATAAAATGTTCAAATAATTCACAGGAAGGCAAGAAAAGACAAATAAAGGACTAAGAAACAGAGAACACCAAAAGAAAAAATGGTCAAGTGACCGACATTAACATAATGCAGAGAAACTGGATCACTCATACATTACTGCTGAGAATTTATAATGGTATAATCATGCTGGGAAAATGTTGGGCAATATCTTATAAAACTAAGTATGCAATTACCATAAGATCTGACAATCATACTCTTGGGCATTTAACCCTAAGAAACAAAAAATTACATACATATAAACACCTATCTATAAACACAAATGTGCATGGCAATATTCCAGCCAAAAAGTGGAAACAATCCCAGTGTCCTTCAGTGGATAAATGCCTAAACAATCTGTATTATCCATACTCAGCAATAAAAAGAAGCAAAATTTTGACACTAATTCAACACCTTGGGTAAATTTCTGGGGAATAATGGTGAGTTGGTGGAGGGGATCTCAAAGATTACATAATATATGATTCCATTTATGTAACATTTTTTAAATAAAAAAATTATAGAGATGGATGTCAATGGTTAGGAATGAGCCCAGGGAGTGGAAGGTAGATGGGTATAGTTATAAAAGAGGAGTTACAAGGGATCCTGAGGTGATGAAATGATTCTGTATCTTGATTGTAGTGGCAAATACACAAACCTACACATGTGATAAATGTGCATAGAACTAAACACAAGCACACAAATGAATATAAAACTGATGAGATCTGTAGATTGTATCAATGTCAATTTCCTGGTTATAATATTATATTACAGGTTTTCAAGATATGACTTTTGGGGAAAACTGAATGAAGAGTACACAGGATCTCTGGATTATTTTTTACAACTGCATATAAATCTACAATTATCTCAAAATAAAAAAAAAATTTAATAAGAAAGCACTGGGTGAAATTGTGGTAAAGTGGGGTTTTCAGTCTCAAAATATCACTTTATAGAGTATTGATTAACCTCAATGTAAAAAAAATTTTTTTTAATAAAAAAGGAGAAATTTGGTAGGTACTCTTTTTCTAGTGTTCTAATTTAATCACCAGGAATGAGACAAGCAGACTCTCCTGCTATGATGCAATAGGAAACACACCTCACCTAAGTAGGAGTATTCTTGCTAAAAATATTTTAACCTAAACCCAATTGAGTATGTAACTGTTAGACAAATCTAGACTGTGAGACACTCTATATAACAACTGCCCTGAACTTAAAACAAATTTAATGCCACATACAGAGGGGGAAAAAGACAAGGGAACTAATATAATTCCCCCCCCCTTTTTTTTAATAATGAGAGAACATTGGGGCAGGGGAAGAAAGTAAGTAAAAAGTGTCAATTCTTAGTGTATACAGTCTCAGATAGACATCTTATTCCTCTAGCGAGACCAGCCAAGTTCATGCAGACCACACTCCCTTCTTCAAACAGGAAAACCAGAAAAATTGAAATAAGTTAAATAGTTAAGATTAAAGAAAAAAAGAACAGTAATCTGCAAGTATTAGAACAGAAAGGGAACAAATACCAGAAGAGTAGGCACATAAATCAGTAATACAGAAATCTAAAGTGATACAGAATTTAAACACAGACATTAATGCCTACAGACTGGAGATTTCATTGGTTCAGGGACAAGTAACTTGGTTTGGGATCCTTGAAAGGAAGGTAACAAAGCTGAGACCTCTGTTTAAGGAGAACCCTAGAAAAGTTTACCTCTTAGTTTAAGAAGAACTAGAAACCTGACATAGAAGTAGCAAGAAAGACTCTTCTTCCTGGGGCTCTGGATAGAAGAATAAAAGTATTCCTTGAATTAAGTCCCTAAAAGGATATACATACAGCTTGAATTTACATCACTTAGATGGTCTAAGAATTTTAACAAGAAATTAATGTAAAAGCTGATCCTATGGATGTTAACTGAACTTAATGTGGTAATCGTTCCACAATATATAGAAATATTGAATCATTATATTATATATCTGAAACTACATCTCAAGTATAACTCAATTTAAAAAAATTTTAAAGCCTATCCTAGACCAGCAAATCCCTTGAGATGTTCTACAGAAGCAAACAAAATATCACTCTACCGGGAAACTTTCAAAACGTGGGGAAAATAAGACTACCACAGAGAAAAACTAAAAGCAAAAATCTGACTGAAGATGAGCTCATAATTCAAATAACAAAACATGTAAAGAAATGACCCACTTTAAAGTGAACTTAAGAGTTCTGGAAGATCCAACAGACCCCACCATTGGAATGAGTAAGTCCCAGAAGAATTTAAATAAGAGAACAATCTACACTATAAAATAAATTCAGTATAATTATTAAAGAGATAAAATAAGGATAAAATCCATGATAAAAGGTTTTAAAAAAAAACTAAAGGGAAAGAACAGGCAGATAGGAAAAGGCATCAAATAGTACTTCTAGAAATGAAAAAAATAAACCATAGCATAGTTTAATGTACAATTTAAACAATAGATAGGACATCAATAAAGAAAGAATTAGCTGGAAAATAGGCCTGAATAATTCCCCAGATGCTATTATTAAACATCTCCTAATTGAATATAATAGAGGTAATAGACACTAGCGGTAAAAAAGAAGGCCCAACATATATATAATAAAAATTCCAGAGGAAAGAATAGAGAGAATGAAGGCAAGATAATATGTGGGAAATATGTTACAAAATTTTAATAATTCAAGAAATACAGGGGTCATCTGATTAAGGAAGCATAAAAAAATCCCAATAAGAAGAAGTAAAAACAAACGCAGTAAAACTAGGTTTGCAGCAGTCAAACTACAGAACACAAAACAAAGAGTAATCTTAAAAGCCACCAAGAAACAAGCCCTCATCACCAATAATACTGAGAGACAGTATCTCCAAAGTAATGAGCAAAATAATTGTCAACTAAAAATTCTGCTCCCACATAATGTTATTCAAGTATTGGGATGAAATACAGTTAAAAAAAAAAAAGACTAAGAGACTTTTATCATTTGTATATGTTTATCAAAGAAGTACTTTCATAAGAAGGAATTTAAAGCCAGAAGGAAGGAGAGTGGTGCAATAAGCAACAGTGGTCACAGGAAATATGGGTAAATTTAAATAAGTATAGACTGTGCCTAGTCAGTATGGCTCAGTGGTTGAGTGTCGACCTATGAACCAGGTGGTCATGGTTTGATTTCCAGTCAGGACATATACCCAGGTTGCAGGCTCAATTCCCCATGTGGGCTATTCAGGAAGCAGCCAATCAATGATTCTCTCTCATCATTGATATTTCTATCTCTCTCCCCCTCTCTTTTTCCTCTCTGAAATAAATAAAAATATATTTTAATAATTAATAAATAAGTAAGTATAGACTGTAAAATCAATTTTTAAAAAAGAAAAACCTAATTATATAAAAATTACATAGTAGATGTAAAAATGTGGTAGAATTATAATACTGGACAATATTATGAAATATATAGAGTATGATCAGAATTACAATATGATTATTCAATAGAAGAATATATATTTGATTAATATTATCTAAGACAGAATATTAATGTTAAAATCGTAAAAGTAGCTATTAGAAGAATAGAAATAGGATATGTCACATTCAAATCAATCAATGGATGTAAAAAAGACCAAAGAAACTGTAAGTACTGTAAAAGGAAGAATGATAAAACAAGGAGAGACAAAAGAAGAGCAGGGACATGGAAATGTCCTCCAATGAGAAGTGGCACTATAGTTTTAAAGATAGAAGACCAAAATTAATAAAACGAATGTGCATAGAGAGAGTGTCCTTACAGGTTGGCTTTCCCTGGGAAGTTGACTTGGAGATGAGCTGAGCATGCATTTTTATTAAGGACTGCCTTGCACTTAAATCTGAAAATAGGGGAAGGCACAGAAATGGGAAAAGGGAGATGTGGGACTGAAATGGAAGCCCCATAGGGAGTTCCAGAGCTAGAATGATCCTTCAGAGTTACTGGAGTGGGGCTGAGATGGCCCCACATGGATCAGCCACTAGATGTGAGCTGCCCTGTAAAGGAGCAAAGGGGTAACTCGGGCAATCCTCCAAGGGAGTGATCCATCAAGACTGTCTGCTGACAGCCTCCAGGAACCTGAAGCAAAAAACTCACCCTTGAGGAGGGAGGAGGGTGACACATCATAGGGTCTGCCATATTACCATATTACCACAAGATGCCTGCAACTCCAGTTGCTCAAAGGAACCTATTTGTCCTGTGATCAACAACATCCACACACCTTTTCCAAATTCTACAGATCAAATTTCCATGGAAAGAGCAAATAAATTTTATGGCACAATAATAAAAGAGAAATTCAAATGACTACCTCTCAAGTCTTTGTAACTCAAAGCTACATCATGTACTTCTTGCTCCCTCATCAAAGTAAGCCAAGTAAGAACAACCTGAGACTATTCTTTCACAATTTTAAATCTTGATTTCAGTTCACAGTATCATTTTTATGTGTACTGTTTTTATCAAACATGAATCCTTACTTGTGTATACCATTATTAAATATCTGTCTCTATACAGGCAAAGGATTCCAAGAACAGAAAACAATACATGATTTATTTCTTACTCAAGTAAAAAACAACTCTATTTAAAAGAAACAAGCATGCCTAAATGGCTACCCTCTAGAGAAATTTAAGATAATTCATCTTAGCAAAATATGTCCATCTAAGAAACAAATCAGCTGAGAAAAAAAAGACAAGTAGATACACTATAAAAAGCATTTAGCTCATAATTGTAACAAATACAGAGGTGGGCACAAAAGTTTACAGTTGTAATAAAATAAATAATACAATAATAAATAAAAATGCAATAATAAACTCTGTTTCACATACGCACAACTTTAAATTACTTTTTCCCACCCTTGCATAGTGAGATGAGGAAAATGTAAATAGCCTCAATGTATCAATCATTCCATCTCAAAAATTCTAGTCTATTAAACAATTTTTTTTGGTAATTGGCATTCTGTTGTTTAAGAAGAAATATGAAAGTCAGCAAATATGTTACTAGTCAAGTCCCACCAGTACTGCTTGAAGAGTGGAACAGACCATTGCTTCACTGAAGACACATGTAGACATTAAAAGAGTTCTCTCTTGGGATATCAGGGAAAGATAAAGTATCCTCAGAGGAAGTGCAGTTGAATTTCTTGTTACCTGAAGTGAAACCATTTGCTTTATCTATCTTCTTGTCACTTATGTAGAGATAAATTCCACACCCCTCCCTACATCTCAAACCTAAGCAAATTCACTTTTAAGTCCCCAAATTGTTTTTTGTCATAACAATCAGCTTTTGTTAAAAAGAAAGTGGATGAGCCACTAAAAGAAAAAAAAAGAAAAAAACAGCATCTATATGTTCAAAAAATGTAATGTGCTCTTATTCTTTCATTGTAGCCCTGGGCTTTCAAGTAGCTAAAAATCTCTGAATTTAAAAGATGGATGTGACTCATAGAACAGTTATACAGCATACACATCTAAGACACAGAATACATAAATTTATCATTTCTGTTTAGGGGCATCACATATGTGTGATGTAAACATAATATAAATGTAATGTAATATTAGGTAAGAGTATCAAAGGATTCTTTAAAATTACTCAAAGCTTATGCATATATTATATACAGTATATGATAATGTATAGTATACTATATATTATTATACTATATTTTGTATTATATTATCTATAATACATTGTTATTATATACATATATTTATCTTTAAAATGAATCACATTGGCCCTTCTCAGTGATTGAGCATTGAACCACAGTTCAATTCCCAGTCAGGGCACATGCCGGGGTTGCAGGATCAATCAATCCCCAGTATGGGGTGTGCAGGAGACAGTTGATCAATTATTCTCTCTTATCATTCATGTTTCTATCTCTTTATCCCTTTCCCTTCCTCTCTGAAATCAATTTAAAAATGTATTTTAAAGATGAACCACACTGTAATTCAGTTATTTCTGTGTTCTCCTCTTTATACTTGTTTTAAAGCTATTGACTACAGTGGTTTTGGATTTTGTTTGAAGTATGGCACATTGAGGGGAGGCAGGTCTGTGAAAAAGGGAAAGAAGGAAGCAAAACAGGAAGATGGAGGAGGAGGAAGGAAAAAGGGAACTCCCTCTCTCCCTCCCCCCGACCCCCACACACAAGCACTTGTAGTTTAGAAAAGGCCATGCCCTGAACACACGCCAGCACCCCTCCCCAAACATGAGCCTGAGCTTCCCCAAAAGTTCCTTGGCAGAGCCTTCCTTTTGCCCCGGCTTGGGTGCACCCCACTGGAGCCCCAGCCACCGGGCGGGACCATCCTGGGGCCGGCCGCAGCCCAGCAAACTCTTGGGTACCCCAGGCTCCCTCCTGCGCCCACAGCCCGAAGTCAATCACTGGGCGCCCGCGCGCCAATCCATCACCCACTCCTGAGCGAATCCCTCTGCCTTGCCCCATTCCCCCTTGGCTCTCGCTCCTTACCAGGGACTTACCAAGAGGCCCAAGGCGGGAGGCAGGGACAGAGACAGAAGAGGCAAAGAGAAAGGGCCGGTTGGCGGATTTACTACAAGAGGAGACCAAGACGTCTCGCCCTCAAGACGACAGTCCTAACGCGGCCCCATCCTCCCCCGGACCCCCACCGGCCCCACAGCGCCTACACGCTCCGTTTCGGCTTAGATGTGCTGTGAAGTAGGAGAAGGAAGTGGGGATAAACCCGCTGCCTCCAGAGCAGCCCTTACCTCAGGCTACCCTCTCGGAAGCCTCCTCCTGCGGTTCCAGGCGCCTGGGTGCACCGCCTTGGCCGCCGCGCTCTGGGCGCCCGGGCTCCGGCCGCGGCTCCGCCAGGCGCAGCTGGTCCGTGCGCGGCGAGGGCGCCTTCCCGCTCCCGGGGGCCGCAGAGCCAGCCCGAAGGACTGTCGCGCCGCTCGAGTGCAGCCCGCGGGCGAGAGGGAGCGGGCAGCCGCCGAGGCGGGGCCAAGAGACCCGGAAAGGGGCGCACGAGCTGGAAGTGGCTGCGGAGTGGGTGCGCGGACCCGCAGCGTCCAGGACCCAGGCCCGGGCGGTACAGGCGGTCTCGAGGCTCCCCTGAGCTGCTCCACTGGCCCCCCAAACCTCCTCTCTGTACCCCCACCGCCCCCTCCCACCCGGAAGAGACAGCTCGCTGGTCGCACTTGGTGCGCCGCTCTGCGCTCTTCAGCCCGGTGCGGGAATAACAATGTGATGGCTTTGCAGGGACTGGATGCTGTGTGTAGTAGGTTGTAACTGCTGAGGCCACCACCTGTCAATTCTAAGGAACAAGACACACCGTCCCCAGCCGGCGGCCTCTCCCTGAATCCCTTGCTTATTTTCCTCCTGCACCTACCTCGCCGGCCTCCCGCAGTACTCTGCCGGCTGGATACCGAGGGAGTTTTGCAAAATAACCCTCACTCTCCACCAAGAGCTTATGGCATTCTCTTCCCACCAGAGCTGTAGGATTACCCACAGCCCTGCGTGCCTATCCAAAGCTGGATGCCGAAAAGCCTGGTTTCAACCCCAAAGTCGTCGGGCCCCCGTCCGCCCCCATTCATAATCCCAGCGGCCGTCTGCCACTATGCACCCTCCCCCTGCCGCCCGCGCCAGCTGCGATTCGCTGTCCCTGGAACGTGTCAGTCACTCGCTCTTCATCATCCATGAATACTGTACTAGAAGCTCCGCAGCCTCGGGTTGCACAAAGGGGAGTGGGGAGGAGGACCCCCAGAGCTCAGGGTACGCGGAGCCAAGAGAGCGAGCGAGCGGGGCAAATTATGTGGGAGGAGCTGGTATGAGGGGGAGTCCGCTGCTCTCCTGTTGCACAAAGGAGCTCGAGTGCCTAAGCGCAGTGCTCCTGAACCCGCGGGTCAGGTCATCTCTGCGGACACACTGGGAGTGGGTCCTCCACCTTGGGAATTTGCGTGACCCAGCCACAGGCACCCGGGAGCCAGACTGACCGGTTTGGAAGAACGCAGCAGGTGGGTGAGGTGCGGGGTGGGGGATATACAGGTTTCCCTTTCCCCAGTTGTTCAGCCCTTTTCAGTCAGAGAAAGAGGAAAAAGCTGGCTAGGTAACCAGGAGGAAGAGAGAGATGCAGTGACTGCTTATTGAACTATTACAACTACCCAGAGATCAGAAAAACTTTAATGGACAAAACTGCCCTATTTCTCAATTTACTACAATACACACTCTGGCCCATCATTTGCACTAAGCGCAATACACTGCGCCAGGTGTTGGGGCACAGTCTCTGCTCCCAATGAGCTCACAGCCTAGTGGGAGACCCAATTACATTAGTGGGAGGAATTTTCTCTAGTTGGAAAGGAAGTGGGTCAGGGAATTAGACTCCCTTCTGAACTGTGTATTAAAGGGTAATTGGAGCTTGCCAAAGAAGTGGCAATAGCCTTCTATTACCCACCCATTACCCCAAACCAGCTTTACACTATGAACATCATACCTGAGAGCTTACCAATTTAGGGACTTAATGGACCCCTGCCCTGCACTATTTCCCTTTGTCGTGGTTTTGGAGGAAAATTTTCAGACATTAGCCTTGGAATGTAGAACACCCAGTTCTCCACAGCTGAGATGCTGCCTTCTTGGACCTGTTGCTTCTTGTACCACCAACCTTATCTATTAGCTTGACATTGAGCCCAACGCCAACATTAATAATACTGAGGCGGTGAACATCTGGAAGGAAGCCAATAAATCCTGCAGTGCAGTCATGATGCTGACACATGCCCTGTCTGTATAATAATGACAACATAATCTTTTTCCTGAACTACCATGTGGATTAATCAGACTTTATTAAGTTAAAGAGACTGTTGCCCAAATGGAGTGTGGGATTGGAAACTAAACTGTGATTCAATCTAAGAAAGAAAAAAAGAAAAAGAAAAAAACAATTTGAGTGTCATGCTTTCCCTCTCTGAATATTAGAACTGTGAAAGGTATTAATGATAGCTAAAGCATCCAAGGTTATTACATCATCTTCAGAAAAGTATATCCAAAGAGCTCTTGTTGCAAAAAACAATTAAAGATAATATCTTTAAACCTATTTCCCACTTCTCCCTAGAAATTTTGTAAACTAATAAAGAGAATGGAGGAAAACGTCAAATGTCACTTGTAGCTAGCTTATACTGATTTTATGCACAAATTGCAAAGTACTTGTAAAGGATGCTAAAAGCAGCTCAGTTTGGGCAGAAGTCATAGGAAAAAGGCCCAGAGAAGAGAATCAAAGGGAAGCAGCAGTAAGGACAAGCAAAAATGTGTTTCCTGAAAACGAGAGGTTTACCATAATTTTTCTCATTAGGGAAAAAGTAAATTAAATTTACTTCTTAGTGAAGCAAAATACAAAAGCAGCTATGTCAAAAGGTGGGGACGGGGTGGGGGGATAGGGGTAGAATAGGAGCAGAAGAGGCAAAAAATGCACACAGAGATGGGGAGAAAGGGCCCAATTTTCAGAGGACCCAGAATGACAGGTCATGATAACCATAATCCTTGAAGATGAGGTGACTATCATGATGTGTAGAAACCCACTTTCTTGTTTGGAAGTACTAAGGAGCACAGAGCTGTTGGCAGATGGTTTCATAAACCAGATTTACTTCAGAGACTCAGAGGGTGAGTCTATGGAAAAGCCATAATTAATGGAAGCAGCCTGTTTGGGGGGCAGCAATAAAAGTGCATCTGTAATCTACTGATGCTTGGCAAGCCACCCAAAACAATGATTTACAAAGCTACCAATTGCCCAATGGATAGAGCATCGGCCTTCAGACTGAAGGGTCCCGGGTTTGAATGTGATCAAGGGCACATGCCCACATTGTGGGCTTGATCTCCAGCAGGGGACATGCAGGAGGTAGCCGATCAATGATTCTCTCATCATTGATGTTTCTATCTTTCCCTTTCCCTTCCTCTCTAAAATCAATAAAAATTAAAATAAATAAAGAAGCTATCAATTACTTGCCTACCATTCAATGAAGTGAAAAGTTGGGATGGGCCCAACTAGGATGGCTTATCTCTATTCCGTGTGGTGTCAGCAGGTCTCATGCATGTATTTGGGCCTCAGAAAGGATGACCTGAACACCTGCGGCCTCTTTCAGGAAGTTAACTCCGGCTTTTTCATAAGGAGGTAGAAGAATTCCCAGCAAGAAGAGAGAGGGCAGGGCCCCCAAAGTTCATGGTCTTTTCAAACTCCTGTATGTGTCATGTTTGCTAATGCCACATTGGCTAAAGCAAACCCTACAGCTACGTCTAGAGTCAATGTGGGAGTTGTCATTAGTATGAAATTAATATAGAACACAAAATAAGAGCTTTTTTATCGAGAGAATAGGGAAGCTACCTTGAATCCTATTTCAGGGACTTTCTACAAAGAGTGACTAGAAGAACATAATTTGTTCAGTAGTGAGTCATGACAAAGAAGAAACTGGCACAGAAAGTATGCAAGGAAACTGTAAGAAAAATTCTGAAAAGGAACATCAATACTTACCAATAGATAAGGGGAAGGAAAGTTGCCACAAAGGCAATGGAAATTGTGACTAATGTATTTTCTAACAAATATAGAGAGCCTAGAAATAAAACCATGCTTTTATGGTCAATTGATATTTAACAAAGGCGACAAGAACATAAAATGGGGTTAAGAGAGTCTCTTCAAAAAATAGTGTTGGAATATTGGACAAGTTTATGCAAACAAAATGAAACTAGAACACCAACTCACACCTTATGCAAGAATAAACTAAAAATAGATTAAAGACTTTAAGTAGTGAAACCATAAAAATCCTAGAAGAAAACATAGGCAATAAAATCTCATGCATTTCTCTTGGCAATATTTTTTCTCATATATCTCCTCTGGCAAGGGAAACAAAATAAAAAATAAACAAATGGGACTGTAATACAATATACAGTTTCTTTGAAGATTTAGGATAGTTGAAAACAAAAGGAAAATTAATGTTTTACCTAGATAATGCTCCATCCCTTCCACATATAAAAAGTAATAACAATAAAAATGTTTGACCTTGATATCAGACCAATTGGATTTGGAACAAATTAGTATTCTGCGAAACTTTATAACACAAGAAGTGAAACAATGAAGGTGTAAAACTTATGAATATTTATGACCTGAATGCATCACAGCAGCAACTTATATAACCAGACATTACAGGAGATAGAAAGACATAGATAGAAGAAGTCCAAAAATAGAAGAATTTTACTCATCTCTCTCAGTCTAACTCTGGATATAGAAACTCTGTACCTCAAAAGTAGAAATTACATGGTGGTTTTTTTTCTAAGGCTAACATTTTATTCATGAAAAAAGACCCTATATTAAGCAATAAAAAAATTTAATAAAATCTCTAAAAGAATCATGAATAACATTCTATGATCACAATATAATAAAACTAAAAAATAATAGGAAAATCAGAAGAAAACTTATTCACCTGGAAATTATTTTTAAAAATCCCTCTTAAATACTCATATGAATGAAAATTATTTAATTTCTAGAAAATATTATAATACTGCTTAGAATTCTGACACAGTATTAGCTTAATTAAATAAGTACCAACTCATAAAAGTCAAAAACATTATTAAATAAACAAAAGTAAAACAGAATAAAAAGAACTAAGTAATATAGAGGAAGACATTAATAAGATAGGAAAATAATTAGAATTAATAAATAATTCCCAAAACTGTGATTTTAAAAATTATAAAATTAAAACAATTATTAAATTAATTAAGAGAAAAATAATATAAATACAAAAAATAAGAAATGATAAAGTGACGAAACATAGAAACAGTGAATATTACTATAATCCTAAAAACAAATTTAATCTACTATAGTGTCTCCATCATTCTTTATATTTTTTATTATTTTTTAAATATATTTTATTGATTTTTTACAGAGAGGAAGGGAGAGAGATAGAGAGTTAGAAACATCTATGAGAGATAAACATTGACCAGCTGCCTCCTGCACACCTCTTACCAGGGATGTGCCAGCAACCAAGTTAGATGCTCTTGACTGGAATCAAACCTGGGACCCTTTAGTCTGTAGGCCAATTCTCTATGTACTGAGCCAAACGGGTCAGGGCTCCATCATTTTTTAATTTTGCTCCCCTAACAAGTACATTTCATTTCATTTATCCCTAATAAGAAAACATAAATTCTAAGAAGTAAAGATTTTGTTGTTAGGGTGAAGATTTGGAGGACCAGAAACAATTGTCATACAAAAAATATGTTGATTGCCCCCAATGAGAATGCATGCTCTACTGAAGGAAAATACACTTGAAAACCTAGCTAAAATGAATACTTTTATTAGAAAATGTGATTTGCCAAAACTGTTCCTAGAGGACATAGAAAATCCAAAGAAAAGCAATTGTAAAAATTGTCACTGTCCCAACAAATTACCAAGCCAACAGTTTTCCCAGGGTAATTTTTAAAGCATAGATAATTATGATATCTCAATACTAAGAAGCATACAAAGAATGAAACTTCCCAATTAAATCGTGTTTTAAAGCAAGTGGCATTGAAGCCAAAACCTAACGAGGTTTGCACATAAAAGAAATCTATAGAAATCTTACTTATAAATCCAGAATTCCAGAATTTAAGAATAACTCAAGGTTAGTAAATTTATTCAGGTCAATAATCATGTGGAGAGATCTAAAGATAAAAAAAGCCTAGGATTATTTCTAGAGACATTAAAAGAGCATTTTAGAAATTCAATAGCCATTCTTTATCTTTTTTTAAAAAAGCAACCTCTCAGTTATCCAGGAATAAATGAATACCTCCTTAATGAGATAAAATATCTATCTCAGTCTGAAATCCATGTTTAAAGATATAACAATAAAAGGACTTCTACTAGCCAAAACTGGTTTGGCTCAGTGGATAGAGCATTGGCCTGCGGACTGAAAGATCCCAAGTTCGATTCTGGTCAAGGGCATGTACTTTGGTTGTGGGCACATCCCCATTAAGGGTGTGCAAGAGGCAGCTGATCAATGTCTCTCTCTCATTGATGTTTCTATCTTTCTATCCCTCTCCCTTCCTCTCTGTAAAAAATCAATAAAATATATTAAAAAGAAAAAAAAGGACTTCTACAAAGTAAGGGAAAGGATCATGATACAACTATTTTTTAACATTTTTCTTGTGTTTCAAGTCAGTGCAGAGAAGAAAAAATTAAAGATCTAAACAATGGAATTAAGGCTGCAAAACTGTCACTATCTGTAGAAAAATATGAGAATATATCTGGACAACTCATCAAATCAGTTGAAAACTGTTATAAACAAAACTAATATTAATCGATATATAAAAATGTTATTATGTATACAAACAGCAATGAGTTAGACAAATAAATAAAATATCTCACTTAGATTAGCAACAAAAAAAGCAGTAATAACTAAGAATACACTAAATAGGAGATGTATAAGACACATATATAGAGAAAACTTTGGTAAACCACTGAAGAACACAAAAGAAAGCATGAAGACATGGAAAGACATTCCATGTTTGAATATGTATAGTCAACATCATAAAGATAGTAATTCTAAATTAATTTTTAAATGTAAACTAATGCCCCCAACCAGTTTTTAAGAACCAGAAAACTGATTCTAAATTTTATATAAAATAATAAACTAAGAAATGTTCTACAAGGAAACATGAGCAAAATCCTTAAATCCAAGACCATAGAAAATAGGTTGAAAAGTTCAACTATGAAAAAGAAAATTTCTATATGGCAAAGGGAAAAAGAAAAAAAACATTGAAGAAACACCATAAACAAAATCAAAGGTAAAGAGCAAACCAGTTTAATTATTTGAAAGTTTAGCAGACTCTCATCCATCACTAATGGGAATATAGATAGATTCAAGTCCTATGACAGGCAAATTTAGCCACATAGATTAACGTTAAAATGCCTGACCCACAAATCTCATCTTTTAATGTACTTCAGCTATTAAATATACTGAACATAGTGACTGAATGTATGACAGCTACTATTAAAGATAGCTAACATGAAATAATATATATATATACAAATACATTTGTTGCAACATTGTTTGAAGTAATAAAAGGTTGAAAACAATTTAAATATTTGTTTTTTTAATAGAGACAAAGCCATATAATGAAATACTACTATGCAGATATAAAAAACATGAGAAAATGTACTGAGATGGAAAGTTTTTTGAGATACTTTCTGAGATAAAAAGCAGCATAGTGCCCTGGCCAGGTAGTTCACTTGGTTAAAGCATCTTCTCGATATGTCAAGGTTGTGGGTTCGATTCCCAGTTAGGGCACAGTATAAGAATCAATCAATGAATATGTATTTGTGTATGTTTGTATCCCCCTTCCTGTCTTCTAAAATCAATAAAAAATTGTTTTAAAAAACAATGGGTTGCCTTTAGATAACAAAGAGATAAAAATAAGAATATACATTTCTCTTAATTAAATATGCATTTTAAAACTTCTGAAAGGATAATCAACAAATAAAAATGGTTACCTCTGGAAATGAAATGGGATCTGGGATGTGGGTAACAAGTTGTCAGTGAGTTTTTATGCTGTTTGATTGAAAAATCATCATAATTACTATTTAAATATTAAAATAAATTTAAGTCACTAGGTGTAATGTGAATTATGTGCTTTTATCTCCTATCCTTTTTTTTAATGTTGAAAAAATGTGATGTGCTAAAGAACAACAATACTACTACAAGTATTTTTTCCTATGTAAAGGGCAAACTAATTTTCACATGCAAGGTATTACTATTTTAGTAGCTATGATTCACATGGTTATTTCAGTATATAATCTTTATTTTTATTTATAAATAAGCTACTCAACAATTATTTTAAAAGTAACTGAACTTAATATTCATATTCCTTTAAGTTACCTAAGGATCTTAGAAATTATATTTAAGCTTACATACTATAAAACATGATTAATGTTATAAAAATATTTGTTACAATGATGATTAAATTCAGTTGAACACAAGTTTGCTTTATTTATAACCTTAAACAGTATTTTGCAATAATGTTAACTTACTTGATCAGTTTAAGCCAGTGGTTGGCAAACTGCAGCTCGCAAGCCACATATGGCTCTTTGGCCCCTGGAGTGTGGCTCATCCACAATAAAACCACAGCCTGGGCAAGTCTATTTTGAAGAAGTGGCATTAGAAGAAGTTTAAGTTTAAAATATTTGGCTCTTAAAAGAATTTCAATCATTGTACTGTTGATATTTGGCTCTGTTGACTAATGAGTTTGCCAACCACTGGTTTAAGCCCATAAGAAATTTAAAAAGAAACACTGAATTTTTGTTTCATTTATTTATGCACTCATTGGTTGATTCTTTTATGTGCTCTGACCAGGAATCGAACCCATAACCTTGGTGCATCAGGAAGACACTCCAATCAACTGAGTTACCTGCCCAGAAAAAAATACAAACCTTATTTTTAAACAAGCATGCTTACTTCTTGCTCTAATGATTAATTCAAGGAAAAGACAAATGTCATTATTGATTTTTAAAACCACAATCACTAAGCCAGTCTAATTTGTCCAAATATTCATTATAATTCTGTAAACTTAGATTTTGATACAAAAATTATTCTAAACTAGCAGCTTATGTAAGAAGGAAATTTTTTTTCTTAAGGCTTAATTAGAAAGTTGGTTTCTTATATTTATGAATTTGGTAGATATTTTCTTTCATAAGCACTTATCTTATCAAATGAATAAAAACAAAGTTCTTACAGTTTAGCAGACAATAAACTAATCTATTAAAACTTTTCATATTATTCAAGTACTTTTCTGATCATAGGCTCACTGAAACATAGTTTTTAGTTTGTTTTACAACTCAGGCACAGGTTAGAAGTAAACATAAAATACTCATGACCTGGTGCACAAAATTTGTGCATGGGTGGGGGGGGGGCTGTATCTCAACCAGGCCTGCACCCTCTCTAATCTGGGATGTCTAAGGGAATGTCCAACTGCTGGTTTAGGCCTAATACCACAGGGATTGGGTCTAAACTGGAAGTCAGACATCCCTCTCACACTCCAGCACCACTGGCTCCAAACAGCTCGCCTGCCTGCCTGCTGATCACCCCTAATCACTCTGCCTACTTGCCTGCTTACCCCTTTCTGCCAACCCTGCTGGCCTGCTCACCACCTACTGCTGGCCTGCTTGCCCCCAACTGCCCCCACCACCAGCCTGATCACCCCCAACTGCCCTCCCTTCCTGGCATGGTCTCTCTTAACCACCTCTGCCTCAGCCCTGCCACCATGGCTTTGTCCAGAAGGAAGTCTGAAATGTCTCCTGGTCTAATTAGCATATTACCATTTTATTAGTATAGACTAGAGGCCTGGTGCACAAAATTCATGCACAGGGGGCAAGTCCCCTCAGCCCAGCCAGCACCCTCTCTAATCCAGGACCCTTGGGGAATATCTGACTGATGGTTTAGGCCCAATCCTAAACCAGCAGTCAGACATCCCTCTCACAATCCAGGATCACTGGATCCTAACTGCTCACCTGCCTGCCTGCATAATTGCCCTAACTTCCCCCTGCTGGCCTACTCACCCAAACTGCCCCCCTGCCAGTCTGGTCACCCCTTACTGCCCTCCCTGCTGGCCTGGTGCCCCCAACTCCCCCCCTATGCTGGCCTGGTCGCCCCTCACTGACCCCCACTTGCCAGCTTGGTTACACCCAACTGCCCCCTACCCCCCACACACAGCCAGCTGCTCAGTTGTTTGGTCGCCCTTCACTAACCCCCCTGCCAGCCTGGTCCCCCATGCAGCCTTTTCAGTCATCCATTTGTTTGTGATGGTCGCTTAGGCTTTTATATATATAGATAAGACCTCACTGGTTGAGATCTCAAACAACTATTTTTCTTCCTTGTTGGCATAAAAATTTTAGTTTACTTAAGCTCACTAATGGACATAAACAAAAAAGCTACCAATTGGATTCTGCTTTCTCTCAATCACCAAATGGCCAGATCATAAAGCCAAATGCAGTTTTAACTGCTACACACAGGACTAACTTATCAGCCATGGCATTTGGGACTAGAGATCAAGAAACTAGAGGGAGAAAATTAGAGGGTCAGCAATGTCACTTGGAATTCACTCTGGAAGTGAAGAAAAGATGTGTGTGGGCTTAGCAAGCTATGAAGTATACACCCCTGGCAACACAATTGACTTGTTTCTGTAAAATGAGTTTTGTTGGATGCTTCAGTGGTGAAGTCCAAAATTGTTACTCTAGTTCTCAAAAGATCAAAAATTATGATTTCATACAAATACAAAACAGAAAACTTGCCAAAGATTTTACTTAATTCATTAATGAGAAGTTTATTATAAAGATATTAAAACTGGCCCAAGAACATTTTAGGAGCATGATGTATATAGGGAATTTATTCAGAGAATGTTAGAATAATATAGCTGGCTTCGATACAAAAGTGGTTAATGTCTTTCAGGGCAATAAGTTGTAAACATTGCTATATCTGTTTCACTGCATGAAAATCATTTGCCTTTCTACCAGACAAAAATCTATAGCTTAACTTCTGCTCCCATGGAGTCTTAAAATACCCTAGTCAATAAAAATCCAGCCAGTAGTACCCTGAAGAAACACCCATTAATTTCTTTCTACCAATTCTGAATTTGGGGTAATTTTTCTGATTATCGATTTTCTGTTCTAATACACCTTTTTATCTTGCACAAAATTAAGTATATGTATTTTCTTGATTCAGACTCAGTCTTTGAGTCTTCATGATTTTACACTTTGGCTCTCTCTCTTCCAAGAACTGAATTTCCATTCCCAAACCCCTGGGCCATGCCCTAGCTGGAGATCAGAAGTTTTGGCCATGCTATGGATGAGAACTTTTAGATCTGCTTTCTTCTCTTGATTTAATTAACTATACCTGAGAGACAACAATGGCAGTAAGTGGAGATTATTACTAAAGGCAAATGATTTTCATGCAGTGAAACAGATATAGCAATGTTTACAACTTATTGCCCTGAAAGACATTAACCACTTTCGTGGAGCAGGTCCAATGTCCAATTTGTATAGTAATAATACATCAAGAAGAGGAGCAATCTCATGTGACAAGAATTTAGGTCAGGTACATATGATTTCAGGAACATGAACCACAATGAATACACAGTCAGGGATGCTTAACATTGAACACTAGGTCTTCCTGTTTCCTCTTCGCTCTGTACATAATCAAAACTTGCTCCCTGACTTTCCCTTTGGCCCACATCCATTCAGGAACTTTCTTTTGAGAACACGTAAGCTATATCTGGGGTATTTATGCCTCTTTTTTTTTTCACCCAGCCAATTTTTAAATACAGTGATTAATTGATCTCAGCTCTCCTGGTAGAGGTAGATATTCAGAGCTTAATGACAAACACCATAGAGTATGTCAAATAGCCACTTGCCCATTTTTTAGTTATTCTGCAAAGTAATGACATATTGGAGAAATTAATTGGATTCATGTATACAGGTAATACATTTTAAAATTCTTCATAATATTGTCAGTTACAGTTTAGACATTATTAACATGAAAAGAATATTAAAAATGTAATTTTTTCCCATATTTATTGCCCTAGTTCATATTCTGCTATTTGCTAAGCTTGGGTGATTTGTGGCTTTTGTTCATGGTCAGTAAAATGCTTTATTCTCTTCAAGATTATGCAGTCAAAAAGGTTTATGGAGGAATGATCCTACAAGTGCTTCCATGAATTTGTTCTAAGCACCTTTCTAAGGAGTGATTTCAAGAGTCAGGTCAAAGCCTGGGAGGGAAGAGAAAAAGAAAAGAGCAGTGTAATGTGAAATGCTTCCTAGGTGATTCTAGTGTTCTGATATAGTTTTCTATTGAAAATAGCTACTTTAAAGTATTTGAAACAATGGCTATGGAACAGATAAATTAGGTGTGGAACTTAAGGATTAGATCTTCAAAAACAATTTTAAGCGAAGAAACTAAAATATTAGTCTAATAGCCAATATGTCAATAAAAGAAAGTTAAATGATGACGTATGTTTAGAAATCAAGGCCCATTGTCTTGCCTCTGCTCTCAATAACAGACATTGGTAAGTTGTTGTTATTGATTGTTTCCATTTACAATGTTTCAGGAATCTCCATGAGAAAAGAAAGATCTCTTTCAAGATTTATTTGCAAAATTTTCTGTTTTATATAAAAAGGTCATCCCGGCCAGCATGGCTCAGTGGTTGAGCATTGATCTTATGAATCAGGAGGTCCTGTTCGATTTCTGGACAGGGCACATGCCTGGGTTGCAGGCTCGATCCCCAGTGTGGGGCATGCAGGAGGCAGCTGATCAATGATTCTCTCTCATCATTCATGTTTCTATATCTCTCTCCCTTTCTTCCTCTTTGAAATCAATAAAAATATTTTTAAATATAATAATAAAAATACATTTTAAAAAAGGTCAATGTTTCAGATTTCCTTATAGTCAGATCTTAGAGAAGTAAACTGCTCACTAGCGCCTTCATAACAGATTCACAGTGAGAGCCACTCTCTAATAGTTTTCCTGTTAAGAATACCTTTACATTTTCATTAACTGTTTATTGAACATTCTTGATATTTGAAAGCAAATAATTCCTGATGAATAGGTAGATGATTTATATGTATACTACCAACATTTATCAGAGTTTCTAAACAGTAATTTATTAATGTCTCCAATTTAAAAAAAAAGAAAAACGGGGACAAGCTCTCACTGCAGCATGGCAAAATAATTTTGAGTGCACAATACTGAATGTTATTGTGTGCAATGAAAGAGAAAAAGGTGGCTGAGTGCAAAATTAATAAATAACACATTACTAAAGCAACAGAGAATGTGGCTCATACCAGAGAGAGCACATCAGCAGATCACAGCCTCTGAGTATAAATAATAAAAAAGGGAAAGCACTTCCTTTATAGTCTGAGGTTGTATCATATATGTTTTCCTCCACTATAATAAATCATTCTCTGTGGAATGACTTGATTCTGACATTCAGAATTGATTTCCTACATAGGAAAAAAACAAACAAACAAACAAACAAACAGGTGGATACCTACATTTGAGAGGTATTGTGGTGTAGTAGACAAGAGTTTAGGGGTAAAAATGTGAAGACATGGGTACTGTTCCAACTGGGTCTCTTTTGACCAAATATATCTATTTTCTTCAGCTTACTTTCCTCTTCTATCTGAGCAATAGACTACTTTCCTGCCTACTTCACATCATTTTTCAAGGCTCAAGAGAGACAACCCAAGTAAACTGTAAAGTACCAACTTCTAATTTGCTATGTAAATGGAAGGAATTGCAAGTATGAGGTCACCAAAGATTCCTTGATCAAAACACATCTCTCAAAGGGCCTTAAGTGTTATCTTTCCTGAATTGCTTCAAAATCTTTGGCAAAGTAACCTTAGCTTCTTGGATTATCAGTAGTTCATTTTTTTTAAAATGTATTTTATTGATTTTTTACAGAGAGGAAGGGAGAGAAATAGTGAGTCAGAAACATCAATGAGAGAGAAACATTGATCATCCCACAAGCAAGGTACATGCTCCTGACTGGAATTGAACCCAGGACCTTTCAGTCCGCAGGCCGATGCTCTATCCACTGAGCCAAACAAGTTTCAGCTATCAGTTGTTCTTTAATACATTAGTAATGAATCTGTTGGTTATCTCTGTGGAAAGTATGCTCAAGTAAAAATTTGTGTTGCTCTACCTGACCCCGTTTCTTACCATATTCCTCTATTTTTCTTCATAATACTCTTTACTACCTGATATTTAATATATATTATATCTATATCATACCCCATATTCTATTTAACAGATAAACCCAGAGAACTTGGTGTCATAGCATGATAGAAATTTATAGAGGTATATTCTCACACATTTAATATGACCACCTTGATAATGAGCCATTTTTCTCTCTTCAAGAACTTGAAATTCACCCAGCTGGTGTGGCTCAGTGGGTAAGTGTCGACCTATGAAGCAGGTGGTAATGGTTTGATTCCCAGTCAGAGCACATGCTTTGGTTGTGGGCTCCCAGTATGGGACATGTAGGAGGCAGCCGATCAGTGATTCACTCTCATAATGGATGTTTTTATCTCTCTCTCTCCCTCTCTTTTCCTCTCTGAAATCAATTTTAAAAAAGTATTTTTTAAAAAAAGAATTGAAATTCAACAGAGTATTGCAGTTAACTAGCAGCCCTGACTATAGTGCTTTGATAATTGCCAAGACCATACTCTTCCCAGGAAGCCCCAATCCAATGACTGAGTCTATAGCATTTCTCCTCTAATGTGTTCTTTGTTTTTGGATTCACTGTTGGGTTGGCCAGGATTTATCAGCTCTGTATTGTACTCTGAGATCCTCCCTACCTAGATCTGCCTTCTTCTTTCATTCCTTTCACAGGTATAAAATCAGTATCACAGTCTGAAGTCTTCCCCTACCCAAGCATACTTCCTCTCTCTTCAGTTTTTACAGCCTTTAGTTCCCCTTACTTCAACAAATCTCTTGCACCCCTGAAATTCATTTCAGATCTGCTTACCAGAAGACCAGAACTCATGCATAAGTCTACTTGAAAGTGGAAAGGGGTCAATTATTCACTTAAGAACATGATCATTGAAAGTATTGTAATCTTTGATGGTTGCCCTGGGCTACAACATTCAACCAGTGACTAAGGGAAGAGAGAGTACTTGGAAGATAAATGGAAGGTTTTTATGGGTCAAACATGAAAGGAGTACACAACATTCTATTGGCAAGACTCAGTCACAGAACCCACCCTAGATGGAAGAAAGGGAAGTTGGAAGATGTACTCCTTGCATGAGTACCATTTCTCAACTTTCAATAATACTTCCACATTTTGGAATGGGAACTGAGTCTTTAGCAAATAACTAGGTGACTGCCAAATCCCACTAAAAGTCATCAAGCACAACATCAAGAACTATTTTGTCATTGCTACAGCATCAGCACCTAGAATAGTGCTGACTTGTACATAATGGAAATTCAGAAATACTTGTACAGTAAATAAACTTTTTTAGGATTTGTGAGGAATAAATACTTCCTATAAAAGCTAACATAAGGATTGAAACATAGTACCTAGATATTAAGTTTGTACTAGGCTATCCTGTGTTTTCAATCATCCTTATTGCATGGAATTTTCAACAGATAAAATATACACATTGCCTTGATCACATGTATCTCTTTCCCAAAATCTGGAGGCTTTTTCTGGTAGATGACAGCATAGGTCAACAAAATATGTGGACTTAAAGGAGTATAGTTACAGTAAGCAAAACATTCTAATCTAAATATTCTCAAGGTGATCTTAAATAATTCAATAAGCTGTTTTACTTTTGCTTCTTTTATGCTGAATTAATCAGAATCAAGCCAGGCTCAAATGTTAGAGACCCCATAAATATGACTGCAGTTCATCCACCTTACAGTTCAGCAACTTTTGCTAAAGATAAATGGATAAATTCTTTTAAAACCAAAGTAAAACAAAATTATCAACTGAGAGACCATTGGCAAGTTTTTGTCTCACTACTTACATGAAAATAAACTTATTGCAATTGAGAAATAGATCTTATTATGTTTGAGTCTTAGACATAAACATAAAATAGCTCTGAAATTGTTAAAGAAATACAACCATAATTAGTATGTAATCAGATAAACAGGCCTTGCTTACTTATTGCCCAGACATTTGCATGTTATTATTTTGTAAGGAGTAAATTATAATAATCTATGTGCTTTTACCTTATTTGATTGGAAGATAAAGAGATATTAAATACCAATAACAAATGAGTCAGGTATTAAGGTTTGAATTCCAGAGTGGGGTGTAAGAGAGAAGAGTTCTCATGTCCTTTCAAGCCCTCTGTGTAAGTATGGTTGAATCAAAAGACAAAGACTGTATAAGAATTTAAATAGGAAAATTTTAACATGATGAATGATTAAGCTACCAAATACACGTAACTAAAAAGCTGGAAAGAGAGCTCTTTAAAAGGTACTTAAGATGGAGAGAGAATACTCAGTGAAGGATAAATTTGGAAGGGTGATTCATACCTCAGGGAAGAAGAGGATGGGTGGTGGAGAAGTTCATTGTTACAAAGTTCACAGTCTCCAGGACAGCAGCAACAACATAGCAGGATCAGACAAGCTGAGGTAGAAGGAAGATAAGCAGAGGGACTGAGTTCAGAGGGAAACGGGGACTGAGTTCAGAGGGAAACGGGCACTACTGTACATACACACATGGCCTGAAGAACATGATATCTATGCCAGAAGGCTGTGGGAAGCAAACGTCCAGAAGCGCAGTCAATCCAAGGTTGATGGATGGGCTTGCAGAGGAAGCAAGGCATCACTGTGGATGCTTTTGAAACTGGAAGCTGGAAAGACCTCCTTTTTCAGGATCCTAGTGCATTTCTGTGTATTGCTTGGGTGGCGGGAGTTCTAGGCTGCTGTATAAGACAAGAGTCAGGTGGCTGGCTTGCTGGATGGCCTTTTCAGTGGGGAAGGGGTATAACTGGGATATGTATAAGTGGGATTGAGGAGAGGATGCAGATCTGGGCTGTTTGGGGCTCCAGGCTATGCCACTCTTGACCATTCAGTAAGTGAGACCATGAACAATTTACTTAACCTTCCTGAGCTCCTTTCCCCATTTGTCAAATCAGCATAATGAGAGTCAACTCATGGGATTATTGTGAGGATTAAATGATTTATCCAGTGTAAAAGGCTTCATATGTAAATAACACATAATGGGTGATCTTTATCTATTTCCTGTGGCTATTAGGACGTTATTCATTCAGTAAATATTACTGCTGGCTTTGTTTTCTGGGTACTCTCCTTGGTTCAAAAACCTTCCCCTAGTGACTTCCTTGTTTTAAGGCCCAGGCTGACATCTATAAAAGAGATATGATAATAAAAATAATAATACCAATTTAAAAGTGTTGTTTCAATGATCTAAATGAATTAATGTGTGTGAAAAGTCTTCATTCCTATACTACTGCTGAAGGTGTAATCATATACCAGGTAAATATTTTCTTCAGCTTTGGAGCATGAGATGGGAGAAGCCTTATCTTTAGTTCCTGTTTTCAATTTAAAAAAAGGCTAAAAATTGGCAGTGGAAATATTTCTAACATGGACTTCTATACTTTTTAAATTGTTGTGAAGTGAACTTGATTCTACTTGGATGAGACAATTACATGTCCTTCTACTGTAAAGGACAATAAGATTCACATAGTTTATCACAGAGAAAATCATTTTGCTTCATTATCTAAGAGTGGCTTTTATATCAACTACTGTTATCTGATTATTGCAAGAGAGAACAGCTACAGATTAACAACTCTCAAACTAAAAATGAATTTTATTTGTTTGGTATCTGTCTTCTAAAGTTCTATAGAACAGACTTCCCTACTCATTCAACATAGATATGCACTTTACAATATAAAGGTTATCCTGAAGAGTGTACAGGATATAGAATTATCTGGGCTCCAAACTACTGGGACTTAAAAAAAAAAAAAACAACTTTAATTAAATTCATTATTTTACACACATATAAAAACATTTTTTCTTCATATAGGTCCTATATATTTTTTATCTGGTTTATTTCTATATTCTATATTTTTTTCTTTTGGGTGGTATCTATTCTTCATTATATTTTCTTATTGACAATTTTTTTATATTGGGAGTTATTTATTTTGGTTTAATACATATCCAACCCATCACCTAACTGCTTTATTTTGATTCTAATGGCTTTTCAGATTTACTTCAGTTTTCTAGTTATATATAATTACGCAATTAGCAAATAATGACACTTTTGTTTAATCATTTGTTTCATTTACATTGCTCATCCAAATTCATTAGCTAATCTTTTTGCAAAAATATTAAACAGTAGTATTAGAAATCACTATTATTTTCTAAACTTCTTTCCAATTATTTTATTCTTATGTTTTTGCAAAGTTAATATAAAAATATACATTATAAATTATATTCCAAAAATATTTGCATGCAAATTTTAACAAAACCTTATTCTGTTTTACAAAAAAAAGTTTGCATCTTATATTCTTTACTAGAGGCCTGGTGCACAAAATTCGTGCATGGGGGGGTGGGAGAAGAGTCCCTCAGCCCAGACAGCACCCTCTCCAATCTGGGATCTCTCTCACAATACAGGACTGCTGGCTCTCAACTGCTCGCCTGCCTGCCTTCCTGATTGCCCTTAACTGCTTCTGCCTGTCAGCCTGCTCACCCCCTACACCAGCGGTTCTCAACCTGTGGGTCGAGACCCTTTGGAGGTCGAACGACCCTTTCACAGGGGTCGCCTAAGACTATTGGAAAACACCTATTTCCCATGGTCTTAGGAACCAACACACAGCTCCTCGGTGTAGCAAAATGTAGCAATGTAGTTTACTGTTGTCATATTAAGACTGTTACCCATGCTACACCACGATTCAAGACAAAATTTCATTTATTTCTAATTAGAAATAAATATTTCACAATGTATAATTACATATTGTTTTTGTGATTAATCACTATGCTTTAATTATGTTCAATTTGTAACAATGAAAATACATTCTGTACATCAGATATTTACATTACAGTTCATAACAGTAGCAAAATTACAGTTATGAAGTAGCAATGGAAATGATTTTATGGTTGGGGGTCACCACCACATGAGGAGCTGTCTTTAAAGGGTCTCGGCATTAGGAAGGTTGAGAACCACTGCCCTAAGCACTCCCCTGCCAGCCTGATTGATGCCTAACTGCCCTCCCCTGCAGGCCCGATCACCCCTATCTGCCCTCCCTTGCAGGCCTGGTCACCCCCAACTTCCCTCCTCTGCCGGCCTGGTCACCTCTAACTGCCCTCCACTGCAGGCCTAGTCCCTCCCAACTGTCCTCCCTTGCTGGCCATTTTGTGGTGGCCATGTGTGTCCACATAGTGGCAGAATCTTTGACCACATGGGGGCAGCCATCTTGTGTGTTGGAGTGATGGTCATTCTGCATATTACTCTTTAATTAGATAGGTTAGAGGCTGGTGCATGGGTGGGGGCCAGCTGGTTTTTCCTGAAGGATGTCCAGATCAGGACGGGGGTTTCCTTGGGGCATGGGGCAGCCTGGGGAAGGGCCTGTGGTGGTTTGCAGGCCAGCCACAACCCCAGTGACCCAAGCAGAGGCCCTGGGATCTGAGATTTATTTATCCTCTACAATTAAAACTTTGTAACCTGGAGTGAAGCCAAGCCTCCTGCTGGCTCTGTGGTGGCAGCCATTTCTGTTGGGATTTATTTATCTTCTATAATTGAAACTTTGTAGTCTTAAGTGCAGGTGGATGCTGGCCAGCGTGTGCGTAAAGCTTGGCTTCCTCCATCACCAGGGTCAACCCTAGCCTCCCGCTCTCTCCAGCTCTATGGCTGCCACCATTTTTGTTGGGATTTATTTATTTTCTATAATTGAAACTTTGTAACCTTGAGTGGAGGCCTGGGCCTGCCAGGGTGTGGAGAAAGGTTGGCTTCCTCTATCGCCGGGGAAACCCAAGCCTCCCTCCTGCTTGGTCCATGGCCACAGCCATTCTGGTTGGGGTTAATTTGCATACTCACTGCTGATTGGCTGGTGGGCATGGCTGGTGGGCATGGTTGGTGGGTGTAGAAGAGTGGTGGTTAATTTGCTTATTACTCTTTTATTAGATAGGATTTTATACATAACTCAACTATTTTCCTTTCAGCAAATAGTCTTTTAATGCTCATTTTGATGAATGCATTTGTTTTATCATATAGTTATGCCATGATTCATTTGAACATTATCATATTATTGAATATTTAAGTTCTTCAACTCATATAAAGATTTATTTTTTTATTCATTTACTTGACAAACAATGTATTGAATGCCAAGATGCAGCAGGCAATATTCTAAATAATAGAGATTAAATTCTTGCCCTCATGGAGTTTACCTTTTAATAAGATCCTATATAACAAAAACCTAATATTCCCGCAAGCCTCAATCAGTGGTGGCAGCAGGGGCTGGGGCCAGAGAGCCAGAGATGTCAGGCCAGCCAAGGCAGGTACCAGTGGGGGCCCCCACAATTGCCCCACCCGTTGCCCTGCAGAGAGAGGCAAATGGTGGCAACAGCAGAGTGCAGGGACAGTGAGTAGGTGGGCCAGGCCAGGCCTAGGGACCCTACCCAAGCAAAAATTTTATGCACTGGGCCTAGTATATAATAAGCAAGCAAAACACATATTGTATTATGTAAAAGTTATGAAAGATGGAAGATAAGAAATAGAAATAAGAATTTCTAGGAAAAAGAGGTTATAATTTAAATAGAGTGGCAATATTAAGGTCTTCTGATGGGTTATTTAAACAGAAAACATAAAGAGTTAAGGAGTCAGCTCTATGTATATCTGGTAGAGGACAGTGTCAAGGCAAATGACCTGAGAAGTATTCAAAGAACAACAAGGAGGTCAGAGTAACTGGCATGGAGTGAGCAAGTGGGGAATGGTAGCCAAAGTGATCACAGAGTTACTATTTGGTCAGATTATAATAGGCACTGTGGAAACTTTGGCTTTTAATCTGAGGAAGATGGAAAGCTTTGAAGAGTTTTACATAAAGGAGTAATATGATCATACATTATTACAGGATCACTCTGGATGTTGTATTGAGTGGACTAAACTGGGATAAGCATGCTAACAGGAAGATCAGTTAAGGTTTATTGCTGTAGTCTAAATGAGAGCTTAAAGTAGCTTAAGCTAAAAAGATATTGGGGAAAATAGCAAGAAGCAGTAGAATTCTGGATATTAAAGGTAGTGCCAACAGAATTTTCTAATAGATAGTAGAAGGGAAAGGGGAGTTAATGCTAATTTTAAGGTTTAATCTTGACTGCTGAAAATATGACATTGTCACTTAATGAGATTGGAAGTAACAAGATGAAGGGGATCAAATGATCAGGAGTTAATCAGTTAAGTTAACATGCAAATTAAACACTCAAGTGGAGAGATCAAACGGGCCATTGGATAGATAAAGAGGATGGTTTGGCATCCTACCTAATAAAAGAGTAAAATGCAAATTGACAATACCTCTGCTATACTCACAAGCCACACCTACCAGCCATGCCCACCAGCCAATTTGCATACAATTTTCGAGTATGCAAATTAATCCAACCAAAATAGTGGTTAATTTTCATAACCTGGTGCAGAGGGAAGACTGAAGACAGGGTAGAAGGAAGCCAAGTGCTGCAGAAGGGAAGGAAGTTGTGAGAAGCCAGCAAGTAGGGCGATGGAAAAGAGAGGGAATCAGACGGGACAGTAGAGAAGGGAGGGAAACAGGTGGGGCAGCAGAGAAGGGAGGGAAGCAGGTGGGGCAGCAGAGAAGGGAGGGAAGCTGGCAGGAAATCTTCCTGCAATGGGCCTCTAGTAAAATAATAATTCAGAAGTCACCAGCACTTTCATGATACTTAAAACTATGAGAATGGATAAACTAACCCTGAATGAAGCACAGTAAGGAAAGAGAAAAGGTCGAGGACTGAGTTCCAGGGCATTTAAAGTCAGAGCAGGAGGAGAAGCCAGCAAAAAAAAATTAAATATGCATGACCTTTCAGGTAGGAAGGAGAGTGACAGTGCTAGTCAAGGGAAAGAGGCGATTCAGGAAGGAGGGATTAACTATGTCAAGTGCCATGATAAGTCAAGTCAATTGAAGACTATAGAAAACTTGATCGCAGGACCTAGAAACAAGTTGGGCACTGATGAATTTTACAAAAGCTGTTTCTGTGAAGTGGTGGAGAGAATGGCCAACTAGAGAAAAATCAAGAGCCAATAAAGGAAGCAAAATAGGTAAAAGCAAATGTAGACAACTCTTCTCAAAAGTTTATTGCAATGTTTTTTGTTGTTTTTTCAAAATCCTTTATATTTCTGTGGTTGGTCACTGAAGGAGGAAATAAAATAAAGGACTTTTTTCAAAGAACATTTTAAAAAATAGCAGCATATTTTATATGGGGATGATCCAGTATAAAGCAAAGAAACTGACTATTATGTGCTAGATCATTGTCTGAGAAAGCAGAAGGGAAAAAATATAGGCAGGTTTGCTATAGATGAGCAGAGAAGATAAACGAGTGTGTAGGCTGATAGATAAGCTGGGAGATAGCTCATGGAAATTCTATTTTGATTGCTTCAATTTTTCTCAGTGAAATAGCAAGCAAGAGCATCAGGTTTAAGAGAAGAGTAAAGATGGGAAAACAAAATGTCAAGTGTAAAATAGGACTGCCGGGCAATAAGAGCCCCCTTGTGGTTGAAAATAACGACATTAGTGAGAGCAGTCACTAGGCTTTTTCTTTTTCTCCAGGCATTTCAGCAGCTCCAATACAGAGATGGAACATGATTTCACTTACATGCGGAATCTAATGAACAAAATTTAAAAAAGGCTTAGCCCTGGCTGGTGTGGCTCAGTGGTTGACTCGGGAGGTCATTGATGGATTTTTATTTTTTAAGATATTTTATTGATTTTTTTACAGAAAGGAAGGGAGAGGGATAGAAATTTAGAAACATCTATGTGAGAGAGACATTGATCAGCTGCCTCCTGCACACCCTTAATGGGGATGTGCTCACAACCAAAGTACATGCCCTTGAACAGAATCAAACCTGGGACCTTTCAGTCCACAGGCCAATGCTCTATCCACTGAGCCAAACTGGTTTCGGCCATTGATGGATTCTTGTTCAGGGCTTATGCCCAAGTTGTGGGCTCCGTTCCCAGTAGAGGCCGTGCAGGAGCTAGGCAATTGGTATTTTTTACATCAGTATTGCCTTCTCACTCCCGCTTCTTTCCCCCCTCTCTCAAATCAATAAAAGCATGTTTTTAAAAAATAGAAACAGGCTCATACATGCAGAGAATAAACTAACAGTAGTCAGAGGGGAAGGCCTTGGGGGTGAGGAGCTGGGAGAAAAAAGATGAAGGGATTAAGCAGTACAAATTTGGTAATTACAGAACAGTCACGGATATGTAGATTACAGCATAGGGAATATAGTCAATTATATCATGATAACTATATATGGGGCTAGATGGGTACTTGAAGCAGCATGAGGCCGACCCTGTAAAGTACATGATTTTCTAACCACTTTGCTGTAATCTGAAACTAATACAGAATAATATTGAATGTAAACTGTAATTGAAAATATATTTAAAAGATTTAACCTTAAAAAATAAAATGTCTGATTTGATGCAAATTAATACTTTTGTAAGACACAATAAAAATAAAGTACTGGAAAAATACATTAAAAAAAGAAGTTGCTTTAACCAGAATTTTGTTTAAGCCAAGTGAGTTCAATGGAGGAAGACAAGGGCAAGAAAATGCCTATAATGAGGAACATCAAATCTAATGGAATGAGGAAGGAAGTTAGAGCATGAGAAGGACAAGGTGGATTGTAGAATTGGAGGATGTAAAAGTTGCTTGAATTGGGGTACCTTAACTCAGTCTTTCTAAGGATATCTTAGAGGAATGAATTGTAAAGACAGGAGACAATATTCAGGGAGTTGGAATTCTCAGAAATGAGAATATGGTGTTGGGACAATATCTAGGGAATATTCATGGAACTGTGTTTCTCAAGTGGGATGACAATGAAACCCATAAAAGAGAAGAGCTTTACGGCTCAGAGGTCAAGGTTTGGGAAGGATTGTCTATGCAAATATTGAAGTCACTAAGAATCAATGCAAGAGCAGTGCTGGAGATATTGGTAGCAAGCCAGGGGATCAAATCCTCAGGAGTAACAGGCACTGATCCACAATCTTTAAATAACTGCACAAGGAGGGATCCCAGGTGGTTGATTTTACTTGCAACAAGCTTAAAGTTGGAATGGAGGAAGTTAAGAAGAAATAAGGGAGAACATCATAAAAGAATTATTTGCAGCAATAGCCTCTGTGTAACTGGTTATTTCCTTAAGACATGTTTCTGAACAAAATTCAAGGGCTCCAGAAACTTTTAAGCACTAGAACCAATTGCCAAATTATCCTCTAGAAGTGTGGCATTGATTTACAATTTCACCAGGAGTGAATACAAATGCCCTTTTTCATAATCCTAGTTAACACGAAAATTTTTTCAGTTTAAAACTTATTACAAATTTTGAATGCAAAATTTACATTAAAATGTTTTCATCTCATTTTACTCACTAAATCAGCATCTCTTCAGTTTTTACTATGCGTATAGCATTATATTAGACTCCGGATTTGTCATTGCACTCATGGAAGTTATAATCTCACCAAAGAAAGACTTTAAGCAAATAATTAATTGCCAATGTGTCACCTGTGAGAGAAGTGCTAGAGCTGCAATGATGTATAATGAGGAGGATAGAACCAGTCTTGGGAGTCAGGTAAATACTGAATGAAGTATTGAGTCTTTATGACTAGTTAGAAGTTGGTTAGAGATTTTTAAAATTATAGTTGGCAATTAATACTTCTTCATTCTTAGATTTTTCTGATCATGTGCTTTGCATGCTATTTGCCCACAACTGCACCTGCTTTTTTAAAAAATATATTTTTGTTGATTTCAGAGAGAGGAATGGAGAAGGAGAGATAGAAACATCAGTGATGAGAGAAAATCATGGACTGGCTGCCTCTTGCATGTCCTACCCCCCCACTGGGGATTGAGCCCACAACCCAGGCATGTGCCCTGACAGGGAAGCAAACCGTGACCTCCTGCTTCATAGGTCAACGCTCAACCACTGAGCCACGCTGGCCAGACTGCACCTGCTTTTATTTATTTATTTATTTATTTATTTATTTATTTATTTATTATGTATTAATATATTTTATTGATTTTTTTACAGAGAGAAAGGGAGAGGGATAGAGAGCTAGGAACATCCATGAGAGAGACATCGATCAGCTGCCTCCTGCACGCCCCCTACTGGGGATGTGCCCGTAACCAAGATACATGACCTTGACCAGAATCAAACCTAGGACCTTTCAGTCCGCAGGCTGACGCTCTATCCACTGAGCCAAACCAGTTTCGGCTGCACCTGCTTTTAAACAGACAATGTATAATTGTACATGGTTTTTTTTTCATGGCATGCCGTGTAACAGAATGTTAGTAAAATGTTGTCTTTGCCATGGCTATTCTTTAAATAGCTTTCCCATCTCATATTCTAGTGACAGACCCTATCTTTCTGGCCATAGAGGTGGGCTTATGTCTATGAATGGGCTAAAAATATAATACCTAACCACCTACTCTAAAGTTAGGCACATCCTCAGGCCAAGTAGGTTCCTACCAATTAACCAAAAGCTGGTTGAGAAACATTTGCTTTATTTTCCAGAAACAAATCCATAAAGATGAGCCCTTAGTTTTCTCCTGCTAGTGTGTGTGCTTGTGGGAATAGGCAGCTTGAATGAAGTTAGTGTGCAGAGAGAAGTAGGAGATGTTAAGATGGAAATGGAGAGGATGTGCAAGAGAGAGCAAGGAAGAGAAAGAGCAAAAATACAACAGTCAAGTTTCTGCATGAAGCCACCCAGGGGTCTAGCCAGCCTGGCCCTTCTGTTGCTTGGGTGAGCCAAGAGAGTCCTGATTAACCAGCCTTAGAAGTATTTGAATACCCATTAGCTACTGAATTTATTAAAATCATTTTAGTATTTCACTTAGTACCCAACACATAGTAGGCACTTAATAAATATTTATTGAATGAATGATACAAGGAACAAAATTGCTAAAATAGTATACACAAGACACAGGGTTTGTTGTTGATACTGTTTTATTTTGTCCTGCTCTTTGCCACATTGGACAGATGCTAAAGTGGTGCTGTCTGGATAGTTTCAGGAAAGCTAGACAAGACCTGGTTCAGGAGTAGCCACATGCTTCAAGGCTGTGTGTTTTTAATTTGATTTTCAGAAAAGAAATATGTTTAAAATTACATTTATTTAATAAATGTCCTACCTTAATGTTTCTTCTGTAAACCCTCATCCTGATGGTTTCTTTTTGATTCTATTCCATGTACTGGCATATTAGTAAACTCCATTCATTTTCTTTCTGTTGGATGACCCAGCTGTAAGGAACAAGAAGAGCCAGCATTTCCTCTGTGCCTGGGGGTGTATTTTGACTGCTTTCTGTGACCAGAAATCATTATAAATGAAGCCACTCCATATAAAATGCAAAAGACATGAAGGACAAATAACACTGTCCTCTGTAATGTGGTTAAAAACAGAGATTTAAGGAATAAGCAGAACCAATAGAAATCAGCCTAGCAGAATAAAATTCTTCTTTTTTTACCACTTTAAATAAAGGAGACATATTTCATCTGCATTTCTTACTAATATTCAGCCCCTGAGAGTCTATCTTATCTAATAAAAGAGTAATATGCAAATTGACCATACCTGTGCTACACCACCAGTCATGCCCATCAGCCAATCAGAGCAAGTATGGAAATTAACCCAACCAAGATGGCTACAGCCACAGAGAGAGCAGGAGAGAGGCTTGGGTTGCCTCTGCGATGGAGGAAGCCAAGCTTTTTGCACACCCTGGCTGGCTCAGGCCTCCGCTAAAGGCAACAAAGTTTCAATGGCTGCCACCAGGGAGCCAGCAGGCTACAAAGAAGGCTTGGCTCTGCTCCAGGCTAAAAAGTTTCAATTGTAGAAGATAAATAAACCCCAGAAACCACAGCCTTTGTTTGGGTTGCTGGGGGCATGACCTGCCTGCAAACTACCACAGGCCCCTCGCCCAGGCCACCCCAGACCCCAAGGCAACACCCAACCTGATCCAGGACATTCTTCAAAGCAAATCAGCTGGCCCCCACCCATGTACCAGGCCTCTATCCTATCTAATAAAAGAGTAATATGCAGATTGACCATCATTCCCACACACAAGATGGCTGCCCCCATGTGGTCAAAAGATCCTGCCCCCATGTGGACACAAGATGGCCACCACAGGATAACCAGCAGGGGAGAGCAGTTGGGAGGGACCAGGCCTGCAAGGGAGGGAAGTTGTGGGCAATCAGGCCAGGAGGAGATCAGTTGGGAGGGACTATGCCTGCAAGGGAGGGCAATTGGGAACAATCAAGCCTACAGGGGAGGACAGTTAGGGATGACCAGACTGGCAGAGGAGGGAAGTTAGGGGTGACCAGGCCCACAGGGTAGAGCAGTTAGGGGCAAACAGGCTGGCAGGGGAGCAGTTAGGCATCAATCAGGCTGGCAGGGAAATGGTTAGGGGGTAATCAGGCTGGCAGGCTGAAGTGGTTAGGGGCAATCAGGAAGGCAGGCAGGTGAGCAATTGGGAGCCAGCAGTCCTGGATTGTGAGAGGGATGTCCGACTGCCCGTTTAGGCCCTATCCAAGTAGGATTGGGCCTAAATGGGTGTCGGATATCCCTCAAGGGGTCCCAGATTGGACAGGGAGAAGACTGGGCTGAAGGACACAACCCCCCCACCCCCATCCACAAATTTCATGTACCAGACTCTAGTTCTATATAATAATAGCCTAACATGCTAAGTGTCTGGTCGTCCAGTTGACCATTCAACCAACCAAAGCATAATATGCTAATGATATGCTAAGGCTGCTCAACTGCTAGCTATGATATGCACTGACCACCAGAGGGCACACACTCCAACTGGTAGGTTAGCTTACTGCTGGGGTCCAGCTGATCAGGACTAAGTAAGATGGGCAGGACACACCCTGGAGCCTTTCTGCAGTCCTGCCCTGGCTGGCCAACCTCCCATGTCCCTCCCCTATCCTGATCATGCACAGGTGGGGTCCCTCGGCCTGGCCTGTGCCTTCTCACCATCTAGGACTCCTCAGGAGATGTTGGAAAGCCAGTTAAGACCCCATCCCACAGGCCAGGCCAAGGGACCCCATTGGTGCATGAATTCGTGCACCGGGCCTCTACTTAGAATATAAAACACTATAAAATAGATAAGAAAATATACACTTTTTGTTGCAATAAAAACTTGCACCTAGTTTTACTTGAACATTAAATAAATAATAAAATAAACCAGACGGGAGAAAAACAAATTTACTTCTAAGTCCTGTTGTCTAAAATGCCATTACACAACTGATACTATGAACTTTGCATAGGCAGCTTTCATGGAGAAGCATTTTGACATCCATTCGCTTATTTTAGCACACCACACACTGTGATGGGAAAGGCATCACACATTTGGACAAGTCACTCAACCTCTCCAAGCATGCTTTCTCTTTTATAAAATGAGGATACTGACACCTACCCATTTGACAGATTAAGCAAATGAGGGACAGCAAGATTAAGTGACTTGCCCAAAGCAACATCAATAGCTGGCAGAAGCAGAAACTGGAACTCAGGTCTTTTGTCCTTTTTAGGATTTCTTGAAGGGTATTATAAACAACTAGAAGCCTGGTGCATACAATTTGTGCATGAGGTGGAGTCCCTCAGCCCAGCCTGCACCCTCTCCAATCTAGGACCCCTCAGGGGATGTCCAACTGCCCATTTAGGCCTGATCCTACAGGCAGTTGGACATCCCTCTCACAATCTGGGACTGCTGGCTCCTCAATACTCACCTGCCTGCCTGCATGATTGCCCCTAACCCCCTCTACCTGCCTGATCACCCCTAATGCCTCTGTGTGCCTGCCTGATTACCCCTAACCACCTCTGCCTGACTGCCTGATTGCCCCTAATGGCCTCTGCCTCGGCCCCTGCCACCATGGCTTTGTCCAGGAGGATGTCTGGAAAACAACTGGTCTAATTAGCATATTGCCCTTTTATTAGTATAGATGGCTACTATTTTATACACAGATATGTAGATAGATATATAAACTATTTCAGGTAAGTTATTTATCTATTTGTAGAAGTTTTTTTAAATGATGAATTAATTTTGTAATACATGATATAGGCTCGTTATAAACAATATATGCAATTTTTTTAAGTGTGTGATATAATATCCCGGTCAAATTTTGCTACCCAGTGAGCTGAATGGACTAGGCAACATCTCTCATACATACATATCTACAGGAATAGATGAAAGAGCAGAACTTTTGCTTTTGTCTGTCAGCATTTCAACCAAATGCCCAAAGCTGCAAATGATAAATGAGGAATAATTCAATATCCTACAGAAGCAGAGAAATGCTGCCAGAGATACCCCTAGGGGTTTGTAACTTCAATCTATTGCTTTCTTTTTTTCTTCCTTAATTTTTGAGGGGTCTTTTAAAAAAAACTTTCAGTGTCATTCATTCTCAATTGTTTTCATGTATCAATCTTTAGAATTAGTTCTTTCAGAAATGTTTGTTTGGTTTGTTTTTGTTTGTTTGTTTGTTTGTTTTTATCAACCCTTCGAGATTTCTTATCTTCTTTGTTGGAATCTACTTAAAAATAATAGGAATAGTTATGCTTTGTTATCTGTTTCCTTTACCTAAAATTGCTTTATATTCTTTATCTTTTTTCCTCTTCATTCAATGTGATCATTTCAATCCTTTCTCCATGTAAGTAATTTGAATGTGAGTCATGTATATTCTGTTCTTGGTGTTTCTGATTGATAGATTTATTCATTACATAATGGTATTATTTTGGTAACACACTTTTTTCTCTGCAATATCCTGTGTCATCTTATTCGGTTGAATTTTTTAGCAGTCTCATCTTACCAACTTTGTATCATTTTATAGTAAGAAAAGATCACAAGCCATTACTTTCTGACCCTTTAGTTGTATTTTTTTCAGTCTCAGCTATCCATTTTTCTGTCTTATACTTCTTTTAAACTTTTTAATTATTAGATTTTTGTATAGTTGTCATACAATTTTTTTTCATGTATATCTATCCAATGTTAATGTTGACTACTCTGAATATATATTTTCTTACCTCTAATATTATATTAATGAATTCTCTAAAATTCTCTGATTTGGGCTGTAGTTTGAAAATAAGGGATAGGCTTGGGTTTAGTGAAGTTTTTGAAGAGAACCTTAGATCTGTTACATTTTTTTACCTTTTCTTAACTATCTCTTGATATTTACTTGATCTGAAGGGGAAATAGTCTATTTAGTGGGGATATCTTCAGGTCTTTCTTGATATCACCATTTATACTTCATCAGACTCAGTCTACACTGGTTGTTAACTTGGTTGATTTTGTCCCTCTCCTCCAAGCTACTTCTATTCCATTTAAAACAAAAGAGAGAAAATAAAAGACCAGAACTTGATTGAGTTGTTTTCTAGAACTAATTTTGTGTTGTTGACCAAAAATCAAGTCTCGGTTCTTCTTTCTTTTCATGGCTACATAGATTTTTTTTTAAATTTTATTTCATATAGCATGGCCCCTTTTCCTCTATTAGATTTCTTAAGATTTTTTTTTTGGCTAGTTTTGTTTGTTTTACTACTTTTTTCCCCATTCAATTACATACTATAGAGGGAAATTATGTGATTCATTCTTACTCCATCATTTTTACCCACCATTATTAGTGGGAAATAAATTATCCTGCACTTCTCGTGTTCTTACTTTTCATTCATTCAACATGAAATATCTATATATGAAGCACCTACTTGTGCTGAGCATTGACACTATACTCCCACAGATCAGAGGAGGAAAGAATTATTATGGTGCAAAATGTACAAGACCTCTTCCTTCAACCTCTCCAAGCTGAGTTAACCAAAACTTTTGATTTGATCACTTTGACAACTCCTGAACTTTTTAACCTCCTTCATTAAATTATACACATCCTGACCTTGTCTGCATCACTAGTGGACTTCCACTTTCTCTCTCATTGCCTCCAAAGCTTCAACGGAAGCAGGAAGATCTCTGTACCAAAAAAGAATGTTGTTAAAATTTAGACAGCTATAGAACAACACAAAAAAAAAAAAAAAGTCATTGATAATGGCCTTGGAGGTACTTGATATCCAACTGTGGATTCTAAGGAACAAAATAAATTCCACTTCATTAACTAAGTAGGTGTCAGTGAATTGTTTTTATCTCCAGGATCTTCAAGATTCAGTGGAGTCACTTCCCCCTCTGCATCCCTTGAGGGACAGGAACCAGTAATAGCTGATCTCCTAGACCTCATCATCCCCTAGGGCTTACTCTGCCCTGAGGATGAAGGGGAAAAGACGATATGGCCATTAGCTTTGTTTCCTGGTTTGCAAAGAGGACTGTCCAGACTGAGTGTGATTGGCAATCTCTTCCATTTTTCATCTGGGGATGTTACCAAGGAATGTAGCACTTTATAGATTGAGTGCTGACATGTATGTGGTAAGATGTGTGCCTAGTGTGCAAAATTGGAATGTCTTGGTGGGGCAAGTGAACATATGGTATTTGTTCTCTAATCAGAAATAGGAATGTCTGCACTATAATATCCTACTATTAGTAAAGTTGGTTTTTTTGTACTAGTATATTCTGTCAAATTTTGTTATCAAGTGATACCTAATCATATGTTGCAATGAACCACATACCCAACGTGTGTTAAAATTTAATGTTTGTGAAAATTCTTGCTTCAGCACTTTTGATGGTGTCTTGCATTTTACTTCAACTAAGCATGGAAAATTGTATATTTGTGTATCTTGTAATAAGTTAGAATGTGACAGATGATTTTTTTAATGTAAGTCATTAAAATATAATGCATTTCTTAGATAAGTAATTAAAATAAGCAAGGGGAAAGGTAAAGTTTTTAAGATGTAAAGCTCCTACTTTTCTCAGACTCCATCATCTAAATTTTATTTCAAGATTCAAAAATCTAATTATAGGCTTGAAATATTCTGAGCTGATAACCCATTAAATTCCTGAAACTTCTATGTGAATGATTAAGGTAGTTTAGTTAACTATTATTCTTGATACCCGATATCTATACTTTCTTCTCTTAATAATAAATCTTGATTTTCCAAATAGAAATCAATCTCTCCCTGCTTTCTGCTAAAGCTTATGGAAAGAACATGTTGTTAATCCTAATTTAAATTCATTTTAAATATAATAAGTATAACATATCAGCTGGACAGGGTCAGTGCTTGGCTCAAAAGGCAGAGGTATTCCCACTTGGCCATTTATACCAGCTATATGATTCTTCTTCTGGAGATAAGGCCAGCATAGCCAGGGCTGTTACAGGACATTTCTTTTACAGAAATCCATGAGCTTGAAATAGAGAGAAATTTGAGTAGAAAATTGATAATGGAACCAAGATGTCAAGCCTTAATCAGGCAACAGCAATATATATATAATCCTATCTAATCCTATATAATAAAAGAGTACTATGCAAACTGGCCATCACTCCAACCACAAGATGGCTGCCCCCATGTAGTCAAAGATGGCTGTCCCCATATGGACACAAGAAAGCTGCCACAAGATGGCCAGCAGGGGAGGATAGTTGGGAGGAACCAGGCCTACAAGGGAGGGCAGTTGGGGGCAATCAAGCCTGCAGGGAAGGGCAGTTGGAAGGGACCCAGGGCTACAGAGGAGAGCAGTTGGGGGGGACCAGGCCTATAGGGGAGGGCAGTTAGGGGTGAACATACCTGCAGGGGAGGGCAGTTAGGGGCAAACAGGCTGACAGGGGAGCAGTTAGGCATCAATCAGGCTGGCAAGAGAGTGGTTAGGGGGTGTTCAGGCTGGCAGACAGAAACGGTTAGGAGTAATCAGGTAGGCATGCAGGTGAGCAGTTGGGAGCCAGCAGTCCTGGATTGTGAGAGGGATATCCCACTGCCCATTTAGACCCAATCCTACTGGGCAATCGAACATTCCTCAAGGGGTCCCAGATTGGAGACAGTGCAGGCTGAGCTGAGGGGCACACACTCCTGTGCATGAATTTTGTGCACCAGGCCTCTAGTATATATATGAATCAAAGAGCCAACAAATGGTAGGTTAAGCAGGCATCAGAAAGAGAGCTATTGTCTGACTAGCCTTTTCTATCTTTTGCAATATAATTCTTAGAGAAATTAGCTCCATTTAAATGCAAAACACCATATATCTACTAGGTCAACAATGATATCTAGATCAAAAATATCTGTAGAGCTGAAATATGCATTTATGGATAATTGTATATCTGAACATAATGCTGTTGCACAGTATAAATTTGAGCTTTACATAGAACATTACAGGAATCACAGCAGATGAAATTCTGAGAAGAAGAGGGTTACTGGAAAGTGTGTGTACAGTGACATTCCCAGAATGGTACCAGAGGGACACAGTGTTGGTTTATGATTTAGAATCATGGATAATTGTGGGAAAAGTTTGGGAGGAGCTACAATGCTATTAATTGTGGTGTCAAACCCCTACCCTCTTGTGCAAACCATGCTCAAATACTATGCTTGAAATTTAGTCTGAAGAAAACAGAAGAATGGGAAACTCCTCTTGTTACCATTGTAACTAGCTAGTTATTAATATTAATAATAGCAAAAAAGCAAAGAGTAGGCCAGCTATTATGAAGCATGGTCATCTGGGCAGCTTTATCAGGAAGCTGCAACTCTACATTCCCCAGGGAACCACTGGTCCATTCCCTGCAAATCACTGGGAAAAGGGATCAAACAAAGGGGAAGGTGGAAGCATGTGCAGTGAAATCAGAGTGACATAAGGAAGGGGCTTGCCTGTCAGCTTAACCTGGGAAAAAGACAATTGTTAGAGGGGGTGGAGCCACTGCCCACATGAAACCCTGAAGGATTCATTGGGTAAGTTCCCAGTTAAAATTCCCAGAGACAAAGACTTCTCTCTCTTGACACTTGTGTTCATGTTTTCACTTGCTCCATGACCCCCCACTCATTGTGAGCATGTATAGCCATGTGGCTCTAGAAGCTGCATGGCCCATGGTCATGCAGATTCTGCACATGATGGTCTATAGCTGGGAACACAAGCTAAGCTAGCTTGATGATGAACTGGACTATGCCTTAATGTGGAGCAAAGACTCTGGACAGTGTCTTTAATCCTAGCTCTGCTAAAGAAAGAAATGAGGCTTTTTCTATAATAGGATAGAGCGAGATGGAATTCTAAAGGGGAACTGCCTTAACATTACCTTACAAATAAAGCTTCCCACAATATCTCATCCTTCCATGGGGGCCTCAGGAAATTCTTATTCCTGTGGTGCCCCAAGAAGCCCACTTCCACCAGTAACAGATGGACACCCAACCTATAACACTCTTAGTAAACAATAAGCACAAATAATAGCTTCAGAATCCCAGCTCTGCTGAATTCCTTCATCGTGAAATTGCATTTTTTTAAAAAATATATTTTTATTGATTTCAGAGAGGAAGGAAGAGGGAGAGAGAGATAAAAATATCAATGATAAGGGGATCACTGATTGGCTACCTCCTGCACACCCCCAACTGAGGACTCAGACTGAAACCAGACATGTGCCCTTGATTGGGATCAAATGTGGGACCCTTCCAGGTCCCCAGGCTAATGTTCTGCCCACTGAGCCAAATCAGCTAAGGCATGAAATTGCATTTTTAATGACCAGCAGCCCAAAGGATGTCAGTTAGTTGAGAACCTTTCCTTTTCTTGAGAACCCAGCTTCCAGGAACTGTAATTCTCTGCAGCACTTGAAGAGGTCTCTTGGCAACAACACCTTCCCCGACTGATTACAGGCCATCAGGGCTTCTCATCTCTTTTCTCCTTTCATTTCTTTTCTCCATTGTCACTTCCTTTCTTCTCTCTCTTTAGGCACTCCTCCAATTCAGCTCCCATCTCTCTCAATCTCAAATTCTCTGTGTCCTGCTTTCTCTTCAGACTTCTCATAACCACTTTGATCAGGGTTCATGCTTTCTGTGCAAGAGCTTTTTGTTGTACAATGAGTTCCTTTCTCTGTTCTCTCTTTTAGAATAGTCCATCTTTTCTTTTATTCTTTTTTAACTTCTTTTCTTTTTCCCTTAACATTTGGAGAAGTGAGGTTTTCTCTCATTCCTCAGCATAGCTTCTAGTCTAATCAAGAGTAATGGTTCTCATAATTTAACCTCTAGTAAAACAGCTAACTGTTTAGCTCTGTAGAAGTTGCAGTGGGCACTCTTCATTGATTATCTGACCTCCATTATTCCCATTTTCCTCCTTTCTAGAACAAGTCTGATTTTATTCTAGTAACCACCACTATTCCACACAACCATATTAACTCCACTTGAGAGTTAACTCCACTTGAGAGTCAACTGCAGAGGGGGATTCCTAATTCATGTAAGCCAATTGTCATCATCTCATTCCATTGTTCAAGCAAGGGAATTTGTTCTGGTGAATGAGACATGCCAGCAGTTTGATGGGGACTTGTGGGAGAAGAATTTCCATGGTTTTAAGAAGACGCCCAGGTGAAAGCCACATCTTCCTTCTAAATGCCTTCATCATGCTTGAATGTAAGATAACTAAGCAAATTGATTACTTGCTCTAAGCTTCATTATCTTAATCGATATAACTAAAAGATCCATGTGAATACAAATGAAAACATACTAAAATGCAACTCCTGAGATTCTGACCCCGTCCTTTTTGGTATTAGGATGACATGTCCTGGACCCATTGTCTGCATGACTCTAAGGGAGTCTTGAATTGGCTTTGATTTAGACCCCTTGTGTCAGGCCTGACAGGTTCCCTGTAGCTGGTATTTCAAGTGGGATCCTTCATCCTCATTCAATTTCTGCTGCATAGATGCTAGTAGAGCTAGAGATCTACATGCCTGGATAGTAGTGGACCTAAAATACCACCCCAACCTCTCTGTACCAGGGATCTCTGTCATCATTCCAACAAAATGGGGAAGAAAATGCCCTTTGTGTGTTGAGTTAAGGAGTTTCTGACAACATGGTTGAGTCTTAAAGAATTCTTCATTGTAGTTGTCCCATAGCAAAATTTCCTGTACTCTGAGGACTTTCAGCATTCAGAGATGTAACTTTCAATTCACACATGGTGCCTGTAACAGATGCTGCTGACTATATTTTGTTCTCTGAAAGCTAGGATGTGAAAAACAACATTTCTTATACCCTTTCTTCAGCTCAGGTTCTGTATGTCACCAAGCTTCTCCAAGCAGACACATCAACATGAGATTTAGAAGACAAGGGTGAAGTGAAGGCTACACTTTTGCTGCTTTTGCCTTTTTTTTTGCTGGTAAGTATCATCATGGAAGCATTAGGATTTTTGGCAGCAATGATAACAGGGGTCCCTGGCTTTATGGGGTGGTCATTTTTCTGGCACATATGACTGAGGTTGAATGGAGCTGGAGCCAACAGTGGTGGAGGCATCTTCTGGCTCCTCAGCTTGTGGTTGTGGTACACTGTTCTGCTTCCAGATTTCTGATCCCTCCATCCCTGACCATGGTGTGACACTGATAGCCTTTACTGGCCAGCTCTACGTTATTGCTCAGGATGTCAATCTTGGAATTCAGCTTAATTCTGGGTCCTCTGGTCCTTCCAACATTTTTGTATGCAACTGTGTTAAATCACTTTCTGCTTAAAGTAGTTTCCTTGATCTGCAACTGAAACTCTTATTGATGCACAGCCTGTTTACAACTCTGCAGAGTAGTGCAATGAGAGCAAATTTCATTACTAATAGCATATTGATAACCGAAGAATCCAGCATGCTCCTCTGAAGAACAGGCCATATTTCTATGTTTAGCTTATCATGTCAGACTTCTGACATTATTGCAATTTCACTCTCTGGGGCTCCATTTTGTTTTTGAAAGCTGGCATCTGTCAGGGTCTCAAGAATCTGTCAATCATATCCATTTATACTTGAAATGTAGTGCCTGACAAGGTTGAGCCCTTTGTCCAGAGACTCTCAGCATCTGTGTGGACCTGTGGTTATAAATAGACACAGTAGGGAGTGTGTATCAGCTAATTCCACTAGCCAGGAGTCTCTGTGCCCTAGATCCTGCCTGGACAGATATGACTATTCCTAATTTTAATTTGTAGGAGTGCCTGTACAGCTAAGACACCCTGTTATATCTATGAAATAGACATGCTTTAGTTGTTATGATGACCCAGTAAGATAACACAGATGAAAATGCCGAGCACCATACCTGGGCCCTTGTCAGTGCTAATAAAAACAGCTTCTTTCCTCATTCAGTTTGGGGTAAAATAGATAATCAAAGCAATTCTCATAAAATTATTTGTGATTATTTTAAACACTGTCCTGGGAGTATTTACTGGGCCTCATTTAACATTGTGTATAATTTTCTTTTTCATTTATTTTTACATTCAAATGCTAGAAAAACATCACTTCCAAGTATTCTATCTCTTAATCATATTTCACAAGCATGCCAAAAAAGGAGCTCACAATTTACCCATTAATTCAACAAATATTTATTTAGTGTTTAGAGCCAGGCCCTGTTTCAGACATTGGTCCTTCCCCTTACAAAGTTGCCTTTTGGAGGGGGTTACAGACAATTAATGAATAAAGACATAAAATGTTCCTAAGCTCATTTTATAGCCAAAGCTTATTAATCTTTCTTTCTTTCTCCTCTTTTCAATCTAGCTGCAATCTGTTTCCTTCCTTCATTTCTTCTTTTCTTCTTCATCCCTCCCTCCTTTCTTATTTTCTTCAGTTATAATACACAATATAACTACTTATTATCAGACACCTTTCTAGGAAACAGAGATAAAGCAGAGAACAAAAAAGACAAACATTCTGGAGACTATATTCTAGCCAGAGAAGATAGACAATAAGTACTTAAAAAATAAGCAAATAATGAAATTAACACTTAGTTCAAGGAAAGAAATAAACCAGATGATATATTAAAAAGGCACTAAAGGATGGGAGGGCAATACTTTAGATAAGATGGTCAAAGGAGCTGAGAATTGAAGGAGGAAAGCAGTAAGCCATTTGAAAACTATGAAGTAGGAATTACAAGCAAAGAACAGCAAGTTCAGAGACCACATAGCAAGGACTTTGGCTTTCGGGAAAAGAGAAAGGAGGTTAGTGTCACTGGAGCTCAGTGAGCAAATGGGCGAGTGGGAGGATGATATTGCAGAGTGGGTAAGGGGAAAGCCATGTAGAAATTCAGGGCAAGGTAAGACATTTGAACTGTATTATTAGTGTTTTGAAAGACATCAGAAGGACCTTGTTCTTTTATCCTTGTCTTTTCATCTACAGTTTCCTTGTGATTTCCAGACTTGGGGATACAATGGTATTAAATAGGCATGTCAGAGCATGTCATAATTAAGGCCCGCATAAGAATGATAACATTTCATATCAAATCGAAGCATTAAAGAAATTACAACAATTTATTATAATCATCTTGTTTGCTTGTTTTTTTAAAAGAGCATTTTTTTTAATACCAATGAAACAAAAAGTTAAGAATAAGACATTGTCTTATCAAATTTTAAAAATTAGTATGAAAACTCACTGTATTGACCTTTTTCTTCTTTGTTTCACCTTAAACCAATAAACGGCATGTGTTCTTGGGTCAGGGTGTTGGAAATGCATCCTTTATACAAGGATAGGCAGCAACAACTGCAGCACTCATTCTACTTGGTGGATGGAAGCTTATTTTTATATCTATTGTAGCATTCAGATTAACTATAGGACATTAAAAATGTGAGAAAGTATGTGTTTCTTGAAAACTAGAAATTTGGCTATTAAAGTTGTTTTGGGGAAAACATGCAAAAATAAAAGACCAACTTTCCCAATTCAATTTTTAAAAATAATAATAAATTTTTCAATCAATTGACATTAGTAAATTAATTTGTGAGGGTAAACAACTATTCAGAATCTAGGAACTTTAAACTCTTCTTTTAAAATATATACTTCTCATAAAACTGTCACTATTTGCAGATGACATGATTTTGTACATAGACAACCCTAAAGACTCTTTAAAAAAAAAAACTACTGGGCTTAATAAATGAATTTGGCAATGTAGGCAGGATACGAAATTAACACCTAGAAATCTATGGTTTTTTTATACACCAATAATGAACTCACAGAAAGAGAACTACAAAAACAATCCCATTTACCATTGCAACAAAAAATATTAAGATACCTAGGAAAAAATTTAACCAAGGAGGTAAAAAGACCTGTACTGAGTAAAGTACAGGACACTGAAAAGAAGAGATAGAGGAAGCATAAACAAATGGCAGAATATACCATGTTCATGGATTAGTAGAATCAACATCATTAAAATATCCATAGTACACAAAGCAATCTATAGCTTCAATGTAATCCTCATTAAAATGCCAATGGCATATTCAAAGATCTAGAACAAACTCTTCAAAATTCAGCTGGAATATAAAAGACCCCAAATAGCTGCAGCAATCTTGAGAAAGAACAAAGTTGGAGGTAATACAATACCAGATATCAAGCTATACTGCAAAGCCACTGGTCTCAAAACTGCCTGGTACTGGTGCAAGAACAGACATAGACCAAGGGAACAAAAAAGAGAACCCAGAATTCAACCCAAGACATTATGCTCAATTAATATTTGACAAAGGAGGCAAGAACATACAATGGAGTCAAGATAGTCTCTTCAATAAATGGTGTTGGGAAAATTGGACAGATATATGCAAAAAAAATGAAACTAAACCACTGCTTACACCACACACAAAAATAAATTCAAAATGGATAAAGGACTTTAAATGTAAGACAGAAAACCATAAAAATATTAGAAGTCATAGGCAGCAAAACAGCAGACATTTGACATAGCAATATCTTTACTGATACAGCTCCTAAGGCAATTGAAACTAAAAAGCAAATAAACAAACAGGACTACATCAAAATAAAAAGCTTCTGCATAGCAAAAGAAACCATCAACAAAACAACAAGAAAGCCCACTGCATGGGAGAACATATTTACCAATGTTATCTTCAATAAAGATTTACTCTCCAAAATTTATAGGGAACTCATATGATTTAACAAAAAGAAGATAAACAATCCAAAAAAAAATGGGCAAAGAATCTAAATAGACATTTTTCAAAAGAAGATATATAGAAGGCTGAAAGATAAGAAAGCCCACTGCATAGCAGAACATATTTCCCAATGTTATCCCCGATGAGGGTTTAATCTCCAACATTTATAGGGAACCCATACAACTTAACTAAAGGGAAGATAAACAATTCAATAAAACAATAGGCAACAGAACTACATAGATACTTTTCAAAAGAGGACATACAGAATGTCAAAAGACATATGAAAACATGCTTAAAGTCACTAATCATCTGAGAAATACAAATCAAAATGACAATGAGGTACCATCTCACACCTGTCAGAATGGCTATCATCAACAAATCAACAAATGACAAATGCTGGCAAGGATGCGGAGAAAAAAGGAACCCTCTTGCACTGTTGGTGGAAATGCAGCCACTATGGAGAACAGTATAGAGTTTCCTCAAAAAACGAAAAATGGAACTCCCATTTGACCCAGTGATCCCACTTCTAGGAATATATCTCAAGTAACTAGAAACACCAATTAAAAAGGATATATGCACCCCTATGTTCATAGAAGCACTATTTACAATAGCTACGATTTGGAAACAGCCTGAGTGCCCATCAGCAGATGAGTGGATTAGAAAACTGTGGTACATCTACACAATGGAATTCTATGCTGCAGTAAAAAGGAAAGAGCTCCTACCATGTGCAACAGCATGGATGGAACTGGAGAGCATTATGCTAAGTGAAATAAGTCAGTCAGAGAAAGATAAATATCACATGATCTCATTCACTTTTGGAATATAATGAACAACATAAACTGATGAACAACAACAGATCCAGAGACAGAGAAGCATCCATCAGGTGCTCAAACCTCAGAGGAAGGTAGGGGAGGATGGGGGTAAGGGGGAGGGATCAACCAAAGGACTTGTATGCATGCATATAAGACTAACCAATGGACACAGACACCAGGGGGATGAGAGCATGAGTATGTATGTGTGGGAGGGGTAATGAGGGGGGCGGTAAGGACACATGTAATATCTTAATCAATAAGGGAAAAATAAAGAATATATCATTTTTAAGGCTATTGATGCATTTTGTTAAATTATTCTTCAAAAAGGCTATTAACAATTTGTTGAGAAAATTACCAGAGATGTCCTAGAACCAACCAAAGGAGGATGGGCCTAAGAAGCCTAAGAAAGAGGCTTAGAACTCCAGAGTTTATTGAGGAAATTTACTGACAGTCTTGGGCAGCAGCATGACAGTGGATTTCCTCACCAGAAAGAGGATGAGGGCTTGATATATACAGCTTCCAAGAATATAGGTGGTTTATTGTCAAGAAGCACATGCTTGTTAATAGCTGTATATCCCAAGCAGCAAACAATTTAATGGGCCTATTTATCTATGAAAGAACATTCCTTTTAGGACCTAGATAATCTAGGTGATATGGGCCTGCCTCTTTGAGGGTGAATTAGCAGTCACTGAGAGCAACTTGTTTTTTTAACATGGCATCAATCATGTCAAACACCAGAAATCATTTTGCCTAATACAATTGCACTCCCACCTGGGTTATGCAGAAGTTCCTACTTACCACTTCCTTCCCTCATCAATAGCAAGTATTTACTGTACTTACTTAAGCTCATTTCATTCTAATAAGCTCTTTGTATTATGAAGTGGTTGATATGGGTTCAAAAGGACAAAAAAAGGAAGACCAATATAATTTTTGAGAATCCTGAAAGGATTATTGGTTGTTTCCCATTTACTGAGCCATCAAAGAGGCCCACATCAAATCTCTAACTGGTATTAATATAAATCCATATTCCTAATTATTATTGCAATTAAATGTACTATGAATTACTTATTTTCAGCAAAGCCACTATTAAACTCAGAATGTTATTTATTTCACGATCCTGCAACCATCGATCTAAAAGGCTTTTAACCAAGTCTCTATGGCTGAGTATTGGCATTCTTTCCCAGTGGTTTAATGAAATAAGCAACAAAGAAAATGGGCTTTAATTGAGCTGCCAGTTTAACTTGGGACTTCTGCCAACTTCTAACTGAGATTTGACCCAGTGATTTTTTTACTTCTAATTGCTTCTCTATAACTAATTCTTCTCCAGTATTCTTCAAAATAGAGACACTCTGCCAGACACTTTTCTTCAGTAGAATCACCAACTCCTCGACATAGCAGAAGAAAGAAAAAATAAAATTCTGTGGGTTTTTGTGTTCCCAGTTGTGAGTTAAGAAAAATAAAAATAAAGAAAACAAAATGCAAACAAACCAGGATGTTAAAATGAGGTATTTTTATCTCAGTTTGACTAACATGATACATAGCAGATATTACATTTCAGGTTCAACCTATACGTGGGTTGAGAAAACAAATATAAATGTGGATAGATTTGTAAAAAAAAATTCTTTGGAGAGAGCATGGCTTTGCTTTTACTTCAACCTATTTCACCCAAAATGAGAGGAAGGTTTATATCAGCCATTCAGTTATTTTTAATGTACTGTGGGGGAGGGGGAGGAGAATTCACTGGCTTCTCTGAGAGCTTTAAACTGCTTTCTGAAGCTAGAAAACACTAAAAAATATTGCCTTGACCCTCAGGAGAGGAGAAAGTGGCCTACAGGTAAAGTTAAAAGTTGCTGCATTGCAACAGAACAGCACTCCCAGATTATCAGAGCAAGGGATGGGTATCCTTCCTCATGGTCCTCATATAAGCCAGACAGGAAAGAAGGCCAACCTGGAATCTTTAAGTTCTGTCTATAAGAATATATAGGAGGGTGAAGAATATCAACAGGGAGAATCCACTAGAGTGATAGCTGGGAAACTAGGTGTTGGAGATGACAATGTGGAATTGGGTGGGGAGTCAAAGCAAAGCATTGCCTGACTCAAAGGAGCAGCTCTCAAAGGCTACAAAAGCACCCAGAAAAGTGAGTCCATTTGAAGTACCAAGATCTTGAAGCCATATGGCCAATAGCAACTAGTTTATGGGGGAGGAAATGAAGAGAGAGCAACTTCCCTGGAAGCTGGTAGCTTACCAACTAGAGGAAGTCCTAACTTTTAATTAATATATAAGGGAAAATAAGTGTCTTGGACTAGACATTTTAAAATTATGACCTAGATTGATTTGGAGGTTAAAGAGACAGACTTGTTTACAGGGCCTGACAGAGACAAAGTTCTATCCAGAAAAAGGACAATGTTTCCTCCCTAAAGAAATATTGAAGGAAGTAAAGGCAGACCTAACAATGGCTAACACATATATATGGCTTCCTATGTGCCAGCACTCTTCTCAACACTAACAATTTTTAACTCTTGATCCCAGGAGGCAGGTATTAATTTTTATTTCTGTTTTACACATGAGAAATCTGAGACACAAAGAACTTACTTGACAAAAGTAAGTCATATTGCTGAGATAAGATGTTTAATAATCTGATTCCAGAGTCCATCAAGTTCCAAAGTTGGTTGCATCCATTAAAAGTTATAGAACACAGATATCTGAAACTCTTCATGGATGGACTTATAGGGGAGAAACTTTAGGAATTATGGACCATCCAGCCAGCCTCTGGGCACACACTATAACAATATTGCCAATAGCCAAGTGATAATTAATTTGAGGGGCAAAGATCATGTTTCCCAAACTAAATTATAAGCTTCTTTAGAGTTAACAAAATGTAGTGAACTTGTTTGCATAAAAATTGCATATGAAGGAATATAATTAGCATTTGTGGATGATGACTCATGAATTTAAAGAAATTTAATGGAAGTAAATTCTTTTTTAAATAAATGTTTATTGTTCATTTTGATACAGATGTTCTTCTTTTTCCCCCCATAGCTCCCCTCCACCTGATACCCCAACCCACCACCCCATTCCCTTACCCCCACCACTGTCCTAATCCATAGGTGTAAGATTTTTGTCCAATCTCTTTCAGCACCTCTCACACCTCCTTCCCCCTGAGAATTGTCAGTCCATTTCCTTTCTATGCAGCTAATTCTATTATATTCACCAGTTTATTCTGTTTATCAGATTTCTTATTCACTTGATTTTTAGATTCACTGGTTGATAGGTATATATTTGTTATCACTTTGTTCATAATTTTTACCTTTACCTTTTTCTTCTTCTCCCTCTTCTTAAAAAATATCCTTCAGCATTTCATATAATCCTGATTTGGTGATGATGAATTCCTTTAGCTTTTTCTTGTCTGTGAAGCTCTTTATCTGATTTTCAATTCTGAATAATAGCTTTGCTGGGTAGAGCACTCTTGGTTGTAGGTTCTTACTATTCATCACTTTGAATATTTCCTGCCACTGCCATCTTGGCCTGCATAGTTTCTGTTGAGAAATCAGCTGACAGTTGTATGGGTATTCTCTTGTAGATAACTGTTTTCCTCTTGCTGATTTCAAGATTCTCTTTTTGTCTTTTGCCCTTGGCATTTTAATTATGATGTGTCTTCGTGTGGTCCTCTTTGGATTCTTTATGTTTGGTGTTCTGTGTGCTTCTTAGACTTGTAAGTCCATTTCTTTCACCAGGTGGGGAAGTTTTCAGTCATTATTTATTCAAATAGTTTTTCAGTATCTTGCTCTCTCTCTTCTTCTGGCACCCCTATAATTCTGATTTTGGCACACTTGAAGTTGTATCAGAGGCTCTTTACACTATCTTCACATTTTTGGACTCTTTTTTTCTTTTTGTTTTTCTGGTTGGGTGTTTTTTGCTTCCTCAAATTTCAGGTGGTCTTTAGTTTGATTCTTGGGTTCCTCTAGTCTGCTGTTGAATTTCTGTATATTATTCTTTATTTCAGACAGTATATGCTTAATTTCTGACTGGTCCTTTTCTGTTTTTTGGGGTGTTTTTTTTTTTGGCATTCTCATTAAGATCCTTGAAGGTCTCACTAAGTTTCTCAGAGGTCTCACTAACTTCCTCAACAGTTTGTAGAAGGTTCTTAAGTAACCTTATAAGTGTGGTTTTGAACTCTATGTCCAGTAGTTTGCTTCCCTCCATTTCTTCCATTCGTGACATGTTTCTTTGTCTCAGCATCTTGGCAGTTATCCTGTGTTGATGGAGTGGCTTTGGGTGCTAGATATCCTTTAGGGCCCAATAACTCCATCTCCCCAATCACTTGAGGTAGACACTCTTGGTGCACCCTTTTGTGGGCTGGGCACACAGTCTTGTTGTAGTTAAGCCTTGATTGCTATTGGTACACTGGGAGGAATTGACCTCCAGGCCAAATGACTGAGAGGGTTAGCTGTGTCTATTAATTGAAGAGCTGCTGTGCTAGAGATAGCCCTATGGGGCAGGACTTCCTTCAGTGGGGCTGTGGTGCTCACAGAGTCTGCCTCTTGAGTGTGTCACTTATATCCATAAGTAGTTGAAATCTGGTGTCATCTCACACTGACCTCTAAGTACACTGGTTCCTGGATCTTTAAGGAGGTGGAAGTCAGCTAGTGTCTGAGGCCACCCAGCAGGAGCTATAGGGAGACCTGCAGATTCCTCCTCTTTGCTTGAAGTTTGGAAGTTTTGGAGTTGTCTGACCCAGTTGCAATTTGTTAGGTTAAGCTGAGAGATGGCAGGCCATTCATATGCAAAAACCACCGTACAGCTGGGTGGGTTTGAAAATTGGGTAGGGCGGGGTCTCAGGTAATTGCTAGGGCTTGGCAAACAGTGCTGGCTACCAGTCAGTCCTCTCTGCATCACATAGTAAACAATAAACAATGATTTCTGTGTGCACCTTTCTGACCCAGTGACAGACAGTCCAGTTTCTCCCTGTAGGAATGTGGGTCCCCAGAATCTCACTGGAAACTAGAATTCAGAGCAGTGGGGAACTTGTAACTCCCTCCCAATTGAAAAAACAGCACATGCCAGCCCGATTCGCACACTTTTCCTCTGGGTACCTCTGCCTTTCTGAGCCTCTGCAGGTCCTACCAGGTATCAATGCACTTTTTTCTTTTCTTCTAGGTGTAGAACTTCCACTCCACCAGCTTTCCTGTGGTTCTGGGGGATAGTTGTTTTGTCTTTTAGTTGTAGTTTTGGTGTGGTTGTGAGAGGCAGCACATATAGGTGTTTACCTTATGCCACCATCTTGGTTCTCCTCTGGAAGTAAATTCTTATTTCAATTCTTTTTGATATATACCCAGGAGTGGAATTATTAGATCACATTATAATTCTGTTATCAATTTTTTAAGACTCTCCATACTGTTTTACATAGCAGGTTCACCATTTTACATTCCTACCAGCAGTGTACAAAGGTTCTAATTTTTCCACATCCTAGCTAACACCTATCTTTTTTCTTTTAGTTATAGCCATTTTAACAGGTATGAGATATTTCATTTTTGTTTTGATTTGCACACTCACTCCCCAAATGAATATTCAGCTTCATTCCTAGATGTCTGATGTAGGAATTCTATTTCTATACCTGGGCATTGCAAGGACTCATTGGTTATTTCCCTCTATGTGTCTGAGTCTAAAATGCTACCAGAACTTAACAAAAATCTTTACTGCTCTTAAGTTTTAAATACAAGAGAAAGCATTTTTAATGTTCTGGAAAGGGATACTCAGAGGCAAAATTTTATTTGTTTTATTAATCCTCACCCAAGGATCTTTATTCCATTGATTTTTTTTTTGAGAAAGTGAAAGGAAGAGGAAAGGAAGAGGAGACAGAGAGAAAAAGAAACATCAACTGGTTGTCTCTTGGACATGCCACAACCAGGGCCCAGGATCAAGCCTGCAAGCCGAGGTAAATGCCCTTGACCAGAATTGAACCCAGTCCCCAGGCTGCTGCTCTACCCACTGAGCAAAACTGGCCAGGGGTCTCTCCCGCTTTTAATCAGCATCTTTGTAGCAGACTTTTAGAGTTTGAATGTTGATATCTTCTACTGATTCAGTCATTGCCATTTTATTTTGAATGTTTTATTGAGTTATAGAAAGAAAGGTCGGGAAATGGGGAGAGAGAAAGAAATATCATTGTGAAAGAAAAACATCCATTGACTGCCTCTTGCATGCTCCCTACTAGGGATTGATCTGAAACCCAGACATGTGCTCTGACTGGAAATTGAACCAGTGATCTTCTGGTGCATAGGAAAATGCTCAGCCAACTGAGCCACACCAGCCAAGGCATTCATTGTCATTTTAGATGGACTTGGTTGTTATACACAAGGGTTCCCAGTATTTCTACATCATATTATTGGTCTGGTTTTTCCTTCAAGGTTCACCTCAAGTCCCATTTCCTTTGAGAGGTCTCCATGATTTCTCCTTCTCTGAGCTTCTACACTGAGTGGCCAGTCTCTGAATGCATAATAATCTAGCCACTCAGTATGTGTGTATGTACACACACACACACACACACACACACACACACACACGCACACATACACATACATACATACAGGGGTGTCCCTCAGCCCAGCCTACACCCTCTCCAAACTGGGATCCCTCAAGCAATGTCTGACTGCCCATTTAGGCCCGATCCTACCAGCAGTCAGACATCCCACTCACAATCCAGGATTGCTGGCTCCCAACTGCTCACCTGCCTGCCTTCCCAATTGCCCCTAACCGATTCTGCCTGCCAGCCTTATTACCCCCTAACAGCTTGATTGATGCCTAACTGCTCTTCTGCCAGCGTATTTGCCCCTAACTGCCCTCCACTGCAGGCCTGGTCACCCTTAACTGCCCTCCCTTGCAGGCCTGGTCACCCCAAACTGCTCTCTCCTGCAGGCATGGGTCCTCCCAACTGCCCTTTCCTGCTGACCTAATCACCCACAACTGCCCTCCCTTGCAGGCCTGGTCCCTTCCAACTGCCCTCCCCTGCTGGCCATCTTGTGGTGGTCATCTTGTGTCCACATGGGAGCAGGATCTTTTGACCACATGGGGGCAGCCATCTTGTGTGTTGAAGTGATGGTCAATCTGTGTGTTACCTTTTTATTAGATAGAATAGAGGCCTGGTGCATGGGTGGGGGCCAGGTGGTTTGCCCTGAAGGGTATCCTGAATCAGGGTGGAGGTTCCCTTGGGGCATGGGGTGGCCTGGGTGAGGGGCCTGTACTGGTTTGCAGGCTGGCAATGCCCCCAGGGAATCCAAGCAGAGGCCCTGGTATCTAGGATTTATTTATCTTCTATAATTGAAACTTTGTAGCCTTGAGTGGAGGACTGGGCTGCCAGGGCAGGCCAGAAAACTTGTTTTCCTCTGCCTCTGGGAACAACTCAAGCCTCCTGCTCTCTCTCCAGCTCTGTGGCTGCCACCATTTTTGTTGGAATTTATTTATCTTCTATCATTGAAACTTTGTAGCATTGAGTGGAGGCCTAGGCCGGCAAGGGCAGGTAGAAAGCTTGGCTTTCTCCAATGCCAGGAAAACCCAAGCCTCTCTCCTGCTTTCCTTGGCTGCAGCCATCTTGATTGGGTTATTTGCATATTTGCTCCTGATTGGCTAATGGGTGTGGCTTTTGAGCATGGCTTGTAAGCGTAGTGGAGGTACAGTCAATTTGCATATTACTCTTTTATTAGATAGGATATATATATATATATATTAGAGGCCTGGTGCATGAATTTGTGCATGGGTGGGGTCCAGGCAGCCTGGGAGGTTGGCTGCTCTGCCTGCTGGTTGAACTCCTGGTCGAGGGGTCAATTTGCATATTAGCCTTTTATTATATAGGATATACACTGAGTGGCCAGATTATTATGCATTCAGAGATCATAATATCTGGCCAATGAGTTTGTGGCTGTACACTTTTTTTGTGTGTGTGTGATTAATTTTTATTTTTTTTAGTAATTTTTTTTATACATATCTCCCCATTGTCCCCCCTCCCTCCCAGGCATACCCCAACCCCCCAGTGTCTATGTTCATTGGTTATGCTTATATGCATGTATACAAGTCCTTTGATTGATCTCTTATCTACCTCACCTAACTTTAATCTTCCTGCTGTAATTTCACAGTCTGTTTGAAGCTTTACTGTCTCTGTATCTATCCTTTTGTTCATCAGTTTATAATGTTCTTTATTATCCCCCAATGAGTGCGATCATGTGATGCTTCTCCTTCATTGACTGGCTTATTTCACTAAGCATAAGGCTCTCCAGTTCCAACCAGGTTGCTGCAAATGGTAAGAATTCCTTCTTTTTAATGGCAGCATAGAATTCCATTGTGTAGATGTACCACCGTTTTCTGATCCACTCACCTGCTGACGGGCACCTAGGCTGTTTCCAAATTGTAGCTATTGTAAATTGGGCTGCTATGAACATAGGGGTGCATAAATCCTTTCTGATTGGTGTTTGTAATTTCTTAGGATAAATTCCTAAGAGTGGGATTGCAGGGTCAAATGGGAGATCCATTTTTAGTTTTTTCAGGAAACTCCATACTGTTCTCCACAGTGGCTGCACCAGTCTGCATTCCCACCAACAGTGCACAAGGATTCCTTTTTCTCCGCATCCTTGTCAACACTTGTCGTTTGCTGTTTTGTTAATGATTGCCATTCTGACAGGTGTAAGATGGTATCGCATTGTTGTTTTGATTTGCATCTCTCGGATGATTAATGACTTTGAACATGTTTTCATGTGTCTCTTGGCCTTCCTTCTGTCGTCTTTTGAAAAGGTTCTATTTAGGTCCGTTGCCCATTTTTTTTAATTAAATCTTTATTATTCAGATTATTACATTTGTTTCTCCTTTTTCCCCTCCATAGTACCCCTCCACCCAGCTCCCACCCCTCCCTCTGCCCTTAGCTCCCTCCCATTGATCTCATCCATAGGTGTATGATTTTTGTCCAGTCTCTCCCTGTACACCCCTCACCTCTATCCCCCTGATAATTATCAGTCCATTCCCTTTCTGTGCTCCTGATTCTATTCTATTCACCAGTTTATTCTGTTCATCAAATTTTTAATTCACTAATTTTTAGATTCACTTATTGATAGATATGTATTTGTTCATAATTTTTTGTCTTTTACCTTTTTCTTCGTCCTCTTCTAAAAGAGTACCTTTCAACATTTCATATAATACTGGTTTGGAGTTGATGAACTCCTTTAGCTTTTTCTTATCTGTGAAGCTCTTTATCTGCCCTTCAATTCTGAATGATAGCTTTGCTGGATAGATTATTCTTGGTTGTAGGTTCTTGTTGTTCATCACGTTGAATATTTCTTGCCACTCCCGTCTGGCCTGCATCGTTTCTGTTGAGAAATCAGCTGACAGTCGTATGGGTGCTCCCTTGTAGGTAATAAACTGTTTTTCTCTTGCTGCTTTTAATATTCTCTCTTTGTCTTTTGCTCTTGGTATTTTAATTATGATGTGTCTCAGTGTGGTCCTCTTTGGATTCCTTTTATATGGGGTTGGGTGTGCTTCCTGGACTTGTAAGTCTATTTCTTCTACCAGATGTGGGAAGTTTTCAGTCATTATTTCTTTAAATAGGTTTTCAGTATTTTGCTCTCTCTCTTCTTCTGGCACCCCCACAATTCTGATGTTGGTACGCTTGAAGCTGTCCCAGAGTCTCCTTACATTATGTTCACATTTTTGGATTCTTTTCTCTTCTTGCTTTTCCAGTTGAGTGTTTTCTGCTTCTTTATATTTCAAATTTTTGACTTGATTCTTGCCTTTCTCTAGTCTGCTGTTAGGACTCTGTATAATATTTTTTATTTCAGTCAGTGTATGTTTAATTTCTAGTTGGTCTTTTATCATCTTTAGTTGGACCTTTTCCATCTCTAGTTGGTCCTTTTTCATCTCCTCTTGGCTCTCGCTAAATTTATCCAACTTTTCTAGCATATTCTTGAAAAACCTTACAAGCGTGGTTTTGAACGCTATATCCAGTCTTTTTTTTTTTTTCTCCATTTCTTTTGTTTGTGATCCCTTCCCTTGTCTCGGCATTTTCACTATGTCGGGGAAACTTCTGTGTTGAATTCAGCCTTGTGAAACCAGACTGCAAAGCCACAGAAGCCTCTCTTGAGCTTGGGAGGGGTGGAGTCTCAGGGCTTAAGGGACCGCCTTGCCTTCCAGTCAGCCCCGCCCTCCACGGCCCCTGAGTCTCATGTGACTGGGTAATCCCTGGAGCGGTCCTTGTGAGCGTGCGCCCACAGTGCTTCTAGACCGCTGCCTTTCCAGCTCCCCTGCACACCAGGACCACAGGAGTCTAGGTCTCCAGGGTTTCGCCCAAAACAGGGGCCCAGTGGACTCAGAAGTGGCACAGTTGGGAGGGTCTGTCTTCTGCCCACTCGTGAAAGCCAGCTGCACAATCAGCAGTCTGTCCTTCATGCAGCGCCATGCGCGACCAGCCCTCCAATCTTTTGCGACTCCCCTAAATTTCCGTGCACCTCTCCCTTTTCACAGTCCAAACTCACCCCGTATGAGTTTCGGCTGGATCTGGGGTTTAGTGTCGTAAGATAAGGGGTTCAATGCCGTTGGGAGTCTCTGTTTCCCTCCCGCCAGAGAAAGCCAGCCAGGTACTCCGGCACCCGCTCTCTCAGTGCGCGTGTCTCCGTACCTCAGCTTTTTGCAGCTCTGTGGGTTTCTGTGAGCCCCTCTCTTTCCTTCTAGTTGTAGAACTTACACTCGGCCAGCTTTCCTGTGGTTCTGGATGATGTCTGTTCTGTCTTTTAGTTGTAGTTTTGAAATTGTTGTGCGAGGCAGCAGTGTAGGTGTTTACCTATGCCGCCATCTTGGATTCTCCCGTTGCCCATTTTTTTATTGGATCCTTCATCTTCCTTTTATTAAGTAGTATAAGTTGGCTGTAGATTTTGGAGATTAAACCTTTATCAGTGATAACATTTGCAAATATGTTCTCCCATACAGTGATCTTTCTTGTTGTTTTGTTGATGGTTTCTTTTGCTGTGAAAAAGCTTTTTATTTTGATGTAGTCCCATTTGTTTATTTTTTCTTTAGCTTCCATCGCCTTTGGAGCAGTATCAGTGAAGAAGTTCTTTCTGCATATATCTGAGACTGTGCTGCCTGTGGATTCCTCTAGTATTTTTATGTTTTCCCTTCTAATGTTTAAGTCCTGTATCCATTTTGAGTTTATTTTTGTATTTGGTGTAAGTTGGTGGTTCAGTTTCAATTTTTTGCATGTATCTGTCCAATTTTCCCAACACCATTTATTGAAGAGGCTATCTTGGCGCCATTGAATGTTCATGCCTCCTTTGTCAAATATTAATTGAGCATAGTGGTTTGAGTGGATATCTGGGTTCTCTATTCTATTCCATTGGTCTATATATCTGTACTTGTGCCAGTACCAGGCTGTTTTGAGAACAGTTGCTTTGTAGTATAGCTTGAAGTCTGGTAGTGAGATCCCACCTACTTTATTCTTCCTTCTCAGAATTGCTTTAGCTATCCATGGTCTTTTTTTGTTCCAGATGAATCTATGAAGAATTCTTTCTAGGTCTGTGAAATATGTCATTGGTATTTTAATGGGTAGTGCGTTGAATCTGTAGATTGCTTTCGGTAGTATGGACATTTTAATGATGTTGATTCTCCCAATCCATGAGCATGGTATACTCTTCCATCTGTTAACATCTTCCTCTATCTCTTTTTTCAGTGTCCTGTAGTTTTCTGCATAAAGGTCTTTTACCTCTTTAGTTAGGTTTATTCCTAAGTATCTTAATTTTTTTGGTGCAATGGTAAATGGGATTGCTTTTTTAGTTTCCCTTTCTATAATTTCACTATTAGGGTATAGAAATGCCACAGACTTCTTAGCATTAATTTTGTATCCTGCTACATTGCCAAATTCATTAATTAAGTCAATTAGTTTTGGAATGGAGTCCTTTGAGTTTTTTATGTACAATATCATGTCATCTGCAAATAAGGATAGCTTTACTTCTTCTTTTCCAACTTGGATGCCTTAAATTTCTTCTTCTTGTCTAATTGCAATGGCTAATACTTCCAGTACTATGTCAAACAGGAGAGGTGAGAGTGGGCATCCCTGTCTTGTTCCTGTTCTTAGGGGAAATGGTTTTAGTTTTTGCCCATTGAGTATATGTTAGCTGTGGGTTTATCATATATGGCTTTTATGATGTTGAGGTATGATCCTTCTATTCCCACTTTGCTGAGAGTTTTTATCAAGAAAGGGTGTTGGATTTTGTCAAATGCTTTTTCTGCATCAATTGATATGACTATGTGATTTTTATCTCTCAATTTGTTTATGTGATGTATCACATTTATTGATTTGCAGATATTGTACCATCCCTGCATTCCTGGGATGAATCCTGCTTGGTCATGGTGTATGATCTTTCTGATGTACTGCTGGATCCGGTTTGCTAGAATTCTGTTGAGGATTTTGGCATCTATGTTCATGAGAGATATTGGCCTATAATTCTCTTTCATTGTGTTGTCTTTATCTGGTTTTGGTATTAGGGTGATGCTGGCTTCATAGAAGGTGTTTGGAAGTGTTCATTCTTCTTGAATGTTTTTGAATAGTCTGAGGAGGATAGGTTTTAATTCTTCCTTGAATGTTTGGTAAAACTCTCCTGTGTAGGGCTTTTATTTGCTGGAAGCTTTTTATTACTGCTTCAATTTCTTCCATAGTTATTGGACTATCAAGATGTTTAGCTTCCTCCTCATTGAGTTTTGGGAGGTTATATTTTTCTAGGAAAATGTCCATTTCTTGCAGGTTTTCCAATTTGTTGGAGTAGAGTTGTTCATAGTATTTTTTAACAATCCTTTGTATTTCCACAGGGTCTGTTTTTATTTCTCCTCTTTCATTTCTGATTTTATTTATTTGGGTCTTCTCTCTTTGCTTTTTGGTGAGCCTGGCTAGAGGTCCATCAATCTTGTTTATCCTTTCAAAGAACCAGCTCTTGGTTTTGTTGATCTTTTGAATTGTTTCTTTGGTCTCCAAGTTGTTTATCTCCACTCTGATCTTCACTATTTCCTTCCTTCTGAGTACACTGGGCTTTTCTTGTTGCTCTCCTTCTAGCTCTTTGAGTTGTAGGTTTAGGTAATTTATTACCATTGTTTCCTGTTTTTTGCAATAGGCTTGTAGGGCTATGAACTTCCCTCTCAAGACTGCTTTCACTGTGTCCCATAAATTTTGGATTGTTGTGTTGTCATTGTCATTTGTTGCCATGATGTTTTTTATTTCTTCCTTGATCTCTCTGGTTACCCAGTCATTGTTTAATAGCATGCTGTTTAGTCTCCATGTATTTGATTTCTTACTAATGTTTTTATTATAGTTGATTTCCAGTTTTATGCCACTGGTGGTCTGAGAAAATGCTTGATATGATTTCTATCTTCTTGAATTTGAAGAGACTTTTCTTATGACCCAACATATGATCTATCTTTGAAAATGACCCATGTGCACTGGAGAAGAATGTATATTCTGTGGCTTTGGGGTGAAATGTTCTGAAGATGTCAATTAATTCCATCTGTTCTAGTGAGTCATTTAGGATTGATGTTTCTTTGCTGATTTTTTGTTTAGAGGATTGGTCCAATGGTGACAGTGGGGTATTAAAGTCTCCTACTATGATTGTATTGCTGTCAATCTCTCCCTTAATATTCTCCAAGAGTTTTTTTTTATGTATTTAGGTGCTCCTATATTGTGTGCATATATGTTTACCAGAGTTATTTCTTCTTGTTGGTTTGTTCCCTTTAGTATTATGAAGTGTCCTGCTTTATCTCTTGTTATGTCCTTCACTTTGAGATCTAATTTGTCAGATATAAGTATTGCAACCCCATCTTTTTTTTCATTTCCATTTGCCTGAAATACAATGTTCCATCCCTTCACCCTCAATCTGTGTGCATCTCTTTTCCTAAGGTGGGTTTCTTGAAGACAGCAGATATATGGATCATTTTTTCTTATCCAATTAGTTACCCTATGTCTTTTGATTGGAGCATTTAATCTGTTTACATTTAAAGTTATTATTGATAAGTACTTATCTGTTGCCATTTTTAGTCCTTACCCCCGAGTTCCTTCTTCACTTCCTCTTTCTTTTTATTACAGCAGGCTTTTTAACATTTCTTGCATTGCTGGTTTGGTGGTAATATATTCCCTTTTTTGTCTGTGAAGCTTTTGATTTCACCTTCAATTTTGATTGAGAGTCTTGCAAGGTACAGTATTCTTGGATTCAGACCCTTCCTTTGCATGACTTTGTATATTTCATTCCATTCCCTTCTGGCCTGATGAGTTTCTGTTGAGAAGTCAATAGCTAGTCTTATGGGGGTTCCTTTGTAGGTAACTTTCTGTTTCTTTCTGGCTGCTTTTAAGATGCTTACTTTGTCGTCGGTGTTTTCCAATTTAATTATAATGTGCCTCGGTGTCGGTTTGTTGGGGTTCATTTTGCTTGGGACTCTGTGAGCTTCTTGGATTTGTGTGGGGTTTTTTTTCCTATATTGGGGAAATTTTCTGTCATTATTTCTTCAAACACGTTCTCTAATCCTTGTTCAGTTTCCACTCTTTCTGGAACCCCAATTATGCGGATGTTGTTTTGTTTCATGTTATCCCAAAGTTCCCTTAGAATCTCCTCTTGCTTTTTAACTTTTTTTTCTAGAAGCTGCTGAACTTGGGTATTTTTTCCTACCATGTCTTCTAGCTCACTGATGCGGTCCTCTGCTTCTTCTAGTCTACTTTTGATGCTTTCTATTGAGTTCTTTATAGCACTGATGTCATTTTTCATTTCTTCTTGTTTATTCTGCACCTCCTCTAGGTTCTTCTTCATTTCCTCTTGGCTCTTACTCATATTGTCAAATTTGTCTTCCATTCTTTTCAACCATATTATGATCATTTCTCTGAACTCTTTCTCTGGTAGGCTTATTTCTGGTTTTATTTCGTTTACTTCCTTTTCTGGTGAAACCTGCCTTTCTGTCTTATGTGGGCTGTTTCTTTTTCTGCCCATGGTCTTTCTTCTCCGGGTGTCTGGTTATGTAGTTCTCTCTCCTACGTGGATTGAAAGGCACAAACTAGAACACGACCAGGTACAGCACACAAGGCACTGAGTAGAAATGTATTCAAGATGTTAATAATCACAAATAAGGTGACCACCAATGAAGGACAAATTAGGGGTAAATAGAGAAAGAAGAAGGGGGAAATGAGGAAAAACGAAAAGAAAGAAATGCCAAAATCAAATTGGGAGAGTGAGAAAAAAAAAGATAAATAAATGAACAATAAAATAAAATAAAATAAAATAAGAAAATAAAAAGGAGAAGGAGTAGGAAAGAGGAAGAGAAAAAAGTCAGAGAGAAAGGAAAGTGTATAAGAGAGAAAAGAGGAACAAAATATAGATGTCAGGAGACAACTCCAAAAGAACAATCACTAATCCCAATAAAGTCCAGCAATTAGTACCTAGAGATTAAGGCAAATTGCAAATAGCATCTGGTATCGAGGGAGGTCAGGGAAAAGAGAGGTAGAAAACAAAGCAAGCAAAAACCAAAATAAAACAAGTAGAATAAACTAAAACAATCTCACAAAAAAATTTCAAAAAATCAATATAATCACTTTTCAGGCAAATATCAAAAAAAGGACATAGAGAAAAAACAACGTTTTGGCTAGTGAAGACAAGAAGAGAGAAGTTTGTGTGGACTTGTAGTAGGGGATTTGAAATTAGATATATAAATGGGGTGAAATTTTAACCAGGTAAAGAGAAAAATAGGGAGAATCTAAAGTTGGAAAAGGGAAAGGGAAACAAGACAACAAAATGGGGAAAGTTAGGAGGAAAGTGTTGGCATAAAGGTAGAGTTGAGTTGGAGTAAAATTATGCTAAAGGAAAGATGAAAATAGAATGTAGAACTCTAATCCCGAAATAAAATAAAGAGAAAACAAAATGACACCTGCGTTTTTTTTTTCCAAAATGGTTAAGTACTAGTAGTAATTAATAATACTAGTTTAAAACAAAAATGTAATAATTATAAAGGTAAAATCAATTGATGTGGAAAGAAAGAAAATATTCTTTTAATTAAAATATGTAAAAATGAAAAATAAAAAATTAAAAATTAAAAAAAAAAAGAAAAAAGGAAAAAGGAAAAATAAAAAAAAGAAGAAAAATAGAATGGTCTTTCACTTCCACTATTATTCTGCTTGGCACTCCTGTTTCCCAGCAGGGAATGCACTGCAGCTCCCTGTGTTCCCCTCTTGGTGTTTTAATCTCTTTATTCTTTTGTGGTTATGAGAGAGTCAATTTGTGTGTCATCCACTGGGTGGCAGTGTTTCAGAATTGATCTCTGAGACAAAGCACAGGACCTCTCTAGGCTGTGCTCAGATCCTGCTACTCTGTGGTTCTCAAAGCCAGTTTGTGTGGGTTTTGCAGC
>JAAGEH010000030.1:31048348-31125245 GCA_011751065.1 Lasiurus cinereus | reverse complement strand
CTTTTTTAACTCCCTGGTTGTCACTCTGCCCCATAAAAAAAAAAAAAAAAAAAAACGAGTCGTTTTCCAGAGCTCCCCTCTGTCAACAGCTCAGAGGGTCTGCCTTCACACTCAGGGATCACGCCCTGACCACCTCTGCGGACCTCTCCAGAGGCAGCTCTCCTGCAGCCCGGCTCCCACAGTGCACGTCTCTGCCCTGCGGGGGTAGGAGACCTCACCCTGACCCAGGCGAAATCTGACCCTTCCGTGCACCGCATGGATCTCCGAATCCGCTGCCTGTGCGTCCGCGCTGCCTGGGAAGCCGCGCTCTGGGTCCCCGGCTGCTCTGTGGGTGCCTCCGTCAGCCGCAGCTTTCAGACCTCAGTAGACATCTACCTCCCCCTTATCTCAGGCGCAATCTGACCTGTCTGTGTGCTTTGTGGATCTCTGGTTCCGTTGTGTGTCTGCGCCGATTGGAGAGCAGAGTTCTGGGTCCCCGGGTTCCTGGCTGCTCGATGGGTGCCCAGCCGAAGGCTTCAGACTGCCGCAGACATCCACCTCCCACTGCAAGATGGCTCGGGCTCCGCGTTCGTGCTGGTGGATCTGGCCGACAAAAGCCCCATGGCAGTAGGGCTGCCTGGCCGGGAGAGCCCCTTCCAGCAGTTCTCCGCCTTCTCCTGGAGGATAACTGACTCTTAGCTTGCCAACAAACACTCCCAATGCGACTCTCAGCCACTCTCTCTCCCTCTGCCCAGTGACAAAGCTCCAGACGCGTCCGTCTACTCCGCCGCCATTTTCTCCTCTCTCTGTGGCTTTACTCTTAGCTGGTGTCTTGTGCAAGCTATATCCATTCAGGCTCTTTCTATTATTTTCTACCTACGACCTATCTTAACAAGATTGAGATTAAAAACCTTGTTTCATTGTTCTTATCTCCTATGGTAATGTATTTTCAGTTGTGGGACTGGTTGAGAAGGAATAGAATCTAGAACCAGTAGAATGGCATCATGGAACTTGACTACACAGCAGCTTAAGATAGCCAAGGTCCCCCCTCACAATGCCCAAAAGGAAGAGCTGATATTCAAAATATTTATGAAGAATGAACTCCCAACCAATCAGAACAGGCACTCACTGGTAACAGTTATTCTCTATGCCTAAAGGGATATTCATTATGGCATACTATTTAGGGATATGAGCTCTGGAATTAGATGACCTGAATTGAATCATGCTGCTGTTTAACCTGAGGAAAATTGTCCTCACCGCTCTGTATTCAGTCTCCTTATCTTTAAAAACAGTATAATAAGAGTACTTTTTTTCAGAGGATTATTATGAGGATGAAATGTACCAGAATAGACAACATATTTAGAATTATGTCAAGCATATAAATGCTCAGCAAGTATTGGTTATTATTATTCACTAGAGGCCCAGTGCATGAGGGTGGAGTGTCCCTCAGTGCAGCCTACACCCTCTCCAATCTGAGACCCCTTGAGGGATATCTGACTGCCTGATCCACCAGAATTGGGCTTAAATGAGCAGTCAGATATACTTCTCACAATCTAGGACTGCTGGCTTCCAACTGCTTGCCTGCCTGCCTTCCTGATTGCCCCTAACCACTCCCCTGCCAGCCTGTTTGCCCCTAACTGCCCTCCTCTGCAGGCCTGGTCACCCCTAACTGCCTTCCACTGCAGGCCTGGTCCCCCCAACTGCTCTCCCCTGCAGGCCTGGGTCCCACCCAACTGCCCTTTCCTGCAGACCTTGGTTGCCCCCAATTTCCCTCCTCTCTTGGGCTGGTCATCTCTAACTGCCCTCGCCTGCAGGCTTGGTCACCCCAACTGCCCTCCCTTGCAGGCCTGATCCCTCCCAATGGCCCTCCCCTGCTTGCCATCTTATGGTGGCCATCTTGTGTCCATATAGGGCAGCCATTTTTGACCACATGGGGGAAGCCATCTTGTATGCTGGAGTGATGATCAATTTGCATATTACTCTTTTATTAGATAGGATAGAAGTGGATGGGTGGGGCCAACTGGTTTATCCTGAAGGGTGTCCCAGATCAGGGTGCAGGTTCCCTTGGGGTGTGGGGTGGCCTGGGCAAGGGGCTTGTGGTGGTTTGCAGGCTGGTCACACCCCCCAACAACCCAAGCATAGGCCTTGGGATCTGGGATTTATTTATCTTCTATAATTGAAATTTTGTAGCCTTAAGTGGAGGCCAAAACAGGCCAGGGCTGCAGAAGCTTGGCTTCCTCCTTGCCAGGGGCAACCTTAGCCTCCTGCTCTCTCCAGTTCTGTGGCTGCTGCCATTTTGGGGGGATTTATAGATCTTCTATAATTGAAACTTTGTAGCCTTGAATGGAGGCTTGGGCCTGCCAGGTGTGTGAAAAGCTTGGCTTCCTCTATCACCGGGGAAATCCAAGCTTCCCTCCTGCTCACACTGCGGCCACAGTCATCTTTGTTGGGGTTAATTAGCATATTCACTCCTGATTGGCTTGTGGGCATGGCTTGTGGATGTAGTGGAGTGATGGTTAATTTGCATATTACTCTTTTATTAGACAGAATTTCTCTAGACTGTAGGATGTCAACTAGCAGGTCTAATCTGTGCATGTCATGACTTTTTCCTTCTTCCCTTCTAGTTTTCTTTGCTAATCTAATAATCATATTGACATAGACATAGTAACAGGAGAAAAACAAATGTTAGAGATGCAGGATCTCCAAACTGAGACCCAAAGAGACAGTCAGGCAATTTATACAGGGTGGATCAAAAGTAGGTTTGGTTATGAGTATGTGAATCACAGACTTTATTCGTGTGTTATTGTTTACTTATTATATAGTACTAGAGGCCCATTGCAGGAAGATTCCTGCAAGAATAGGGCTTCCTTCAGCGGTCTCTGCTGCCCTGCTTCCCTCTCATCTCCCACCACCCCATCTGCTTCTCTCTTATCTCTGCTGCCCTGCCTGCTTCCCTCCCTTCTCCATAACCCTGCTTACTTCCCACCCTGCCTGTTTCCCTCCCTTACCTGCCTGCCCTGCCTGTTTCCTACCCGCCTGCTTCCCTCTCATCTCCTTCATCCCAGTTGCTTGCTTCTCTATAATTTCCCTCCCTTCTGCAGTGCTTAGCTTCCTTCTACACTGTCTTCAGTCTTCACTCTGCACCAGGATATGCAAATTAACTTCCATCTTGGTTGGGTTAATTTGCATCTCTGCTCCTAATTGGCTTGTGGGTGTGGCCTGTGGGCATAGCAGAAGTATGGTCAATTTGTATTTTTCTCTTTTATTAGATAGGATATTCCATAGGAACAACCGTAAATCTACTTTTGCTGAACTCTGTATGCATGCTGAGCTAAGAAGAAGGAGGTGAAGGTCTGGGACTACAAAGGGGAGGAAGACAATATACAGGAAGATGAAAACAACAAGTGTTTGGTAAACAAATATCTGCCAGGCCATGCAGAGAACTCTTTTTTTTTTAATATATTTTAATGATGTTTTTTACAGAGAGGAAGGGAGAAGGATAGAGAGTTAGAAACATTGATGGGAGAGAAACATCAATCAGCTGCCTCCTGCACACCTCCTACTGGGGATGTGCCTGCAACCAAGGCACATGCCCTTGACTGGAATCAAACCTGTGACCTTTCAGTTCACAGGCTAATATTCTATCCACTGGCCAAACCAGTTAGGGCCAGAGAAGTCTTTTTGACAAGATGTTATCTTTGGTATTATCTCTCTGCTGTTACAGGCCCTCTACCTAATTATTTTAGGCAGTTAAGGGGAAGGTAAAAATATCTTCCTGAGTCTGTAGGGCCTTGATTGTCTTCATTTTAAAATAATCCACATGTGAAAGAGGCATATTTGGGGTCATGTAGACTCTCCCTGTAATTACACAGTAAGAGGCACCAGGCAGAGGTGAAACTTATTGCCAGACTGTCCATTAGCTGACCATTGTTGAAGCAAAATTCCTATGAGACAGGAGAAAGAGGGAAATATTGCCAGGCCCAGAAATGAGGCTGCGAGGTCTAAGCATAGAAGCGAGGTTTCATCCAGGCACAGCAGATACTGGGCTCACAGCAAAAAGATTTGCTTGAGAATCCACCCACTGGTGAAGCTGTGACATATGGTAAGGTCTTTTAACACAGCTCAGGGGTGGGGCAAGGTGCTATAGGCTGATGGTCATGGGTATTTACAGCTAAGCAGAGCTGGAGAAACAGGAAACTCGAGTTCCCTAAAAAATCTGAGTACTCAAGAGAATAGTGTTGATGAGAATAATGACAAAAAAAAATTATTTAGTTACTCATCCCATGAAAACGTTTTCCTGAGGAATTGCTATGATCTAAGTACAATCTATAATAATAAAAGCATAATATGCTAATTAGACCAGACATCCTTCCAGACGACCTTCCAGACAAAACATGCTGCAAGGGAAGCCTGGGTCCCAGGTGCCAGAGGGAAGCTGGTGCCAGCAGCCAGGAGAAGGAAGGCTTATTCTAGTGTGAATTTTGTGCTCGGGCATCTAGTGTGTTACAATGGGAATTCAATAGGGAACACAACAGACATGGTTTAGCAAGTCTAGTAAATTCTACTGAAAAGAATTTTTAGGGTTAACATAGGCAGATTTGGGGAGTTTTAAAAGAAAAGAGGACCCATGGTGGGAGGACTACAAAGGTTAGTGTTATGGAGCTGCCAAAAAGCATACATTCACAGAGAACGAAAGGTGTCACAGGATAAGGGGGAAAGGAAGCCACAGAAGATAAAGTGCAGCCCCACAGCCCAACTGGCATGGGTTGGTGGTTCAGCATTGACCTATGAATCAGGAGGTTGTGGTTTGAGTCTTAATCGGGGCACATGCCTGGGTTTCAGGTTCTATCCCCAGGCTGGGATGGGCGGGAAGCAACTGATCAATGATTCCCTCTCATCATTGATGTTTCTATCTCTCTCCCACTCCTTTCCTCTCTGACATCAATAAAAACATTAAGAAAAAAAAGGGAAAAAAAAGAACAGCAGCACAGGGGACAGAGAATGCTGACAAAAGGGTGAAAGAGGAAAACAGATTTTCATAGGAGATAGAAAATTCTACCTCTGAAGAAGGAAAAAGAAAGGGGGGAGGGGCCAGCTGGAATTTGAGCTTTGAAGCTGCTATAGTGACCAATAAGAAGTGAGCATCAGCAAAGACCAGTTTGGCTCAGTGGATAGAGCGTCAGCTTGTGGACTGAAAGGTCCCGGGTTTCTTTTGGGGGCATGTACCTTACTTGCAGGCACATCTCCACAGTGGGGCGTGCAGGAGGCGGCTGATAGATGTCTCTCTCTCATCGATGTTTCTGACTTTCTATCTCTCTCCCTTCCTCTTGTAAAAAATCAATAAAATATATTTTTAAAAAAGTGAGCATCAAAAGACACCAAACTTCAGCCTTTATAAACCTTAGGTAAGAGGAGCTTAGTGGGCTACCCTCTTTGGGACCCCTTCCCTATGTGGGAGTCTGTACTTGTTTCTAATAAATTTCCATCTTTTCATCTACCACCTTTTGTCCGTGGCTTCATTCTTTGAATCCACTTAGACAAGAACTGGGAAAGAAATCACCTTTGCATCCTGCTCAGAAGAAACCATGCTTTTCACTATGCTATATTGCAAATTTGCCACCCTTAAAAACTTGTCCCCACCACCTAGAATAGTAAATGTTTTTCACTTTGATAGGGAGTTGCTAGCTTCTACAGCTTTGTTTGTCTGGTAGCCTACAAATCAGGGTGAAAATATTTAAATTATAAATTTCACAATCTGACCCCAAAGTTCTCAACCTAGGAAGCACCTAACATTTTAACAACTCTAAATTCAAATAATAAGAGCTTTAACACACACACACACACACACACACACACACACACACACACAAACACACACACATTTTTAAACCTCTTACTCTTTGAGAGTGCTAGCAGTCTAGGGCAGACATGATGTGCAGAGTTTGAATAGAAATGTCCATCTTCACGTGTATTTTCTCCCTTAGAATAGTTATTGTATACTAAGCCCTTTCTTTTCTTTTCTCTTGGTTGAGTGCTAAAAGGTCTTAGACGATAAACAAGCTATGCCCAGGTAAGAAAACCTTTGTTCTTCTCTTTGGCTTTTCTCTGTCCTGTTTTGGTGAAAATGATGATTTTTAATAATGTGTTACAGGAGGGAGCATATACTCTGCCTCTCTAGATTCTAGTTTTACAAATGGAGCCAGAGGAGCGGAGACAAAGCAGATGAAGGACTCCAGGGCTCCAGCCCAGCAGTGCCTTCAAGAGCCAGCACAACACCCACCATTTCAATTTCAGGATATTGAATTTGCCCACGGTGACAGATGCTTTAGAAATAGAAAAGCCTGGATCAACACACACACACACACACACACACACACACACACACACACACATTTTTGTTCTTAACCCTTTAACTGGTCAGAGGATGAGAGACACATCTAATTGAATTTTTTTTTCTTTCCTCTGGTCTTCTAATGAGCTGATCACCTCTCTCATTTGAAGGAATAAATGTCACCATTTTTATGGCATCAGGTTGCAAAAGGCTTCCCAGCAGGTATGTGGTAGCTCAGCATGTAGCACAGCCAGTATTAGGTTTAAGAAGATGAAACTGAGAACAAAAGCTTCATTGCCAGCTTTAATCAGTGGCTCTCTGCAGCACCAGGTCAGCAGGAAGTCAGCATTCTGCACTTGCCTCTTCTCCCATGTGAGGGGAAATGGAAGGTGGTAATGAAAGAAAGAAGGCGGCCTGCAGGTGGCCAGTAGCCCAGTCATTATGGGACTGTTGCTTCCCTCTATTACCTGCCCAACATGCACGTGCTTTGCTTTTTCTAATCCTAACTCTCTGACAACAGATGTGCTGACAGTTTTACAATCCATTCTGAATATCAATATGCCCTGCATAAAGACCTGCTTCAAAACTGTTAGATCATGATCATAAGAATATGGAATAGAACTTGAGAAAACACAAGCTCACCATATCACAATTATATTTATACTAGAAGCCTGGTGCATGAAAATTCATGCCATTGCCCAGGGGCGGGGATGTGGGTCCCTCAGCCCTGCCTGCACCCTCTCACAATCCAGATCCCTTGAGGGATGTCCACCTGCTGGCTTAGGCCTACTCCCTGGGGGATTGGGCCTAAGCTAGCAGTCAGACATCCCTCTGGAAGCCTGGGAACCCTCAGGGAATGTCCAATTAATGGCTTAGGCCCGCTTCCTAAGCTGTTAGTCAGACATTCTTAGTGCTGCCACAGAGTTGGGAGAGGATCCCGCCACTGCCGCTGTGCTGGCCAGCCATGAGCCAACTTTTGACTGAGTGGCACTTCCCCTGTGGAAGCACACTAACCACCAGGGGGCAGCTCCTGAATTGAGCATCTATGCCCTGGTGGTCTGTGTGCATCATAGCCACCTGTCATTCCACCATTAGGGTCAATTTACATATTACACTTTTATTCTATAGGATGTTCATTCAACCAAATCTCTGAATGTTCAGTATCTATTGAGGGGTTATTATGAGACAGACACAGGTGGTCTTCACACAAGTGAGTAAAAACTGGTCATAGCCCCTGCTCCATGGAGTTTGCGGTTGAATGGGGGAGGCTGAAAATACATCAAATGAATGTATAGTGATCAGTACAAATGAGACATTCAGGGGCCAAAAGGGGGAATTTCAGAAGAACTTGATCTAGACTGATGGTTCTAGGGAGTGTTTTCTAAAGAAGGACTATTGCCTCAGATTTTAAGAATAGAGATAAATTATTAGAAATGAAAGATTGATGGATGTCAAAAGTGCATTTCCAACAGAGGAACTACATGGATAAATTCCTACGGTGGGAAGCCACACCCTGAGACCCAAAAGCAGACCTGTAGTTGGACTCCTGAGTGCTTTGGGGACATGACATGAGATGAGGCTGAAAGGGCTTTGTATCCATATTAAGAACACGGCACTCAGTCCTAGAAGCAATGGAAAAACCCTTGAAAATTGCTTTATGAGAGTGAAGAGAGATTGCTCTGGTTGTTGCAGTGAGATTAGATTAGAGGCAGCCAAGATTTTTAAGGAGTTCAGGCAAAATGAATAGTGGCTTGGGCTACTGCTGCTAGTACAGATGGAAAAAAGTAAATAGAGCCTAGATGTATTTAGGAAGTAATTGGTATATTATTTAGGTTCTTCATAGCTTGAATCAAATCATCAATTTTTACTCATTCATTCATTGATCCATTACACAAACATTTTTGAAATGCCAGTTATGTGCTCGACTGTGGAAAATTATGTACATTGAATAAAGGTACAGGTCTAAGTGGAAAACATTGCAAGGATCCATTTAGCAGAGCAGTCAAGAGCATGGGCTTTGGAGTCAGATGGACTGGTTTGAATTCTGATCACGCATCTTACCAGCTATGTCATTTCAGACAAGTCAAAGACTCTGAGCCATTTGAATAAATGGACATAAATGCTACCTACTACATAGAATTGTCTTGAGCATGAAATGGCATGATGCATGTTAAATTAATGATAAGATGATGGCACTTAGAAAGTTTGTAATAAATGGCAGCTAAGTTCCTGGCATATCAAATAACTGAAATATCAATGGTACATAAATGTTGGTTTATTGCAAATGCAATGCTTCTTTAAAGAATTCATGGTTATGAGGTGAATACTTGGAGAGTCCTTTGTAGTTAGTGACATGACCTCACCACAAGCTATTCCCCCATCATAGAAGTTATGTTATACTTCACACATCATGTCCTAGATGTATAAACTGGTATAGAAGGCATTGGAAACATAACCTATGTTACATAAATATCTCCTCCCACATCCTGGATAAGTCGTATTCTCAAGATCCACAGATTCCATCATGTCTGTTATGGATCGTTAAAGAACAAAAATTTCAATTGATTAAATTTGAACATTTAATTAGCTTTATTGAGTAACTGGGAGCCCAGTGCACCTTGAAAAGAACTGTGGGCTTCCAGGCTGCAGTAGGCACAGGGGCGGGTCTCAGCCCATTTTCTGTGCTCCCTGCCCCGCCCCGCCCCTCCTGCCGCAGCCCCAGCCCAGTCCCCTGTCTGCCAGCAGCCCTGCTCCCACAGGCTGTCTGCACCAGCCCTGCTTGGACCCACTGCTGGAGTCATGGAGCGATTGGGGCCAGCATCAGTAGCAATTGCGAGCGAGGCCTGCACCATTAGTGGGTGAAAGTGGCGGCTGCTGCCACAATCGCCCCTTAAAAGCCGGGGGGTGGGGTGGGTGGAGAAGCCCTAGGGGCGATCAGGGCCAGCAGCCACCACTCACACCTGCTGATAGTGCCAAGTGATCGAACCGCGTGGGGCATTCAGCACCGGGTGCGAGTGCCTGGTGAGACAGAGGCACAGAGAAGCAAAGAATTTGCAGTAACCACCAGAAGCTTGCCCCATGACAGTGACCAGCACCCTGCCTATTCCGGCACCCCCTCTCACCTACTTCACCATCCCACCATGGCCAAAGCCTGCCATGTTCCGCACACGCCCCCTGGTGGTCAGTGCATGTCATAGTAACCAGTTGTTTAGTTGTTCCACCGTTCAGTCTATTTGCATATTAGCCTTTTATTATATAGGATTGCTGAATCAAGTAGCCTCCCATCTTGTGAACAGAGTAGTGCTCTGAGAAGCTGTACAGTATAGAAAGCTGTTGTAGGCAGACACTAGTTATTAACAAAAGAAAAGAAAGACTTGTTGGTAGCAAGGTTACCTTCCCTCTAGGAAAGTCAGGAGTCATCAGCAGATTGCCTCGGCTTCCTTTGAGGGAATGGAGAAGGGCCTATATGGCAGACTACCTCATTGGTGCTGACCAAAACATTCCAGAGTGACCCATTAATATTGCATTCCTGGAGAGGCTTAAAACTGCAATTAGATGAGGTAAGAAGTCCAGCTTTGGTGTCATGGACTTTTAGTACAAGTGAATCCATTTTAGGACGTGTGTTTTATTTTTAACAGGCTGAAAATAATATAATATACTCTCGAGGGTAGCTATAGACCAATATACTAGTAGAGACTAAAGCCAGTATATTAATAAACCCGCTATGGATGCCTGGTGCTGGTCCTGATCACTTGGCAGGTGTGAGTGGTGGCTGCTGGCCCTGATCACCCCGGAAGGCTTCTCCATGTCCCCCTGCTCCTAAGGGGCCATTGGGGCAGCAGCCGCCACTAGCACCCACTAATGGTGCCAGCCTTGCTCACAATTGCTACTGACGCTGACCCCAATCACTCCATGGCACCAGCAGTGGGTGCAAACAAGGGCTGGTGCAGACAAAAAAAACTTGCTATTATAATCTTCCGTATCATAAATAAAAACCCATCCTAAATTAGCACTTCATGTATGATTGCTAATCACCCTAAGCAACTCTCTCATGGATTTTGATGCAGCAATAAGTAGATTAGCATTGCTGACCAGCTGTTAGAAGTCAGATACACACTGTGTTTTGAGCAAGAAATTGATGAAAAAGATTAAATTGCCTTGGAAAAAAAATCTCCCTCCACCAACCCTTATTCCATCCACAGGTTTTCTAAGACCTTTGTGAATATCAAATGAGCTTAAAATTTTTCTGAATAAATAATACTGATTGTGAGAGCAGTTTGAAAATCCATGGAACAGTGAGACTGCCTCTTGTTCCTGTAGGAATATTTATCAAAGAAGGCATTTGAAGTCTAAAGTTAAAAAAGGAAAAAGCTCATCAGCCAATAAAACCCACATACAAATAAATCTCCCAAAGGGAACCTTTATTAATAAATTCTATATTATGTAACTATTTCATTTTCTTCACCCCTATTTTAATGACTGATTTTGGAGTTAGCATGATTTTGAATGGGATCTCAGATTACAAATTTAACACTGATCCTATAGGAAATAAAGATTCTACTCACAAAAGCACACTTGTGACCATCACTCACCACAGTAGTGAATTAAGTCAGTGGCTTTCAAATTCTCAGATCCTAGCATAAAAGGTCTATCAGGACTGCAGTGCGGATAGGGAGGCTATGAATTCCCTGAACTAGTACAGCAAAGTCAGCTTCCATCCCAGCTTCTTATGTTCCATACTAGAGGCCCGGTTATGAAATTCATGCATGGGGGGTGGGGTGTCCCTCAGCCCAGCCTGCACCCTCTCCAATATGGGACCCTTTGAGGTCCAGGACTTCTGGCTCCCAACTGCTCACATGCCTGCCTTCCTGATTGCCCCTAACCACTTCTGCCTGCCAGCTGAACACCCCCTAACTCCTCCCCTGCAGGCTAGGTCACCCCTAATTGCCCTCCCCTACAGGCTTGATCACCCCCAACTGCCCTCCCTTGCAGGCCTGGTTCCTTCCAACTGCCCTTCCTTGCTGGCCATCTTGTGGTGGCCATCTTTGACCACATGGGGCAGCCATCTTGTGTGATGGAGTGATGCTCAATTTGCATATTATTCTTTTATTAGATAGCATGATGTTAGCCTTCAGCACCAAATTTCACTAGATGAAAAATTCTGCTGCTTTCTTAAAAAGTTTTAAAATGACTGCCCAGCCAGTGTGGCTCAGTGATTGAGTTTTGACCTATGAACCAAGAGGTCATGGTTCGATTCCTGTCAGGGCACATGCCCAGGTTGTGAGCTCCATCCCCAGTAAGGAGCATGCAGAAGGCAGCCAATCAATGATTCTCATCATTGATGTTTCTTTCTCTCTTTCTCCCTTCCTCTCTCTGAAATCGGTAAAAACATATTTTGTAAAAAGAAGTTTGAAAGTTACTGAATTAGGATCTCTGCCAAACAGAATTTCTGTGAAACAGAGAGTGGCTGTCAGTTGTATGGCCCAAGCCTTGACACTTTTTTTCTCTCTATAGGTATTCCTATTCTTCTGGTTACTCTTTCTCATTTATTTCCTTCTCCTTCTTACTCCTCCTCCTCCTCCTCTATCTGCTTCTCCTCTTCCCATCCTTTCCATGTCTTTTCTATCAAAATGAACCATTTGTTCAACACTTGAAAGCACTAATAAGCTTCACTGAAGATTCTATACATATCTCTGAAGATGTTTGGTGCTAGGGTTTTAGTCCCTGTTATCCTGAAGAAGCTTAAGGTACAGGACAGAGTGAAGTGTGCAGAAGCAAACCAGAAATAGCAATAGGCTGTGTAAGAGACCCATGCAAGCACAGGGTAGGTTAGCTGAGAAGTTCACAAAATGGGTTCCAGGGTACACTGCCTGGGTTCATGATATTCTCACTCAAGTATCTACTTGCTGGATAGTCCCGGGTAGTCCTTGATCTCTGAGCTTCAGTTTCATTATCTAAAGATAATGGAGATGATATTATTCTCTACTTCATTTGACTGTGGTGAAAATTAAAGGTGTTAATACATATGAAAAGCTTAGACTAGTACTTATTAGCATGTGGTAAGTGTTCAATGAGTATGTGTTTGTGTGCTTTAAATGTAAAGTGTTTTCAATGCAGGGAGGCCTGGGCAGAGTTAAGAATTCTGGAAATCAATGATATTTTAGTTGAGTTTTAAACAATGATCAGAAAATTATTTTCAATAGACAATGAAGAAAAATGTTCAACAGAAAATGTGATATTCCAAGAAGTGGGAACAGCATTCCAAAGACCTTGAAGGGAAAGAAACCATCATTCACTTGATGATAGTAATTATAATAGTTCATCACAAAACATAAAACACAGAACAAAGAAGTAAAATTAAAAGTTTCCTTTAATTTAATCATCTAGAGATTATCACTACATAATTTTTGTTTCCTTTCCGACTCTGTAAAGCCCAGACTTTAAAGCACTGAGTTCATAAAGATCAAAATGCCTTATAACCTACTTGTTTTTCTGATTACGCATTCATTTTGAACATTTCTCCATGTTATTATTCTTCTACAACACATTTTTAATAACCACATAACATTCCATTTCAAATTATAAATTGTGTGCTTGTTCATTTAGCATAATAATGTAACAATCCTATCTAATAAAGAGGGAACATGCTAATTGACCGTCACACCCTCACAAAGATGGTGGTGCACAGAGCCAATAAGGAGGGAAGGTGCTAATTGAATGCCATACCCTCAAAGATGGCGGCACCCACAGCCACAAGATGGTGGTGCCCATTCCTCTCAGCCCGCCAGGGCCAGCCTGAGGTGCAGGCAAGCCTCAGATGGTAGCTGCCCAACCACTCAGGGCTGTCTGAGGCTCAAGTAACCAGGGCCAGCTGAGGTGCTGCTTTCAGTGGCAGCAGCAGAGGTGTGATGGGCCAGTGCTTTCCTCTGATTGCCAGGTTACTTCCCACCCCTGAGGGTTCCCAGACTTGTGAGAGGGGGCAGGCCAGGCTGAGGAACCCTCCCTCCAGTACATGAATTTTCATGCATTGGGCCTCTAGTATGTCTATGATGTTCTTTCAATAACTTCCTAAAATTGGAATTGTCAAGTTAAGGACAATTTTAAACTTTTGATATATAGGGTGTCCCCCAAAAATGTCTTCATACTCTTTGAATAATTAGAAAGGCAGCACTTATTAAAATACACATACACAGGGCATCCTGTATATGTACAGTCAAGATACCTTCAGAAATATTGTGTTATAAATAGGAAGGTTGCTGAGTGATATGCAAGAGTAAGGAAATCTTAGGTGTGAGGCTTGAGTGGACACACATATAACTGGGTACACAGCAATTAATCCCACATCCAGATGAAAAGATAAGACAAAAGCCAGAAAGTAAGGAAAATGACAGTTTTATGGCATTCCTGTTCATGTAGTTCTTTTATAAAAAGGCACTCCTTCCAGCCCTAGCTGGTTAGGCTCAGTAGATAAAGCATCAGCCTGAAGATCCAAGGGTCCTGGGTTTGATTCCAGTCAAGGGCACATGCCTGGGTTGCAGGTTTAATCTCTAGTAAGGGGTGTGCAGGATACAGCCAATCAATGGTTCTCTCTCATCATTGATGTTTCTATCTCTCTCTTCCTCTCTGAAATCAATAAAATTATATCTTTTTTAAAGCATTCCTTCTGTTTGGTAAATTAACTGCATCATTCTCAACCTATTTCCATTTGTGACTGCAATATCAATTGCCTTAATCCTGTTTGGTTCTCACCCCCATGGGAGTGAGCGTGTGTAAGTAAATTTCTACCTTTGCTGTCAGGTAGGTCTTGGTACTAAATCAGTTTGACTTTTTCAATAAAGAGCACTTTTTCAGCCCAAGGGAAATAGTTAGTGAAGACCATATTGGTAGTTAGAAGGATGGGGAGGATTTAATATTTGTTAAGAATCTACTATTGACTAGGAATTTGCCTACATGTATCATTTAAACCCTCAATTACAGTCTATATAATTTTACAATTACCACTATTTTTTAATTGCACATATTTTTTAAAAATATATTTTTATTGATTTCAGAGAGAAAGGGAGAAGGAGAAAGAGAGATAGAAACATCAGTGGTGAGAGAGAATCATTAATTGGCTGCCTTTTGCACACTCCCTTCTAGGGATCAAGCCCACAACTTGGACATGTGCCCTTGACCAGAATCAAACCCAGTCTGCAGGTCAAACTCTATCCACTGAGCCAAACCAATTAGAGCACAATTATCACTTTTTTAAAATGAAATTTTTACTCAAAATAATTAAATGACTTAAGTGATCCTGCTGCAAATAAGTGGCAGAGTAGAGATCCCAGCATACTCTGCTAGACTCCAGAGTCCATCCTCTCTCCACTGTCTCCAAGAAATAGAGATACTCCCATTGTGAATTCCACACAAGTTTACACTAGCAGAGCCTGAATTGATGTGTTAAACACTTGAATTTGAAAACAAAGGTCTAGTCCTGGCTCATTTGTTTGGAGAATTGTCCCATTCCATATACCGAAAAGTTTTGGGTTTGATTTCTCTAAGATGCAGGCTAGTTCCCCAATGGGGGCACTTACCAATGACCAATGTTCTCTCACATCTCTGTTTCTCTCTCTCTCTCTCCCTCCCTCCCTTCCTTCCTCCCTTCTGCTTTCTCTAAAATCAATAAGCATATTTTCAGGTGAGAATTAAAATAAATAAAATATAATAAAATAAAAACAAAGAGCTAAAAAAGAAAATTAAAATTAAAAAATAATATTAACAAAGGGCTGAGAAAGAAGTGGTTGGTGCCTTGGGAAAGGCCGGTGACTTATGCAACACAGAACCTCACACAGACTGGCTGTTGGTTACTGTTTTCAGATGCTGCCGTGTTCTTTTCCTTTTCCACATCACCACCAGGTAACCTCTCACTGGGATGACAAATGGAACCAGAATACAGGTCCTGGTTTCCAAGCTCCTGTTATAGACCTGATTAATTCTAACCAACAATTGTTTGCATTGCAAACCTAGAGCTGAATGGACTTCTCTGTGTGAGTGGTGAGAAGTGAGGTATTACCACTAACGTTAGGAGATGTGAGAAAGAGATTTGCTTCCTGACTGCTTTGGGGAGAGGGAGGAGACCTCAGCTCCAGGCTGCCTCCACTGGCTGGACATCTAGATTGAACTCTGACCTTAGAACGATTCTTCTTCCTCTCCCCAGGAACTCAGCTTCCTTCTGAAATAAGTCTACTTCCTTAAGAAGGCTATAAAAGGCCAGAAAAGGGAAGACATGTCACCAGGTTACACTGGGAATGGATAATGTCAAAATCCCAGGACAGAGTAAAATTCCCACTTTGACCCTGGTGTGAGGGTTTCTAAGGTGTTATCAATGTGCTTGATGCCAGAGAAGAAATGGGACCCCAAAGCAGCTGTGCCCTGTGGGGCTATTTTCTAGTCTTTAAGAGCTCTTAACTCTCCTTTGAAAATCCCATCTTTCAAAAATCAAGCATATGAAAATGCACCCACATCCCATATCTCAATTAATTAATGTATAATACATTTCAGGTCAGTGGTAAATAAACTGTTTTCTTTGGCAGACATTTAACTAAACATTTATTTACTTCAATTTTGCAATTTATTTACTTCAGTTTTCCTTGTGTATTTATAGGTGTTCTTTTAATTGATTATAGAGAGAGAGGAAGAAGGGGAGACAGAGTGAGATTTGTTATTTCACTTATTTATGCATTCATTAACTGATTTTTGTATGTGCACTGACCAGATCAAACCCACAACCTTGGCATATCAGGACAATGCTGTAACCAACACAGCTATCCAGCCAAAGTTTCTTGTATATTTTGAAGCCAATATTTGTTGTTCTTCAGACCTCAAATATTTTCATCAGCTCTGGGCAAGCTGGTCCTAGAGTTTTTGGCTTTAGGGCTATCCTAGAATATTTAGTGTTTTTATAAATTGGACATAGGTATCCCCCTTCTAGGCAAATACATTTCAGAAATCTTCATCCTTCTTGGATTAAATTCAGCTAGAATGATCAGGAAGGAGTGAAGAAGTAAGAAGTTGCCTCTCTAAGGTCAAGGAGAGTGAATCTGAGGTTCTGAGTGGGATGAGGTTGGAGGTTTAAGGTGGGGATGCAGGCAGTCTCTCAAAAAGACATTCAGGGGCTATGCTTCTAGGCACAATCCCCCCTTCCTTATATGCATTGTCTTTTTGACTTTGAACAAAGATTAACGTTGAAGTTTCAAAGGCTAAACTGCCACAAGATAAGTAATTTAAAAATCAATGGGTCTAGGGTCAAAAGCAAGTCATTTTTTATCTTCATCATTGCACTGAAAGCTTAGGAGCCAACCACGTTTACTAAAATGACAGGGCAGGGAGCTAAGGATGAAGACTCTCTAATCTGAAAATAACATATTATAACAAGAGACAGACCTCTGGAGTGCATGCAAGACAGTGACAGATACTTTCTGGGAACCAAATGCCTTTAGGAACTGGCCCTTAAGGTTATTGTTGGAAGTGGCCAGTTGTAAAATAATTGATGTGTGCAGTATATGGAACAGAGGGTATATCTGCCCAATGTTTAAATGATAAAAAGATAATTAATAAATATTGGTTCCTCTAAATTCTTCACTAATAGAATCAAGGAAGGGATAGGGTGTCATATTCAGCAAGCATATTTTAGCCCAGTACAAAGATGAAAGCATTTCTAGTGAAAAATACTACTTAATAGGATAAATTATTAATTCAAAGGTTTTGATTTGAAACCAAACTACAGCAGGGGAAATTGAGTAAATTGTGTAGTTATGGAAAACAGTAGTCAATTTTTTTTTTCAGTTGTGAGGACCTAAATAATAAATGATCAAAGTGGCAGGAAGTTTGGCCTGGCAACATCTTCAACATTTTCATTCAAGTAATTTTTTTAACTGTTTATTATGGGATTTTTCAAACATTCAAAAAAGCAGAAGAAACAGGGTAATGAAATCTCAGGTATCTTAACAATTTCAACAAATGTCAACATTTTGCCATTATTATCATTTCATTAATACCTACTTTCCAACAACAACAACACACACACACACACAAAGTATTTTTTTCTTTTGCCAGGTTGTACTAAAGCAGATATTGCATTATTATACTATAAATACCTCACTTTTTTTTTCTTTATTGGTTAAGGTTATTACATATGTGTCCTTATCCCCCATTGCCAACCCCCCCCTCCCCACAATGCTTCCCCACGCTTTTGGTCTCACCCCTTAATGTCTGTGTCCATTGGTTATACTTATATGCATGCATACAAGTCCTCACATGTCTGACACATGTTGCCTTTTATTTTAATACTAGAGGCCCGGTGCACATAAATTTATGCACCCCGGGGGGAGGTCCTTCAGCCTGGCCTGAATCCTCTCACATTCTGGGACCCCTCCGGTAGAGTCCTTAGGCCTGGCCTGAGATCAGGACCTATCAGGGCTTTCCTTCTCCTGGCTGCAGGCAGCTGACCCCACCTCCACTGCTGCCACTGCTTGCCATCTGTGCAGCGCTGCCCCCTTCCCTGCTACCAGTGGCCTCACTCTGCAGGTGACAGGCTGGGTGCAATGACTTGGCTGTCCTGGGCCTCCCTCTTTCTTTGCTTTGGGGTGGAGCTAGCCCTATGAGGGGCTGTCTGCATACCTGATCACCCCTAACCACTCTGCCTGTCTGTCTGATTGCTCCTAATTGCTTGCTTGGGGGCAGGGCCAGCCCAGTGAGGGGCCATCTGCTTATCCGATCACCCCTAACTGCTGGCCTGCCTATCTGATCTCCCCTAACAACTTTGCCTGCCTGCCTGATTGCCCTTTACTGCTTACTTGGGGGAGGGGCCAGCACTGACTTTCAGTTGGTCAGCCTCTGGTCATTACTGGTCATTACAATTCAGGGTTTTTTATTACAGTATTAGGATAGCCACAATAGCATTATCATACTCAATAAAATTTTCTCAGTTCCTAACATCTTATAATTTCCAAACCATACTTGGTTTTCCTTGATAATCTGAGATCCACATATTGACTTCTATTAATATGCTTTTTAGGTCTCTTTTAAAACATAGCAGTTCTTCCCCTTTCTTTGTTTTTGTACTATTTATCTGTTGAAGAAAACAAGTCATTTGTTTTGTGGAATTTCCCACATTCTGGATTTGGCTGATTGCACCTTCATTGTATCATTTGACATCTTCCACTATGCTCTGTAATTCTTGGTTACTTGAAGTTAAATAAAGAGCAGAAGCCATCAATGGTAGCCTGTGGGTCAGCTGCCTGATTTTGTAAATAACATTTTTTTTTAGAACACAGCCATGCTCATTTATTTACATATTGCCTATGGCTGCTACAATAGCTGAGTTAAATAGTTATGACAGAGATCATATTGCCTGTAAGGCTGAAAGCATTGACTATCTGGCCCATCAAGGAAAAAAAGAAATAGTAAATACCTGATCAAGAGGCTTGAATAAATGCAATGAATTCTCAGGTTCCAAATATGTTCATTTACACACACACACCCTCCCCATTACTAAGACCTCACATTAAACAGGGATCAATATGTCAACCTACAGATTGTTTGCTAGATGGGTTTTGTGCATGAGGAATCCAAAGCAGTCAGGTGGCAGTCACAGCTTCCTGTTCAGAAACCTGTGCAGAAGCTTGACCTGGAAAAGGCAGCCCCATCCCTTTGGGAAGCAGGACCTCCAACACAGCAGAACTTGAGATTGTGATGACAGAAAGCAGGTGAAAGGAAGTGATGAGGTCAAATCTACTTCTATCTTTGCTATCTGGATTCCATCTGGTAAAGCTATTGAGGGCACAGCACCATATTAGCCATTGATTTTTTAGCACATCCAGGTTAGCAGTGCACCACTCATGAATCCCACTGTCTCAGGTGATTGTGTCAGTTGGTGCATTCTTAGAACACCTGCTTCTTACTGTTGTAGTAAATAGTACAATTAATAAATCATGTGGTCCTGTGCCCATGATTGCACTTTCTTTTCAGTAATTTGGCCCTTTAGTCTGAAGCAATATTGTATCAGATATTAGATCAAATATCATATCAATAAGTCATGATTTCCCCAAACCCTCAGAGGGTAATGCTGAGAGAACACTGCAAGCAATGAAGTTATAGCCATTCTTGAAGCAGGTATCAATTGCTATAAGAATACTTACTCCCCACTGCATATTGTAAGGTATCCAGTATAAACACTCCACCTGGTAGATGGCTGGTAAGGGCCAGAGCAGTCACACAGAGGTCCATGCTCAGAGGGCTCACACCTGACTTAATGCTCTTTTGTTGCTGTCTTGAAATTCCTAATAATTTCTGAACACAGGGATCCAAATTTTCATTTTGCCTCATGTCTCATAAATTATGTAGCCAGTTCTAATTTGTAGGAAGGAATTTCATGTGGTCAGTCCCAACCATATTGTCTAATTCTGCAATGACTCAAATGCTCATGGTCCAATTGCACACAAGCACTGAGTTGGCTGAGGATAGAAACTGGCTTGACATCCACCAAACAAATCATTCCAGCCTCCTGCAAGTTCCAGGCCTCTGCTGGTAAGTGTGACACCTGGATGGGAACCAGTTATTTCTCCATGTCAGTATAGGACCTGTAGCATGCAAACTCACCTTTATCCCAGGATGATCTTTGCTGCCAGAGGATATCAGTAGAGACTTGATCAATTCATGAAAGAGTTTCTAATAACTTAGAAACTCAACAGGGAAGAGGTTAAGGCTTATTCTCTTTGTTTTAGGGAAACTCAGTGACCCCAACTGATCTTTAAGAGCAGGTATGTGCTTTCCGTGGGGCAGCATTGCCCAGCTTTGATAATGCTCATATTATGCCTTCCATCAGGACAAGTGGGTACAGGCTTGCCTACCAATTGCATAGAGAGATGACCCAACCACCCAAATGACTCTGCCCAAAGCAATATTTGCTCCTAGGAATGCCTTCTATCAACTAAAAAATAATATTGACTGGGTGTCTCTCTTTCCCTATTCAGGGAAAAGAAAGGATTGCAACCCAGGGCATACAGACATGGCAAGCCATGTGTACACACTGGCCTGCGTGCTATTTATAGAAAGGAAAAGGAAGTTACGGGAAGATGTTCTAACCATGGAGCTTTATTATAAACATAAGAGTTCTTCCTGTAGAGTTCTCACAATTCTGTAGAATGCGAGAACTTCCATAAACTCTAGCTCCTCCCATAGTAAACCATCTGGACCCATTATGTTTGCCTCAAGTTCCAATTAGTCTTTATTACTCCCTTCTATACCTGTAGACATATTAGAACAGGAAGACATTAAGTGGCAACTTTTATACAAAAACAAAGAGCCCTCACCTGGATGCAACCCACTACAAGATCATAAAGGGTGTGATAAGTTGTGTTAGGTAGTTTGTATTTTATTCTAAAAGTAGAATGGAACTTACAGATTTTAATTAGAAGACACTAATTAGATTTTTATTGGAATGTCATTAGAAATCAAATTTAAAATAGCATAAAACTGAGATACCTTAAAGAGGTTGTCAGATGTTACAGAAGGACGGACTAATGGTAGAGATGATAGAAATAAGTAAACTGAGTGAAGATACTCAAATCTATATGAGTTGTTTACATGTGGGACAAGAAAAACGAGCAGGAGTCACAATGCCCCTATCCCAGATTTCTGACTGGGACAACTGGATGGAATCCAGAGATAGCTACTCTCACTAGAGACACAGGAGGTGAGCGAAACCGATGATCAGCTTAGTTAGGGATGCTTGGGTATAAAGATGATGGAGGGTTGGGGTGAACAGCTTTTAGCCACACTCTGGATGGAAACCAGGTCTCCTTCCATCACAATAAGAGCTGTCTGATGCTAACTAGAAAAGGAACATTCAAAAAGGTATGTCCAGTGAGCACAGCATTAGTTTGATAAATGAATCGTCTAACTAAGGAGAAATGTCTGGGCTGAAGACATGACTTGATGCTTCTTCAGAAGACAAATAGTACCTGTAACTGTGGGAATGGGCCAGCTATATCAGGGAAAGGCGTGATAGAAAAAATAAAGGACTACCATCAGGATGTCAAGAAACATCAGGCTAAAGAAAGAGTCCTTCATAGATATAGAGAACACTCTGATGGTTGCCAGAGAAGAAAGGGTTTGGGGGACTGGGTGAAAAAAGTGAAGGGAGTAAGAAAGAGTTACAAAATAGCCATGGGGATATAAGTACAGCACAGGGAATATAGTTGATAATATTGTAACAACTACATATGGTGCCAGGTAGGTACTAGAAATATCAGGGGGACACCTTATAAAGTACATGATTGTCCAACCATTATGATGTACACCTGAAGCTAATACAAGGTAATATTGAATGTAAATTGCAATTGAAAAAAAAATAAAAAAATATTAGCCTGGCTGATGTGGCTCAGTAGTTGAGAGTTGACTAATGAACCAGGAGGTCACTGTTCAATTCCAGGTCAGGGGCACATGCCAAGGTTGCGGGCTTGATCCCCAGTATGAGGTGTGCAGGAGGCAGCCGATCAATGATTCTCTTTCATCATTGATGTTTCTTTTCTCTCTCTCTCTCTCTCTCCCTTCCTCCCTGAAATCAATAAAAATATATTTAAAAAATAAAATTAAATTAAAAATATTATGAAAAAATCAGAGAGAGAAGCATCTTCATAAGAAGCTAAGAAAGAGTGGCCAAAGAGATGAGGCATGAGGAGGGTCTATGAGAGCTTAACACTGTAGTTGTCAAAGAGTCAAATGCTGCCAAATGATGAAATAAAATAAGATCTGCAATAAGGAGTCTGTTTTCTACTGAAATGCCTTCAAAGACTGACCTTTCCCTTCAGAGAAATATTCATGAGCATGTCATGGTCTGCTCAGGGAGAGGACACATTCATTATTTTAGAGAGGATACTAAATACGGGGTCTTTGAAGTCTCAGGGAGCAAAAGGGAACCTGGCAGCCATCCAGAGAAGGAGCCCTGCAGGCCACACACACCCCCCCTAGGAATGAGGCATCTGAAGGGAAAAGATGTTGCTTCCAGAACTGAAGGGGTTGGAAGAGAAGTGTTCAGGGCCTGGGATTCAGACTCCTGAGAGGAAGCCTTGGAAGGCAGGTGTTCAGGGTGCCACGAAAGGAGAAGCACATGCTGGTTAACAGGGATGTGAAAGCCTCTGGTAAAGGATCATGGCATGGCTGGTTCACTGATTGCCAAAAAAGCTGCCAACCTAGTGCTGCTGGTCACCCAGAGGCATGGAAACATGGGCAGGAACAGAACAACAAGGAGAAGTCAGCTTTCTGCCTCTCACTTCCTGGCCCCTTTCTAGTGCCTCCCAAAGGCAAACACTAACAGGACAGCGGCTGATAAGAAAGTATGGAAAATGTCATCTGCAAAGACCTGGGCCCAGAATCACAGATTATGTATAAAAAGGTATGTTTGTTGCTGAGAGATCATGGATTTTTAAAATTAGATGTGACACATTAGATCCTGTATATCTGCGTCCACAAAGAGATGGGCTTGAGCTGTGAAATCCAGCTCTACCATTTGCCAGCCATGCAAACACAAGTGCTGTGCCTCTAAGTCTATGTCCTCTTCTATAAAATGAGAATGGAATAGTACATGTCTCTTAGTGCACTACATACACAATCCTGAAAAATCTCAGGTTCTATAAAAGCACACACTGAAAATAAAAGGACCAAGGGGAAAATAAAATTGAGCTGATCTCTCCAAAGCTGTGAAACTTTGCAGCTAGAGCACTAATAAGAACAACAGTGGGAATCTCAGGAAAAACTCAAGATTATTCAGGCAGGACATTCAGCATAGTTAAGGGTTGCTTCTGGGGATATTTTAAAAGCATAAAATGATAGAGTCGAGATGCTATCAGGTAGGAGCTGAAAAAATGCAGATAGAAGCAGAGATGTGAGTCAAGGGCCTGCCGGGAATGTAAGCAGGTGCCTGCCCTGAGCCAGGAGCCTGGCCAAGGGTGGGCTACCCAGATGGGAGACCCAGGGCAGGCTCTCATTTTTAATTTTCTTAAAATAGAAAAGTAAGGGCCACATCTAAAACATCATATGTAGAGAGTGCTGGGAAGGTACATGGACATTTATTTCATTATTGTCAGCTGAATCCAGTGGCGTCACAAAGTCTGGTCCTGGAAACTCACTTTGCCAAAAGGCAGGAGTGTTGTCAGCTTGACCTTCAATCCAGGTGCCAGGGGGTGGGTTTTGTTATTTAAATCCAGTCAAGCACCGGGAATGAATAGGACCCCAGCCCATACAAGAATGCACATAATCTCCTTTGTCTTGACTTTTAGTAAAACTTCCTTTCTAAAATAAACACCCTGTATTAGCTCTGGGTCACTGTCTCTGTCCCTGTCCCTGTCAGACGACAGTGGTCTTACCTGGCCCCACCTTTTATCTCTGTGTCCGTCTCTTTCTTTCCTTTTCTCAATCCCCAGCCATCCCTACTCAGGAACCAGACCACTCTCTAGCTGCATTGGATGTGGAAAAGACAGAGATATTTACAATAGTAGTATTCAGGGTTTTCTCATTTCCTATTGAAAGTTCTTATTTTACTTCTGCTCTTCCAATTCCCCTGGCCCACATTTTTAAAAAATTGTTTGAACCAACATAGATTCCTTCCACAGAAATCATTCCTTATTTTCCAGTCCTGTGTGAGTTAGCTGGGGTTTTATTGTAGCAGAGTGAACTTTATCAATATCGTAATGTTTTGTGAAGGTAAAAAGGGAAGCCTGTGAAAAGTGTTGAGGAGATACTAGTGTTAATGCTGTATCTTCTTTCAAGCTTCAACTCCTTTCTCTCACACAACAGTTCCAGCTGTTCCGAGCTACTTGTAATAACACCTGTCACGTATTCTTGCTACTCTGGGCATCTGCATGGCCCTTGCCTCTGTTTATAATGTTCACCAATCCTCTAGCCCCTATCCCTACCCATTCCTTGTCTGCCCTTAGCCTCATACTCTCTGGCCCAGCCTCCTGGGGAGCTCTGAACTTCATCCTGGAGCACTCATGATGCTGTTAACTCTCTCCAACAAGGCCTGGAGCTACTCGAGGGCAAGACTGTGTCTCACTCTGCGCTGTATCTCTATAGCCTCAGTGTCCATTATGGAACATAAGAATCAAATTTGGCTGCTGACTAGGTTACAAGGAGAAGAATAGTATACTACACACCTGGAATAGGATTGTGGAGGGACTTGTATGCCCAACTTTGGAATTCAGATTTATGTGACCAATACTGGGGAACTTACGGCCCAATCAAGTGGCTCAATAGTTGAGGATTAATCTATAAACTAGAAGGTCAGAGTTCTATTCCTAGTCAGGGTACATAGTCAGGTGCGGGCTCAATCCCCAGTAGGGTTTAAGGGTTTATGTAAGAGCTGATCAACAATTCTCTCTCATCATTGATGTTTCCATATCTCTCTCTCTCTCTCTCTTCCTTCATATCTCTCTCTCTCTCTCTCTCTCTCTCTCTCTCTCTCTCTCTCTTTATATATATATGCCTAGTATGCAAAGTGTGCCCTTGGGAGTTAGACAGACCCTGAGTTCAATAGCTCACTATGAAGTGCGCTGACCACCACGGGGCAGTGAGGAATGAAGGGAAACCCCAACTGGCAGCTGGCAGCTGATAGGGACCCTACCCAAGAATAAATTTTTGTGTGCTGGGATTCTAATATATATATAAAATATATATACTGGGTAACTTATGAATTTTTTTTTTCAGGACAGTCAAAACTGGCCCTCAGATGGATGAAAGCAACATCTAAGTCAGATGAGCTGAGAAAGAGCAGAGTGGAAGCAGGAAACCAGAAGAGACTGGTGCTGTGGGGTCAGCAGAGGCAATAGGATAAAGCAGGGAAGCACAGTAGAAACATCCTGGAGACAGAAGCATCAGGACTGGACAGTTGTTAAAATGGGGGGAAGAGTGATCTTAAACTTAGGTTTCTGGAAAAGCAATGGCCCAGTTTCCAGTAAGGGCAGGAAGACAAGAGTCTATTGGGCTTAGGGAGAAGGTGAGTTTGACTTCACTCATGTGCTGTTTCATTTGTTAATGGGGAACCTAGAGTTTACTTCTCTTGGCTCGAGTTAACTGTATGGGTTAATAAGCCTTACACTTTGACATTCACAAACCTCTCCAGTGACAAATAAGCCTTGTGGTCCCTTCCCTCTCTCCTTTGACTTAATACTGAAAGAATAATGTCTGTTTCTAGCCCTTTGTTTGTGGTCATTTCACGTGGCAATGGAAAGAGAGATGGAATGAGGATGGGTCAATTACTATGAGTGGGGAGAGGTGGTGACGGAGGTGGTGGCAGGAGATGGCGGATGAAACAGGAATGAAAACAGGTGGGGACTCGAGGCCCATGCCAGACCTCTGGACTCCAGTTTGAGCAGCATGCCATCCAGCCAGGATAGCTAGGGCATTAGAGGAGACAAATTCTCCACTGCCTTCAAACTGCTGCTGTGAGTGAGCTGCAATAATGAACTTAGCTGCCCTTCCTGCTTTCCCATCTCCTGCCTGGGAGACTGTATAAAAAAAAAGTCTCAGGTACACAGGTCTCTGATGAAGAAACTTTTTTTAAGTTTAAATATATTTCACCACTAATAAATGTTTACTATAGAAAAAAAAAAACACCTGTAAAATGCAGTAAGATAAAACAACAAGCTCATCAGATAAATACTATTGATATTTGGTCTTCTTTCAGAAATTGTACATTCTGTGTGTGTGTGTGTGTGTGTGTGTGTGTGTGTGTGTGTGTATAATGTAGTCACATGTTATTTCTTGATGTTTTTCCCAGATTTCAGATGGAAAAATAACGGGAAGTCTTCTAAAGTGCTAGTGGATGGTTTCCAGTCCACTGAACATTTGGAACCTGAGTCCCATGCTGACCTCAACAACCTACCCAGCTGGAGCCATGGCATAACCAGGCCAGCTGCCCGCAGATCCTCTAGTGGCACATAAACCCCAAACGAAGGGGCTCTCTCTTAAGTCCAAGAACTGATCTCTTTTACCTGGGGAGATCCTAAATGCCAGCGAGAAGGCCCCAAATCCTTGGAATCATGTCAGGCTCTAGTGGACTCCACCTGGAGGACTTGCAGGGGCCACGCATTTCCTGGGGGAACCTCCCATGAAGGGAGAACAAAGATCTCTTACTTGGAAAATACCCGGGTGATGATGCACCCGTCAGCACTGCTGGGCATCATCTTTACACCAAAGGTTCCAGGACCAGGAGACAGTCCTCTGCCTGCATCCTGTTTGAAGGCTGGAACTTCAGACTTGGGGGGCGGGGGAAGACCCTTCACTCAGAAGTTTTCAGAGACACCTGAAAAAAAAAAGAAACCCCCCCGCCGCCCCCCCGGGAGGCAGGGAGGGAGGCCGGGCGGGCGGCAGGGCGGGAGGGAGGGAGGGAGGAAAAAGAACAAGCAGAAACTAGCCCAAAGATCTCAAAACAAGCGCCTAGGTGAAGCTAATATCTGCCTTACCTTGGATGACCAGCAGGTGGCAGGAGAGGACAACTCAAAAAGGATCTGGGAAAGTTTGAAACCATGGTACTTTTTTTTGGTTAACTGATACTTTTTTTTTTTTTTTTTTCACTTCTTGGATAACCTAATGAGTCCTACCCAATTGGCCAGCCCATGGTTGTTTTCTAACCCTTCAGAGATTTGGAGTCTAGCACGCCTCTATCCTCACCCACTACCATTCCAGTTTTCAAGGTGAGTTAGGAAATCACTCCTAATGGAAAGCACACTATTGGACAAGCTGGTTTTGACACTGATATGCATTTAGGCCTAGACTACTTACTGCCTCGCCCATTCCCTAGCTCTGAATTGTTATAAAGTGACTAAGCCCCCATTTTCTCACTGGGTATACTAATCACTACGAGGATTAAAATAAGAACATAGAATTAATCATCGGTACAACACAGGCCACCCGGGAAGTCTTCAATGCAGGACAATTATCTCGCCCCATTCAAAACAACCTGAAGGTGAAGTGAATAAAGAGACCATCTAGTATAGGGAGGGGTATCATTTCAAAGAGGTTAAAAGAGATAGAGAAAGATTTTGAAACCAGAATTTTTCTTGTTAATTAATTAATTTTTAAATTGAATTTGAGAGAGGAAGGAAGAGGGAGAGGGGAAAAAACCAACATATTGATGTGAGAGTGAAACACTGATTGGCTGATGCTTGCATTCCCCTTACCGGGATCAAGTCAGCAACCTGGGCATGTACCCTGACTGGGAATCAACCAGCAACTGTTCTGTGCATAGGATGACTCCCAATCAACTGAGCCACACCAGCCTGGGCCTTTATTAATTTACTAAAGGCCCAGTGCAGAAAATTCATGCACAGGGTGTGCGGGTGGGGGGATGTCCCTCAACCTAGCCTGCACCCTCTCCAATCTGGGACTGCTAGCTCCCAATCGCTTGCCTGCCTACCTGCTTGATTGCCTTCAACCACTTCTGCCTGCCAGCCTGATCACTCCCTAACCACTCCCCTGCTAGCCTGATTAACACCTAAATGGTCCCCTGCTGGGCCAATTGCCCCTAACTGTCCTCTCCTATAGGCCTAGTTACTCCCAATTGCCCTCCCCTGCAGGCCTGATTCCCCTGTAACTGCCCCCTACTGCAGGCCTGGTCACCCCTAACTGCCCAACTCCTACTGGCCTGATTGCCCCTCATTGCCCTCCCCTGCCAGCCTGATCACCCCTAACTGCCCTCCCCTGAAGGCCTGTCCCCCCAACTGCCCTCCACTGCAAGCCTGGTCACCCCTAACTTCCCTCCTCTGCAGGCCTGGTCCCTCCCAACTGCCCTCCTCTGCTGGCCCAGTCACCCCTAACTGCCATTCACTGCAAGCCTGATTGCCCACATCTGCCCTCTCCTGCTGGTCATCTTGTGGTGGCCATCTTGTGTCCACATGAGGGTGGCCATCTTTGACCACATGGGGCAGCCATCTTGTTTGTTGGAGTGATGGTCAGTTTGCATGTTAGGCTTTTATAATATAGGATTTTTAACTCTCCTGTGCAGTGAAAGCAATGTTAATACTTCTTTGTCCTTATTATTTCACTTAAATTGATTTTGTTCAATGGCTTCAAACAAATTTACTAGATACCAGAAACTAGCACAGACCCTGGATGTACAAATATAAGACATTTGATTTGTTAAAGTTTTCTTTCTTGTAATGTCTTTGTCTGATTTGGACATTGACTATTGCTGAGCCAAAGTTTAGTGCCTGATGCTTTGAAAGACAAAAATTCAAAATATCCAAGTTTGAAGAGAGGAAAGGTTTATTAGTGGAGAAGCCACCAACTGAGAATAGAGTGGGAGGGGGGACTTAATGATACTCCAAATCCTTCTTGCTCACTGGACTAGATTAAAGAATTTTAAGTGGCTAGGGGAACAGGCATACAGAGTGTTGGCTGGACAAGTTTTAATTGGAGAACCTTGAAACTTGAAACCATTTATGGTAAAGAGATATCAACACAGGGACTTCCTGGACAATGAACCTTTGGCTTCTGAAAGGGCTGTAGTGTTTGTGTTCCAGTTATATCCTGATCCTTTGATTCCGTTAGATCAAAGGGGGTTGGTGGATGAGACTTTGTTTCTAGGTTCAGATGGAAGTCAAAGCACATGCGTCAGTTACAAGACTTTGGTCTGTTGTCACCAAAACCAGCTCAGTATCAAGTTAATCAGGATAGGACCATTTTGAGCTGGTTCTAGGGGCAGTTTAGCCTGATAAAATGGGTTAGGAAGAATTTGATCATCCTTCTGTATCCTGGAAAACAGAATAAAGAATAAATTGTGCAGAACTGGTATTATTTCTTCCTTTAAACTAAAGCTTTGCAGAATTCACTAATGGAAACATATCTGGGCCTAGAATTTTCTTTGTGGGAAGATTTTTAACCACAAATTCAGTTTCTCTAATAGATATAGAACAGGTCATAGTCTTTTTTTTACTAAGCTTTAGTAGTGTATGTCTTTCAAAGAATTGGTCCAATTTTTGGAAGTTGCTATATTCTCCAAATTTTGATTGAGTGTGCCTCTCTGAGCTATTGAACAGAGACCATTATGGGCAGAAAAATAACACCTAGAAAAAGACTGACTTTGAAAAGCACCTGTTTTGAGATGTAGTGAGGAGCTAGTAATGCTGAGACTATGGTTAGCCTTTTTCTGCCAATTCAACATGTATTTATTTGATAGAGAAATGGATTTGCTTTGTTTTAGAAACAGTTCTAGGCATTAAAGATATAAAATTGAAAAAAAACCCTCACAATGACATGCCCTTTGAAGCTTATAAACTTGTATTTTGGTGAAATATACAGACAATAAAAATGTAAGGGAAAGGAATATTAATATAACTTTAGTTAGAGAATGACTTATTTCAAAAAGTAAGACTTTAAAAGACACAACTTTTAGATACTCTGGTTTGGGATGGCCTCTCAGAAGTAAGGAAATCAATTTGAGCACAGAGAGCTGCCTGAAGTGAGGCAGTGACCTGTGCAAAAATGTGGTAGACCAGCAGGTCAGTTTGACAAGTGAGAACCAGGTTGCCATGTCTGATAAGATTGTAATAGGGTCTTGCCTAGCTGGTGTGAGTGGTTGAGCATTGACCTATGAACCAGGAGGTCATGGCTCGACTCCCAGTCAGGGCATGTACCTGGGTTGCTGGCTCCATCCTCAGTAGGGGGTGCACAGGAAGCAGCGGATCAATGATTCTCTCATCACTGATGTTTCTCTCTCTCTCCCTTTCCCTTCCTCTCTGAAATCAATAAAAAAATATATATTAAAAAAAAGACTCAATTAGGATTTTATCCAGGTTAATTTATTTGATCTCATGACAAGGATTTTGGTGATTCCTCCTTCTTTGTGGGTTTATTTATCTTCCTTCTCTTTTTAGGATGAGCAAGAAAATACTAGCACAAGCCACTTGAATATGAATATATTATTATTGTGTCATGTTGGAAGAAATGCAACTTTTTTTATTTCTACAAAACACTAAACTTACTTAGGAATCTCCACTTCTTTTCTGCTGAAGAGAACCCCCAGAAAATCTCTCTGCCTTTCCTTGTCCACTCTCTCCTTTTCCCGCACTCTCTGTGCCTCAGAAAGCTAACCTGTGTGGACTTGATCACCAGGGCTCCAGACCCTCTTTATCCGGCTGGGTTTGACGAGCTGAAGCTCTGGGGGAAACTGGAGGGAGGTGAGGAGAGTGGCCTTGTGGTAGTTAGCCCCTGGGCTCTCTCCCTGTCTGCTGCTGAAAGGTATCCAGCCACCTGTGTCCCTCGGTCGAAACTGACCGCTCTGAAATGGCTGGCGCTCTCTCATTGTGTTCTCTGGTGGGACACATCTTTGGGGGCCTGCAGTTTAGCAGTTACTTTCCTGACATCTTAAAAGGAGTCCAAAGTCTTAGAGAAATGGGTAAGCTGAAATGGATCTCTTATGTGCCACCTGCTCAGCCATCTCTCATCATATCTTTCTTGGGGGACCAGAGAATTCTCCTTTCATCGGTTAAGAAAGACATTTCTTAATTCTTGAAGGGGCATGTGCATCCTTGAAGAGCTCTGTGGTGACTGTCCTCTGAGGCTGGAAATGACTCGCAGTGTGATATCATGGAACTCGTTTTCAGACTTCAATAGGAAAAATGGGATATTGCGGTGGTAGAGGCCCTGTGATGGCATTTAAGAATCAGTGAAAAGCGGGCACAAATGCCACAGGAAGTTAATCAGAATGTTTAAAAGTAGCTTTAAACTAGCAAGAGGGAAAAGAAGAAAACTAGGAAGGTTAAGAAGAAAATAATGAAGATTAAAGCATGACAACCTGTATCTTGTTCATTGAATTGGGAAACTGTGGGGGGAGGTTAAACTATCTATATTTCATGCTGTCACCTACTTGATTTGGGTGGGACCTGTCACCTTCTGGGAGACCAGGAGTTTCTAGAAGATTCCTAAGAATCCCCAGCTCAAGGTCTGGCAGGAGCACACACTTGCAGCTCTCAGGTCTCTAATGGTGGCAGGCAGCTCTGCAATGGTCCCTAGAGTGCAGCAGCTCCAAGGTTTCCACTTGACCTTTCCTACTCCAATACCTCTCACTCCATGGGTCAGAGAACAAATGTGGTGATTTGACAGTTACAAAGAAAATATATTCTATATAATCAGGGGCAGTTTCTCTGCCCACTCATGACCTGGGCATAAGGACAGAAAACCTGGTACTAAACAATGCTGGGCTCATATTGCTGGGCACATATTGAAAGAGAAATGTAGGGAATTCAAATCAATTTGCAACAAGTACTCTAATGAGCCAGTGACCCTGGAGAAAATAATGAACATTTCTCACTGCCAGTGCCCTTTACTGCAGGTCCAACACCTCTCAACTCAGGAAAAAATAGCCATCTCCTGTGTCCCTTTCATCCACTTCACCACGATTTTATTTCCTTTCAGCATTTCCTATTTAAAAGGCCTCACTTGTTAGATACGAATCTACCTTTCCTCTGATGTTTTGACAACATTATGAAGTGTAAGCAATGCTGTATGCAGTTGGTGTAGGGGCACCTTCCCCCTGAAGTCCCCTCTCACTGCCACCCTGGGGAAGAGGCAATAAGTGATTCTTTTCACAGTGATAGCCAATGATGGTTATCAATGGTGGGCACATGACTAAGGCGACATGCAGCCAACAACAAATGCATCATAGGAGTGCTGGAAATTATTGCAACCAACCGAACTGTCTTTCTCTTGTTATCTAGACTGCAGGATGCAGGGAATTACTTGAGTTTAGACTTATTCAGCAATAGAGATTCTGTGAGAAGCAGCCTGTGGGGAGTAGGGATAATGAAATTGATGTCTCCTGGAGCTATCTCAGTGTCAGACAGACTCCCAATTCCAATTCCTATGTAGAGTGGAAGTAGCCAGCCAGATAGGTGGGTGCTCATGGATCACCACTGGAAAAGAATAGTAATTGATTTTAGCATATAAATTTTTCTTGAGTTTGGGAGATTTACATTAGGTCTGAAATAGTAAGGTTGAAAAAGTGACTTTTCTGCAGCCCCAAGACCCACAGAATGTTGGGAAACATATTTCAGAAGATCTACTTAGCTAAGGTTATTTCCTTAAAATAAAAACTTATTTCCTTCAGCTGACATAAATATTCTTTGAAAGCAAAAAAGATTATCCCATTCAGAAATATGCAGAAACCAAAGGTAATAAACTGACGTCTAAGTCTGAATAAAGTATTATGCATATACAAAGCAGAAGATAGGGATCCTGCTTTAGACAGGAGGGTAGACTAGATATCACACCGAAAAACACCTAATGCTGGACAAAAAGTTAATGTACTCTTAAAGGTCAAAAAACTTGAGCAGATAGTTTCAAGAAAATAAAAATTCAGATACTATAGCAAATAAAAATATAGAACACCCAGTTAAATTTAAATTTTAGGTAAAAAAATATTTATATTGGATGGAACATATTCCTACTAAAAAATTATCATTGTTGCCCTGGCCAGTTTGGCTCAGTTGGTTGAGCATAGTCTTGAGCACCGAGGGGTCTCCAGTTCAATTTCTGGTCAGGACACATGGCCAGGTTGTGGTTCCATCTCTAGTCAGAGTGCATATGAGAGGCAGCCAATCAATATTTCTCTCACATCAATGTTTCTTTCCCTCTCTCTCTTTCTCCCTCCCTCTCTCTCTCTCTCTCTAAAACAATAAATAAAACATAATTTAAGCCAAAACTGGTTTGGCTCAGTGGATAGAGCATCTGCCTGTGGACTGAAAGGTCCCAGGTTCAATTCAGGTCAAGGGCATGTATCTTGGTTGAGGGCACATCCCCAGTAGGGGTCCTGCAGAAGGTAGCTGATTGATGTCTCTCTCTCATTGATGTTTCTAACTCTCTTCCTCTCTGTAAAAAACCAATAAAAATTTTTTTTTTAAATAAGCAAGGAAAAAAAAAAGCCAACATATTTTAAAATTATCTGTTGTTTACCTGAATTCAAATATAAGCAGACAAGTCTGACAAGTCTATCCCAGGGCATTTTATCTGACAAGCCTATCCCAGGGCCAAATGGTTAATCCTAATGTAATCCTGGGGTACTAGGCTTTGCATTTGAGAGCTTAACCTCAGAGCTTCACACAAAACTAGGACCCTGTTTCTATGCAAGGGAGCCAATATGGAAATGTGTCTGTCTCTCCTACACCTCTGAGTAGAGAAAATGCAGCTTTAATAAGTCTACACATGAGAACACAGGACTGGAATTCAAATTTGTATTTACAGTGTGGTAAAACTATAAACTTAGAAATTAAATTTCGAAAAGATTGTTAGAACCCCTAGTGGCAAGCAAAAAAAAAAAAAATGCAAATTCACTTTGAAGGAAAGCATTCTTAATTCAGTCTCTTAGAGTGTCCAAAAATGAAGTTCAGCAGAATATAATTTCATAATTTAAAAAATATACAAGAATAAACAAGTCACCAAGAGTTAGCAGAAATAACCAATTTAGATGACCTAGGACTGCAAATATTGGCATTATCAACTACATAATATAAGCTACATTTAAAATATATGTTGGGGTTTAAAAAAAACATAAGCATTGGAACAAGATGTGACAAAACATAACTAGACGATTTGAAAGAGACTTCCTCCAATTAAAAAACAATGTCATTGAAATTTAAAATTCAATAAATAATTCATAAGGTAAGGGCTAAGCTGCTCTAACCAAATGACTCAACAATAATTCAATGCCTTAAAGGAGACTGGAATTTATTTCCTCTCCCATAATAGCCAGAGGAAATGTTCAGAGTAAAACATTGGCCTCCTTCATTAGGCCATTCAGGAATACAATGTGTTTCAGCTATCTTTTAGGAAATGGGTTGTCATGGGTTCCAAAGAACCAGAAGGGAAAAGAGAGGAAGAAGGAAATATGGCTAGGTTCTACATTTCCATCTTAGAACTGTGTGCATCTTTTTTGTTCACTTCTGTTGGCAAGAACTTAGACCTAAGTATGTCCCTTGGCAATACTTCCTCTCACCTCTCTACAACTCTCTGATTCCAGGCAAATACTGACCTACTCTCTTTAGTTGTAGATTACATAGCGTTTTCCAGAATTTTAAATAAATAAAATTATATGTTATATACTCTTTTTTTTCTGCCTTTTTTTTTCCATTCAGTAAAAACTATATTGTTTACATAATACAAACAAAGGATATTTGAGTTCAAATGTTTGCATGGACATGTGTTTTCATTTCTCTAGGTGAAAAGGTTGGGTTACATGTAAGGTATATGCATAACACTTTTTAAACCTCAAGTGTAGTTCTTTTATGTATTATTGGAACAATTTTCTAAAGTTTTATTTGAAATTTTGGAATTTACATTCAAGAGAAATATTGTTCTGTAGTTTTCTTTAGTTATAATGTTTTTTCCTCATTTTGGCATCAGGGGAAGACTGGTCTCATTAAATGAGTTAAAAAATAGTTCCTTCACTTTAGTTTTTCTTGAAGAATTTCTGTAGAATCGGTATTATTTCTTCCTTAAATGTTTAGTGGAATTCACTGGTGAAACTAAGTGGGCCTGCAATTTTCTTTGGAAAGATTTTTAACTGGAAATTTTATTTAATAGATATTGCAATGTTTAGGTGATATTTTTTGCTTGAGTAAACTTTATTAGTTTGGGGTCTTTCAAGAAATTTGTCTGTGTTATCTAAGTATTAAATTTACTGACATGAAATTGTATGTACTATCCCCTTATTTTCTTTTTGATATTTGTCTTCACTATTTGATATGTGTCTTCACTCCCATCAACCCCCTCTTCCCCCAGCACAGTCTGGCTAGATTTTATCAATTTTATTGGTCTTTTTAAAGAACCAGTTTTGGATTTCATTGAATTTCTCTTTTGTTTTTAGGTTTTCTATGTCATTGTTTTCTGCCTATATCTTCATTAGTTCTTATCTTTAGCATATATCAAATTGTATATGCTATTATTTTACTAGTTTCTAAAGATTAAAGAGGAAGTCATTTTTTTAGTGCCATAAATCATCTGCTAAGTACTTTAACTATGTTTCAAAATTTTTGATAAGCTGTGTTTTCATTTTAATTCAGTTAGAAATATTTCATATTTTCTCTATTGATTTCTTCTTTGTCCATGGGTTAGTTATACGTACACTATGGAGTTTCTATATATTAGAAAAAATTTTAATTTTTTGGTGATTAGATTTTAATTTCATTCCATATAGAAAAAAACATATTTTAATGAATTGAATAATTTTGAATTTATTTAGACTTTTCTATGGCAAAGAATGTGGTCCATATTGGTGAATGTTTTATTTGCACTTTCAAAGAATGAATGTTCTACTGTTTGGAGTGAGTGTAGTATAAAAATTAATTAGGACAAGTGAAGTATGGTAGCAATCATTTCAGGTAGAAACTGCAGTTTAACTTTAATCCTACTGCTTTGGCTTCTGTATTTATTTGCTTGCTAAAACAATAGAAGTTACTTTGATTTTCTGAACTTATGTATCCCAATTGATTGAATATGCCATTATTGGTGGTTTGAATATCCCATTGATTGTGATCTTACTGGTTATCAAAGCACATTCTTCTGTACCTGGAAACCTGGACAGCACAATTATTCTAAATTGCCTCAGTGGCTCCAGATAATGTTTTTGTTGATTCAGTAATCTGAAGACCCAAAACTATAATTCATCTTTATAGATAACTAACTTGCTCAATTTTGCTTCTGTAACTGCTTTGGGCAAACCAGGTTCCTCATTCCAAACCCAAAATGTAATTGATATTTTGCCTATATAAGCTTGATGTGGCCAGCATTTCAGGGTTGTGAGATTTGGAGTGCTTTTGCCCCTTTGTAACCACCAGCTTTTGAGTAAATGGCTCCATAATTTGACTTTTAGATTGAGGCATCCTTTGTGAGATTCGAGGTTACACTACAACATTTGGAGGCCCCAGCGATATCTACCACTAGGGAACACTGGTTTGGACACCAATGGAGGCTGATCTCCCCTGGGCCAGTCATAAAGACTGAGAGGTTTCTAGGGGGTTGACACCCTGAGAACTTCCCTTTGGATCCAGCAAGCGGACAGGGAACATTGGCACATCCCTAAAACTTTGTCTCGAAGTCATCTGGAAACCCTCCTGGAGGTGAGTTTTGGTTTTTGGGAACTGGTCATCTGGGAACTGAGGGAAGGGCTGGATGCAGCTGGAACTTCCCCATCCTTGGAGTGCCCTGAGATATCAGGTCACTCTTATTTCTTGGTTTTTATTCTTTGTCTGTCATTTTCAATATTTCACTCAGCTTATCTTGGAAGATATTTCATGGTTCCACCCAGCTTCTTTGACCATTGAAGTATTAGATGAATGGATTACTGACCTAACTTATCAAGGATTTCTCAGGGATTTCACCTCAGATGAGGTGACTTTATATTCTTTCCTCCTAATCTGTACTTTTGTCACTCCCTGACTAAAGGTTCCATTTCACAGATAAACAGGATGTCTTATCATGGCTCCAGGCAGACAGCAGCCACTTTAACCTTTTTTTTCTCTCCAATGTTGTAGTATAATCCTGAATCTCACAAAGGATGCCTCAATCAAAAAGTCAAATTATGGAGTCATTTATTCAAAAGCTGGTGGTTACAAAGAGGCAAAAGCACTCCAAATCTCACAACCCCAAGATTATATATATAGGCAGAATATCACAATTACATCTTTGGATTTGGAATGAAGAACCTGGTTTGCACAAAGCAGTTACAGAAGCAAAATTGAGCAAGTTAGTTATCTATAAAGATGAATTATAGTTTTGGGTCTTCAGATCACTGAATCAACAAAAACACATTATCTGGAGCCACTGAGGCAATTTAGAATAATTGTGCTTTCCTGGTCTTGGGACACTGAGTCAACCAGAACACATTATCTGGAGCCACTGAGGCAATTTAGGGTAATTGTGCTGTCCTGGTTTCCAGGTACAGAAGAATGTGCTTCGATAACCAGTAAGATCACAATCAATGGGATATTCCAACCACCAACAATGGCATATTCAAACGGTTGGGATAGCAGACATAAGTTCAGAAAACCAAAGTTAACTTTTCTATTGTTTTAGCAAGCAAATAAGTATAGAAGTCAAAACAGTAGGGTTAAAGTTAAACTGCAGTTTCTACCTGAGATGATTGCTACCATACTTTACAAGTTGCTTGATAGTATTGTCTTCTATATGCTTACTGATTTTCTGTTTATTTGTTCTATCAATTATTGAGATGAGTATTTTAAAATTTGAGAATCTGTTTTGTTAATAATGGTTACTTTAGAAGACTTTGTAAATATCAAGATGACACTTGAAAGATGAAAAATAAAACAAATTTCTTTAAAAACTACAGAGAATAATTTGGAGAGAAGTCTTGTGTTCATCCATGTGTAGATGACATATGGTTGCAGTATGTCTTGACCTATGTGGTACACTGTCTAATTCCATATGAGTCCCTTAGACACAACTCTTACAGCTAATCTGTGTTCTGTGCCAACCAAAGTAGCTTTGCAATATGGTATTAATTTGTGAAGGAAATTTATGTTTCCTCAGCTTTTGAGTAGTTAAAATGGATATTTCTAAGGGAATATGAGCATATGTTTGATATTTGAAAAGAGGTAACTGGTTTTATTGAAAAGGCATGAGAAGAGGTAGAAGAATGTCATGCTTAGGATAATAAAACTTTATTCCAGGTCTAGGATCACACATTGGTTTGGGAATTTCATCCATGTCTTTTTACTACTTGAAGTTAGCTTTAAAAATAATATCTATTTCTTTTAGCAAGATGTAGCTCACCTCTAAATGGGAACATAGGGTTCCAACAGGAGGTCCTTACTCTTACTAAATATTCCTTGGTTTGTTTTTTCATCTTTTTTCTTGGGAGTTTTAACCTAGGAAATCTATAATCTCATTAACTTTAAAAATGATTTATCTTCAAACATGTTTAAACTGGAAGTCATAATTCAAATTATTAATTTTGGAGGGTTTCTTGAAAGTAAATTTCACATTTATAGAAACTGAATAGTAGCTTGTGTTTCAATTTAAAACCTATAAGTAAAATGTTCAAAATTTCTGATTTACCCTAAGCTTAAAATCTAAACTTATATTTCAACTCTTACACATTTTTTTTTATAGAATCACTGGAAAGAAATGGACAATATCTGAAATTTAGGTAAAGTTTAGAATCTTTTACATACTGAGGTATAAAATATTCTAAACTTTACCTAAATTTTTATGAAAATTAACTATTTATTGGCATATAATTTTCATCAAGACACAATAACATACAGTAAATATATTATGAAATAAATTTCAAAAGTGAAACTTAGAGCCTTAGCACATTGACAATAAATATCCAAATTTAATATATTAAGTATAGGCCAAACTGTACCACTTCAGCCCTCTCCATGAAAGAAAGGCCCTTGGAATTATAATATTTTTGAAATGTTTGTGTTTGTTTTTGGGACTGAAGCTACCACAGGACAGTGTTAATGATCTCAGGTTGATGTGCTGTCGCTAAATTCCTTTCAGCTCAGGCTGTAGCACTCCCGTGGTCCTGGGACTTCCCTATTGTGTCCACATAGCATGATGAAACCATGGGCAGATTAAAGCCTCTATTAATTTCTCTTCCATGTTCTTCCGGGTCCCACACCACAGGCGAACGTTGTGTCTCAATGGACATGCTCAGTGTTTATTCTCTAGTTATATGTAGAAGGGGAAAAAAAGGTAATTTTCTAACTTTTTTATACTCTCCTCAATTAAATGTCTATATTCTATGAACAATATTTTTAAATGGTCAATTTTACCAAAACTTCTATTTGTGTAATAATTTCTGCTTTTTGAATCTGTACACCATTTAAAAATCAGTGAAAAAAATGTTTTCTAAACTTATGTTTATACAGAACCACACTATTTGTTTAGCGAGCTGATATGGGCCCTCCATCTTTTTCTTACAAAAGGGTCATCAGGTGAATACACAAGATCCTGAGACATTTCAACGATACTTGTGACATGAAACAGCTTTATTGATTTCTAAGTAGCAAATGATCATGAAGTGTGAAAAAATTATCTAGCAATTGGACTCTGAGATCTTTTAACTATTGAATGTATTTTAATTCTCAAGTCTCTCTATATATATGTATGTAAGTATTATTGTAGTAGATGTCTCCCATTCCCCCTTCCCATCTTTTCCCCTCTCTACTCAGTCCCAGACCCATCCCAAGCCTCACCACACTATTGTCTGTGTCCGTGGGCTTTGTCTATATGCATATGAATTATTTAGTTATCTCTTCCCATCTCTCCTGCCCTCTTTCCTCTGAGATCTATCAGTCTGTCCCACACATCCATACTTCTGGACTATTTTGTTCATCAGTTTATTATGTTCATTAGAATCCACATGTAAGTGAAATCATACGGCACTTGTCTTTATCTGACGGGCTTGTTTTCTTAGCATTATAATCTTCAGGTCCATCCATGCTGTCGCAAAGGGTAAGAAATTCTTCTTTTTTACAGCCACATATTAGCCCATTGTGTAAATGTACCATAGCTTTTTATCAACTCATCTACTGATGGGCACTTGATTAGCTATCTATATTATAAAGGGCCAGTGGCTGTAATGCCGTAACACTGTAATGCCATAACGACCAAATGACCGGTCACCAGGAAATGCATGGAGCACCTCTTGGTCCCTCCTCCAGCCCACGAGCCGTGGTGCCCATGGGGCAGGGCTCACGGCTCTTGCAGCTTGCACATCATGGAGTGGCTCGTGGCAGTGAGTTACTCGCACATGGCTGGTCTGGATCTAACGCTATTTTGCATGCTGGGCCTCTAGTTGTAAATAATGCTGTTATTAAAGTAGGAGTGCATACATTCTTTTTGATGGGTGTTTGGGGATTTTTAGGACATATTTCCTGAAGTGGGATCACTGGGTCAAACAGAATCTGAGATACCTGTCATTGTTTAGAACTGCTCATTTCATATGGCTATACCTTGTATAGAGATGGCATGTAGGACTTTATTTGGGGTAACAGTTCTCTCAGAAAATCCTCTCTTAGTATAATTATGAAATTCATGATGTTTAACAACTCATCATCATATTTGTGAGGACTAAAGTTATTTCTTTTCATGATGTTGATCATCTTGAAGTTCTTACTTTTTGCCATTGAACATCTATCTGTGCAGTTTTCTTAGTTTGTTGCCCAATATACTCTCTTTCAATTTTCTTTCCATACCAAAAGTTGAAATAAACAATAAACTTTAAAGTGTTTAGAGGCAAAGATAAGATCTATGCAATTCTCACTTAATTTTCACCTGCCATCTTATTTCTACCTAATAGATTTTACTTGGTGACACATCAATTTATATGGAGGGGGCATTTAATGGAAGGCAGTACAAGTTATAGGTTAAAAACATGATCACTAGCAGTAAAAAGATATGGGTTTAAATCTGAATTCTGGTTTAAATCATCTTCCACTAACCCTGCCACCTTGGGCATATTACTTAATCTCCTAATCTTTTAAAGGAGTGTAGTAGTAGTCCATGTCTTATACAATTATTTTAATAATTAATTGATTTAAAGTATGGAAAGCATTAGCACAGTGATTGGCTTACATAGAAAGAATATTTAGTAAGTGAGAAAATAGCATACATGCAAGTGAGAATGGGGGAAAGACAATGATTCTAGAGTGACATACAGTAACATTTGGCAATCTAACTACCAGAAAGTGATGTTTACTCCTCTCTTGGCTATCCCATAACGTGAATACTGTGATATAAAATTAACAACTTAAATACTGTTATATAAAGTCAATAATATATTTTATGTTATATTTTATGATAAGGGGACAAGAGAGGAAAATAAAACAGAGATACTTGATATGCACACAAATATATTTACAACAAAATAAAATAAGGAAGAAATGCTCATTATAAAAAAAAGAAAGTGAACATTTCAACATATTTATAGAGAGGAGTTAAGACAGGCATGTTTTCAAAAGTGTATTGTCCTCCAAATACTGGCTGTGCGGATTGCCATTATAATAAGTGTTTTCTTCTATGATACATATCTTAGATTTGATACATAAATATTGTCTTGCTTGTTAGTCTTCACAAGTATATCCCCTAGACCAGGGCTAAATCTCCTATTTATATACAATATTTAGTGGAGTGCTCAAGGCAGGTTAAATTAAAAAATCTTTAACTCGCACAGTCTAGTAGCACAAAATATAAATACATCACATACTTTAAAAATGTACAATGCTACCTATTAGGTGTGTGTTTGTATGTGCGTGCATGTGCACAAACGTAAATTAGTGTAAAACAAAGACAAATGCAAGGTAAAGCTAACACATCCTTGAAACAAGAGTTATATCTCCCCAAGTGTTAGTTTAAAGTCTTCTTTCAGATGTAGGTATAATTCAGATTAGATCTTTCTACAAAGGTCTACTTTCACAAAGGTATTTGTTGGACTTATTTTTAGCTAGAAACAAGCCATTGGAGACATTCCCATTGTAGCTTGTTAAAAGAATCATTAGAAGAGACTGTTACATGGCTAGGCTCATGAAGGCTTTCTCACATTATTTGTCTATATCAGTGGTCGGCAAACTCATTAGTCAACAGAGCGGCAAACCGCGGCTCAGGAGCCGCAGTTTGCCGACCACTGGTCTATATGACTGAAGGACAGATATCATTAATTCTGAAACAACACTTTAAAAGTTAATTGACAATTTCCTCTTCTCTTCCTTAGCAACTCTAGGGAAATATAGCATAGTTCATATGATTCATTGTAACATAATCTGAGATGTTTCTTGATTGAAATTAGACAGTTAGGTCACACATCTTATTTTCTATGATCTTCTGAGTCTGAATGGAACAAGTCTGAAACTGAGGCATGTAAGACACAAAAGTCTTCTGACCAGAAGTTCCTAAGTTGAAATTGTTTTCTATAAGGTGTGAGCAGCTGTCCTGGAGGATTCTGATGTCAGTGAATAAACAGTGGGCTGGGAATGGACACAGCAACCCTGACTCATCTGTTAGAAACACACTACTCTCTTTTTTCGTTGAGGTTACTCCTAAATAATAGACAGACTTTTCATCATTATTTTCTTCAGAGACATGTCCTTCAAGATTCAAAAGTTTATCCAATTCTTCTGAGAATGTAAGGTGTGGTGAGATTATACTGGGGTGCTGATCTGATAACATAAAAAACGCCTGTGTTTCTATCTCCCAAGGACTAGTAGATAAAGAATCCTTTGTTGGAGAATTTTTGCCAGCGAAGCATTTGCTGACTGAGCTATTGATAACCCCTTGCTCATCCTCAGTTGCACTTGACCTAGAGTTGCACAGCAGGGTGGCATATTTAACAGAAGATTGTCTCCTGCCTTCATCCTCACAGCTTATTTTGGTGCTCCCCGCCTCAAAGAAGCTAGCACTATTGCATTGGTCATTAATACAAATGGAACCCTTTTCAAGATCTGCTGTTGTCAAAAGTAGAGGAACCAAAGCAGTTTGCACCTTCTCATCTTTATTTTTCCACGATGTATCAACACTGATATCTTCTGAAATGGTTTCAGGCTCCAAAAGAAGAGGACCAAATGTCACTGATTCTGTATGCTTGATAAAAAGATGCTCAAACGTTTCTGGCTAAAAGAAAAGACACATTATAATGTTTAATTGTATTATTGTTATTTTTTTCTGCTTCATTATGACATCCTTGCAGAAATGGAAGTGTGAAAGATTAATGCTAAAGAACATACGTCAACCAAAATTTCACTAGTTTGGGACTGACACAGGTATATCAAAACTCAGAAAGGAAAAGCAGCTTAAAAATATGATGAGACTGATTTAGGTTTGAGTCCTAGTTCTATAGTCATGGGCAAGTACACTCATCTTTCTACCTTACATTTTGTTTTCTTCATCTGTAAAAATATGTTCAATACTTACTTCATGGCATTGTGGTGAAAGATAAATTAAATAGCCTCTGAAAGTGCTTAGATCTCAAGTAAGACTGATTTTTGTAATTAGAAAGTGCTGCAATCTGAAGAGTTCCTTACATTTAATAACTAATTAGATTTCCACAAACTAAAAATGTAAAATTCAACTAAAAAAAAGTAAATAGAAATAAAATCAAATGAGCAAAAAATATGACGTAAGATATGATGTGAAGGTAAAATATTTGTTATCGCTAAGAACTTATCTGCCTTATGTCCTATTGAGAATCTGTTTAAGATATCAGAAAATAAGAACTAAGAAGATGAAAAAAAAAGGTAACAGACTTTTAAATTACTATTTCTTATTAATAAATTCATATAAAAATACATGCTATGAGACATGTGAAATGAAGACAAAGACACAAAGCAAATGCATATCATATATTTTATAAGAATGATGCTTTCAGCAAAAGAAAAATCCTCTCAAGCATAACACATCAAGAATATGTGTGCAAAAAATACAACTCGTACAAAGTGAACATAATGAAAAAAATAAATGCAAAATAAAGAATACACATCACATTGAAAAATTAACACAACTAAATGAAGTGCTATAGAAAATGTGTGCAATTTGCATATCAAACATATAAGTGAACTTTTGAATATTAAAAATTTTAAACTAATAAAATGAATTCAGATATGTTGCCTGAATTCAAAATGGCAAATCTATTTCTTATAAAAACATAATCCATTTAGCAAAGTTTTGAACTGAAATGAAATATATTGGTAATTATAACCATAAAAGAATAAATATACCAAAGAGTAAATATAATAATAATGGAATAGGCTTATATAGATATTAAAATACTGCATAATGACAAATACCATGTTAACTTAACCTTTTCATTATTCTATAAACATAATATAGTAAGTGGAACTATTTCTGTGCCTGTTTCTTCCTGACAGAAGTCTATACTTTACATTTATTATTTCCTTCAAATATTTGCTTGCTCATTTTGTTTTTTTCTTAAGGCTACTATTGTATATGTTTTGAATTTCTTAAAATTTTTAACAACCTAGAAATTAAGATCACCAAATAAAGCAATTACATACTATCAGTGTGAAAACAAAAAATACACAACGTGGCCCATGGAATACAGTCAGACTCACATATGTTTTTCAAATGATATATTTAGTTTATTTAATGCCTTCTAGGACTTCTTAATTGGTAACTAAAAACTGACCCCAGGTCTACGATTGCATTCATTTTAGATGGAAGACTTCACTAACAAGTAATTAGAAATCATACACTCATATATTATTGAAGGGTATAAAGCGGTCTCAAACCTTTATTAAAAGTATGCTTATTCAAAAGCACCTAAATTACTGTATGCATCTAAATTTTTGAGGTTTTTAGAAGAGTCTGGGAACATATTAAATATATGTTCAGCTGCGGGAAATAAAAAACGTATTTTCTTAATTTCACTCAGATTTTACATTCCAATGACATCTATTTAAAGTTAATGAAAGGGAAAAAGGATACCATTCTCCTCATTTTTTAGTTTTTTTTTACATTCAAATAAAACTATGAATGAAATCTAAATTAAAGTGATCCCATGTATAGTCTAAATTTGAATTTTTTTTTTGGTTTATTAAACAAAGACTTTGGTTTATTTTGAATGTGAGCAACAGAGCACAGTTAGTATGCTAAGTTCATAGAAACAGCAGGGAGAATCATCCTGTCCTCACCATGAAATATTTGTAAAAGCTCCAGAGTCTTCCTTCTTGTACCACTGTGCACTCCCTTGCCTGCCAGAAGCTTTGGGATGTTCAGTGTAAATATATTAAATTCAAGCAAAAATTTTATAAGGAGGCTGAATTGGAAGCTAGTGTATTTTCTGGTCAATCTCATCTTGCTATGCTAGGTCATGCTGATATGAACTGTAACTTGCAGAGGGCTGTGACCAGCACAAACTGTAACTTCTGGATTTTTAAAAATGAAATGGAAGTTAGCGCTTGACCATTTTCCAGAATGTAAGAAATGAAAACATCGAGGTTGACCACATGGAAATGACTATAAAGGAATATGAGATGGAAAATTTTGGACATAAAAGTATAAACTAAATATTGTTACTTCTTCTGTAATTAGAGTCAGTATATCTGTAAAACTAAGTGTCTGAATCTGCTGTTTTCATCTAGTGACAACATTGTTTATATTTGATGATACCTAATAGATATGTAAGAGAACAATAGTTAAGAGTTTTTCAATGTTTCATGACCAAATGATCAAACAGAAGCCAGATATCATGAACACTGCTTTTTAAACTTCAGATGACCTGAAAAATAATCATACATCCAAACTGAATTGGATTTAGACCTTTATCTCCATCCCAAATTTACCCATCTGTTTTTAGTTCTACATCAATAGATCCATCATAGTTTAGTTCTTAATAGTTCAACCAAATTTTATTTTTAGATTTCTCCCCTTCTTCAAAATGTAAAAATCTTCTAATACTCTATAGAATGTTGAAAAGTTGATACATTGGGTTCATCTGTAGTGATCATGATTAGACTTCAAAGACTGTCCGTACTCTGTTTAGATAAAATAAAACAAAATAAGAAAGAAAAATAAAAAAAAATTACTCAGAAAACAAACTATAAAAGATTTCAAAACATTTTCTGTGAGGCCTGGGTTCTGGACTGTACATTCCTTGTTATATAACAGTACTGCATCTTTTTAGAAAAGGGTAAAATTTTGAACTAAGGTGTCTTCCCCCACTTTTTTAATGCATGCCTTAATATTACAAATATGAACAGTCTTAATTATCTCAGCCAAGGAAAACTATATAGGAATAACAAAATAAGTAAAAGGAGAGAAAAACAAGAACAGAAAAAAAAAGGATATGAGAAAGAAAAGTAATATTAGATAGTTTGGAACAAGAAAAAAATAAAGCAGTGAAAACAAAAATTTAAATGTTAGGAGAAAGAAGGACTAAAAGAGTGAAAAATAGAATCAGAGAATTATTATCATTATTTTTTAATCTAGAAAAAAGATACAAGAGATTATCTGTACAACTATTCAACTACATATTTAGCTATATACAACTGTTCAACTACATATACAAGTATGTACAACTATTCGACTAAATATATAGCACTATATACAACTGTTCAACTACAAATCCTGCTATATATAACTATTCAAGTATATATAGAGCTAGCTCAAAACAACTATTTAAATGACTATGCAGTAGCAAAATATAACTATCCAACTAAATATACAACTATATACAGCTATTCCAACATCCTATCTAATAAAAGAGTAATATGAAAATTGACAATACCTCCACTACATCCACAAGCCAGGTCACCAGCTATGCCCACCAGCCAATCAGGAGGGAGTATGCAAATTAACCCAACCAAGATGGTTATGGCCACAGAAAGAGCAGGAGGGAGCCTTGGGTTTCCCCTGGCGAGGGAGGAAGCCAAGCTTTCCACAAACCCTGGCCAGCCCAGGCCTCCACTTAAGGCAACAAAGTTTCTATGACTGTGCAAGTAGAAAGCTTGGCTCTGCTCCAGGCTAAAAAGTTTCAATTGTAGAAGATAAATAAATTCCAAATACCAGGGCCTCCACTTGGGTTGCCAGGGGGTATAGCCAGCCATCAAACCACCACAGGTCCTTCATCCAGGCCACCCCATGCCCCAAGGGAACACCCACCCTGATCCAGGACACCCTTCAGGGCAAATCAGCTGGCCCCCACTCCTGCACCAGGCTTCTATTCTATCTAATAAAAGAGTAATATGCAGATTGACCATCACTCCAACCCCCAAGGTGACTGCCCCCATGTGGTCAAAAGATCCTGCCCCCATGTGGACACAAGATGGTCACCACAAAATGGCCAGCAGGGGAGAGCAGTTGGGGGTGACCAGGCCTGCAGGAAAGGATAGTTAGGGGTGACCAGGCCCACAGGGGAGGGCAGTTAGGGGCATACAGACTGACAGGAGAGCAGTTAGGCATCAATCAGGCTGGCAGGGGAGTGGTTAGGGGGTTAATCAGGCAGGCAGGAAGAAGCAGTTGAGGGGGGGGAAGCTGCTGTTAGGCACCGCCTCTTTGATCAGGCCCAGAGATAGGCCTGGAGATGTTGACTGGTATAGGAACTGACCAATCAGAACCAAAGGTGGGTGCTGTGGGGAGCCAATGGCTGTCTAGGAGGTGGAGTTTTGATACTAACTGGCATTGAAACCAACCAATCAGAACCAAATCTGAGTGCTGTGGGAAGCCAATGGCTGCCTAGGATGTGGAGCTTTAGATGCTGACTGGCATAGGAACCAACCAATCAGAACCAAATTGGCCAGCAGAGGAGGGCAGTTAGGGGTGATTGGGTTGGCAGGCAGGTGAGTAGTTAGAAGCCAGTGGTCACAAATTGTGAGAGGGATGTCTGACTGCCCTAGGATCAGGCCTAAAATGGCAGTCGGACATCCCGCAAGGGGTCCCCAATTGGAGAGGGGGCAGACTGAGTCGAGGGAAACCCTCTCTGTGCATGAATTTGGTGCACTGGGCCTCTAGTCTTATATAATAAAAGGCTAATATTCAAATAGACCAAATGGTGGAACTGGAACAACCAACCAGTCTATGATGTGCACTGGCTACCGGGGGGCATGTGGAAAACATAGCAGGCTTTGGCTGCTGTTGGAGGGTGGAACAAGTGAGCAGGGATGCCAGACCAAGGCAGGGTGCCAGTCGCTGTCATTGGAGTGAGCCTCTAGTGGTTATTAAAAATTCTTTGCTCCCACACACACTATAGTCCAGCCTAGTGCTCTCACTCACTGCCAGCACTGGCCCTACTTGTACCCACAGCAGGCATCAGAGCCCCCGCTCTTACCTGCTGCCACTGCTTAACACCAATCATGATCACTCAGGGCCAACAGTAGGTGTGAGCAGCGACTGTTGGCTCTGATGGCCCCAGAGGGCTTCTCCACCTCCCCCTGCTCCTGAGGGGTGATTGGAGCAGCAGCCACTGCTCGCACTCTTTGATGGTGCTGGCCCCATCAGCAGTTGCAAGTGGGACCAGCTGTGGACAGACAGGGGACTGGGGACCGCAGTGGGAGGGGGCAGGTAAGGATGCAGAGGATGGGTCAAGACCCATTCCTGTACTTACTGCAGCCTCATGGCCCACAGTTCCTTTCAAGGAGCACAAATTTGTACTCTGGGCCCCTAGTTCAACTATATACAGTTATTCAACCATATATAGATGTGCAACTATATATATCTATTCAACTAAATATATAGCAGCTATGTACAACTATTCATATTTTAAAACTACATGAACTATTCAATCACATAGACAGCTATATGCAACTATTCAACTAATAATATAGCAGTTATATACAACTATTTGACTCTATATACAACTAACAGAGGCCTAGGGCACAAAACTCATGCACTGGTAGGGTCCCTAGGCCTGGTCAGCAATCAGGGCTGATCAGGGCCTTTCAGCTACTGGCCAGAGCCTTCCTTCCCTGGCTTCCAGGTGCTGGCAGAGGTCTTCCTTCATTCCCCACTGCCTCCTGGTGGTTAGTGCATGTCATAGCAAGCAATCAAATTCCCAGTCTCCAATAGAACTCTCAAGGGGACACTTTGCATATTGCCTTTACTATATAAGAGATATACAATTATATACAACTATTCAACTATATATACAGCCTTTCAACCTAATATACAGCAGCTATGTACAACTATGCAACAACATGTAAAATTATATATAACTATTCCCCTCCCCCAAAGCAAAAGAGAAAGAAATCATCTGTTCCACGTATCTCCCCTTTTTTAGACAAAACAATTGGGTCTTAAAGATACACAGCTACTTAGAGCAGCAAGGACCCTAAGTCAGTTTTTTTTCTAGTCCAACAATCTTTCCGTAGCACAATGGAAGATGACAAGATATCCCAAATACCACCTGTCAGGAGGACATGTTCTTTGTTTTGCTTTTCTACTTGCTGTGATAGATTTGAGCTCATCAATTCTTACTTATCAACCAAGGGCATATGTGTAAATATGAAGAACAAGAAAATAAACAAAACTGAAGTCATATTTTAGGGAACTGGAATACACACTTCTAAAGCCCAGCAACTAGCACTTCTAAATAGAACTTCTAACTCAAAACTGTACTAGCTCCTCCACCCTTGTGCAAGGCCTGCTAGCACTGTCAGGATGCTCTGCCTCAGATCTCTGAGGGTACTGCTCTTCTATTGGCTACTGGGTTTCTTGCTTGGAGGTCTAGAGTAGGCTAAGGAACTAAAATAGTCTTCAAACCACAAGGAAAAATTCACTTTGTTTTAGCTTTAACACTCATAAAGGTTAAGTGGAGCACACTCTTATGAAAATGGACATAAATGTAGACAACCAATGAACTGAGTTAGATTTTAAAAATATAGATGATTTGGAATTAGAGAAAGGAAACAATAGATTAAGTAAAAATGCTAAACAAAGGGATAAAAAATAGTTAAAGTCTTTTAAACACTGTGAAATTTGAATTAAAAGACTGATTCAACCTTTTGTCTAATATTCTGCCTTTTACTTTACTTTTAAAAATTATTTGTTGAATTTATTGGTGAGATTAATTAATAAAATCATATATGTTTCAGATATACAATTTATAATACATGATCTAGATATTGCATTGTGTATTATAATATTCTGATTTTTAAAGCATTAAAAAAATGATGTAGAGAAGTAATCTTATTCAAGATGGAAGATTGAGCATATGTGTTTCTCTCTCATCTCTGTAGAGACTCTGTTAGAATGAAAATACATGAGTAAATCAAATGCACACCCACAACAAAGAGAATCTGAGAAGGCTCAGAAAGAATCAGCTTTGTAATCCATCTTTTAAAAATGGAAAATGACTGAATGAGTGTAGACCAAAGATGATCAGCAAAGAAAGCTGCAGACCAGAACATCTCCAGAATGGGCTGTAGCTGGAGAGAAAGCCAGTTTGCCCAGTTGGAGATGTGTGTGAAGAAATAAGTGGCAGGTAAACACACAGGAAGAAATGAGAGCTGAGGCAGGAAACTGAAAACTCTGTCCAGAGGAAGGGCCTCATCTACTCCTCTGTTGCACATCAAGAGCTTTTGTATTAGAACCACCCTCCATACCCAATATGGATTTTTGTTTTAAAAGTAGCTAATGAGCTAATTCATCATCATGGGCAGGTATATTTTTCCTCATCAGTCTACCCACACAGGGCAACAATCCCTGTCTATATGTCTCGGGCTCCCAGTCAGCCTGTCTACTGTTTCATTCTTACACAAGAAAGGAAAACAAAAGATTATCATCAGATATTTGGAGAAAGTGAGATATTAAAAAAAAAAAAAGGCCAAGAAAAACAAAGGAAAACATGATCCTAATAAAAACTAAGAAGTCAGGGAGTAGAAGAAAAGAGAATTTTTAAAATAAACAACAATCCTCTAATTAATATTTCTAATAAGATTTAACAAAGCGTTGCATGACATATTTGGAGCCGAGACCAGTTTGGCTCAGTGGATAAAGCGTCGGCCTGTGGACTGAGGGGTCCCGGGTTCGATTCCAGTCGGGGGCATGTGCCTTGCTTGCAGGCACATCTCCAGTGTGGGGTGTGTAAGAGGCAGCTGATTGATGTCTCTCTCTGTTTCTGACTTTCTGTCCCTCTCCCTTCTTCTCTGTGAAAAATCAATAAAATATATTTAAAAAAAATATTTGGAAACTTACAAATATAATAGTAAATCAACAAGTGAATCTAAAAGTCAAGTGAATAAAAAAATCTGATAAACAGAATAAATTGGTGAATATAATAGAATCAGGGGCATAGAAAGGGAGTGGACTGACAATTCTTGGGGGGAAAGGCCTGTGGGGGGTGCAGGAAAAGACTGGACAAAAATCGTACACCTATGGATGAGGTCAATGGTGGGGAGGACAGGAGGACATAAGGGCAGAGGGTAGGGTAGGAACCGGGTGGAAGGGAGCTTTGGGAGGGGTGGGGGAAGAGGAACAATTGTAATAATCTGAACAATAAAGATTTATTTTTAAAAAGTAAATAAAGTTCAACTGAAACACTGGAAAAATAAGTTATGGCAAGGTCTCAAATGTCAGACAAAAACAAAGAACAGAGAAAATATAATAAAATATAGAATGAAATATAATGAGAGAGAATCTAAAATCCAATGAATACAGACTCTAGAAGGAAAATAAAAAAAAAGAGAAAATTGTCAAAGAAATAAGATAATTTCTTATAGTTGAGTGGAGACAGAATTGAAAGTATTTTTAAATGATGACCAAGTTAAATGAAAAAAGATCCTTCCTAAAAAGTACAGAATAGGGGATATAGTATATAATCTATAATAATAAAAGTATAATATGCTAATTAGACCAGATGTCCTTCTGGATGTCTTTCCAGATGACCTTCCAGACAAATCCAGGCTGCAAGAGAAGCCCAGGTCCCAGGTGCCAGAGGGAAGCTGGTGCCAGCAGATGTGGGGAGGAAGGCCTGCTCTTGCATGAATTTCGTGCATCAGGCCTCTAGTGTTATAATAACTATGTATGGTCCCAGTTGGGTACTGGAAATATAGGCATGATCATTTTGTGAAGTATATGATTATTTGACCACTATGCTGAATACCTGAAAGTAATATGGAATGATGTTGAACGTAAACTGTAAATTAAAAAATAAAATTGAAGAAAAGAACATCCCTAGACCCATTACTAACATATTTTTCTTTTGTGTTAGAATGAATATATCACAATTGTCTGTCCATTCATCATTTGAGGGGCATTTGAGTTGCTTCCACATTTTGGCTATTTTAAATTATAAATAATGCTGCTATGAACATTCGTGTACTAGTTTTTGTGTGAATATACGATTTGATTTTTATTGGATATATGTAAGAGTGGAATTGTTGGGTCCTATGGTAATTCAATGCTTAACTATTGAACTGTCAGATCATTTTCCAAAAGGGTTGCACCATTTTACATTCCCATAGCCAGTGTATAAAAGTTTCAATTTCTCTACATTTTCATCAATACTATTATCTGTGTATTATATTCTAGCCACCCTAGCTAATGTAAAGTGTTTTGGATTTATTTTATCTAATGCCCAATGATATTAAGCATCTTTCCATTTGCTTATTGGCCATTTGGAGAAATGTCTATTCAGATCTGTTGCATATATTTTATTGCATTAAAATATGTATAACAAAATTTACCCTTTCAACTATATTTAAGTATACAATTTAGTGGTACTAAGTATATTAAGCAATTAATTGTTAACATGGAGATGATGGCAAAATAATCAGTTTGAGTCACATGAACCTCTGTTTGCACTGAGGCTTTTACATGTATTTCTGGGTAGATCAAGACAAATTAAACCACTCTCAGTTTCAGTTTTTTCATCAGAAAATGTGATGCAATTAGGCCATTGAGAGAATTGAATAAAAGCAAAGAGCAGTTAGCATATTTACTTAGTAATCCACTGTATTATTTTTCCCTAAAAAATAAATTTTAGCTATTTAGGAGATTAAAACAATGAGATTGAAAATTTACTACATTTTATAAGATTTTTATCATTAGTAAGATATTTGAAATTACATTTTTTCCATTCCAAATATTCTTGCTATATTTCAAAATCTGAGTTATACTCTTCAGATCTGGTTTCTCTTCAGATCATATAAATTTTTCACCTTTTAAAAATCTGAGTTATTCCTTATTGTGTTATCTCTATACCTATTAAGCCCTGCAATTAACTAAGCATCTTGAGGGCTAATTTTTCTTAAAGAATAGCTTATAAAATTATGAAATTAAATATTTGAAGAGGTTTAAAAATCCATCTTACATAAGTATAAGTTTAATTTTGATAACTGAATTTTTAAAATTGCAGTGTTTAAGCAGGGGATTATTTATATAGTTTTTTATTTGATTTAAATAATTATGGAGATAATTATAGGTATTAAAAATACTGATTCCAGCCCTTTGCCTAAGGACAATCAATTTATACCATTCCCCATCAGATTTGATTCTTAATATTCTAATATTAATTTTATTACATAGTGCTATGATACATAAAAGATATGCATATTATTAACTTTCTTATGATAAACTACCTATTAAATTTTGTATCCCCCAGTACTAAATCCTTATATCCTGCTACCCTTGGAAAGATGTATATAGTAGATTAAACAGACTCATATTAAAATGAATTGAGTAAAAAAGAATTTTTAAACCTTAAAAATATTTAAAACTCTAGAAAGCATATGACATCTAAAATACAATCTTATATTTTGGGTTAAGAAAATTGAAAAAGGGACCTTTTGAAAATTAAGTCCTTGTGCCCAGGAACAATTCTTGGGGTTTGGAACATCATCCCAAAATAGCTTCTTCATTCTACAAAGAAAAAGTAAGGCATTAGAATAACAGAAAAACATTCATATCAAAACTGTTAATAGTTAATGAATGTATAAGCCAGAAATTAATCACACAGAGCTATGCCTCAGGAGGGGCAGATTCATTTTCACATGGTATCACACGAAGACTTCCACCAATGAGCTAGCTACCTAGACTAAAGCTAATAATTATTTATATATATAAAAGCCTAAGCAACCTTTATGTCCAAATGACTGGAATGATCAGAACTACTAGTTGACCAATCGCTATGACATTCATTGACCAGCAGGGGGCAAACGCTCAATGCACAAGCTTCCCCCTGGTGGTCAGTGCACTCCCACAGCCAACCAACCTCCTGCAGGCACCCCCATTCCCCCACAACCGCCCAGGCTCCCTGTAGGCCTCAATCACCAGGCAGACCAAGGGACCCCACCTGTGCATGAATTCATGCACTAGATCTCTAGTTATAATAATAAAAATAACAAAACACTTATTAAAAACTGTGTGCCCAGCACTTTGCATAGTTTTTCTCAGAGAAAATAAAACATTAAAAATGGTATCAAATGAGTTTCAGAAACAATTCTACTCAATATGTACCATTAGCTTACTTGACCAAAAGATAAATTCTAATTCTAAAATGGACTCTCCTTCTTTTGTACTAGAAGAGAAAAGTTTCTACAAATATTTGTTCTGTAAAACTCATTGGTCCTGACCTCCCAGCACAAATCCGCAAGAAATTTAAGGCCATTTGCCAAACCAGATTGACGAGAGCCAGCAGCGCTGATTTTTAAAAAGCAGAGTGCTTATTGGTTATAAGTGGACTGCTCCAGGTAAATTTTCTCCACTCAAAGTCCTCAACCCAAATTGCACAACTCTGAAAGCCATTTTGCCACCTCCAAGAACATACAGCCTAGGCTTTCCTAAAATAGGCTTGTTATTTTCTGCTGCATTTCAGAAAAGAAATAATTTTTCCTATGAAGTTTATGTTGTGCTAGCAAAACAGAATTTAGCTATCTGAAAATAGGCCTTTTCTTTTTATGCCATCTTAAGAATATTTAGTATATATAACTTATGATTTGTATATTAAATCAAAGTTTAAATATGATGAAGGTTCATACCTTTGATGTAATATTAGCAATGCTCCAAGCAACAAGGTTAATGAAGAAATAATTATTGGCACAATTACGTATAGACCTGCGTCAGTCTGATGTTTTTCAATGTCATCTAGAAAAGAAATGCAATTCACGCAATTCAGAAGCTTGAGGAAAAAATACCTTTCTGTATCAAAAATTTTTCCTAATTTCATCCTAGATCTGTATGACCTCTAAAATATAAAAATAAAAAAGAGGAAGATAAAATGATAGTTATGATCCCATTAATAAAATAATTATATTGTGTTCAAAATTATACTTATTGTAATTTAGTGAAATATTGTTTTAAAATTATTTGTGAATTCTCTCCTTCTGCTCCCTTTTAGGTTATATGAGTCAAAGGGCCAATTAAAGTTGTTATGATGGGGAGAAACCAAGATGGCAGCATAAGTAAACATCTAAACTGCTGCCTCACACAACAATATCAAAACTACAACTAAAAGACAAAATGGACACCATCCAGAACCACAGGAAAGCTGGCACAGTGGAAATTCTACAACTAGAAGGAAAAAGGAAAGCACATTGAGACTCAGAGGAGAGAAAGGGCAGCTGAGTGCACGGGCTGCTGAGTGTGTGGCTGGTTTCCACAAGCGGGAGGGAGACGGAAACTCCTGACTGCACAAAATTCCAGTCCTGGGTGAGACTCTGAAAACCCACACCTATTCAGGTGGAATCTGGACTGTCAGGAAAAGAGAAAGCATACTGAGACAAAGAGGAGCTGTGGAAAGTAGAGGACCAGAGGTTTACGCATGTACAGAGGACTGACTGCTGAGTGCATGGGTGGCTGAGTTCATGGCAGGGTTTCTAAAGTGGAAGAAAGATGGAAGCTCCGACAGTGCTGAACTCCAGTTCTGGGCGAATTTCTAGGAACTCAGACACATTCAGGGAGAAATTGACTGTCTGGCAGTGGGCAAAATTTGAGGGCAGCTTTCTTTCATAGGTGCTTGCAGTAATTCTTGAGGGACACTGAGACCCAGGGGCCACCGTGTAGGGCAGGGCTGATGGGAAGCCAAGGTGGTCTGCTCAGCCCTGAAATGCCACCCCATCCAAGCTGAACACAGAGGCTTTTGCCATTTTGCAAGTCTTATCTCAAAAGGGTGTCTCCAGTACAGAAGTACTCCCAGTATAGACATAGCTGATCCTCACAGGCAATCGGCCTGGAGGTCAATTCCTCTCAGTGATACCAACAACAATCAAGACTTAACTACAACAAGGCTGTGCACACAGTCCACAAATGGGTCCACCAAGAATGTCCACCGCTGGGAACTGGGAAAGGCTGAGCCACTGGATCATATAGGACACCTACCACACAAAGCTACTTTACCAACTCAGGGAAGCAGCAAGTATGCAAAGATAAAGAAACAGATCCAAATGAAAGAAATGGAGGAAAGCAAATGACTGAGTATAGAGTTCAAAACCACGGTTATAAGGTTTTTCAATAATTTTCTAGAAAAGGCTGATAAATTTAATGAGATCCTCAAGTATATGAAAAAGGACTAAGAAATTAAACATACATTCACTGAACTAAAAATATTATACAGAGTCCTAACCCAAGGCAAGAGGAACACAAGAATCAAGTCAAAGATTTGAAATACAAAGAAGCAGAAAACACTCAACTAGAAAAGCAAAAAGAAAAAAGAATCCAAAAATGTGAAGATAGTATAAGGAGCCTCTGGGACAACCTTAAGGATACCAACATCAGGATTATGGGGGTGCCAGAAAAAGAGAGAGAGCAAGATACTAAAAACCTATTTGAAGAAATAATAATAAAAAATTTCCCCCACCTGGTAAAAGAAATAGACTTACAAGTCCAGGAAGTGCACAGAATCCCAAACAAAAGGAATCTAAAGAGGACCACACCAAGACACATCATAATTAAAATACCAAGAGCAAAAGACAAAGAGAGAATATTAAAAGCAGCAAGAGAAAAACAATTAATTACCTACAAGGGAGAACCCATATGATTGTCAGCTAATTTCATAACAGAAATTATGCAGGCCAGACAGGAGTGGCAAGAAATATTCAAAGTGATGAACAGCAAGAACCATAACCAAGATTACTCTACCCAGCAAAGCTATCATTCAGAATTAAAGGTCAGATAAAGAGCTTCACAGATAAGAAAAAGCTAAAGGAGTTCATCAATACCAAAACCAGTATTATATGAAATGCTGAAAGGTATTCTTTAAGAAGAGGAAGAAGAAAAAGGTAAAGATAAAAATTACGAACAATAAATACATGTCTACAACAAGTGAATAAAAAATCTGATGAACAGAATAAACTGGTAAATATAATAGAATCAGGGGCATAAAAAGAGAGTAGACTGAAAATTCTCAGGGATAAAGGGATATAGGGGGTATGGGAAGAGACTGGACAAAAATTGTACTGTGAGGGAGTAAGAGCAGAGGGTGGGGTTAGAACCAGGTGGAGGGGAGCTATGGGGTAAAAAAGAGGAACAATTGTAATAATATGAACAATAAAGATTTATTAGATTTAATTAAAATAAATGAATGAATGAATGAATGAATAAATAAATAAATAAATAAATAAATAAATAAAAGTAAAGTTGTTATGATGACTCTGTCTGAGCATCTGCTTCTAAAGAAGTCAACCCATGACACCTGCCAATCTCTAGCTTGTTCATTCCAGACACATTGACCTCCTTGCTGTTTCTTGAATTACTAAATATGCTCACTCATCAATAAAAAGAAGGAACACTTCCAAACACCTTCCATGAAGCCAGCATCACCCTAATACCAAAACCATATAAAGACAACACAATGAAAGAGAATTACAAGTCAATATCTCTCATGAACATAGATGCCAAAATCCTCAACAAAATACTAGCAAATTGGATCAAGCAGTACGTCAGAAAGATCCTACACCATGACCAAGTAGGATTTATCTCAAGAATGCAAGGATGGTTCAACATATGCAAAACAATAAATGTGATACATCACATAAACAAATTGAGGGATAAAAATCAGATAGTCATATCAATCGATGCAGAAAAGCATTTGACAAAATCCAACACCTTTTTTGATAAAAACTCTCAGCAAGGTGGAAATAGAAGGTTCAGACCTCAACATCATAAAAGCCATATATGATAAACCCACAGCTAACATCATACTCAATGGGCAAAAACTAAAACCATTTCCCCTAAGAACAGGAACAAGACAGGGATGCCCACTCTCACCTCTCCTGTTCGACATAGTACTGGAAGTATTAGCCATTGCAATTAGACAAGAAGAAAAAAAAAAAGGCATCCAAATTGGAAAAGAAGAAGTAAAGCTGTCCTTATTTGCAGATGACATGATATTGTACATAAAATAAAAGACTCCATCCAAAAACTAATAGACTTAATAAATGAATTTGGCAATATAGCAGGATACAAAAATAATGCCAAGAAATCTTTGGCATTTCTATACACTAATAGTGAACTTACAGAAAGAGAGACTAAAAAAGCAATCCCATTTACCATCACACCAAAAAAATTAAGATACCTAGGAATATACTTAACTAAGGAGGTAAAAGACCTATACGTATAAAACTACAGGACACTGAAAAAAGAGATAGAGGAAGACATAAACAGATGGAAGAGCATACCATGCTCATTGATTGGGAGAATCAACATTATTAAAATGTCCATACTACCCAAAGCATTCTATAGATTCTATGCATTCCCCATTAAAATACCAATGACATATTTCACAGACCTAGAAAGAACTCTCCAAAGATTCATCTGGAATTAAAAAAGACCCCGTATAGCCACAGCAATCCTGAGAAAGAAGAAAAAAGTAGGTGGGATCTCAATATCAGATTTCAAGCTGTATTACAAAGCCACTGTTCTCAAAACAGCCTGGTACTGGCACAAGAACAGACACATAGACCAATGGAATAGAATAGAGAGTCCAGATATCAATCCAAACCACTATGCTCAATTAATATTTGACAAAGGAGGCATGAACATACAATAGAGTCAAGATAGTCTCTTCAATAAATTATGTTGGGAAAATTGGACAGATACATGTGAAAAAATGAAACTAGACAACCAACTTACATTACACAAAAATAAACTCCAAATGGATACAGGACTTAAACATAAGACAGGAAACCATAAAAATAGTAGAGGAATCCACAGGGAGCAAAATCTCAGACATATGTCAAAGGAAATTCTTCACTGATACTGCTCCTAGGGCAATGGAAGCTAAAGAGAAAATAAACAAATGGGACTACATCAAAATAAAAAGCTTTTGCACAGCAAAAGAAATCATCAACAAAACAACAAGAAAGCCCACTGTATGGGAAAATATATTTGCAAATGTTATCATTGATAAAGGTTTAATCTCCAACATCTACAGCCAATTTATACAACTTAATAAAAGGAAGATAAATGATGCAGTAAAAAAATGGGCAACAGACCTAAATAGAATCTTTTCAAAAGAAGACAGAAGGAAGGCCAAGAGACACCTGAAAACATGCTCAAAGTCAATAATTATCTGAGAGATGCAAATCAAAATGACAATGCAATACCATCTCACACCTGTCAGAATGGCTATCATCAACAAATCAACAAACAACAAGTGTTGGCAAGGATGCGGATAAAAAGGAACCCTCGTGCATTGCTGGTGGGAATGCAGACTGGTGCAGCCACTGTGGAGAACAGTATGGAGTTTCCTCAAAAAACTAAAAATGGAACTCCCATTTGACCCAGCAATCCCACTCTTAGGAATATATCCTGAGAAACTAGAATCAGCAATCAGAAAGGATTTATGCACCCATATGTTCATAGCACAATTTACAATAGCTACAATTTAAAAACAGCCTAGGTGCCCGCCAGCAGATGGGTGGATCAGAAAACTGTGGTACATCAACACAATGAAATACTATGCTGCCATAAAAAAGAAGGAATTCTTACCATTTGCAGCAACCTGGATGGAACTAGAGAGCATTATGCTAAGTGAAATAAGCCAGTCAATGAAATAAAAATACCACATAATCTCACTCATTCATGGATAATAAAGAACATTATAAACTGATGAACAAATAGATACAGAGGCAGTAAAGCATCAAACAGACTGTCTAATTATAGCACAAAGGTTAGGGAGAGGTGGGGTAGATAAGAGATCAACTGAGGAACTTGTATGCATGCATATAAGCATAACCTATGGACACAAGACATTGGGGAGCGAGGGTATGCATGGGAGTGGGGGGGCAATGGGAAGATATGTATACATGTAATATATTAATTAAAAAATTAAAAAAAATTAAATGCAAAAAATAAAAATAATAATAAATTCTATATTCATCACAACTATAACTAATAAAAAATAATTTAAATTAAATTGAATTTATGGACTCACAAATATATGCTCCTAAACATATTCTTTGGGGAAGGTGCATTTATATATATTATATAGAAATATCTAGAAAAATAATATATTTCTAACTTTATGAAGATATATTTTATTGTATAGTTGTGTATTTCCCTTTATTTTGTTTGCATCAACTCTTTGCTAAATTTCAGACTAAAATTTTTACTTTCCAATACACGAATTTAATACCATGCCTGATTACCATATTTTCCAGCATATAAGATGACTTTTTAACCTAGGAAAATCTTCTCAAAAGTTGGGGGTCGTCTTATAGGGCAGGTATATCCCAAACTCTGTATTTTAACTGGAAAATTGGTGGTCATCTTACATGCCCAGTCATCTTATACGCCGGAATATACGTTATTCTCTTTCTTTCTACCACCTTGGAACCACACACCCTGACTGCATGCATCCTGGGACACATAAGACACTGGACTCTTGCACTATTTTATCAGGAGAATAACGCAGGAAACCATTCATCTGTATAAAAAGAAACTGAAAGTAAAATTTTACCTTGGGTAAAACTATTAATTATCTTCGGTTTACCCACTCCTTCCATAAATATTGGGTAAAGACTGAACTGATACTTCTCAAATGGGATAAAATGATCTGAGGAGAAAAACACATTAAAGGGTCATTCTTACTTAATTCATATAAATGAGTGCACTCTATATATAAAGTTTTTAAATGACCCTCCTATATTTCCAAACATAGAAATTAGTTGTTAATATGAATTGAAACGGATAAAGGAATTTCAAAACAACCTAGGTACTTCAAATTCCCTTAATGATGACAATAATTTTATAAATAATATTTTTTTTAAATCTTAGCCAGAGACAGGAGATAGTAATTTTTCAAAGGCATGTTCCAGTGATAGCAACTCTGTTCAAGTTCAGGGTATATAAGTGTTTTATTTCCCTGTGCAGGGCAGTATGCTCTACCTCTTTTCCTATATCCTTAAGGTGAGCAACATTCCCTTTACATAGGAATTTAGCTACTTAGTTTTCCTATTCAAGGCAGCTAAAAGACTCAAGTCTTGTGAAATCCTATATTAAAAAGATGGGATTGGGAACCAGGAATTTCTTTACAATATCTAAGAGTCTAGATTCCTGAAGGATAGCCATCTCCATAGCAAAGCTCAAAATGAATCTATCAAGTGCTATTAATATATAAAACTGACTTCACAAGAGATAAATCTGTCTGAAACCTCAAGTCCACATGACATAATGAAAAGTACAGAGAGTAACCACCTGGGTTATAGTAGTAATGAAATTAATTTAGTTCTCTATCAAGACTTTGTTTCTATTTAGCCTAAGGCTAAATTCTAGATCTCTGAAATAAATGTATGAGTCTTTGGGATGATATTATATAACTAGAGGTCCAGTGCATGAGTTCATTCACTGGTGGGGAGGGGTCCCCCAGCCTGGATTGCAAGAGCGTGTAGGCCAGACCGACAGACTCCATTGGTGTATGATCGGCACCAGGAAGGGACACAGGAGGTTGACCAGCCTGGGAGAAACCACGGGCGGTCTCCAGGTCATGTCTGGCCCATCTCACTTAGTCCCAATTAGCTGGACACCAGCAAGCTAACCTACTGGTCAGAGCATCTTCCCCCTGGTGGTCAGTGCATGTCATAACAAGTGGTTGAGTGGCCTTAGTATATCTTTAGCATATTATACTTTGATTGGTTGAATGGATGACCAGACACTTAGCATATTAGGCTTTTATTATATACGATAAGATCATGGCAATCCTCAGCTTATTTATATTTAAACCTAACTCAAGAGTTGGAGATGCTATGTTGTGCACTCAAACTTTGTAATCATCTCCTGGGGCAACTGATCTACTTTTGGGAGTTTGTGCTGGTTATATCCCCAAATTCTAGATCCTCAGACTTTCATCATGGCACTCCTACTCATTGTGAGTGGAGTTATAAGTTGGTACACAATTCGAGAGAATAAGTTGGCAGCAGATATCAAAAGCCATTACACCTTGGCTTAAAGATAAAGCTGAAAGCAATAAAAATAGTTCTCAAATAAATAAACTGTTTAAGTAGATTTTGGCATAAAATGCAATATGGTTATTAAAAATAATAGGTAAAGGGATAGGGGAGAAAATAGAAAAATGTTTGTGATATATTAAAGAAACAAATCAGAAGGAAAGTGGTAGATGACAAGGTATGATGACCACTGTGTAAAATATTTAAATGAAAAAGGATCAAATGAAATAGAGTTAAATGTCGATGGTAAGGTGATAAAATTACAAGAATTCAGATGGTAGTGTCATCTATTTTTGAAGTTTTATTTAATTAACTGGCTTTATTAATTGAATTAATAATCTGTAGTATTATACTAATCTGTAAGAGAAACTTATTAAAGTATAGTAAACTTACCATGGATATAATACCTCTTAACAGACGAAGGGATGCTACGCCATTTAATTTCATTGTTTTCATTAAGAATTTTCCACTCAAGAATAAAATATATCAGTTTGTAATCACTAAGTGATAGCATCCAGGAAAGAATCACACAACTACTATTTAAAGGATAAGCATTGAGTGACTGCACGATATTTACTGAGGAGAAAAGAAAAATACTTCTTTTTAAAATCAAAATTAATAAAAATCTCCTAATACCCTTGAAGAACATATATGCTCCTGGAAAGGAAGAAAAGGAATGGTAGGCAGATATTTTTAATCTGAGTAACTATAATATAATATGCATCCATATAATATGTCATACTATTCCATATATTTATAATCCATATAACACATGTATAATCCATATAACACATGTACACATGTAATTGTGCATATCGAGAGAAAGATTTACCTATGACCACCATTGGTCCAAAAGCATTAGATTTATTAGAATATTCTCACATTATAATATTTCAACCATGTTCTACCACATGAAAACCCCAGGACCATATGCATAATCAGAGTACCGTCTAGTTTGCTATTTTTCAGACAAAGAAGCGATCAAGGTAAAACAGAGACTCACAGGAAATCACAGGCTTCTTGGAAGACCATTTAGAATAGAAGGAGTTTACAAAGATTAAATATTTAAAAGGGCACAGGTTTACTATCCTGTACTTTTCCAATTACCTTTGCTCATAGGCCATGAGAGCGTTAAATTAAAATTTGCAAAAGAGGCACCAATCGAATTGACTGCCAGAACTGTCACAGTATGTGTTTGTTCTGTCCATTGAAAAGTGAATTTGGTGTGATTGCCCACATCTTCTGACCATGTTCCATTGCCAGCAGTGCGATGCTTTACTACATATCTTCTCACATGGCACAATGAATCATTTTTCATCAGGGGCTGAAGTAAACATAAAATTGGATTAGTTTAAGGGCTACAGTGCTCTTATATCAACTGTGTTCATGGAATTCTTACTATATATTTCCATAGGGAGGCAGGGGTCAGACCAGAGGCAGCACTGCCTATGTCCAGGCTAAGGTCTGGGGAGGTGGGGAGGGAGGGTCTGCCTCTGACCACAGGCTAGGTGAAGGTGTCAGGTGGTATGGAACATAGCAAAGGTATTTAAACCTTTGTTTTTGTTTTTTCTTCCTTAAGATTCAGAAAATAAATCATTGGAATATAATGAAGTATGAATACAAAGTTTTTCTACCAAAAAGTTTCACTCTCATTTTAAAGAAAAGGAAGACAGCAGAGAAAAACTGAAAAATGTCGATCATCATATATTAATCGCAGTAAAATTGTCACTCATTTTCCCTTCCCTTAATATGCTTCCACTTCAAGTAACAGAGGTTGTCAGAACAGAGTGCATGGCATCCCAGAATTTCAGTCCAAGGTTGAAAATAAATCATACCAGGTCACTGGCAATTCCAGTGTAAAATACAGATTTAGTCCAATCTAGTCCTCCACTCTACAGAATACATCACTCCTCCACCTCCTTCACCAGTTTCAGGTAAGAATAAATGCTGCCAATATTTTGTAAACCCACAGAAAGCTTGATTCTACAATAGACTAGACCAATCCTGCTCAATTCCTTCCTCCCCCTCCCCCTCTTTTTTTTTTTTTTTGTCCCTGAGGTTCCTATATGTCAGATATCAGAAAAAAAATAAACACAAGCACATATACATCTATTCCTATAGGGCCTAAAATAATCTGGATAAATGAGTGAGATTTTTGCAGCAACCATTGCAAGAATGAAATGTCTGAAAAGTCATGCAAATTTCACATTTCATTTTTCAAAATCCATGTCAGTTTTCATATACAAATATTTACTTTTGTAAACTTCAATTAGAAATTATGATAAACTTCCCTATTTTTTGATACTATGAAGCTGCTCAAAACTCATTTTGTGGATTTCCTGACCCAGTTCCAATTCAGTCATTTTTCAAGGAACTGTAGTTCCTTTCATTGAAGAATGGTATTAGAAACAAATCTGAGGATGTTCCTTGTCATTGGAGTGCCGTTACCTCGAGGCCCTCGCAGCTTGCAAATCATGATAACATATGTGTGTATACTAATATTTATGCTTATAAATACTTCTAAATGAATCCATCTGTAGCCATATTAAGCTAAACGGAAGCTCATACTAATGTCTCCAGCTTTAACCCCTCACCACATGGATCATTCCTGTCTTCTGCCCCTGGATTCTCTACAACCTGGGTCTCACCATCCACACCCATTTCCTTGGTTATTCAATTCCAGTTTACATGTGTAATAGTACAGGAATTTTTAACCCATAATAATTAACATTATCAAATAGAACCCATTACTGCCTTTACAGAATCTCATGTATGTGGAATCATTATGTGGCCCTTTCAGATGGGCTTCTATCACTTAGCTACATGCATTTAAGATTCATCCATGCTTTTGGTGGCTTTATAGCAATTTCTTTTTATCACTGAATAACATTCCACTGGATGGAAATACAATAGTTTATCTATTTATCTAAGAAGAATATCTTGGTAGCTTCCAGTTTGAGGTGATTATGAATAAAGCTATTATGAACATGTATATGCAAATTTTTATGTGAAGACAAGTTTTCAAATCAGCTGGGTAAATAGCTAATAGTATAATGCTGGATCATATGGTAACACTATGTTTAACTTTGTAAGAAAATAAACTATCTTCCATTTTGCAGTGCCACCAGCAAAGAATAAAACTTCATGTTGCCTTGCACCTTTGCAAGCAATTTATTGTCCATTGCTGTTTTATTTTTATTTTTATTTTTAAATTTTAACCATTCTAAGAAGTATATAGTGGTATCTCTACACACTTGTTGGAATTTGTAATTCCCTAATGACAGATAATGTTTGCTATGGACTGAATGTTTGTATTTCCCCAAAATTGTGACCAAAAAAATAATCCATTCACTTCAAATACAAAATTCATATGGTAAAGCGAATGTTTTGAAAATTGTTAGGCTGAATATACACAGTTTATGGAAATATCCATTGTTTATGTTATCATGCAAAAAGAATATCTCTTGTTTTAGATGTCCTTGAGGCATGTAGAGAAGGTATCTATTTTGTTTAGGATTAAATATAGATAGAATTCTTGAACTTGAAGGGACATTAGATGTCATCTGGTACAATCCTACTTTTATACAGATGAGGCTTAAAGAGTTTAGGTGATTTTGCAAAAATAGTACTGACATAACTATAATACCTTAAGCTGAGAATAGAACTAAAGTCTCCTAAGTCTGTGCTGACACACCCTCCACTTAGCTATCTGTGATCATCTCTCAAGATGGAAGTGAAATATGATTGCAGAGCCTAAAATTATGAACAATGAAGAATAACAAAAAAGCAGAAATACTTTCCAAAGTAAAGTGACATTTCTTTCCTTTTTTGTGCTGTCTTCATGAATTATTCTCCAAAATTCAGGGCCTCTGATAGGAACTACAAAACAACAAGGAGCCCAAGTTGAATGCATGTTCTCAGAAGTAATATTTTTCAATCACTGTATTTGAAACACACACTTATGCATTTTTCAGATACGTTTACAAAATCTCTACAGACCTTTTATATCCATGACTACTGTGTAGGCTGGAGTACTCCAATTACTCCAATATCCGAGTCCATCCAGCCTTTTACAGCGCACCTGAGCAGCGTAGACTGCACACTGGTCTGGCACTGGGAGGCTGACAGATTTTGATTTTGCATCATATACCTCATACATCTGTAACATAAGTCAACACATTAGATTGATCATGACTAACACATAGGTGGATAAAGGGCCCCTGAAGTACATTTTATTTTAAACCTTATCACTATTCCAAATTGAAGAGTGAAGTGAAGACTTCATGTCTTCTGGCTTTGGAAATACTTATATCAGGCTTGGATCATGAGCTCCTTCAAGTTAAGGACTATCTTAGTACCCTTGTTGTAACCAGATTGGGACTGGTTCACTTGCAATCTCACTTCCCAATCATTCTCTTAAGTCTATTATTATACATCTCTGTCCACTAAGCCTCTATCCATAAAAACTATTAAGAATTTTAACCGAGTAGTTAATAGGCCCTGCTGTACAGGATCTCTGATATTCAATGTCCTCAATAATCAGGTAAAGGATCACACTCATTTCAGTTACAATCATCATGACCTAATGATGTTTGTAAGTCTTTGCAGGCTGCCATCAGAAAACTGACACAAGTCATCATATGCACTTGCAACTCTGAGTATAATTCTGGTTATTTGGTAAAAGCAGCTTCTTCCAAAATGTATTTCATTGAATACGTGTACTAAGGAATATTATTAGATGTTGGAGGAAAAGGGGTTTATTGGTAAAATAAGTTTGAGAAGTATAGGGTGAAGTAAATTCACAAATAAATGTTTCTTTAATGCAGGGCCTTACTAACCTTTAATATGTAATAAAGTCTGACTTTACACTAGGAACATTCAGTGATGAAACTTATTTAACCATGAAAGCTTTTCTTAAGATGGAACCAATGATAAAAGCTCACTTTTGTAAATGATAGGTTGTAGGAAATTTATTTCTTTAAAGAATTAAATTTAAATCACTGTAAAAACAATAGCTACAGAATACAGAGGATACACTAAATAAATTTTATGACAACAAAATAAGTTTTATGAAATAAAATTATTAAAATAGTCAGACATAACACTTAGTGAAGCAAGATAAAGATATTTCTAGATAAAAGCTACCTTCCACTGTATTTCTTTCCCATTTAAGCCATAACGAATCTGGAACTGAAGATTATTCTCTGGAAAAATTGGCTTTTTCCAAGATATTTTCAATAATCCAACTTTTGCAGTAATTTCTGCTTTCACACTGGATGGAGGCAATGGTTTCACTAGAAATTTAAAAAAAAAAACTATATATAACAGTAATGATGTTTAAAAACACATTCTTATCCTATCTAATAAAAGAGTAATATGCAAATTAACCATCACGCCATCATACTCACAAAGCCATGCCCTCCAGCCAATCAAGAGCAAGTATGCAAATTAACCCAACCAAAATGGCTACAGCCACAGAGAGAGCAGGAGGGAGGCTTGGGTTTCCCTGGCAATGGAGGAAGCCAAGCTTTCCACACACCCTAGCCAGCCCAGATCTCTACTCTAGGCTACAAAGTTTCAATTATAGAAGAGAAATAAATCCCAACAGAAATGGCTGCCATCCAGGCTACAAAATTTCAATTGTAGAAGATAAATAAATCCCAGAAACCAGGGCTTTTGCTTGGGTTGCCAGGGGACGTGGCTGGCCTGCAAACCACCACAGGCCCCTCACCCAGGCCACCCCATGCCCCAAGGAAACTCCCACCTTGATCCAGGACATCCTTCAGGGCAAACCAGCTGGTCCCCCCCATGCATCAGTACTCTAGCCTATCTAATCCTGTCTAATAAAATAATAATGATATGCAAATTGACCATCATTCCAACACACAAATGGCTGTCTCCATGTGGTCAAAGATCCTGCCCCATGTGGACACAAGTTGGCCACCACAAGATGGCCAGCAGGGGAGAGCAGTTGGCAGGGACCAGACCTGCAAGGGACAGCAGTTGTGGGCAATCAGACCAGCAGGGAAGGGCAGTTGGGAGGGACCTGGCGTGCAAGGGAGGGTAGTTGGGGGCAATCAAGCCTGCAGTGGAGGGCACTTAGGGATGACCAGGCCTGCAGGGGAGGGCAGTTAGGAGTGACCAGGCCTACAGGGGAGGGCAGTTAGGGGCAAACAGGTTGGCAGGGGAGCAGTTAGGCATCAATCAGGCTGGCAGAGGAGTGGTTAGGGGGTGATCAGGCTGGCAGGCAGAAGTGGTTAGGGGCAATCAGGAAGGCAGGCAGGTGAGCAGTTGGGAGCCAGCAGTCCTGGATTGTGAGAGGGGTCCCAGGTTAGAGAAGGTGCAGGCTGGGCTGAAGGATACCCTCCCCTCGTGCACAAATTTTGTGCACCAGGCCTCTAGTAATGTTATAATCTCCATACCTTATTTTATAAAGCAGTATCTCTTTTTCAAAAATGTCACATCCCTTATCTCATTTGCTCCTCTACAATGTTATATAATAAAAACAAAAGGGATTATTATGTAAATAGGTTGATTCTTTAAAAATCAACACATTGTCTTATGTCACTTTGTTTATAGTAAGACCTGACTAGGAATTGAGCTTTTGGCTGAAACTGGTTTGGCTCATGGACAGAGTGTCAGCCTGCAGACTGAAAGGTCCCAGGTTCGATTCTGGTCAAGGGCACATACTTTGGTTGTGGGCACATCCCCAGTAGGAGGTGTATAGGAGGCAGCTGGTTGATGTTTCTCTCTCTCATCGATGTTTCTGACTCTGTCTCTCTCCCTTCTTTTCAGTAAAAAATCAATAAAATATATTTTTTTAAAAAGGAAAGAAATTGAGCTCTTGGCTCTGCATGCAGAAGATACCATACTGAACACAGGATAAACATTGAGAGCAAATTCTGTTCCACATAGAGTTTAATTAAAGGCAAAAAATACACACTGCATCCATTTCCACATGTATGAACTTCAAACTCTTCTCCTGCTATCTATTAGTAAGCATTTTCTGGGTCAAGGTCAGAGGTAGTCTTGCAGAGTGAAGATTTGGCTCTCTAAAATCTATGACAAACAGGCTTTTTTTTTTCTTTTCAGTTGTATTTTTTAATTAATTATTTTTTTTCACAATATACAGAATAAATTAGTTTCTATGCGGTCTCCACTTTCAGTTCTCAGGTGTAAGGGTTCTTTCCTGCATGTTTTCCATTGATTATTCGGGAAGTTTTTCTGTATTTTAGTTGTAATTCCAGTTTGTTCCTGGGAGAGTGACCATGTAGCATCCATTTACTCTGAGGCCATTTTTAATTTCCTTTAGTTGTTTTTCTTTTTTAAATTTTATTCTACTGTTTAAGGTACTACAAATAGTAATATATATGTTTCCTTCCCCCTTCCCCTTGACTTCCCAGGGGACAGAAATGGAGGCAAAGGTGACTAGAATGGCAAGAACATTTTTTTTAATAGAAAAAGACATTGCACTAATTCAACATATTTAGAACCCAAAAGTCCCAATGCCCAAGCACAAGAATGTGACTTTATGTGGAAAAGAAATCTAAACATTATGAATTTATCTTCTATTTAATAAAATGCAGGTTTTGGGTTGGAGAAAATGGCGGCGGAGTAGACAGATGCGTCTGGAGCTTTGTCGCTGGGCTGAGGGAGAGAGAGCGGCTGAGAGTTGCATTGGGAGTGTTTGTTGGCAAGCTAGGAGTCAGTTGTCCTCCAGGGGAAGGCGGGGAACTGCTGGAAGGAGCTCTCCCGGCCAGGCAGCCCCACTGCCACGGAGTTTTTGTCCGCCAGAGCCACCAGTGCAAACGCGGAGACCACGCCATCTTGCAGTGGGAGGTGGATGTCTGCGGCGGTCTGAAGCCTTTGGCTGGGCACCCATCGAGCAGCCAGGGACCTGGGGACCCAGAACTCTGCTCTCCAATCGGCGCAAACACGCAGCGGAATCAGAGATCCACAGAGCACACGGAAAGGTCAGATTGCGCCTGGGATAAGAGGGAGGGGGATGTCTGCGGAAGTCTGAAAGCTGCGGCTGACGGAGGCACCCACAGAGCAGCTGGGGACCCAGAGTGCGGCTTCCCAGGCGGCGCGGACGCGTGGGCAGCGGATTTGGAGATCTACATGGCGCGAGGAAGAGTCAGATTTCGCCTGGGTCAGGGTGAGGTCTCCTACCCCCACACAACAAAGACGCGCACTGTGGGAGCCAGGCTGCGGGAAAGCTGCCTCTGGAGAGGTCCGCAGAGGTGGGCAGGGCGTGATCCCCTAAGTGTAAAGGCAAACCCTCTGAGCTGTTGACAGAGGAGAGCTCCGGAAAACGACTCGTTTTTCTTCTGGGGCAGAGGGACAGCCTGGGAGTTATTACAGTGTCCCGGCTGCAAAACCCCCACAAACTGGCATTGAGAACCACAGAGTAGCAGGATCTGAGCACAGCCTAGAGAGGTCCTGTGCTTTGTCTCAGAGATCAATTCCGAAACACTGCCACCCAGTGGATGACACACAAATTGACTCTCGCATAACCACAAAAGAATAAAGAGATTAAAACACCAAGAGGGGAACACAGGGAACTGCAATACCTTCCCTACTGGGAAACAGAAGTGCCAAGGAGAATAATAGTGGAAGTGAAGGACCATTCTATTTTTTTTCTTTTTTTTCTTTTTTCTTTTTTAATTTTTTTTTATTTTTCATTTTCACATATTTTAACTAAAAGACTATTTTTTTCTTTCTGCCTCAATTGATTTTACCTTTTTAATTATTACATTTTTGTTTTAAACTAATATTATTAATTACTACTAGTACTTTACCTTTTTGGGGAAAAAAAACAAGTGTCATTTGGTTTCTCTTTATTTTATTATGGGATTAGAGTTCTACATTCTATTTTCATCTTTCCTTTAGCATAATTTTACTCCAACTCAACTCTACTTTTATGCCAACACTTTCCTCCTAACTTTCCTCATTTTGTTGTCTTGTTTCTCTTTCCCTTTTCCAACTTTAGATTCTCCCTATTTTTCACTTTACCTGGTTAAAATTTCACCCCATTTATATATCTAATTTCAAATCCACTATTACAAGTCCACACAAACCTCTCTCTTCTTGTCTTCACTAGCCAAAAAGTTGTTTTTTTCTCTATATCCTTTTGTTGCTATTTGCCTGAAAAGTGATTATATCGATTTTTTGAAAATTTTTTGTGAGATTGTTTTAGTTCATTCTACTTGTTTTATTTTGCTTTTTGCTTACTTTGTTTTCTACCTCTCTTTTCCCTCACCTCCCTCGATACCACTTGCTATTTGCAATTTGCCTTAATCTCTAGGTACTGGTTGCTGGCCTTTATTGGGATTAGTGACTGTTCTATTGGAGTTGTCTCCTGACATCTATATTTTGTTCCTCTTTTCTCTCTTATACACTTTCTTTTCTCTCTGACTTTTTTCTCTTCCTCTTTCCCTCTCCTTCTTCTCCTTTTTATTTTCTTATTTTATTTTATTTTATTGTTCATTTATTTATCTTTTTTTCTCTTTTCTTGCTCTCCCAATTTGATTTTGGCATTTCTTTCCTTTCTTTTTTTCCTAATTTTCCTCTTCTTATTTCTCTATTTACCCCTAATTTGTCCATCATTGGTGGTCACCTTATTAGTGATTATTAACATCTTGAATACATTTCTACTCAGTGCCTTGTGTGCCGCACCTGGTCGTGTTGTAGTTTGTGCCTTTCAATCCACGTAGGAGAGAGAACTACATAACCAGACACCCGAAGAGGAAAGACCATTGGCAGAAAAAGAAACAGCCCACATAAGATAGAAAGGCAGGTTTCACCAGAAAAGGAAGTAAACGAAATAGAAGCAGAAAAAAGCCTGCCAGAGAAAGAGTTCAGAGAAATGATCATAAGGTGGATGAAAACAATGGAAGACAAATTCGACAATATGAGTAAGAGCCAAGAGGAAATGAAGAAGAAGCAAGAAGAAATGCACAAAGAAATAAAAAATGACATCACTGCTTTAAAGAACTCAATAGAAAGCATCAAAAGTAGACTAGAAGAAGCAGAGGACCGCATCAGTGAGCTAGAAGACACGGTAGGAAAAAATACCCAAGTACAGCAGCTTCTAGAAAAAAAAGTTAAAAAGCAAGAGGAGAGTCTAAGGGAACTTTGGGATAACATGAAACAAAACAACATCCGCATAATTGAGGTTCCAGAAAAAGTGGACACTGAACAAGGATTAGAGAACGTGTTTGAAGAAATAATGACAGAAAATTTCCCCAATATAGGAAAGAAAAACCCCACACAAATCCAAGAAGCTCACAGAGTCCCAAGCAAACTGACACTGAGGCACATTATAATTAAATTGGCAAACACCGACGACAAAGTAAGAATCTTAAAAGCAGCCAGAGAGAAACAGAAAGTTACCTACAAAGGAACCCCCATAAGACTAGCTACTGACTTCTCAACAGAAACTCATCAGGCCAGAAGGGAATGGAATGAAATATACAAAGTCATGCCAAGGAAGGGTCTGAATCCAAGAATACTGTACCTTGCAAGACTCTCAATCAAAATTGAAGGTGAAATCAAAAGCTTCACAGACAAAAAAGAACTAAGGGAATATATCACCACCAAACCAGCAATGCAAGAAATGTTAAAAGGTCTGCTGTAATAAAAAGAAAGAGGAAGTGAAGAAGGAACTCGGGGGTAAGGACTAAAAATGGCAACAGATAAGTACTTATCAATAATAACTTTAAATGTAAACGGATTAAATGCTCCAATCAAAAGACATAGGGTAACCGATTGGACAAAAAAACATGATCCATATATCTGCTGTCTGCAAGAAACCCACCTTAGGAAAAGAGATGCACACAGATTGAGGGTGAATGGATGGAACATGGTATTTCAGGCAAAGGGAAATGAAAAAAAAGCTGGGGTTGCAATACTTATATCTGACAAATTAGACCTCAAAGTGAAGGACATAACAAGAGATAAAGAAGGCCACTTCATAATACTAAAGAGAACAATACAACAAGAAGAAATAACTCTGGTAAACATATATGCACCCAATATAGGAGCACCTAAATACATAAAAAAAACTCTTGAAGGATATTAAGGGAGAGATTGACAGCAATACAATCATAGTAGGAGACTTTAAAACCCCACTGTCACCACTGGACAAATCCTCTAAACAAAAAATCAGCAAAGAAACATCAATCCTAAATGACTCACTAGACCAGATGGAATTAATTGACATCTTCAGAACATTTCACCCCAAAGACACAGAATATACATTCTTCTCCAGTGCACATGGGTCATTTTCAAAGATAGATCATATGTTGGGTCATAAGAAAAGTCTCTTCAAATTCAAGAAGATAGAAATCATATCAAGCATTTTCTCAGACCACCAGTGGCATAAAACTGGAAATCAACTATAATAAAAACAATAGAAAGAAATCAAACACATGGAGACTAAACAGCATGCTATTAAACAACGACTGGGTAACCAGAGAGATCAAGGAAGAAATAAAAAACATCATGGCAACAAATGACAATGACAACACAACAATCCAAAATTTATGGGACACAGTGAAAGCAGTCTTGAGAGGGAAGTTCATAGCCCTACAAGCCTATTGCAAAAAACAGGAAACAATGGTAATAAATTACCTAAACCTACAACTCAAAGAGCTAGAAGGAGAGCAACAAGAAAAGCCCAGTGTTCTCAGAAGGAAGGAAATAGTGAAGATCAGAGTGGAGATAAACAACTTGGAGACCAAAGAAACAATTCAAAAGATCAACAAAATCAAGAGCTGGTTCTTTGAAAGGATAAACAAGATTGATGGACCTCTAGCTAGGCTCACCAAGAAGCAAAGAGAGAAGATCCAAATAAACAAAATCAGAAATGAAAGAGGAGAAATAACAACAGACCCTGTGGAAATACAAAGAATTGTTAAAAAATACTATGAACAACTCTACTCCAACAAATTGGAAAACCTGCAAGAAATGGACATTTTCCTAGAAAAATATAACCTCCCAAAACTCAATGAGGAGGAAGCTAAACATATCAATAGTCCAATAACTATGGAAGAAATTAAAACAGTCATCAAAAAGCTTCCAGCAAATAAAAGCCCGGGTCCAGATGGCTACACAGGAGAGTTTTACCAAACATTCAAGGAAGAATTAAAACCTATCCTCCTCAGACTATTCAAAAACATTCAAGAAGAAGGAACACTTCCAAACACCTTCTATGAAGCCAGCATCACCCTAATACCAAAACCAGATAAAGACAACACAATGAAAGAGAATTATAGGCCAATATCTCTCATGAACATAGATGCCAAAATCCTCAACAAAATTCTAGCAAACCGGATCCAGCAGTACATCAGAAAGATCATACACCATGACCAAGCAGGATTCATCCCAGGAATGCAGGGATGGTACAATATCTGCAAATCAATAAATGTGACACATTACATAATCAAATTGAGAGATAAAAATCACATAGTCATATCAATTGATGTAGAAAAAGCATTTGACAAAATCCAACACCCTTTCTTGATAAAAACTCTCAGCAAAGTGGGAATAGAAGGATCGTACCTCAACATCATAAAAGCCATATATGATAAACCCACAATAACATCATACTCAAAGGACAAAAACTAAAACCATTTCCCCTAAGAACAGGAACAAGACAGGGATGCCCACTCTCACCTCTCCTGTTCGACATAGTACTGAAAGTATTAGCCATTGCAATTAGACAAGAAAAAGAAATAAAAGGCATCCAAATTGGAAAAGAAGAAGTAAAGCTGTCCTTATTTGCAGATGACATGATATTGTACATAAAAAACCCAAAGGACTCCATTCCAAAACTAATTGACTTAATTAATGAATTCGGCAATGTAGCAGGATACAAAATGAATGCTAAGAAGTCTGTGGCATTTCTATACACTAATAGTGAAATTATAGAAAGAGAAACTAAAAAAGCAATCCCATTTACCATCGCACCAAAAAATTTAGTTAGGAATAAACCTAACTAAAGAGGTAAAAGACCTATATGCAGACAACTACAGAACACTGAGAAAAGAGATAGAGGAAGATGTTAACAAATGGAAGAACATACCATGCTCATGGATTGGGAGAATCAACATCATTAAAATGTCCATACTACCCAAAGCAATCTACAGATTCAATGCACTACCCATTAAAATACCAACGACATATTTCACAGACCTACAAAGAATTCTTCATAGATTCATCTGGAACAAAAATAGACCATGGATAGCTACAGCAATTCTGAGAAAGAAGAATAAAGTAGGTGGGATCTCAATACCAGACTTCAAGCTATACTACAAAGCAACTGTTCTCAAAATTGCCTGGTACTGGCACAAGAACAGACATATAGACCAATGGAATAGAATAGAGAACCCAGATATCCACCCAAACTACTATGCTCAATTAATATTTGACAAAGGAGGCATGAACATTCAATGGCGCCAAGATAGCCTCTTCAATAAATGGTGTTGGGAAAATTGGACAGATACATGCAAAAAAATGAAACTGGACCACCAACTTACACCAAATACAAAAATAAACTCAAAATGGATACAGGACTTAAACATTAGAAGGGAAACCATAAAAATAGTAGAGGAATCCACAGGCAGCACAATCTCAGATATATGCCGAAAGAACTTCTTCACTGATACTGCTCCAAAGGCAATGGAAGCTAAAGAAAAAATAAACAAATGGGACTACATCAAAATAAAAAGCTTTTTCACAGCAAAAGAAACCATCAACAAAACAACAAGAAAGATCACTGTATGGGAGAACATATTTGCAAATGTTATCACTGATAAAGGTTTAATCTCCAAAATCCACAGCCAACTTATACAACTTAATAAAAGGAAGATGAATGATCCAATAAAAAAATGGCAATGGACCTAAATAGAAACTTTTCAAAAGACGACAGAAGGAAGACCAAGAGACACATGAAAACATGTTCAAAGTCACTAATCATCTGAGAGATGCAAATCAAAACAACAATGTGATACCATCTTACACCTGTCAGAATGGCAATCATCAACAAATCAACAAACGACAAGTGTTGGCAAGGATGCGGAGAAAAAGGAACCCTTGTGCACTGTTGGTGAGAATGCAGACTGGTGCAGCCACTGTGGAGAACAGTATGGAGTTTCCTCAAAAAACTAAAAATGGATCTCCCATTTGACCCTCTAATCCCACTCTTAGGGATTTATCCTAAGAAATTACAAACACCAATCAGAAAGGATTTATGCACCCCTATGTTCATAGCAACCCAATTTACAATAGCTACAATTTGGAAACAGCCTAGGTGCCCGTCAGCAGATGAGTGGATCAGAAAACTGTGGTACATCTACACAATGGAATACTATGCTGCCATTAAAAAGTAGGAATTCTTACCATTTGCAGTAACCTGGTTGGAACTGGAGAGCCTTATGCTTAGTGAAATAAGCCAGTCAATGAAGGAGAAGCATAACATGATCGCACTCATTGGTGGATAATAAAGAACATTATAAACTGATGAACAAAAGGATAGATACAGAGACAGTAAAGCTTCAAACAGACTGTGAAATTACAGCAGGAAGATTAAAGTTAGGTGAGGTAGATAAGAGATCAATCAAAGGACTTGTATGCATGCATATAAGCATAACCAATGAACATAGACACTGGGGGGTTAGGGTATGCCTGGGAGGGAGGG
>JAAGEH010000030.1:30931163-31040372 GCA_011751065.1 Lasiurus cinereus | reverse complement strand
CTCTCTCTCTCTCTCTCTCTCTCTCTCTCTCTCTCTCTCTCTCTCTCCCTCTCTTTCTCTCTCTCTCTCTCCCTGCCTTCCTCTCTCTAAGGTTAATTTTTTTTAAGTTAAGGAAACATCAATACAAATAGTGTTCTGAATTTGTGCACTTGAAAGTTTTATAGTAACTGTACATTTTGAAGAAAAAAAAAAAGTAATTCAACAAGATACCTGGGAGCTCTTATACAAGTTTTCATTAACAAATTAGCTTTTTCAAAACTTAAGTAGAAAATGCCTTTCTGGTTTAGTGCCACAAAATTTAAGAGTCTTATAATATACCAAACGCAACTTCAAAAAATATATTCCCTTTTCAATAGAAGATACTGTTACAAAAACCTACCTTGTGTGGTAAAAATAAGAGGGGTACTCCAGTCACTCCAGATGCCTGGGCCATCCAGCCTCTTGCTCCTCACCTGAACCTCATACGAAGACCCAGGAAGCACACCGTCTACTAGCAGAGAAGTGGCTGAGACAATCTCATCAGCCTGTTAAATATTATTTGAAAACACCAAAGTATCAAGTCACTGTAAGCCCTTTACCGAAACTGATCACAAGCAAGTCTCAGCAAATTTCAAAGAACTGAAATCTTACAGAGGAGTTAGCTGACCACAATAGAATTAAACAGAAATCAATAACCAAATAATGGTTGGTACATTAGTCAACAAAATGTTATATAACCCATGAGTCCAAGAATTACAATGACAATAAACAAATATTTTTAACTGGATGATAATGAATATGACTTTTAAAATCTTGAGATATATAGCTAGTGTCAGTGGGAAGCGTCATGCCCCACTGGAAAGCACATGGTAGAAATGATGTGCAGGGTGAACAGAACTGTTTTGTTCCTAGAGGAAAATGTCATAGAAGAAGGGCATGAATAATTTTTTTAAGAACCTTACACTGATGATAAACTACAGTGAATCAAAATACAGTTTATAAAGTAAAAGGAAAATATTTAAGAGACCTAACTGCATAAAACAATCACCAGCAAAGAATTGCTTAGCGCAGTGGTCGGCAAACTCAATAGTCAACAGAGCCAAATATCAATAACACAACGACTGAAATTTCTTTTGAGAGCTGAAAACCTACTTCTGCGCATGGACCACCAAGTTTCAATCACACTGTACATACGTGCCTGCATGCGGTATTTTGTGGAAGAGTCACATTCAAGGGGCCAAAGAGCCACATGTGGCTCGTGAGCCATACAAATCATAAAAGGATTCCCATCCTGCTCTTTATGAAAATTAAGTCTTAAAAAAGCCCAAATATAAGAAAACAGATATTTGTCTCTAAATTACCGAACAATTAGTCTCACAAAACTCCAAAGTTCATGTATGGCCCATGCAGTTCTTTACAACCTCCTTGTTCTCCTTCCCTAACCCTCTTGGTCTTTATTGCATGCTAGAGGCCAGAGGCATGAAATTCATGTAAGGGGCTCAGCCCTTGAAGCCCTGGCTTCAGCTGGAAGATCATCTGGACAGTTGTCCAAAAGGTTGTCTGGATGGTTGTTCTGCTGTTCGATCTAATTAGCATATTAGCTCTTTATTATATAGGATTAATTGATTGTTTGGTTTTAATTGAGGTAACTGGTTAGTAACATTAAACTGGTTTGGGAAAACTGGACAGTCACATGCAACAAAATAAAACTAGACCACTATTCCCTTTGATTTTATCTGCTTTGATTCACACTGTTACTCTCACTCTCATTCACTCCCCTGGCCTCCAGACTCTCACCCAGGTTAGAACCTCTGAATGGCTATTTTCTCTATTTGGAATCGATTTCTCCCAGATATCTACATTGCCATCTCCTTCAAATCCTTGCTCAAATGTCAGCCTCTCAATGAGATCTTCTCCTACGTCCATTTAATACTGTAACCCACCATCTCTCACCAACACTCCCAAACTCCTCTTATTTTGGCCTACTACCCCAGTATATCCTGATATAAGCATGCCTGTTCTTGCTTTCCAGCAGGAGCTCCACAAAAACTTACTGAAAAACTAAAAAAAAAAAAGGATTTGATGCACTTTGCTATGCAAATGCTTATACTGCACTGTATCTAAACAAATATACTAAGCATTTTTTAAAAGGATTAAATGTAACATCAGAAATCAAAGAAGACCGGTAGGTGGAAAAATTATAAATGAATTCAAAGATGAGGGGAGAGGAGAGAGATCAATCTAATATATGTAAACTTTTTTTTAGAAGAGGAGCTTTTTCTATCACTAAATTCTGGAAAGAATTTGTCATGCTCCTCAATATATAACATAGATTCATATATAAGTAACATTGAGTAACGTCAAATAATTTGTCTAAAAGCATTTTACAGAAGATGCAGAAATGCTGTTCATATGGTAAGTTCGTATGCTGATCTTAAAATTTGAAAGCCAATGGTGCAATGTTAAATTATAATAGATTCTGCTATACAGGAGCAAGCACATTTGGTATGCAGAGAGCACTTTCTATTGGACTTGGATGGGTCTCACCCTTATTTTAGATGCATCTCAATTTTTCCTTTGCTAAAATATACTTACTTCTCTCCTAATTGTAGAATTCTCATAATATTTCACTTGATATTGAAGTTGAAATGGTACGATTGTTGAACTGGACCAAGAAATCTTTAAATTACCACTGTCTGTGATTTCCATATGCAAACCTAATGGTGGATTGGGCTTCACTTAAGAAAAAAACAAAACAAAACATGTTTTAGTCAAGCATTTCTTGTGATAATCATAAAAAGAAGTCAAATTGAAATTTTAGTATATCTTGTTTTTTCAACTACTAAAAGGTGACCTGACAGAAAAATTACTTGAAAGTCTTAATGTTAAAATATAATGTCATATGCAGATTAAAAAAGTGATATATCCCAACAACTTAGAAAGAAGTACAGGAAAATTTGTGAGGAAAATCAGATACCTAGAAAAGTGACTCTAGTGATGTCAAAAACAATGATGCAAAGATACGAGTAAAAAAATTATATATAATTACCTAAGGAAATATGAGCTGAAAAAACAGTAACACTATTAAGTTATATATTATATAATTATATATTAATAATTAAATAATAATTATCTATACTAATAAAAGGGTATATGCTAATTAGACTGCAGAGATCAGACATCCTTCTGGACAAAACCATAGTGGTGGGAGCCATGGCAGAGGTGGTTAGGGGCAATCAGGCTGGCAGGAGAGAGCAGTTAGGAGCAATCAAGCAAGCAGAGGGGCAATCAGTCAGGCAGGCAGAGGTAGTTAGAGGTGATTAGGCAGGCAGGGAGAGATGGTTAGGGGCCATCAGGCAGATAGACAGAGGCGGTTAGGGACAACTAGGCAGGTAAGTAGAGTGGTTAGGGGCAATCAGGAGGCAGGCAGAGTGATTAGGGGTGATCAAGCAGGCATACAGGTGAGCGGTTAGAAACCCGTGATCCCAGATTGTGTGAGGGATGTCCAAGAAGTCCCAGATTAGAGAAGGTGCAGGCTGGGCTGAGGGACCCCCCATCCCCGTGCTCAAATTTCATGCACCAGGCCTCTAGTAATATAAATTTAACTTATATACACTAAACTGAATTAAAAAGTTAAATATTTTAACATTTACTTATATTAGTCACATTTGTAGTGACATATTCAAATGGATCAAAAAATGTGGGGGGATCTTTGCACTGAAAATATGGAGCATTACCTATTAATTGAGTTTTTCTTTTGCTCAGATTTGTATAGAAAATTACTCCTTGTTTACTTTTTATTTATCTCTGCCCACTATTATTTATCCCTACTTGGTGAGGCAAGAATTTTGTCTCATTCACCACTGTTTTCTCTGGCTCCCAAACCATGAGCCTCTAAGAAATATTTATTGAAGGAATAAATCCAAGCCAAAAAAAAAGCTCCTAATTATTATTATAAATAGTTATCTGAGATGTGATAACCAAATACTTTATATCTTATTAGACAGATCCATGATTTAAAGAAACGAAACTGTTTTCAAGCAATAATTTAGGTTACAATTGTAAAGATAGCAATACTACTGTTAGTACTGAGTGACTGAATGCTACAACCATTCCAGAAGCTGCTCACAATACTCTCTAGCCTTACATTTACCGTGATTATAGAATTGGTCAAAGTGAGATAAGCTAGTGACACATTTTGTAATCTGTGTTTAATCTGTATGTATGACCGATGTTTAGATCTGTGATTTTCTTATGCACAACTTACCAATAGTGATGAGTTGAACTGACATTAAAGGTGACTGAAAAACCACTCCCCCAGATGTGATTTTTAAATACATAGAGAAAGTGCAGTTGAGTTTGGCTGCTGGCAAAGACACATGGCATTCACAACATTTATGAGCACTGCAGTTACACTGAACAAGCTGGAAACTGCCTTTCTGGAGGACCAGTGGTGATTCTTCTAACATTTCAGGCCTACATGAAAAAGAAGAAGCAAACATTGATAGAGTTGTAAAGATACTATATTTAAAGTGTAGAACATAAAATCCAAATTAAAATAAGATATTCTGCTGAGCATAAAGGGCATTTGTAAAGCAATCAATTCTATCTAATAAAAGAGTAACATGCAAATTCACTGTACCTCCACTACACCCACAAGCCACGCCCACCAACGAGTCAGAATTGAGTATGCAAATTAACCCAACCAAGATGGCTGCAGCCATAGAGTGAGCAGAAGGCTTGGGTTTCCCCAGCAATGGAGGAAGCCAAGCTTCTACACACCTTGGTGAGCCCAGGCCTCTGCTCAAGGCTACAAAGTTTCAATTATAGAAGATAAATAAATCCCAGATATCAGGGCCTCTGCTTGGATCACCAGGGGGCATGGCTGGCCTGCAAACCACCACAGGCCCCTTACCCAGGCTGCCCTACACCCCAAGGGAACTCCCACACCTGATCTGAGACACCTTTCAGGGCAAACCAGCTGGCCCTAACCCCCACCTGTGCAGCAGGCCTCTATCCTATCTAATAAAAGAGTAATATGCAAATTGACCACCACTCCAATATACAAGATGGCTGCCCCCATGTGGTCAAAGATGGCTGCCCCCATGTGGACACAAGATGGTCACCCCAAGATGGCCAGCAGGGAAGGGCAGTTGGGAGGGACCAGGCCTGCAAGGGAGGGCAGTTGAGAGCAATCAAGCCTGCAGGGGAGGGCAGTTGGAGGCAATCAGGCTGGCAGAGAAGGGAAGTTGGGGGCAACCAGGCCTGCAAGGAATGGCAGTTTGGGGAGACCCAGTCCTGCAGGGGAGAGCAATTGGGGGGGGAGCCAGCCTGCAGGGAAGGGCAGTTAGGGATGACCAGGCCTGCAGGGGAGGGCAGTTAGGGATGACCAGGCCTGCAGGGGAGGGCAGTTTGGGGCAAACAGGCTGGCAGGAGAGAAGTTAGACATCAATAAGTCTGGCAGGGGAGTGATTAGAGGGTGAACAGACTGGCAGGCAGAAGTGGTTAGGGACAATCAAACAGGCAGGCAAGCAGTTGGGATCCAGTAGTCCTGGATTGTGAGAGGGACATCCAACTACCCATTTAGGCCCAATCCTACTGGGCATGAATTTCATGCACCGGGCCTCTAGTACATTATATTAGGGAAACAAAGATAAGGGTTAAAGCAGGTTAGCTGTCAGAAATAATATAAGCAAGAATAGAAGAACAAAAAGGAAAAAAAATTGCTATCCTAAAATCCTATACCCAATGTAAATATCTTTCAAAATAAATGTGAAATGACTTTTTTCAGGCTCACCAAAACTGAAAGAATTCACCACCATAAGACCTGCATTATAAAACATGTTAAAGAAAGTCCTCAGGCAAAAAGAAAATGAATAATAGCAAATGAAAGTCTAGTTCTAAACAAAGAAATAAAATTTAATGGAGGGTAAATATTTACGGATAATATAAAGCAAAAATAATTACCTTGTAGTGTGGGGTTTATAGCATAAGTAGAAGTAAAATGTATAACATTAGCACCAACCTTAGGAAGGGAGAGATGTTATTATGCAGTGAAGTGGTGTAATATCACTTAGAGGTAAATATCAGGCTCTTATAAATCCTAAAGCAACCACTAAAATAATAAAACAAGAAGTTACAGCAGAGGGAGGGTAAAGGGAGGATTGGAGGGGGGATAAAAGATCAATCAGAGGACTTGTATGCATGCATATAAACATAACTAATGGACATAAATAGTAGGGGGATGAAGGCTTGTGCTGGAGGGGAGAGTGGGTGGGAAAAGGTTAATGGGAGGAAAGAAAACATGTGATACTTTCAATAATAAAGAATTTAAAAAAAAGAAGTTATGGCTAATAAGCTACAATAATCAAGTCAATGGAGTACTGGTGTAAAGAGAGAAAAGCAGATTACTGGAACAGAATAAAGATCAACATCTATATGGACAACGAATTTTCTACAAAGGTAAAGAAGCAGCTCTTTGAATACAGAATCTCAGAGGGAAGGTGGAGGAGGGTGGACTGGTGGAAAGTGATCAAACAAAGAACTTGTATGCATATGTGCATAATCCATGGACACAAGACAATAGAGTGATGAGGGCATGGGGGAAGGGGGGAGGAGATTTGGGGATGGGCCAGAAGAGGTCAATGGGAGAAAAAGGGGGGGACATACTTTCAACAATAAAATGTGTTTTTGTTTTGTTTTGTTTTGTTTTGTTTTGTTTTGTTTTAAAAGAAGCAGCTCTGGGTGAGTGAGACAAGTGGAGCCAGAGACTAGACTGGGGGCCAAACTTGGGATCTGACAAGATGGCCAGGCTGCCCTGCAGGATTATTAAGGAAACCCAGTATTTGCTGGCAGTACCAGTTCCTGACACTAAAGCAGAACCAGATGAGAGCAACGCCTATTACTTTCATGTGGTCATTGCCAGCCCTCAGGATTCCCTTTATGAGGGAGGGACTTTTAAACTTGAACTATTGCTTCCAGAAGAATAATCGATTGCAGCACCTAAAGTACTTTTCATGACCAAAATTTATTATCCGAATGTAGACAAGTTAGGAAGAATATATTTAGATATTGTGAAAGATAAGTAGTCCCCAGCACTGCAGATTCTCACACTTCTGCCATCGATCCAGGGTTTGTTAAGTACTCCCAATCCAGATGACCCATTAGCAGATGTTGTAGCGGAGCCAATGGAAGACCAACAAGGCCCAAGCCATTGTAATAGTTAGAGCATGGACTAGGCTACATGTCATGACTAATATTTAAACCTATCTGACCATCAGGTGTGCATCATTTCTCCTGTACTGCCAAGACTTCTTCCTTTTTTGTTTGCATTTAATGGACACAGTCTTAGAAATATTACAGAATAAGAGCCCAGGCATCTTCAGTCTTTTGGTGATTAAATGTATATTAGCAAATCTATGTCTTGTCCTGATTCACTGTTATAAAGCATGAGCAGAGGCTAGAAGCACCATCTGGACTGTTGTGAAACATTTAAAAGCCGTGACCCCTCTCTGCTTTTATTTATCCCCCCCCCCCCCCCCGCCCATCATGGTTTAAATATAAAGCACTGTGAGTGAAGGTAGTTGTCAGGGTTAGCTGCAAGGGTGTGGATGGTTTTTTTTGAGGGCGTAGTTAATTTAATTTTAATTTTATGTGCTCCATTCCCCCTTTTTATGATGATCTAATTGCACTGGTTAAAAAGCAGCTAAACAGTTCTTTAGAATATGCTCTTTAGCCAAGTCTAACTTTATTTAGCTACTGTAGGTGGACAAGCTTGATTGTAATGGGAACATGAAACAAATACCATACCCCTCATGAATAATTCTGTCAAATGTAGAATCCCCCTTCAAGAAAAGCTTGTGACCATTTTGTATGGTTTGTCTGAAAACTTCTGTGAATCTTACGTTTTAGTAAGACTTTTTGTTTGTTATTCTAAACAATGAATATAAATATAAATAAATAAATAAATAAATAAATAAATAAATAAATAAATAAATAAAAGCAACTGTGTGGAGAAAGGGTAATCTTTTCAATGAATTGTGCTAGAACAATGGGATCTCTATATTCCAGGGATTCATTCAGGAAAGGTAGGGGTGGGGACCTCTTCAATCCATACCTCATACCAGATGTAAAAATTAATTCAAAATGGATCATCAGCCCTAAACAGTTTGACTCAGTGGATAGAGCATTGCCCTGAGGACTGAAGGGTTGGTCCCAGGTTCAATTCCCCAAGTCAAGAGCACATGCCAGGGTTGTGGGCTCAATCCCCAGTAGGGGGCATGCAGGAGGCATCCAATCAATGATTCTCTCCCATCATTGATGTTTCTATCTCCTTCTCTCTCTCTCTTCCTCTCTGAAATCAATAAAGATATATTTTTTAAATGGATCATCAATTCAAATGTAATCTTAAAGCTATGGAACTTCTAGAACAGAAGATGGGGAGGGGGGCTGACCTTGAGTTAAGTAAACATTTGTTAGCTTCAAGACCAAATTGATATTTCTGGGTCCTCTGCTCTGTTCCATAGTCTATATGCCTGTTCTTGTGCCAGTACCAGGTTGTTTTGAGTACAGTGGCTTTGTAGTATAACTTGAAATCTGGTATTGTGATTCTTCCAACTTCGTTTTTCTTTCTCAAGATTGCTGCAGCTATTCAGGGTCTTTTTTGATTCCATATAAATTTTTGAAGAATTTGTTCTAGTTCTGTGAAATATGCTGTTGGTATTTTAATGGAGATTGCACTGAATCTGTAGATTACTTTGGGTAGTATGGACATTTTAATGATGTTGATTTTACCAAATCCATGAACACTGTATATTCTTCCACTTGCATATATCTTCTTCTATCTCTTTTTCCAATGTCTTGTAGTTTTCCAAATACAAATCTTTTACCTGGTTGGTTAAGTTTATTCCTAAGTATCTAATTTTTTGTTGTAATGGTAAGTGGGGTTATTTGTTTGGTTTCCCTTTCTGAGAGTTCATTATTGGTGTATAAAAATGCCATAGATTTCTGGGTATTAATTTTACATCCTGCTACATAGTCAAATTCAGTTATTAAATCTAGTAGTTTTCTGGTGGAGTCTTTAGGGTTTTCTATGTACAGTATCATATCATCTACAAATAGTGACAGTTTTATTTCCTCATTTCTAATTTGGATGTCTTTTATTTTTCTTCTTGTATGATTGTAATGGCTAGCACTTTTAGTATTATGTAAAATAGGAGTGGTGAAAGTAGGCATCCTTGCCTTGTTCTTGTTCTTAGGGAAAAGATTTTAGCTTTTGTCCAATGAGTATGATGTTGGCTATAGGTTTGTCATATAAAGCTTTTATTGAGGTATAATCTCTCTATTTCCACTTTGCTGAGAGTCTTTATCAAGAAAGTGTGTTGGATTTTGTCAAATGCTTTTTCTGCATCTATTGTTTTGATCATTTAATATTTGTTAGAGGAGTCAAGAGTATACAATGGAGTCAAGACAGTATCTTCAATAAATGGTACTGGGAAAACTGAACAGATACCTGCAAAAAATAAAATTAGACCACTAACTTACATCATAAACAAAAATAAACTCAAAATGGATAAAAGACTTAAATGTAAGACAGGAAACCATAAAATCCTAGAAGAAACCATTGGCAGCAAAACTTCAGACAAGTCTCATAGCAATATGTTTATAGATACATCTCCTAAACAATAGAAATTAAGGAGAAAATAAACAAATGGGACTACATCAAAATAAAAAGCTTCTGCACAGCAAAAGAAACCATCAATAAAATAACAAGAGTGCCCACTCCATAGGAGAACATATTTGTCAACAATACATCTGAAAGGGTTAACCTCCAAAATTTATAGGGAACTCATACAACTTAACAAAATTAAGATAAACAATCCAATTAAAAAATAGGCAAATGACCTCAATAGACACTTCTCCAAAATGGACATACAGAAGCCAAAAGGCATATGAAAAAGTGATCAAAGTCACTGATCATCTAAGAGATGCAAATCAAAATGACAATGAGGTACCACCTCACACCTGTAAGAATGGCTATCATCAACAAATGACAAGTGCTGGTGAGGATGTGGAGAAAAGGGAACTCTCTGTAATGCTGATGGGAATATGGACTGGTACAGCCTCTGTGGAAAACAGCTTGAGGTTTCCTCAAAAATTAAAAATGGAACTCCCATTTAACTCAGTGATCCCACTTCTATGAATATATCCCCAGAACTCAGAAAGACCCATCAGGAAGAATATAGGACCCTTATGTTTATATCAGTGCAATTTACAACAGCTAAAATTTGGAAACAGCCTAAGTGCCCATCAGCAGATGAATGGATTAAAAAACTGTGGTACATCCATACAATGGGATACTAGGTAGTCATAAAGAAGAAGGAGCCCTTACCATTTACTACAGCATGGACAGACCTAGAGAGCATTATGCTAAGTGAAATAAGCCAGTTAGAGAAAGGTAAGCATCACATGATCTCACTCATATGTGGAATTTAGTGAACAACATAAATTGATTAACAAAAATAGATCTAGAGATATAGAAACACTGAACAGCCTGTCAAACCTCAAAGGGAAGGCAGGGACAAGGAGAGGGGAAAGAGATCTACTGATACACTCATATGCATATATGTATAACCCAAAGACTCAGACAGTAAGTGGTGAAGGCTTGGGGGAAGAGGGATAGGAGAGGGCCATGGGGAGAATAAAGGCCATATGTAATACTTTCAACAATAAACATTTATTTTTTAAAAAAAGAACAAATTGATAAACTGGACTTCTACCAAGATTGAAAACTTCTGTTCTTCAAATGACACTATGAAAAATAACAAAAGACAAGCCATAGATTGAGAAAACACATTGTCAATCATCTACCTGATAAAGAACTTGTACCCAGAAGATATAAAGAATGCTCAAAACTCAGTAATACTAAAACTAAGAACCCAATTAAAAAATAGGCAAAGATGTCAACAACCCTTTCACCATAGAAGATATAAGAATGAAAATAAGTCCCTGAAAAGAAGCCCAACATCATTAGTCATTCAGGATATGCAAATTAAAAACACAATACCACTCTCCACATATTAAAATGGCTAAAATTTAAAAAATTAATCATATGAAGTGTTGAACAAGGACTTGGAGGAATTAGAATTCTAATACAATGCTTTGCCTATCACTGTAAATCTATAAATGAATGGGTTACCTTAAAATTTTAATTATAGCCCAGCTGTTGTGGCTCAGTGGTTGAGTGTCTACCTATGAACCAGAAGATTCACGTTTCAATTCTAAGTCAGAGCACATGCCTAGGTTGTGGGCTCGAACCCCAGTGTGAGGTATGTAGGAGGACAGCCAATCAATAATTCTCTGTCATCACTGATGTTTCTCTTCCTCTCTCTTCCTCTCTCAATCAATAAAATATATTTTTATAAAATTAATTATAATTAGTTGGGTAAGGTTACCTAACTCAAGGCATAAATACCAAGACACAGAGAGTTGTTATTTCTGATTTATTAGTGAATTTTATTTAATCTGCATGGTCCTCTAATCTAAGCCTTGTTGTAAATGAGAAGATTTAGAGTGAGAATGTTGGCAGGGGTTGGGGGGTACCAATGCCCCCCATCCTCATATCTTGCTTGAGCTATACCCAATTTGTCCATAAATACCAACTTCCTTATGGCCAAACCACTGTATGCTTTTAAAAAAAACTTAGGGCTAAGGAGAGAGTAGTACTATTTGGGCATGATCATTGCCTTCAGAAATGTTTCAGTCCTTTTGGAGGAAAAAAATGTAAGTGATAAATACACCAATTACAAATTCAGTGTGGAGGAAGTGTTGCTTTAGAAATTGTGCTACCTAGCCTATATATGTGCATTCAGATATAAACACAATATGAAAGAAATGTACCCTAGTCTTTCCATACACATCCCACTAGCATTGAACGTTTTTAATTATGATAAATTTTCATAATTTATCAGACTTTAATATTAATTTAGTTCTAAAATACCAATCAGGAAACAACATAAACAGACCTTTTAATGTGTAAAGCAGTCTACCGGGCACTGTGTAAGGAATAATATTGTTGCAAAAAAGCACACTAAATTCATACTGAGACTTAAACTCAAGTTATTATGTTGTTTTTCATATAGTAAGATAAAAGCTTTTCTCAAAGGAATATGGAACAAATTGAATAAATTGTGGTTTTATGTCAGAAGCTTTGAATGAAGAACTCCAAAAATACAACTGAATCAATAACAAGACATATATTCTCCATTAATATTTTTATGTTTTTAAGGATAAAAAATTCTAGTGATATTTTTCTTTTTAAAATAAAAAAATAAGTTAGAATTACACTCTCTTAACTTAGATGGTCTTGCCAGTGCCATCCTTTTCTAAATACAGTGAATAATTGTAGAATAGGGCTGATAACCAATTAGATTAACTCTTTGGTTTCTATTACACTTCACTATTATGTTCTATTTAATCAATCTTCATTTTCTTTAAAATTTCAATGTACACAAAGAAGCTAAAAATATAGCAAAAATTCATAGTAACTATATATAATGACTATATATAACTATAGAATATATATTACAGTAATTCATAATTAGTTTTTTCTTAAAAGCGTCTCTATTCAAAAATTCCCCAAGCCACTCCAAAACCCTATTGTGAAATGTTAAGAATCAATCTAAAATTAATTTTCAAATGTTCTAAGCAGGAGTCAGGAAATTATAGCCCACAAGCCAAAAATACCTCTTTCTGTACAGCCTGTGAGCTAAGAATGTGTGGTGTGTTTTTTTCTTAAAAAAAAATAAACAAAGTAAAGGAGGAATGTTCTGTGATATGTGGAAATTATATGAAATTCAAATGTTAGTGTCCATAAAAGAAGGCATGCTCATTTGTTTACGAATTAAATTTGGCTACAAGGTTATGACAGAGACACTATGGCCTGCAAATTCTAAAATATTGGCTACCAATCCTGTCTGGCATGACTTAGTGGTTGAGCATCAGCCTATGAACCAGAAGGTCACAGTTCAATTCCCGGTCAGGGCACATGTCCAGGTTGCAGGCTCAATCCCCAGTGTGGAGCATGAAGGAGGCAGTTGGTCAATTATTGTCTCTCATTATTGATGTTTCTATCTCTCTCTCCCTCTCTGAAATCAATTAAAACATTTAACTGGCCCTTTAAGAAAAAAAATTTTCAATCCCAGCAATAGGCCAAAAACACTTCGTATTCCTTAGTGGTGGTACTTGATGGGTAAAGGACACAGAAACAGAGGAACAACATTAAATATATCAGCAAATTTCATAATGTAATATATTTATAATTTATATAAAATACCTTGAGAATCAATATCTACTATAATTTTTTAATCCACCTTATGTGAGAACTAGTATCACCTACTTTATAGGTAAGAAACTGAGGCTCAGAGAGAAGGTAGACATCATATGAAGTCTTGCCCTTCCATCTTAGGTGCTCATGTCATTACACCAAAGATGCCTTATTATTAGAAGACATATTTCTCTGTTGCCATTGTCATTTTATATACAGGATAATAAAGACTTTAGAGGCCACAATTAAAGAATCCTTAATATGAGCTGTGTTAATATTTCTATAAATTAGAACATTAGATAATTATATAATTATAGGTGGCCTAGTGCACAAATTTATGCACATTAAAAGTAAATTAATTAGAAGAAATATTTTAATATCTCTATTCACCCTTTTTCTATAATAGAAGTGTCAGCCAAATTCATGATGGACAATGACAGATAGAAACATGTGCATGCAATTGGCACCAGGGAGAGCTTTATATGTATCACGCATGCGCAAGTCAACTTAGCCTTTTTTATATATAGAATAAAATTGCTTAATTAGACCTGCTTTATGATTTTGCTAAACTTTTCCAGCCCAGTGAAGCACCCCAATTTCTCTTACAGGTTATTGTCAGCAACACAGCAGTAACTATCAACATGAAGCACATTATTATTGTAGAGCATGTAGGGAGAACAAAGGGTAAAATGTTTAACTGCAGCAGTGTTTCGCTGTATTCTGCACAGTGAGAAAACCTGAAGTCATTTTCAACATCCACCATTTCTTACCTCTTTTCAGTTGGGTCAAGTTTCTACACTTTCTAAATCTCTGTTTCTGGTTAATGAAAAGAAAATAGGGTTCCACCAAGTCTCCTATCTAACTACTCCAGGACTTCTGTGAGGATCAAATAAGATGAGGCACAGGAAAACACTTCATAAACATTTGGTTAACATGTGAAATGTTTGCACCTGGCTATAAAGCAAGCCTTGTTCCTAGGCTGAAGAAACTGCAAGGAGGCTGGTTTCTAGGAAGAGGAAGCAGAGCGTTGCTATGTAATGTCATTACCTGGTGCCCACAGCCACCATTTCTGGGCTGGGCTGGGCTGGGCTGTGGGCTGCATTTTGTGCCATGGGGTCTCAGCAGCATTGGCTGTATTTGGTAGGGTGTTCCTCCAGGGTGGTGGCAGGGCCTTTTCCCACTTGGGGGAAGCCAAATATTGCTTTGTGGGAGTCAGATATGCAGTACCATTACTCTGTAAATGGCCAGTGTGCATCACAACAGCTCCTGAACTGAGTGTTTGCCCCCTGGTGGTCAGTGCACATCATAGCAACTGGTTGGATGGACACTTGGCATATTAGCCTTTTATATAGAGAGAGTTCAAATTACTTTTTTTCCTTGAGGAAAACATTTAATATTTGTCATATTTAAGAGAAGAGAAATTTTTCCAAGTTTGTGTGAAACCTGGACTACACCAGCTTTGCTACTTGCCAAAGTCAGCATAAGAACTCCTTTTGCTTTCAAAAAGACTTTTTAAGGTTTTAAGTATTTATGAACATCAAATGATACTCTAAAAATTTGATAATTTTAAACTATAAAGATTAAAATGATGATCAATATTTTAAAATAAAAAAGAGATACATTGGCTTAAAATAACCAAAACAAGAATTACTGGCCCTGGCCCAACAGCTAGTTAGTTGGAACATCATCCCATACACCAAAAGGTTTCAGGTTCAATTCCTGATCAGGGCACATACCCAGTTTTCGAGTTCACTCCTGGGTCAGAGTGCATACAGGAGGCAACTAATGGAGGGGGGGATGAGGGGAGGAAAGAATTACTGAAATTCTTAAAATATTTTTATGAAGCAAACAATTTTATGCCTTGCCAGTACACACACACACACACACACACACACACACACGCACAGTGCTTCTATTTATTTAATCTCACTTTACTTGAAAGGGAAATAGTAAAAACAAACAAAAATATCTGTCAAATAAATTTTAAATCTGACTTATTTGCAAATTTTACATTTGGTCCATTTTCCACTCAGAGTTTACATATATATATATACTTAGTATTGAAATTTTATTTTTGGTAGCCACAGTAGTTTACAGAAAGCACATTCTGTCCTCTGACATTTGGTCAAGTTATTTGTTCCCAGAAAATGTTTCTGTGACTGTATTAAAACTTCTATAAGCTGAGATTTTTTACTAAGTTACTATAGGAATAACACCAAATTGATGCCACCCAAATTTCTGATTGTGAGATAAATTTAGAGCAAAATATAATAAACTAAACAATTAACTAACAGGAATTGGAAAATTTAGTATCAGCTTTGTATGTAATTTAATCAAGTCACTTATTTTAAATGTCAGACTAGTAATCTATATAAATGTTACCCCAAAATTCTACTTTACCTATCTCAAATAATTTCAAAGACAGGTTAGTGTACCTGACTAGTCTTATCATAAGAGTCACATGAAGGCTTGAAAAGTAGATTCAAAAACCCTCCATGGAGAATTCAGTAGGTCTAGGGCTGATGCATCTGTTTTTAATAAGTGTTGCTGATCAGTGGTTATCAAAGTCTACCAATAGTCAGCAAACTCATTGGTCAACAGGGCCAAATATCAACAGTATAATGATTGAAATTTCTTTTGAGAGACAAATTTTTTAAACTTAAAATTCTTCTAACGCCACTTCTTCAAAATAGATTCGCCCAGGGTGTGGTATTTTGTGGAAGAGCCACACTCAAGGGGCCAAAGAGTTGCATGTGGCTCGCAAGCTGCAGTTTGCCAACCACAAGTCTAGTCCATAATCTGTCACATAAGCATCACTTGGAACTTGACAGAAATGCAAATTACCAACTCCAACCCAGATTTTGTGAATCTGGTCCAAGTGGGAAGTACTGAATGAAGTAAATCTTACCAAGGAAACAAGTTTAAGAAGCATTTTGTAAAAACACAAAATACTCTTCTAATGTAAAATATTACCAAACAATGAGAAATCAATGAGAATGAGAGAGAGAAAGAAAATAAAAGAGGAAAACAAGAGGAATGAAACAAAAACAAATGGACCTTAAAGTATATCAAGTTAATATTATAACCACAAAGGACAGAGACAGAGGAGAAGGAATTCTAATTAACTTTGGAACTATTATTTTGCTAATGTAAACTTTAGCCTCCAGTAAAGACAAAACAAATGTAAATATTATACTCTAATTAGTATGTTTCACAGTGGTATGGGTTAGCAATTTCAAAATAACTTGATATGTATTCTAGGACTGAGCGAATAGGTAATAGATTGTGGGACAGGGAAGCCAGGTGTTTTACTGCTGGAGAAAGGAGTTACAGAAAAAGAAAGAAAAGAAAAAGTCTAGAACATATCCTGTGATTTTAGAGTAAAATGGGAAATATTAGTATGAACACACACTAAATATGTAGATATGTAGATCTGTATTTACACATGTAACATGTTTGTATTATATATGTACTCATGTAACTAGCTCTATAGTGGTCAGGGCCTAGCAACAATGCAACCCAAGTAACAGCAAACATCTAACCCCCAGATACTGCTTTGTAAATACCATTCTCCAATAAAAAAGAATCAGGGCTCCTTAGAAAAATAGCAGTTTCCAGTATTATAGCAGGAAACGTATAAAATCAACCTGAAACATTGTAATGGCAGAAAGTAAAAGTCCTCAAAAATAAATGTAAAAGATGGGAAACATCAAAGGGACACAAGGACCAGCTTGAATAACCTCCAACTAAACAAATGAGACAATTTGAAAAATAAAATAATGAAAGTGATTATAGCCCATAAATTAAAATAATCCATGAGTCCATCTTTATAGAGAGTAAAGAAGAGAAAAGGAGAAGGAGAGGAGAAAAGAAAGTAAGAAGGGAAAAAGGGAAGAATAGAAAGTATATTTCCCACAGAGCCTAGCACAGTGGCCTATACACACTAAATGTTGATTAAATAACACTATTTCTAAAATGACCCAATTAACTTTGAGCATGGGGCAGGACTTGCTTTATAGTGGAACTTTGGTGCTCACTGAGTCTGCCTCTTGAATGTGTTACTTATGTATGTGAGGAGTTGAAATCTGGTGTCATCTCACACTGGCCTCTAGGTACACTGGTTCTTGGGTCTCCAAAGAGGTGCAAGTTTGCTAGTTTCTGAGGCCATGCAGCAGGAGCTACAGGGAGATTTGCAGATTTCTCTTCTTTACTTGGAGTTTGGACCTTATGGAGTTGTCTGACCCAGTTTCAATTTGTTAGGTTAAGCTGCTAGAGGGCAGGCCATTCATATGTAAAAGCCGCTGCAGCTTGGTGGGTTTGTAAATTGGGCAGGGTGGGTCTCAGGTAATCCCTAGGGCATGCCAAACAGCAATGGCTGCCAGTCAGCCCTCTCTGCTATGTTCTGTTCAGTGTCCTGCGTCTTGCACCCCAGCGCAGTAAACAATGATTTCTTTGTGCACTCAGGGAGAGAGCCATCCTCCCTTTCTGACCTGATGGCAGATAGTCCATTTTCTCCCTGTATGAGTCTGGATCCCCAGAAACTCACCAGAAACTGGAGTTCAGAGAGTTGGAAACTTGTTAACTCCTTCCCAATTGAAAAACAACAATGCATGCCAGCCCAATTTACGCAATTCTGTACCTCTGTCTTTCTGAGCCTCTGCACGTGCTACCAGGTCTCAATGCACCTTTTTCTTTCCTTCTAGTTGTAGAACTTCAACTCTACCAGCTTTCCCATGGTTCTTGGGGGTAGTCATTTTGTCTTTTAGTTGTAGTTTTGGTGTGGTTGCAAGAGGCAGCATGTATAGGTGTATACCTTATGCCACCATCTTGGTTCTCCCTCTAGTATGGACATTTTAATTACGTTAATTCTCCCGCTCCATGAACATGGTATGTTCTTCCGTCTGTTTAAATCTTCCTCTATCTCTTTTTTCAATGTCCTATAGTTTTTCGCATATAGGTCTTTTACCTCCTTAGTTAAGTTTATTCCTAGGTATCTTATTTTTTTGGTATAATGGGAAATGGGATTGCTTTTTTAGTCTCTCTTTCTGTAAGTTCACTATTGGTGTATAGAAATGTCATAGATTTCTTGGCGTTAATTTTATATCTTTCTATATTACCGAATTCATTTATTAAGTCAATTAGTTTTTTGATGGAGTCTTTTGGATTTTATACATACAATATCATGTCATCTGCAAATAAGGACAGCTTTAATTCTTCTTTTCCAATTTGGATGCCTTTTACTTCTTCTTGTCTAATTGCAATGGCTAATATTTCCAGTACTATGTTGAACAGAGTGGTAAGAGTGGGCATCTCTTTCTTGTTCCTGATCTTAACTCACTCAGGAAGAATCTAAACATCTCAATAGGCCAATAATTATGGAAGAAGTTGAAGCAGTCATCAAAAAGCTTCCAGCAAACAAAATCCCGGGGCCAGACGGCTTCACAGGTGAGTTTTACCAAACACTCAAGGAAGAATTAAAACCTATCCTCCTCAGACTAATCCAAAAAACTCAAGAAGAAGGAACACTTCCAAACTCCTTCTATGAAACCAGTATCACCTTAATACCAAAACCAGATAAAGACAACACAATGAAAAAGAATTACAGGCCAATATCTCTCATGAATTACAGACCATATCCCAGATGCCAAAATCCTCAGCAAAATTCTAGCAAATCAGATCCAGCAGTACATCAGAAAGATCATACACCATGACCAAGTCGGACTTATCCCAGAAATGCAAACATGGTATGATATCCACAAGTCAATAAACATGATATATCACAGAAACAAATTGAGAGATAAAAATCACAGTCATATCAATTGATGCAGAAAAAGCATTTGACAAAATCCAACACCTTTTCTTGATAAAATCTCTTAACAAGGTGGGAATAGAAGAATCATACCTCAACATAATAGAAGTTATATAATAAATCCACAGCTAATATCATACTCAATGGGCAAAAATTAAAACCATTTCCCCTAAGATCAGGAACAAGAAAGACAACTCATGATGGAAGAAGAGGATTTCCAACCTAGGTCTACGATAAAAGGTCTAAAGCAATTTCAAAATAGCACATTTCTTTGGTATCTCTCCTTCAGATTCTCTGACAAACATTAATATCTGAGCTCAAACAATGTTTTCCCTTAAGGGACACATTTATAGGACTTTCAAACTCTTATAAATAATAGGTGTTCATTCTTTTTAAAAATATAATTATTTACACATGGAAGCATTTGAAAGATATCTCTTGTGAATTTTATATTGTCCACAGAAGGTGATTTTGATTTAAAACTTTTCTATAGTAACCACCACTGTGGAATTTCTCTCCCATGGAGATCTCATGTGTTCTGTCCATCTCTTCCTCCAGATCTAAAGAGTCTTATTTGAATTATTTAGAGATATATTGCCCAAAGATGTGCACAAAAAAATATAATTAAAGGCAGAACTAATATATGACAGTTGGTAAAATATACATATTCATCAAATTAACCAAATCACACAAAGGATAGAACAATTAATGTGGCATAAAGGACAGACTGCTTCATAAATTGAATGCACTTAGGACAGATTTTCATGTACTGATATTTTTAGAAACCCAAGTTTAAAAAGAATCTGCTAAATTCATCTGCTTTTAAAAATCTATTTAATTTACTATAATTTTCTTTTTTATTGTTGTTTTGTTTTGTTAATCCTCACCCAAAGACATTTTTCTCATTGATTTTTTTTTTGAGAGAGAGAGAGAATAGAATGGAGAGAGGGAGAGAGAGGAAGAAAGAGAGAGAAACATTAATGTGAGAGAAACTACATCAAAAGTTGCCTCACACACACACCCCAACCAGGATCTCAGACCAAACCTGCAACCCAGGTTTAAAAACTATCTTTTAAACTTATGTAATAATGTTGATGCTTTTGCCCTTTTTTTCTGTTATTAGAGTTTGCATTTTCACAAAGAGTGCTTTGTAGCAGATATTAGTATGTTTTGTACATAAATATGTCAACAACTTTGTGGTGGCACTTTTGAAATGTAGAACAAAGAGCTTGTAAATTTTAATTTTGCAATTACACTTGTGTACATAAAATAAAAAGTGAGTTTTTTATCATGATCCAAAGTATTTAGGGCACTATACATATGTACTACATTGCAAATGAATTCTTTTCTCTGTGCTAAAATCTGTTTTACCCAATAAAGCAGGAAATGTTCTTCCCTAAACTTCAGCTATATCTTCATCCCCATAAGGCTTCCTTTATTGTCTCAGTACTCAGAAGACAAAATGATTGTTTTTCATTCCTCTATCTGTGCTCTTTTTCTGGAACTTGCCTATTCAACTACTCACTATCCTATCTAATAAAAGAGTAATATGCAAATTAACCATCACTCCACAACAAAACGGCAGTGCCCATAGCCACAAGATGGCAGCCCCCAGTCCTCTCAGCCCCACTGAAGTCCCCCAGTCTCAGGGAGGTCTGCTGGAGTAGTGGCCTGACAGCATGCTGCCCAGAGGTTCCCCAGATCATTTATAAAAAAAACAAAAGAAATTCACTCCCCATTGCCCGATCCCCTTCCAGCAGTGGCAGCCTGGGGTCTCAGCCTGGGAGGAGCACCCCCCTCTACAATGCGATCCCCTCACAGGGGTGGCAGCCTGGGCTAGGGTCTCAGCCTGGGAGGGGCATGATCCCTTCACAATGGTGGCAGCCTTGGGTCTCAACCACTGAGTCACACCAGCCAGGCAGATATAGAGAAATCTTAAATGTTTCCTTTCTTTTTAAAATATATTTTATTGATTTTTTACAGAGAGGAAAGGAAAGGGATAGAGAGCTAGAAACATCTATAAGAGAGAAATATCGATCAGCTGCCTCCTGCACACTCCCCACTGGGTTTGTGCCCCAACCAAGGTACATGCCCTTGACCAAAATTGAACCTGGGGCACTTGAGTCTGCAGGCCAATGCTCCATCCACTGAGCCAAACCAGTTAGGGCTGTCCAATATGTTAAAAAAAATCCTATCTAATAAAGAGGAAATATACAGTGGAGGACATTTGCAGGTTTCCGTGTTGTCAGGGGAGGGCAGTTGAGAATGATAGGGCCGTCAGGGTGAGCAATTAGGCATCAATCACGCTGGCAGGGGAGTGGTTAAAGTGTGATCAGGCTGGCAGACAGAAGTAGTTAGGGGCAATCAGGAAGGCAGGCAGGCAAGCAGTTGGAAGCCAGCAGTCCTGGATTGTGAAAGTGATGTCCAACTGTCTGTTTAGACTCAATCCCACAGGGGTCCCAGATTGGAGAGGGTGCAGGTTGGTCTGAGGGACACCTCCTAGTGCACGAATTTCATGCACCCGGCCTCTAAGTCCATTATATACCTCCCATAGTTTCCTTTCTATCATATCTTCAACTATTCTCTCCCTGATGGGTCACTTTCTATAGACTAGAAATAAGCTCATTCTTTCCATGCTTTAAATGTGCACCCTTAGCCTGGCATTACCTTCCAACCTTCCAACCTTCACAATCTCAGCTAGGTTTCTTGGGCCTCTTGGATTTATAGTCCAGACCAGTGATCAGCAAACTGTGGCTAGCGAGCCATGGCTTGCTGCTCTGTTGACTAATGAGTTTGATGACCACTGACCTCGATTCCAATAATTACAGGCTGTTGTTGCTCCTTATGATTAAGCCCCTATCCCAGGGATCCACAAACTCATTAGTCAACAGAGTGGCAAAATGTGGCTCACGAGTTGCAGTTTTCTGACCCCTGGCAGACATTTCTGTTGAGGACATTTATCTAGGTGCATGGGCTGTCCAGCATCAGAGTGGAAAATCCACCTTTCTGTAAGGCTAAAACATTGGCAGTGAGTGCACGTCCTCACCCATCAGACACCCGCCCCCCCATTCAGGACACTGACCCTGATGAGGACTGCACAGAGGAGCAGGGATGGCAGGGGCTTTTAGACTCATCAGTGGTAGCATCTAAGGACCAACACTGAGATGTGGAAATTATTAGCACAGAGACATTCAATGTCAGCTGTGACAGCAAGAATACCCTACCTGGGCTACTCTTGAAACAACCTTAAGAAATAGTTCAACATAAATTGTAAGTATTAACCGCAGCCTGATAATCAGCACAAAAATGAAGATGATGTCTATTAAGCATATTTTCTTCCTTTCTGGGTTACATTAACTGTATTTTGTACATAATACATGCAAAATACATATATTAACTAATTTTTTAAATTTTTATATATTAAGTAATTTGTTCTGAACCAACTCCTTTCCCTATCATTTTTCACAAGGATTCTTGGTGGTGGTAACTTTACAAGTTAGTATTTAGTTTACAGAATATTCATTTAGGTGAAACTGTGTCTGAATGTAAAGAGAAATTAATATTGCCCAGATATCAGAATTGTAAATGTTGCACAGAAATGGATACAATGACAATAGGCACATAGCATCGCCTATTTTGGTGTCTCCTTTTGTTCAAAATGTAGTTGCAACTTAGTTAGTGAAAGCATGAAACTACAGGGAAGTCGTAGTTCCAGTATATGTACAAAGGTATGTGTGGCTGCTATGTAGCCAATGGGGTGAGCTATGCTGGCGAAGCTTTTGTCTCTCATCCTCAAACCCATCCTCTACACTCTTCTTTCCCACGCTGCAGCTGAACACTGCATAACTCCTGAATGCTGGTTAATCTCTACCTACAATGGGTGCTAGGTCACTAGAAGGCTAATAGAGGAACAAGGGACTTGATCCTTCTTGTTTTGCTTCCTATTCATCACCCAGCAAAGGCTCTTCACCTGGATAGCTGCAGTTATTTCAGTAACCAAGTCTTTTCCTCCCACATTCTCAGGACCAGCCATAACATGCCTTCTCAGAGACACATCAATATGGGTGGTCTAGCATCCCCTCCTCAGATATATGAGTTTCAGCTCTGCAGGGTCCCTCTGTCAAGTGCCTGAGGAACCAGTACCAACTCCTCAGAAGTCAGCTCTTCAAGGTCCTTCCCCCAAGTTCTGTTTGGTTCTGGCTACCTCCCTTTCTACTCCTTGAAACAGCACTGGCCAAAGTTTCCATTAGTTCCACATTGTCAAGTCAATAGATATTATTGAGACCTTATTATACCCTTCTGTTATATCTGGCACACTTGACCTCTCACTAGTCCCACCTTTAGACAATATTATTTCTTCATCAATAACTTTCGCCTTGCCCAGCCTTCGTGACTCGGTGATTAAGCCAGGAGGTCATGGTTTGATTCCCAGTCAGGGCACATGCTCGGGTTGCAGGCTTAATCCCCAGTAAGGGCATATAGGAGGCAGCCAATCAATGATTCTCTCTCATCATTGCTGTTTCCATCTCTGTCTCTCTCTACCTTCCTCTCTGAAATCAATAAAAATAAATTAAAAAATAATAATAATTTTGCCTCATCAATACATTTTTGAGGGGTAAATTAACAAGAATTTCTTATAAAGCACATTAGCAATATTGATTCAACAAGTAATTGTGAAGCATTTGGGTGAATATGTCCAATGAGTTAATTTCTAGAATGAGAAATGTTGTTAAGCATAGCCAGTGCTGTGAGTGTACATTTAGTAAGTGGTAGAGCCAGGTGGTCCAACTCCAAAATATGTCTTAGTAACCTCTACATCAGGGATTTTCAAACTTCAGTTTCATTAGAATCACTTAAGGGCTTGTTAAAACCTAGACCAACAGGCCCCACTCTCAGAATTTCTGGCTCACTAGTTCTGGGGTGGCACTGGAATTTCAGTTTCTAAGAAGCTTCCAGGTAATGCAGATCTGCTTCTCAATACTACCTACTCACTTTTTTATTTCTTATTAGTTCTTCTTCAGCCCTGAAAACTCAACTCAGCTGGTCTCCTTCCGTAGGCAGCCTTCCCACCTCTCTTCTTTCACCAGCTGTCCTAGATATCCTCACCAAGGTTCCCACACTACTCCTGTGCTCCCACAGCTTCATGTGCAGGCCAGGTACACATCAGCAACCACTAAAACTAAAACCGTGTGCACTTCTGTCCCAACCACTAGCCTGTGAAAAATAAATAGGAAAAAATATTCCCATCCTCCACTCAAATATCTAACACCCCTACATTGAGCTCATTCTTTTTTCAGAATATATGCCCTTTCATATCTGCAATGTCTTGCCACCTGAATAAAGAGGGAGGAGGAGGAAAGAGAAAAACTAATGGAAAAGAAAGTTGTATAAAAAATCCTATATAATAAAAAGATAATATGCAAATTGACCCTAACAGTGGAACAATCAAAAATGACCAGTCACTATGATGCATACTGGCCATCAGGGGGCAGATGCTCAATGCAGGAGCTGCCTACTGGTGGTTAGTATGCTCCCACAGGAGGAGCTCTGCTCAGTCACAAACCAGGCTGATGGCTGCAAGTGCATCGGTGGTGGCAGGAGCCTCTCCCACTTCCTTGGTAGAGCTAAGGATGTGGGGAGTGGGCCTAAGCCACAGTTGGACATTCCCCAAGGGCTCCTGGACTGTGAGAGGGCACAGGCCAGGCTGAGGGATCCCCACTCCTCTGGGCCCCTGAGTGCACAAATTTTCATGCACTGGGCCTCTAGTCCTATCTAATAAAAGAGTAATATGCAAACTGACCATCACTCCAACACACAAGATGGCCACCCCATGTGGTCAAAGATGGCTGCACCCATGTGAATACAAGATGGCTGTCATAAGATGGCCTTCTGGGGAGGGCAGTTTTTGGCAATCAGGCCAGCAGGGGAGGACAGTTGGGGCAGACCAGGCCAGTAGAGGAGGACAGTTGAGGGGGACCAGGCCTGCAGGAGAGGGCAGTTAGGGGTGATCAGGCTGGCAGGGGAGCAGTTTTGTGTCAATCAGGTTGGCAGGGAAGCAGTTAGGGGGCTATCAGGCTGGTAGGCAGAGTGGTTAGGGGCAATCAGGCAGCTAGGCAGGCAAGTGGTTAAGAGCCAGCAGTCCAATATTGTGATAGGGATGTCCAACTGCCGGTTTAGGCCCGATTCTGCTAGTAGTTGACATCCCCCGAGGACTCCCAGATAGAAGAGGGTGCAGGCTGAGCTGAGGGACACCCCCCTCTAGTACACGAATTTCATGCACCGGACTTCTAGTATATATATATGAATTGCCACCTAGAAACTTACATAGACATCAAAGGAAATGTATGGATAGGAGAGGTTTCACAATCCACTTCTATACATTTTTTTAAAAAATGTGTTATGGAACTGTACAAATTAATTTAGTTGGTACTTACAGAACATATAAAAGATGGACCTTAAGGTCATAATTCTTGAAAGAATTCTTAAATAATGGCTCTATATAACAGATGAATAATTCCAAGTCCTCTTTCATCCAGCACTGTATGTTCCAGTTTGCACCTGAATTAAAAATTAACTACTTTAAATCTGAAAAACATTCTGAACAATTCACTGAAAGAGAAGAGCTAAATTAAATTTACCAGTGTTCTGATACAACTCACACTGCCCATTCTGAGAGAAAACAAAACAAAACGGGCTCTACCTAGTGGTATGTGTTTGCCAAAGTCATTCAGTGCCTTTGGCCTTCAGTTTCCTTTTTGTGTAATAAAGAATTAAATCCAATTATTGCTTCTTAAACCTGAATCACTTACATAGGACAATCTTCAAAAAAAATCCTCAAGTAACTCAGTTCAGGCTCACTTTCCAAGAGAAAAGAGAACATTAATATCAAAGTACAAGCAAATGTGGAGCAATATTTCCTTGTCTGTTTTAACAATAAAAGCAAGGTGATTCACATTTGAACAATGATGCATGTTTAAATTCTTGTTTTTATAATACTACAAGTTTCAGATATAACTGATGAAACTTTATTTCACAGCACACTGAAAAACTCAACTGGTAATGTAAGATAAACTATAGGTAGTTTGTAATTTAGAAAGCAAGAGTAGCAAAAGAAATAGAAATCCTAACTATTTAGTAAGACAAAACTGTCTTAGGGCAACAGTAATATATTTCCACAAACCTAAAAGATTTATTGAGCCCCTCTTGGAAGAATAATCAATGGAAATCCTCAGTAACCACCACTTGAATTAATAATTTTAGTTTTAAAGACTTTAACTCACTGAGAAGTAACTAGCTATTAGCCTTCATTTATACATTATATAAAATTAAAATCTACAACATCATAGTCATTCCTTTTATGTGAAGAAAATATTTACTTTTTTTAATCACTTTTTTTTAAGGACCCTGATTTCTTATATTCATTTTTAATACATGTAATAATCACTAGAATGGCTAAGTTTCCTTACAAATTTTTTAAATTGCTTCATTTTAATGACAGTGCAGTAGAATAAAAATTTTATAACAAAATTAAAAGACTATAGATTCAATTGGGGGCACCACTAAGTTGTTTTAAAACTCTGGTTTTATTGCATACATATCCTTTATCTTTATTCCTAAACTGATTTCCAAAAACTGGAGTGTTTTTTCCATTGAATCAGCGGTACTCCACCAGAGCCATTTGGCCCTCCATGGGGCATCTGGCAAAACCTGGAGCTATGTTGTGATTGTCACAACTGGGGAGGGAGTGGTACAGGCATCTAGTGGGTAGAAGCCAGGGATACTGCTAAGCATCCTGCAATGCACAGAACAACCCCGCATAACCAATAATTATCTAGCCCAAAATGTCAATAGTGTAGAAGCTGAGAAATCCTGTTTAATTCTACATAGGAATGCTATACATATGTGTGCCTTTATATTGCCACATCAAGTGATCTGCTCTAATTAGCTCTTCCAGAAGGCTTGGAAATAATTTTGTTGTTTAGATCTCCAGATGCAGCATTATTAACTACACTAGCTACATTGAGAAGGCATTAACCTCACATAACAAAAACTCCTTGATTTAAAAGATCTATTGGTCACAGATCAATTATTTGTTTGAACAAATATTATTACTCACAAATGCTTTAAAATGTAACTAATTTAACAATTGAATATTTTATCTATTTAATAAATTAGGTGTGCCCTTTCTATTTTAAAGCACATTTAGAAGACCACAAGAAATATATTTATAGTTTAAAAAAAGTTCCTTCATTACATTTTTACCTTATTTTGTGGGACATAAAAGAGAAAATGGGGACTTGTTAGTTTGGTCACATGATAAATCCTGTCTGTTACTAATGTAAAATTATAATATGTGTTAAGAATCTCATCTGTAAGACATCAATTCCAGGCAGTTTTCAGAGAATAAAAACATTTTGTTCAATACAGCTGAATAACAGCTAACTATTGAAACATTAAAATACTTACCTATTTGTTGAAAAGCTACAGAATTTACTGTTGAAACAAATGCCTTCCCTTCAATGTTGTCTGCCTGTACAGAGCAGTTTTCATTTTCCTCACTCCAAACGCAACAGTGGAAAGTTGTTTTGGATGTTAAGTTAGAATAGTGGGCACCACTTGAATTAAATTTAGCTTCTAAAAGTGGCTCATAATATCCATTCAAATTTGAAGTGTTCTTTGACATTCCAGCAGGCAAAAGAAAGTCGTAAGTTGTGTTTGGTGGCATGCAAAACAGCTTAAATCTCCAAGGAGTACTGGGATATGCCAAGTTAAATGCCGTTATCACGTAAATGAATTCTGTTTGGATATTAAAAACACACATGAAAAATCATTTTGACTAAGACATAAATAGAAAGTATCTAAGATTAAACCATGCAGTGCTCAACAATAATTATTTAACTTTCCAAGTGCTCAATTAGTGCCTAATACATGGCTCTGTATGTCTATTATATAATGTGTTATTCTTGAGAGGTGCATTTATTTATAGAGACAACTTCACTCTCTAGCACCCCTTTTTGGAAATTCATGCTTCTACTTTCTCATTAGTATAATTTATATTTTAATGAAGAGAACGTTTAACTAAATATTTCATTTTCCATTTCTAAAGAATATTCTAATGAACTTCAGTATAAATAAGAAATATCTGAATGGACAATTACATAGATAAATATTGAAGTGCTGTTTTAATATTTCTTTTTTAAAAATATGTTTTTATTGATTTCAGAGAAAGGAAGGGAGAGAGAAAAAGAGACAGAAACATCAATGATGAGGGAGAATCATTGATGGGCTATCTCCTGCACGCCCCTATTGGGGATCAAAACCCGCTACTCAGGCATGTGCCCTGAGTTCATAGGTTGATGCTCATCCACTGAACCTTGCCAACCAGGCTATTTTAATATTTCTTAAAGAGAATGACACCAAAATGTTAACAGTACTTTCACTGAATCCTTTCATAAAGGGTTTGTCTTCAACATCAGGATACTTAGATGAACTGATCCTGCCCATAACTCTCCAGATATACGACATCATATGAGACATACCCTTAATGCACTCTCCAAGAATTGGTGCACAATTACAAGACTTCTTACATGAATCTTCCATTGCTGATTAAAGACAATTATCACTTTTAAGATGCATCATAGTTAAGCACCATTATAAAAAAAATCCTGTACCAAAAATAATCCTCAAAAGTTATACTTGTTTTTAAATAATGAATTGTTTGAAAATAAAAAATCAACTTTCTATAATTATTTCTTTTACAAGTTGCCTAAAACCAACAGCTGTGTTACTTCATATACAGATTAATGCAGAATGAGAATTCTGAGAATTCTGCATGGATTTGTATGTAATAAATATTTTGAAAAATTAGGGTAAAATGTAAGAAAATAGAAATTTTTAAAAATCAATTCACAATTATTTTAAATTATAAATATAAGACATAAAAAATAAGACATAAAAATATCCCAACAATACATTAATACTGACTGTTAACAGCTTAGTCCCTAACCTTTCTATAAAGTATAAACTAATATAAACATGTAGCAGATGCAAAAATTAAGACAAAAATTATTAGCATGACTAATATTATTTTGGCCCGTGTTAATAATTAGCTACCATAACATCACTGAAAGTGGATCCTCATTGCAATAGTGCTCCCTTGTACTTCAATATTTCTAACACATTTCTAAAATTATAATATTTCAATGAAAAGAGAATAACTTATTTCTTTGGTGTTACAAAACCCATGAATATGTAATGGTATTAATTAAAAGCATTATATTTTGTAGCTACACATGGAGGATTCAGTTGGCTGAATTGAAGTTAGCCTAAATTCTTCAAAGAAGTACTTAAAATTTAAAATGGAATAATGAATGTCATAGACATAGCAATTATTGAAACAGTTTAATTAAAAGATAATTCTATTTTGTTTGCATGCTTCCTTTCAAAATGGTATTTCTTTCCCTCCCAATGAACCCTAAACCTGCGAGGAGTCCAGAGCATGCATCTCAAAGCATGTTATCATGGTAACAATATCCCAGGAACTTTTCTGATTCACAGAATCTGATCACACTGCAAACCTTTGGGAAATTTAATGTGAAACATTTGAGTGGAACCTAACAAAATTAGGTAGAGTCGAGAATTATATAAGGAAGAATAAGTGTGTTATTGCTTTTTGATAGACTTCTGTGACATGGTTTGTTCTGAAATCTGTAACACCGGAGTTATCCTGAGTATTTTCTGTAAATATACAGATGGCTACAATGAGAAAGAATAGTATGTACAACAAAGTAGGGAAGCTAATAAGAGCACCTTTAGAATGGAATGGCCAAGTAGATGCTCACAACGAGCTGACTCATGGGTAATGATTGCCAGATACAATGTGTTTTTATAAACGATAGCTTGACTTTAATTTTAAAAACTAAGAAATTAACCTAAATTAGATGATGAGTTTTTTTTAACATCAGAATAAAACTAGATTGCAGTGAGAAGCAAGTGAAAATAGTATGCTCAAAAGTCATCGGCAATGTGTGACTAATCTCAAACAGAAGTCTGCTGTGCTTCAGGGCAGTTAAAAATCTCAAGATAGTAAATGAACATCTGTAAGCTTTCTCTTGAGGATACGCCTGCAATGGATAGGAGAAAGACTAATATACATTTAATTTCTGAAGGCATTCTTCTGGTGGTATTCAAGATGGAAATTTCTAAGATACATACCATCCCTTGATAATATCTCATTATAATATGATATTTGTTATTGTTTATCAGTTATAATACAAAATAGAATTTCAAATGGAATCTCTATTCCATTTAAGAATAAATCCATCATTTTGTGTCACGGTCTTTTATTTTAAAGATTATTACCACATAAACCACTCCTTTATGTAGAGAATTAAAGTTTGACTGTCATCTGATATATATACATAAACACTAGAGGCCTGATACATAAAATTCGTGCACAGGAAGGGTCCCTAGGCTGGCTAGCAATCAGGGCCGATCTGTGGGTGACCAACAGAATGAACGGGGGGCCATTGCTGGCACCCGCCTTGGCTGGCCTGGTGCTGCCCACTCACCAGCCTCTCCTCATGGCCGCCACTGCTGCTGGTCACCTCCCCCTGCAGGGCAACTGGCAGCAGGGTGATCGGCCCTTCTTCCCTGCCTCTTTCCGCCCCTCCACCCCAGCTCACATTGCCCTGATTGGCCTGGGGAATGTGGGCTGGGAAAAGCTCCTGCATTGAGCGTCTGTCCCTTGGTGGTCGATGCACATCAAAGCAATAGGTTGTTCTGCCATTTGGTCAATTTGCATATTGGGTTTTTGTTATATAGGATATATATGTATATATAAATATATGAATATTCATATGTATATATAAATTTTGTGCTAAAAAGGAAACAAAGTTAAAAAGCAAATGATGAGCAAGGAGAAAAATTGCAAAACATAATGAAGTATTTGGGCTATAATAATTAATGTTATGAGTCAATCTGTTGAGGCCTACAAGGGACTCAGACATTTGGCCAAACATTATTCTAGGTGTGCCTGTGAGAATATTTCTGGATTAATTTAACACTTGAATCAGTAGAGTGAGTAAAGCAGATTGGCCTACCTAATGTGGGTGGGCCTCATCCAATAAGTTAGAGACTTTATCAGAACAAAATGACTGAGTTAAAAGTAACTCTTGTCTTGGCTAGTATGGTTCAATTGGTTGAGCATCATCCCATGCACCAAAGGATTGTTGGTTCAATTCCTGGTCAGGGCACATGCTCAGGTTGCAGGCTTGATACCCAGTAGGGGGTGTACAGGAGGCAGCCAATCAATGTTTCACTCTCACATCAATATTTTTTTTTCCTCTCTCTCTCTCCCCCTCTTTCTTCCTCTCTGCAATCAAAAAATGTGCACACTATTCAAAATAAACATCCCTCTTTAGGAATTAATCTACAAAAATATTCTCCCAAATATACAAAGATAAATGTGTATTTCGATGCAGCATTATTTTTTACAGAAAATAAATTTCTGTTAATGAGGAATTGGTCAAATAAGTTAATAATTTAAGGTATTTATACAGTTCATTGTCATGCTATCATTAAACAAATAATTACATCAGTAAATACCAAAAAAAAAAAAAGGTATGGTAAATTGAAAAGCTATTCGCTAGAGAAAAACAACAACAACAACAGAACAGCCCCACCAATGTGGCTCAGTGTTTGAGCATCGACCTATGAACCAGGAGGTCATGGTTCAATTCCTAATCAGGGAATATGCCTGGGTTGTGGGCTTGATCCCCAGTAGGGGGCATACAGGAGGCAGCCAGGCAATGATTCTTGTTGCTGGGGTCCAGCCCATTGGGAATGAGCAAGACAGGCCGGACACACCCTGGAGCTCTCCCACTGTCCCTCCCTGGCTGGCCAATCTCCCATGTCCCTGCCCAGCCTCGATCATGCACCAGTGGGATCCCTCAGCCTAGCCTGTGCCCTCTTGCAATCCAGGACCCATCAGGGGATGTCGGAGAGCCAGTTTTAGACTGACCCTACAGGCCAGGCTGAGTGACCCCATGTGTGCACAAATTCGTGCACTGGGCCTCTAGTGGGGATATAAAGTACAGCAAAGGGAATCTGAATATATATATACAGTATATCCCTAACATATAATATGCAAACAGACCAAACAACAGAACAACCAAACAAACAACCAAACAACTGACCAACCAGTCGCTATGATGTGCACTGACCACCAGGAGGCGTGTGTGGAATATAGTGGGCGTTGGCTGTGGTGGGATGGTGGAGCAAGTGAGCAGGTTGCCAGATCAAGGCATGGAACTGGTTGCTGTCATCAGGACGAACCTCTGGTGGTTAGTGAAAATTTTTTGCTCTCTTGTGCCACGGTCCTGCCCAGTGCTCACACCTGCTGTCAGTGCTGGCCCCACTCACACCACTGCTGGCACTGGAGCTGCTGCTTGCATTCACTGCTAGTGCCCAGCACCTGTCCAAATCGCTTGGTGTTGTCAGCAGGTGTAAGCAGCGGCTGCCAGCCCTGATCACCCCTCAGGGCTTCTTTCTCTCTCCCTGTTCCTGAGGAGCAATTGGGGCAGCAGCTGCCCTTCACACCTGCTGCTGGTGCTGGCCCCAATAGCTCCATGCCATCAACAGATGCAAGCAGGGCTGAGGCCAGTGCCATCAGCACATGGAAGCTGCAGCAGCAGAAGCTAGGCTGCCAACAGACAAGAAACTGTGGGCCATGGTGGGAGTGGCCAGGTGGGGTGTGGAGAATGGGCCAAGACCCGTCGCTGTGCCCACTGCAGCCTCATAGTCCACAGTTCCTTTCAAGATGCATGAATTCATGCACTGAGCCCCTAGTATAGACATTAATATTCTAATAACTATGTATGGTGTCAGATGGGTAAAAGATTTATCAGGATAATCACTTAGTAAGTTAGGTAAAGTCTAATCACTGGGGTATACACCTGAAATTTATATAACATATTTCAACTGTAATTGAAAAATGAAAAAGATTTTTAAGTGGGAGGAAAAGACAAACAACTTACCCCACTGTAACAAAGCCATACAAAATTTTTGACAAGCCATCTTACTTCAGAGAAGAACACCTGAAAAACAGAAAATCTTTATGTTTCAATCATCAATGATACTCTGAATCAATATCAGGGAAGTATTTCATATTAAAGGACAACTGTATTATAGATTTATTCCTGTGCACATGCTATCTTACATAGTTAAAATATGCCACATATTCATATATGACATAATCAATTGGTTGCCCCCCTTACTGCTCGACCAGAGTGGGGAATGGAGCCTGCAACTCAGGTATGTGTCCTTGACCAGAATTGAATCTGGAACCCTTCCATTTGTGGGCTAATGTTCTAGCCACTTAACCAAACCAGCCAGGGCCCTTTTTTTTTTTAAATCTCAATTTCGGGATTTAGTTCACCACATCCAAGTTAATCTGAGGTGAAAAGCTCTGAGTTTGGTGTCAGGAGTCTTAGGTGTCAATCCAGGCTCTTTTACAAATCAATTATAGGACTTGGGACTTCAACACTATAAACCTCAGGTTCCTCATCTACAAATCAGATGGATGATCTCTCCAGTTACTCTCTGAGCTTCCCATAATTCTTGGTGATTTTATTTGAAGACAGAAATTACATCTTTACCACAAATAACATTATAAAATATTAAGTGAGATATATGCCTCATGAGTCATATCTGAGAGTTGGAACCATGTGATAAGTAAACAGAAAGACATCTTTGCTTAGTTTACAACTTAATAAGTCTTGGGAAGAAAATAGATGTGTATAAACATTTTGTAGTCTGATAAATTTATTTTACAGACAATTCATTTTTCATAAGAATTTGAGTTATTTATACACTGACATTATAATACTTATTTAGAAATTCTAAAAAAGAGTTCAGTTTGAAATCCTAATTATTTAATCCTATGAAATGTGTGAAAATTCTTCCTAGTTTTTTTTTTAATGCTACCTGTTTTTGACACAAAATTTTCTCATACAATAAACCCAAGGACAAGTTTCATAATCAGAATGTGCCATAGATAAACATATCACTAAGTGTTTCAAATGAACTGACTAGTGACAAATCATTCATTCCAACAATTAATTTGACTCACTTTTAACTCAACTGAATATTATTTGCTGAGTTAAATGACAAAGTCGATCAGTTGTTTTTCCTTACATAAGCCAATCATTCTTTTATTTAATGTTCCATAAAAAAACACAAACTATTCATATGGCTTGAAATCTTGTAGTCAGGTTTTGCTCTTATATAACAAAGGAACAATCACAGGTATGAAAAGGACATAGAATGTGAAAGGTGGTACATTTAATAGCGTCAAAGACAGAAATATTTATATGTACTAGAAATTATACCAGAAAGGAATATAAGAAGGTTTATAAAAACAAAAACAACACAGAAAAAAAGTGATAGAAATTTTTAAACGTGAGGGGGGAAATCAAGCAAAGGGGAAACTAATGGTAAAGTGACCAAAATAAGTCTAATATACAAAATGCCATTAATTGGAATTCACTTCTTAAGCTTTCTCATGGTTAAATTTCTCAACTGAAAATTCAGAGTACTTAAAATGAGAGCCACAGTTTAGGGAAATGTACAATAATCCTAACACTGAAAACAGAAAACAATTTTGCCTAATTTTAACATTGCCTTACAGGTAACATTCTAAAAGTGGAGGACATTCATGGGAATTTCAAAACTCAATTTCTCACTATCTTCATTACCAGTATCACATTCTAAGCTACCATTATCTCTTCCCTGGAAGATCAGACGAGCCTTTTAATTGGTCTCCCTGCTGCTTGCTGCCTTTGCTCCCCAATTCAATATATTCTCCATGCAACAGCCAGAGTGGTCTTGTGAACGCATAGGTCAGATCATGTCTCTTTCTCAAAGCACTGCAGTACTCCCCTTTTTACTCAGAGTAAATGTCTGAGTCTCAAACAGAACTACAAGGTCCTGGATCGCTGTTGCCTCACTGACCTCATAACCACTGCTCTCCTCTTTGCTCAAGTCACCTTCTCTGAGGAGCTTTCCTGACCCACCTACTAAAATTTCAACACCTTTCCCACCCCAGTATGTCATATCTGCTGTCCTGCTTAATTTTTTCTCCGTATTACTTAATAGTAATGTGAATATGATTTTCTGTTTTTCTTGTTTATTTTCTAACCCTCTCCACTAGGATGTAAATTCCACCAGACCAACAGATTTTTTTTTTACTATTTTCTTTTCATCATTATATCCTTCATACATAGAAGCCTGCTCCTATACCAAGTGCTCAATATATCCTAACTGAATGAACGAGTGAATTAGTGAATGGCAAGATGTAACTCTTCCTAGAATTATTCTCCAAAGTAAGCTGCAGCTCTTTCCATTGTTTTTTTTAATATTTTTAATAGTGGAAATCTCAACTTCTGACTTGATGTTCTGGCATCCAGAGAGCAAGGTCACCATTGGATTCATGGGTGTTTCCACTTCTTCAAAGAAAGTTGCTGTACACATCATCACCTTAGAAATACCATAGAGGTGCCTGCCGAGGAGTGAATCCTGAGCTCTAGCCCCAGGCCTCAGCTGGACCAAGTAAGCCCTGACAGTTCTTCATGATATTTTCTTACAGTCCTATATATTTCTGTGGTGTCAGTTATTCTCCTTCATTTCTGATTTTATTTGAGTCCTTTTCCTTTTTTTCCCCTTGAAGGGGAAAAGGTTGTCAATCTTGTTTATCTTTCAAAAAACTAGCTCTTTGTTTTGCTCATCTTTTGTATTTTATTTTAGTCTCTATGTAATTTGTCTGCTCTAATCTTTATTATTTCCTCCTATTACTTTAGGTTTTGTTTGTTGTTCTTTTTCTAGTTCCATTTAGGTATAAGGTTAGATTGTTTATTTGAGATTTTCCTTGTTTCTTCAGGTAGACCTACATTGCTATGAATTTCCCTGAGGATTGCTTTTGCTGTGTTCCATAAATTTGGGATTGTTGTGTGTTCATTTCCATTTCTCTCAAGATAACTTTTGATTTCTTCCTTGATTTCATTGTTGACCCATTTATTGTTTACTAACGTTATTCAGCCACCATGTGTTTCTGTGTTTTCAGGGGTTTTTTGTGCTTGATTTATAGTTTTATACTAATGTCATCAGAGAAGGTATTGGATATGATTTAATTTTATTGAATATATTAAGACATGGTTTTTGTTCTAATATGTTGGTATATCCTACAGAATATTCCATGTGCACTTGAAAAGAATGTATATTCTACTGTTTTGGGGTACAATGCTCTGAAGATAGCAATTAAATTCATTTGGTCTTATGTGTCATAGGAGGCCATTGTTTCCTTATTGATTTTTTGTCTTGAAGATCTAGCCATTGATGAAAATGGTGTGGTAAAATCCCCTACTATGACTGTATTATTGTCAATCTCTACCTTTATATTCACCAAGATTTGCTTTATCTATTTAGGTGCTCTTATGCTTGGTGCATAGAGTTTACAAGGGTTATATCCTCTTGTTGGATTTATCCCTTTTGCATTATGTAATGTCCTTCTTTGTCTCTTGATATAGCCTTTGTTTTGAAGTCTATATTGTCTGATATAGTATTGCTACCCTAGATTTTTATTTATTTCCTTTTGTATAAAATATATTTGCCCAGCCTGGCCAGCATGGCTCAGTGGTTCAGCATTGACCTATGAACCAAGAAGTCACAGTTCAATTCCCAATCAGGGCACATAACCAAGCTGAGGGCTTGATCCCCAGTGTGAAGCATGTAGGAGACAGCCAGCCAATGAATCTCTGATCATAGATGTTTCTATGTTTCTCTCCCTTCCTCTTTGAAATCAATAAAAATATATTTTTTAAAAACATATGTGTGTATGTGTGTGTGTATATATATATTTCATCCATATGTATCTTTCTTTTTTAAAAATATATTTTATTGATTTTTTAAAGATAGGAAGGGAGAGGGATAGAGAGTTAAAAACATCAATGAGAGAGAAACATTGATCAGCTGCCTCCTGCACACCTTCTACTGGGGATGGGCCCACAACCAAGGTACATGCCCTTGACCGGAATCAAACCTGGGACCCTTCAGTCCACAGGCTGATGCTCTATCCACTGAGCCAACTGGTTTCAGCCTGTGTGTATTCATTCTGAGGTGGGTCTCTTGTAGAAAGCATATATACAGCTCATGTTTTCTTACCCATTTAGCTATTCATTCTTTTCACTGGAGCACTTAAATCCATTTACATTTAAAGTAAATACTGATAGATACTAATTTATTGCTATTGTATTCTTTATATCTATGTTCCTCCCCCCCCCTCTCTCTCTCTTTTATTTTTAAAGAAGACCCATGAACATTTTTTGTACTATTGGTTTGGCGGTAACAACTTCAATAGCTTTTCTTATCTGGAAAGCTCTTTATTTCACCTTCAATTTTAAATAGTAGTCTTGCTAGGTAGAGTCATTTTGGTTGTAGGTCCTTGTTATTTATCATTTTGAATATTTCCTGCCAATTTCTCAATCTTTTCTAGTTGAGAAATCTGTTGACAGCCTTTGGAGAGCTCCCTTGTAGGTAACTGTCTTTCACTTGATGCTCTTAAGATTTTCTCTTTATCTCTAACCTTTCCAATTTAATTATGATGTGTCTTGGTGTGGGCCTCTTTAGGTTCATCTTGATTGAAACTCTCTGTTCTTCCTGGGCAGGTGTGTCATTTTACTTCGCCAGACTAGAAAATTTTTCAGCCATTATTTCTTCAAACAGGTTCTGGTACCCTTATGATGCACATTTTTTTGTGCATGATGTTGTCCTTTAGACTTTCCTTATTTTTAAAGAATTCTTTTTTTCTTTTTATCACTCTGCTTGGGTTTTTTTCTGTTATCTTGTCTCTAAATCACTGATTCAATCCTCTGTTTCACCTAACCTGCTGTTATTTTCTTCTAATGTATTTTTCATTTCAGATGTTGTATTCTTGTTTCTGAATGGTTCCTTTTTATGTATTTTATGTTCCTTTTAATGCTTGATGTAGATAAGTAGATGGAGTGTTTATACCTAAGGCCATCCCCCACAATTATAACTCCCTAAATTAAGTTACTAATGGACACCAAGCTATGAGGACTTTGAGACAATACTGTCTACATCCCCCAGAATGTAGTCATTCTATGTTGATGATTAAAGGAATAATGTGTGTTTGACATATTTGAAGAAATCTTTCTGAAACATACAAAGATTCCTCTATAGATTAATCTAAATGATACTTGGATGTAGAGGCTATAATTCAATTCAATTTGCATAACATACCAAATACAGTAAGCACATTTAACATACCACTAACTCTAGTGATTACTATAAACTTTAAACAAAAGGAAAATCAAGATCCATATTCTACTGAATCTATAACAATAAAAATGTAATATGAAAATTGACTGAATGACCAAATAGCAGAATGTCCATCAGAATGACCTTTCAGATGACACACACTGGCACCAGGCCAGCCAAGATGGGTGTGATGTGATTGGTCGGGAGGCCATCATTGTCCCATGAGCCCAGGCCACCAGCCAGCAGGGCAATCCATCAGGGGACTCCACAATTGCCCCAAAGAGGGAGGCCCAGGCCACTGGCCTGGGTGGAGGGGTAGGGCTCTAATGATCACCACAAAGAGGAAGTCCCAAGCCACGCTCTGCAGGGTGATGGACTGGGGGAGTCCACAGAACCAGAAAACTGGAGGGGCGGGTGGCAGTGGATATGGGTGTGGGTGGTTGGCAAGGCAAGGCAGCCAGGGCCATGAGGCAGCCGGAGCTGTGAGGCAACCTGGGTTATAGAGGTCCCTCGAGGCTGGGCTGCAAGGACCCTAGCAGCCAGGGCTGCAAAGGCCTATCCTTGCACAAATTTTGTGCATAGGGCCTATAGTTATGATATAATGGGTTTTCATTAAAAAAAAAAGACTGTTTAATTTCTATAACAGGGAACTCTATATAATTTTTATGTATCAAATTCTACTTAAACATAAAACAGAACAGTCTCAATCAGTGCTTGAATGGGCCATTGGGCAGGAAAGATATTGTTCACAACTTGCTCTAATGATCCCAGAGTCTCTAGGTTTGTAAAAATGTTTATGAGTAAGAAAAGCAATTCTGACAATTCTGCTGCTTTGATGAATAAACTCAATGGGATCCATCTGCCACTAATTTTTGCTTTTACTTTTCCCAATCTCTGTAACCATCTATCATTCATTTAAACAAATGTCAAAAATTTAACAATATAAATACTGTCTGGTAGATTTGTACTAACTTGTCATTTTAAGTATGTTTACTTTTATTTCCTCACTTAGGATAGTAATTGGTTGTGTTATTCCCATCAAATAGCTTTAAAGACTTAAATTATTTTCTAAATTTAAAAAAATCTATTTTTCCATCATCCTGACATATGCATGTCACTTTGAAAACATATTTTCAAATACTTCAATTCCTGATATAATTCTAATTGTGTGATCTTCTCACAAATTAACTCCTTGAAAATGCAGAGATATAGTGGAATCTAATGAACAAAATAAATTAAGAGAATAAAAATGCAGAGAGATCAGCTATGATTCATAAACTTAAAGTCAACAAAGTTGAGTCAGAACAGGCATCTTTCCCTGGCCAGAGTGGCTCAGGTTTTCTTTTGCTTGTTTGTTTTTTTAATATATTTTATTGTTGTTGTTTTTTACAGAGAGGGAGAGGGATAGAGAGCTAGAAACATCAATGAGAGAGAAAGATTGATCAGCTGCCTCCTGCATGCCCCCTACTGGGGATGTGCACACAACCAAGGTACTTGCCCTTGACCGAAATCGAACCTGGGACCCTTCAGTCCACAGGCCAATGCTCTATCCACTGAGCCAAACTGGTTTCAGCGAGTTTTTTTTAACATTGTCCTGTACACCAGGGGTCGCTGGCTCAATTCCTGGTTGGAACACATGCCCAAGTTGTGGGCTCCATTCCTGGCTTAAGACATGCAGGAGGCTCCATCTGTCACTAATGTTTCTCTCTTTCCCTTTTCCTTCCTTTCTCTCTAAAATCAATAAAAACATATTTTTAAAAAATACATATATAAATATATTTATTTTTATTGATTTCAGAGAGGAAGAGAGAGGGAGAGAGAGATAGAGACATCAGTATTGAGAGAGAATCAGTGATCAGCTGTCTCTTGCACATGCCCCTCACTGGGGATTAAGTCTGCAACCTAGGCAAGTGTTCTGACCAGACAGGTATCAAACCATGACTTCCTGGTTGGGCAAAAGACCTTTTTTTTTTTTTCAAAGTAAATATTAAGCATTTTAGCCTTGGCCAGTGTTTCTAAGTGGTTAGAGCATCAGCTACACACTGAAGAGTTTCAAGTTCAAGTCTCAATTAAGATCACAGACCTGGGTTGCAGGTTCAATCCCCAGCACCAGTTAGGTCATTTGCAGGTAGCAATCATGGAAAATGATTAACAAATAAACAAAAGAATAATTATTTTACTATAAAATAATTTATAAATCTGTACATATATCAACTTATTTAAATATTAACTGGATATTTGATAAAACGTAAGTTACTACATAAGGTACTAGAAATAGAAACATTGATGAGATCATAATTCAATCAAAAAAATAACATTAGCCCTAGCCAGTCTGACTCAGAGGCTAGAGCATCGGCCTGCAGACTGAATGGTCCTGAGTTCAATTTCCAGTCAAGGGCACATACCTTGGTTGCAGGATCACTCCAGAACATGTGCAGGAAATAACCAATTGATTTGTCTCTCTATCTCTCCCATTCCCTTCCACTCTCTCTAAAAATCAATGGGGGAGGGGGAGATATTCTCTGGTGAGGATTAATAAAAAATAAAGAATATAATCTTATTTCTTTTGTATGTCATACTACTATAATACCAATATGAATAAAATATTATGGGACTTCAGATTCAAGATGGTCAACAGAGCAACTAAATTGAACTTTTCTTTCTCCCAAAATGCATTTGAGATTATAGTAAAATAAATCATATCAGCCCACAAGAACAGAAAGAATGAGAAGAGACCAGCAACAAAAGAGAGATTTAAACAAATTTTTGGAAGATGAAACAAGGATTAATGAAGTTTTTCTGAATGGTAAAGGTCAGAGGATGATATGAGGCTGAAAGAACAGGACATTTTGGTCTATATAGATAATATCTGACTTCTTCATCTCCTTATAGACAATTCACAGCAGTGAAATCTCCCTCTCTATAACAGGGGAGTGGTTTATAAATAGCTGAAAATAACTGACAAGTTTAAGTAGAACAGGAATTTACTAAAGCATTTGGGATACTTCACAGAACCTCAGCATGGGGCACAAAACCCAACTAAGAAAGCACATAGCCAAAAACCACACCCAAAATCCTATGTAGATTGTTCTATAAAATACAAGCCTGCCACCACACCAAGACACCACATGTTAAGACTGAAATCTCCATGTTTACTACATATGAGTTACTCTGAGATCATCTGCTCTTTCATATCTCACACTTCTCATTTAAAGTCTGGAATGGGGGAAATCCAAGATGACAGCATAGGTAAACACCTACACTGCTGCCTCGCACAATAATTTCAAAACTACAACTAAAAGAGAGAATGGACATCATCCAGAACCACAGGAAAGCTGGCTGAGTGGAAATTCTACAACTAGAAGGAAAGAGAGGGGCTCACAGAGACCCAGGGGAGCTGCAAAAATCAGAGGTACGGAGACACACGCGTGGAGAGAGCGGGTGCCAGAGTACCTGGCTGGCTTTCTCTGGCAGGAGGGAGACAGATACTCTCAACTACATTGAACCCCTTATCCTATGGCACTAAACCCCACATCCAGCCAAATTTCAACAGGGGAAGTTTGGACTGTGAAAAGGGAGAAGTGCGCAGAAATTTAGGGGAGTTGCAAAAGGGCAGAAGTCTGGTGGAGCGCACAGCACTGTGCGCAGAAGACCGACTGCTGATTGTGCCACTGGCTTTCATGAATGGGCGGGAGACAGAGCCTCCCAACTGCACCACTTATAACTCCATTAAACCCCAGTTTTGGGCGAAACCCTGGGGACCCAGACTCATATGGTCCCAGAGCGCAGGGGAGCTGGAAATCTAGCAGTCTAGAGGCACTGTGAGAGAGCGTGCATGCACACAGGGACCACTCCAATGATTATCCAGTCATGTGAGACCCAGGGCTCATGGAGGGTGGGGCCGACTGGAAGGCAAAATGGTCCGTTAAGCTCTGAGACTACACCCATCCCAAGCTCAATGGAGAGGCTTTTACAGTTTTGCAAGTCTTGTATTATAAGGCTAAATCCAACACAGAAGTTCTCCTGGCATAGTGAAAATGCCAAGATAGGGGAAGAGATCACAAACAAAAGAAATGGAGGAAAACAAACGACTGGATATAGAGTTCAAAACCACACTTATAAGGTTTTTCAAGAATATCCTCGAAAAGATGGATAAATTTAGCAAGACCCAAGAGGAGATGAAAAAGGACCAACTAGAGATGGAAAAGGACCAACTAGAGATGGAAAAGGACCAACCAGAAATTAAACATACACTGACTGAAATAAAAAATATTGTACAGAGACCTAACAGCAGATGAGAGGAAGGCAAGAATCAAGTCAAACATTTGATATATAAAGAAGCAGAAAACACTCAGCTGGATAAGCAAGAAGAAAGAAGAATTAAAAAATGTGAAGATAATGTAAGGAGCCTCTGGGACAGCTTCAAGCGTACCAACATCAGAAGCGTGCCAGAAGAAGAGAGAGAGCAAGATACTTAAAACCTATTTAAAGAAATAATGACTGAAAACTTCCCACATCTGGTAAAAGAAATAGACTTACAAGTCCAGGAAGCACACAGAACCCCATATAAAAGGAATCCAAAGAGGACTACACCAAGTCACATCATAATTAAAATACTAAGAGCAAAAGACAAAGAGAGAATATTAAAAGCAGCAAGAGAAAAACAGTTAAGTACCTACAAGGGAACACCCATACGATTGTCAGCTGATTTCTCAGGCCAGATGGGAGTGGCAAGAAATATTCAACGTGATGACTAGCAAGAACCTACAACCAAGAATACTCTATCCAGCAAAGCTATCATTCAGAATTGAAGGGTAGATAAAGAGATTCACAGAGAAGAAAAAGCTAAAGGAGTTCATCAACTCCAAACAAGTATTATATGAAATGCTGAAAGGCACTCTTCAAGAAGAGGAAGAAGAAAAAGGTAAAAGACAAAAAATTATGAACAACAAATACATATCTATCAACAAGTGAATCTAAAAATTAAGTGAATTAAAAATTTGATCAACAGAATAAACTGGTGAATATAATAGAATCAGGAGCATAGAAAGGGAGTGGACTGATAATTTTCAGGGGGAAAGGGGGTGAGAGGTGTGCAGGGAGAGACTGGACAAAAATCATACACCTATGGATGAGGTCAATGGGAGGGAGATAAGGGTAGAGGGAGGCGTGGGAGCCAGGTGGAGGGGAGCTATGGAGGGGAAAAAAGAGAAACAAATGTAATAATCTGAATAATAAAGATTTAATTTAAAAAAATAAAATCTGGCATGAATGCCTATAATTGGTAGAGACTAGTTCACAGTCTATATCCAGGCAATAAGGCAACCTGGGAAAATATGGATTTATAAAGCAGAGAATTCCCCAAACTTAGGCAAAATATTCAAAAGGAAATAGTTGTAGGAATGTGGGACTGGAGGTAACTCAGTACATAATATGATCCTGAAGCTGCAGAAAATAAAACTAAACACAGAATGGAACAAAGCGGGGAAAGGAAGTAATAGCTCAAGCTGGAAGCCATTATTCCACAAAAGAATATGAGTTCAGAGAGCTTCAAAGAATGAAATAGAGTCTAAAAAATAAAGAGATTAAGTAAAAAAACTGAAAATTAAGAATATAATGAAGAAGACTCAGATTTAAGGAAATATAAAGTTAATTGAAAAACACTTTATAGAAATTCCTGATCTAAATATGAACCAAAATAAAACATGGCATAAATTTGTGCAAATGCTGGATTTAAAGAATCCACTTGAAAAATCAGTATTTTAAACTGATATTGAAACTCGGACTCACAACTATTTGACATTGAAATTAGGACTCAAACATTTTTTATTTTGTTCTTATAGGTTTATTTCTAGCCTGCAGAGGCAATGTTTTTAAAGAAAAGAATCAGGGGGAAAAAATGATACAGAGGCAAAGAAGCAGTGAACAGACTGTCATACTACAGCAGGAAGGCAGGGGAGGTTGGTGGGGGGGAGCTGTAAGAGATCAACTGAAGGACTTGTTTGCATGTATATGAGTATAACCAATGGATACAAGACACTGGGCGGGGGGTGGGATGGAGGCAGGTGAGGACATGTACTGGGGGTAGGGAAGGCTGGGGGGAGGTCAATGGGGGAGGGGGGAAAGGAGACATATGTACTACTATTTGTAATACTTTAAACAATAAAAATTAATAATAATAATAAAAAGAAAAATCAATATTTTAAATAGCAAAAAGTGATTTGCAACACACCCCAATTTATTGATTTTTCGATTGTTTTAGTTCAACTGATAGACAAAAATGAAATATTTAATTAATTATAATACTGACATAAAATATTATCAATATTCTCATCATAGTTGTCAACTTTGGGTGGTATAATTATATAAGAAAAGATAGTGGGAAGGAAAGGGTTAAATATCTCAACCTCATGAAGTAGGAGGTCAGGAGAAACTATAGTGAATGGAACAAGAAATAGTGGTAGGAATTACTAATGTACCAATAAAAGAGCTCAGAAAATTAATGTAATTATATGTTTAGGAAGGAGAAAGAAAGAAGGTGAAATTAATAAGCTAAATTCTCTTCTAACCTGGTATCTGTTTAACATTGTTAAATGAAAAGAATAAAGAAAGCAGTCCTTATAAGCATATTATTTTATCCCTAGAAGGTAGCCACAGGTCTAAGAACCAAAACCAGAAATAATTCAAGTTAGTTATTCCCACAACATAGTGAGGGTAGGGGGCGTAGGCGCTATGGTTTTTAATTACAGTGGGTTTTTGTAGGTATATGCATAGATTATTTTCATGCAAAAATTAATATTTAGTCCTTTTAATTAAATAAAGTGTTTTGAAATTTCAGAGGACATAGCTACTATCAAAGTCCAAGGGGCCAACAAAATTTCACAGAAGTGAAATTTTAGTTGAACTCCAAGAAATACAAAGAAAGAGAGGATAGTGTTGCATTTCTTCTATTTTATTAGTAAAACTCACAATATTTTCACTCCTCTGATAGCAGGCTCTCTGCTAAAATCAATGTTATCTTACAATCACCAATGGCCTGTTAGCAGCTGTGATTTAGTTGTCATTGACTGCATGGGGCACTTTGTCTCATTACAGACTGGACAATTTTAACCCATCAATATTTTGGTCAACAAACCATTTACTTAAAGAGCATTTATTGAAGGAATATGAGCCCTGTGTATTGTCTAGAAACCTTATGCTGACATCTTATGGCAATATCAATAAAGAGCCACCATAAAATTTGCAAAGTGGGCCAGTCTAGAAGAAAAATCTCAGAAACAATTGTGAAGCATTCTTTTATGAATTGCCATGTCACAAATATTCTTGATAATCCAGAGTATGATATTGTTAGGGAAAACATTGACATCAACAACACTGAGTTGCAAAGTGATCAAAAAGAAAACCAGATTCTAAATATAAAAAAGAAATCCTTAACCAATTTCTTTGACTTGTACTTTCTTATGAAAGTAATAGGATTTAAACAACAAAAAAATTTTCATTTAAATAATTCTAAAAGAGCTCTCTCAGTAGGTAAAAAAAAAAATTCTAAAAAGTAAGAAAGCATTGTGAAATAGTTAAATAGGCAGAGCTCTTTCTTTCTTAATAGTAAGAAACAATGGTTAATCTTAAAAGTCCACAATGTCTAGATTTAAAGAATCACAACTACCTAGAGAGAGTGTTAATTAATAGAAATCAGAGAGACTTAATTCTAGTTTGGGAAAATTAGAACAGATCCCAAAGATGAGTGAAGATTTAACTGCCCCTTTGAAGAATGGTGAGGATATGAAGCATATTGTTCATATTATTTTAAAAAAAGATTCAAGATCAAACAAAGAATATCAATAAAACACAATAGGAACTGATTTGCAAATTTGGAATCAAAAGACAAGAAGTCACTTGTCCAAATGTCTGCTTTTTATGGAAAGACTATTTTTACATCCTGTTTGTTCTGTACAAAACCCTTTCTCCCCCAAATCAAACCTGCGACTAGTAGTGTTGTTACAAGATATTCCAGTTACTAGAGAAATACCCAGCTATCTCCTAGGTAGGTCTAATGTAATAAGTATGTTAAAATTCTGAGATAACATTTTAATAATATAATAGCCAGCTGCAACTCATGAGAGCTTATGAATGTCAATATACTTTCTATTTACTATATGTGTGTACTTATCTATGTGTTTATAATTTACTTTCTCTTTCATCTCCTAAATGCTGACCAGTTTGGTTCAGAAATTTAGTTGGTGTATACAAAATTCTAATTATATTATTATCTCATGTTTATAGTTTCTTAATTTTCATAGGTTTAGATACCCATATAACAGCTGTTAATTAAAGTAAAATGAGAAAATATAATTTTAAGAAAACTAAGTTCTACTATGCCTTCACAAAACAGATAAAACAGATATTTGGTAACAGCTGCTCTTAAACATAAGTTCACATTTTTAAAGCCGATTATAATACTACTAGAGGCCCAATGCATGAATTTGTGCACTGGGGGTCAGGGGGTGGTGGAAGGTTTGTCCCTCTGCCCAGCCTGCACCATCTCCAATCTGGGACCCCTCAGGAGATGTCCAACTGCCAGTTTAGGCCCAATCCCTATGGGCAGTTGGACATCCTTTCCACAATCTGGGACTGCTGGCTCCCAACCACTCACTTGCCTGCCAGCCCAATAACCCCTTAACCACTCCCCTGCCAGCCTGATTGTCCCCAATTGACCTCCCCTGCTGGCCTGGTAACCCCCAACTGCCCTCCCATTCCAGCCCAGTCACCCCAAACTGTCCTTCCTGAAAGCCTGGTCCCTTCAACTGCGCTCCCCTGCTATCCTGGTTGCCCCCAACTGACCTTCCCTGCTGGCTTGGTCACCCCTAACTCCCCTCCCCTATCATACTGGTCACTTTATACTGCCCTCTTCTGCTGGCCTGGTCACTCACAACTACCCTCCCCTGCAGGCCATCTAGTGGCAGCCATCTTTGACCACATCAGGGTGGCCATTTTGTGTGACAGCATAAGGGTCAATTCGCATATTACCTCTTTATTATATAGGACTAGAGGCCTGATGCACAAAATTTGTGCCACAGCCCTCACAGCAGCCCCAGCTGCCTCCCACACTGGCCCCACCCGCAGGTTATTCTGGAAGGTTATCCCAGAAGGTTGTTCCAGAAGGTCATTCCGCCATCCAATCTTATTAGCATATTATCTTTTTATTATATAAGATTACAAAAGCTCCTGAGAATCCTCACCTGACTCAAGTCTTTAACTATTATCCAGCACAAACATAAATACTTATACAATCCCATAAATTTTATAAAATTACTAGAAGCCTGGTGCATGAAATTTGTGCACTGGGTGGGGTGTCCCTCAGCCCAGCCTGCACCCTCTCCGGTCCCTGTGAGATCCCTCTCACAATCTGAGGGACTGATGGCTCCTAACTACTCACCTGCCTGCCAGCCTGGTTGCCCCCTAACCGCTCCCCAGTCAGCATAATTGACACCTAACTGTTCCCCTGCCGACCCAATCATCCCCAACTGCCCTCCCCTGCTGGCTCAATCATCCACAACTTCCCTACCCTGCAAACCATCTTATGACAATGTGAGGGTGGCCATCTTGTGACAACGTGGGGGTAGCCATCTTGTGGTGGCCATCTTGTGATGCAAGGGTATGAAAGTCAATTTGCATATTACCTCTTTATTATATAGGATCAGCCTAGCAGTACAGCCTCCTTCTCTCAAAAAATTTCTGGCTCTTTCTCCCCTTTTTCACCCCCTCCCTCCCTTTCTCCTCCTTCCTCTTCTTCTCCTCCTCCTCCTTGTTCCTCCTTCCTTTCTACTCCCCTTCTCATTCCCTTTCTCTCTCCTTCTCTCCTTACTCTTCTTCACCTTCTTCTTCCTCTCTCTCTCTCTCTCTCTCTTTTTCTCTCTCTCTCTCTCTCTCTCTCTCTCTCTCTCCCTACTTTCCCTCACTTCCTTTTTCTCTTTTTCACTCATTATTATACACATATATTTGTAAATCTATATTATTTCTAGATTTTCCCCAGTAATTGGCAAAAACTTTAAAATTAAACTAATACCACAATGCCCCTAAGAGTCTGCAGCAGGTCATGTTCATTTGCTAGTCCATAGTACTCTAGTTTGATTTAATACATCCACAGTATAGCAAAAAAAATTTTTCAAATAGTTCTCAAATGCATGACTCTCTCCTTGAGTTTATCCACAGCCCACCAAGCAATGGCTCCCCACAAATCTGACCTCTCTGCAGCAGTCTCCATGCTATGCTGAGCAGAGCCACAAGTGTAACCCAGCTGAATACCATGTCAATGACCAAGCAAATGCTCTCCCACTCTTATTGAAAGTGAACTGTTTTTACTTTGGGGGAGACTTTATTTGGTACCATAAAATTGTATAATGGGAAGAATCTAACCTACTAATTTTATGAAAAAATAATTGACTGGCTGACTTTCATTCATTCAGCAAGAATCAATATCTTCCCAAATTTCCCATAGCCTACTTTAAACATATTAAATGTTCCCAGTTCTAAAAAATATTTTAAACTTCCAACTTCACTGTACTTAAACTTGACAATTTTTACTACATATCTAGCATTTGTGTCTCTGATATTTCTTATACTTACTAAAATTTGCTGGAAAATATTAAAATGACATTCATCACATCTTTAAGTGTAACATGTTAGATTCAAGAGTTACAGAGTATTATACATTTGGTTTTCATGTTGAAGCCATTAGGAAGTATGAGGATAACCCTAACACAGAACTATATTAAAAGGTTTTGTTAAATATGTAAATATATATTTTAAAATAATATCTCCCCAATAAAACCCTTCAGAAGCAGAAACATAGTAACTCAAGAGAGTCACTCCAGTTGATGAGAGCTTCAATTCAGCAGGAATATATAACTTTAAATGTATATATAAATTATAATATAACCTAAAAATAACATATTACAATGTAGCTTCAAAATATATAATATAAAAATTCATTTAGTATTATAGGAAAAAGGTCAGAAATCCACAAAGATAGTGGGATATTTTAATACACTCTCCTAAAAAATGAATAGAATAAGCAAAATAATAGATACACAATATATGAGGATATATGAGATGGGAATAACATTAAGAAAGACATTGGGACAACATTAACATATTTGATACACATTGAACTCTGCTCCCCCAAAATGCAGACAACACATTATTTTCAAGGACTAATGTTGCATTTACAAAAACTGACTGTACACAAAGATAGAAAGCATGGTACAAACAGAACCAAAGGACTAAAATCAGACAAATCACATTATCTGACCACAGAGTTTTAAGGCAGAAATAAATAGCAAAAAATATAACTGTACAAATGCCACATGTTAGGACATTTTAAAAAATATTTTGAGCAAAAACAAAATAGATGAAATTAAAATCAAAATATATCTTAAACTGATAATAGTTGTTTTAAAAAAAATCACCTCAAAATTATTTCATGCAGATTAAGGATTCCTTAAACGGAAATTTCAAATAATAAAAACATATTCCAAAAAACAAGAAAGGCCAAAAACTAATGAGCTATCATTCATTTTGAGATGTTAGAATAGAAGAAAAGTTGAAGAAAATAAAATGAAGAAAATAAAGTTAAAAGTTAAAATTAATAAAATATAAAACAAAATTCAAGATGGCAGCAAAATAGGTAGAAACTACACTCATCTCTTCCCGGAACCAACCTGGAAGTACAACTAAAATATAGAGCAATCAACCAGGGTAGCCAACTGAAGATCAGCTGAAAAGAAACCTTATAAATAAGGATTTACAAAAGAGACCAATCACATTGAGACAAGTACGAAGTATAGAGACACAAAAAGGACTGGCCCTGCTTTCACAGGCAGCAGTTGAGATTCTGGAGGCACCACCTGAGAAGTGTGGGATCTCATGCCCAAACTGGGCTTCATAGCCCAAGAGCATCAGAGTCAAGAAAAGAAACCCACCTGACATCTGGTTGTGAAAAGCAGCAGGGTTTCTCTCCGCCAGAGAGAGACAAGAGTCTGCTAGAAAAATAGGAACCCCCTTAAAGGGTCAACATATAAAATCTCTTTTGCAGCCATTCACCCTGCACTCTGACAAGTGCAGAGATGGGAAAAGATATTTCATGCACATGGAAATAGCAATACTTATATCTTACAAAATGGACTTTAAAACAACAGCTATGGTAAAAGACAATGAAGGACACTATATAATGATAAAGGGAGAAATCCAACAAGAGGCTATGACCCTTGTAAACATTTATGCACCTAACATAGGAGTACCTAAATATATAAAGCAAATCTTGATAGACATAAAATGAGAGATGACTGTAATACATTCACATTAAAGAACTTTAACACCCTATTGACACCAGTGGATGAATCTTCCAGACAGAAAGTCAACAATAAAACTGCGGCCTTAAATGATACACTAGAGCAAATGGATTTAATTAATAGCATTTCACCCCAAAGTAGCAAAATATACATTATTTTCAAGTGCACATGGAACATTTTCTAGACCACGTGTTAGGAAACAAAATAAGTCTCAATAAATATAAAAAGATTAAAATCTTACCAAGCACATTCTCTGATCATAATGGTATAAAATTAAAAATCAATCACAAGAGAAACACTGAAAAACACAAAAACACATGGAGATTAAATGACATGTTATAAAATAATACATGGATTAACAATGAGATAAAGGAAGAAATCAAAAGATAATTTGACCAATATCATACTCAATGGGCAAAAACGAAAACTATTTCTCTTAAGTAACAGGAACAAGGCAAGGATGCCCACATTCACCACTCCTATTCGACATAATACTGGTAGTACTAGCCATAGTGATCAGACAAAAAGAAGAAATAAAAAAAGGCATCCAAATTGGAAAAGAAATAAAGTTGTCATTATTTGCAGATGACTTGATATTGTACATAGGATATCCTAAAGACTCCATCCAAAAACTTCTAAAACTAATAAATGAATTTGGCAATGTAGCAGGATACAAAATTAACCCAGAAATCTATGGCTTTATTATACACCAATAATGAACTCACAGAAAGAGAAACAAACAAACAAACAAACAAACAAAACAATCCCATTTACCACTGCAACAAAATAATCAAGATACTTAGAAATAAATTGAACCAAGGAGATAAAGGATCTGTACTCAGAAAATTACAGGATGCTGAAAAAGAGAGGAAGTCATAAAAAAATGGAATAATATACTGTGTTCATAGATTGGAAGAATCAATATCATTAAAATGTCCATACTACCCAAAGCAATCTATAGATTCAATGCAATCTCCATTAAAATACCAACAGCATACTACAAAGACCTAGAACAAACTCCCCAAAAATTCACCTGGGATAAAAAAAAAACAAAACCCTGAATAGCTGCAGCAATCTTTTTCTCAAAGTTCTTCTTTCTCACAATACCAGGTATTAAGCTATACTACAAAGCCACTGTTCTCAAAACTGCCTGGTACTGGCTCGAGAACAGACATATAGACCAAAGAAACAGAATAGGGAACCCAGAGATCAACCCAAGCCATTATGCTCAAATTAATATTTGACAAAGGAGGCAAGAGCCTACAGTGGAGTCAAGACAGTCTCTTCAATAAATGGTGTTGGGAAAATTGGGCAGATACATGCAAAAAAAATGAAATTAGATCACCAACTCACACCATACACAAAAATAAACTCAAAATGAATAAAAGACTTAAACATAAGATGGGAAACCATAAAAATACTAGAAGACGCCATAGGCAGCAAAATATCAGACATGTGTTGTAGCAATATCTTTACTGATACAGCTCCTAAGGCTATGGAAACTAAGGAAAAAATAAACAAATGGGACTACATCAGAATAAAAAGCTTCTGTGGAGTGAAAGAAACCATCAACAAAGCAATAGGAAAGCCCACTGCATGGGAGAACATATTTGCCAATATTATCTCTGTAGGGAACTCATACAACTTAACAAAAAACAATTCAGTCATAAAATGGGCAAAAGCCTCGGGTCTGTCTTCCTCCTCCTCTCACTTCCTTCCTCCTCTTGGCCACTGGCAGCGGGGCTTTGTGATGCCCGCGCCTATTCCCCACCCTTAAAGAGCAAGTGGCTATGGGGCCCAGAATGGCCTCCTGGGATGCGTTTAGCTCCAAAATGATGGTTCTGTGGCTCAACACCCTGGTTCCCAATGCATGCAGAGGAAGGAACCTCTGGTCCTGGAGCCAATGGCGCCCTCCCACTGTGTATATCCTTAGCCTTCTTCAAAGGAGACCTGGTTCTCTGCAGGTCTCTCCCTGACGTCTCTTCTGCAGGTTCGTCCCTCACCCCAGTGTGTACTTAGAGGGCACTGTGTCAAACAATTGTGAGGTTGAGTGGGGACAGTTTCTATTCAGAAGTGGGGAAGGCAGATGGGCCAGCTTCTACTTCCCTAAACTACAAAGAGGAAGAAGCTGTGGGCAATAGAGGACTAATGAAATTGAACCTGGATTCCTAGCTCTTTTCAGGGGAATAATGAAATGGACTGAACTCTCTGTGTGATTTGGAGCAAGTGCTCTGGGTGTTCCTCAGTTTACCCATTTGTAACATGAAGTACTGTGGGTAAACTTTGACACCCAGATCCTTTCAGCTTGAAGGTCCAACCTGGAACTGAGAGACTTTTTAAATAATCATGACTGAAGTGAGATCTAGAGAGTCTTCAATCCCCGTGATTTTTTAAAATCTTCATTGTTGCAAGTAATTCCCCATGGTTTAGATAGACTACTCTTTTCTCTTAAGAAGGCATGTACTATGAAAAGCCAGGATACTGAGAAAGTGCCAAACATTTAGAATTTGGGGATCAGAAAGGTCCGTGGTTCCAAGACTGGCTCTACCATTTATATTATATTACCTCTTTCTTTTTCATCAGCTTCTGTAAAAGAGGCTTAATTATACCTAACATAAGAATTGTAAAGATTAAATGAGATCATTTATATACAAAGTTTAGGGCAATGACTGGTGCATGGTAAATGATCCATAAACAGGAACTTTAAAGAAAGAAAAAATAATGTAAAGGCATAGCTGTATTCTGGATACAACCCCCTCCATTATTTAATAGATTTCTTTTTACAGCAGTTTTAGATTATAGAAAAGTTGAGGAGATAATATTGAGAGTTCCCATATTTTTCCATGGGCACCCAATTTCCCCTATAATTATAGCTTATATTAGTATAATACATGTATTACAATTAATCACTATTGATGTTATTATTCACTGAAGTATTTTCTTAGTTTTTATCTAATGTCCTTTTTCTGTTTCAAGATTTCATCCTGGAAACAACACTATATTTAGTTTTCATGTTTTGTTAGATTCCTCTTGACTGTGACAGTTTCTAAGACTTTACTTGTTTTTTATGACTTTGACAGTTTTGATGCATATTAGTCAAGTATGTCATAGAATGTCTTTCAGTTAGGATATGAAATGTTTTCCTCATGATTAAACTGGGCTTATGTGGCTTTGGCATAGGGGGGGAAGGGAGATCATAGAGGTAAAATATTTTCCTCACCTCATATCGAGGGCACATAATATCAACATGATTTATCAGTGTTGATATTGTACTCTTAATTTAATTTTAAATATATATTATTGATTTTTTTTACAGGGAGGAAGGGAGAGGGATGGAGAGTGAGAAACATCAATGAGAGGGAAGCATTGATTGGCTGCCTCCTGCATACTCTCTTCTGGGGATGTGCCTGCAATCAGGTTACATGCCTGGAATTGAACCTGGGACCCTTTAGTCCACATGCCGACGCTATATCTACTGAGCCAAACTGGTTAGGGTGATACTGTACTTTGTAGAAGAAAGTCACTGTGCACAATCCACAGTAAAGGAGCCTCTTTATTTTTTTATTTTTGCTCAGAGATGAGGTCTCAGTATTTCAAAGAATCATTCCATAGCTCCTAACTCTACTCTGTAAGCCTGGAGGCCAAACTCCACTGGAATTGGAGCTCACTTCAGAGGAGGGGAAGTGTTGGAGTCAATGCAGCCACTCCTCCCAAACCCATGGTGCATGACTGGTTCTGGCTTCCTCCCCTCCACTACTCAATTCAGGGACAAGAAGATTGCTGACCTGGAAACGTGGGAGATGATGTTGACACCTTTAATAACAAGACTATGAACAGACACATAGGTAGAAAGTTCATCTTCAAAGCATTGCACCCACATCATAGCCCCACCCTGACCCAGAAAATGGTAGATCCTTAGTAATTCGCCAGAAAATGTACCTGACATCCAGACCAGAAGCTACTCAGATTAATTCACAAAACTCGTGCTAAATATCGCAGTAGCCATGGCTGTAAGCTAGATGACTAATAAACATACACCTGTCTGAGAGGCCTACAGCCCAGTGTGTTAATGAGTTGTGTATTTCAGGTTCTCCATTCTCAGGTCAAGAACTAAAATTCCACAGAACTTGCCTCATGTCTTTAATCCTAGCTGGTAAGACATTGTTTATTAGTAGGTTGAAACTGTGTTATTCATCCCTGGATCCTCAGTAACCAGCACACTATCTAACACAAAGCAGACCCTAGGTAATTGTTCTCATGGGCTCAGAACCAAGAGTAGGAAGACAATCATTAATTGACTACAACCAGAGCCTAGTGGTTTGGCTCAGTAGATAGAGTGTCGGCCTGTAGACTGAAGGGTCCCAGGTTTAATTCCGGTCGAGGGCATGTACCTTGATCAGCAGAGGGCAGCTGATTAATGTTTCTCTCTCACTTTTTCTGTAAAAAATCAATAAAATAATTTTTTAATAAGTTGACTACAACAACAGATCACAAATTGAACCCCAGTCTCAACTTCCATGTCTAAAATTATCTCTCAGACACATAGTAGGTGCTCAAGGTTATATAAATTCTATAAGGACGACAGGTCTTGCTCATAACCATATACGTACAATCTCTTACAATGGCAAATAATGGGTGTTCAAAAAGATTTGTCAAAAGAATGAATGGCTGTCCCAGCTGGTGTGGTTCTGTGGTTAAGCCTTGACCTATGAATCAGGAGGTCACTGTTTCATTCTCTGTCAGGGCACATGCCCTGGGGTTCAGGCTCGACCCCCAGTAGGGCCTGTGCAAGTGGCAGCCAATCAATGATTCTCTCTCATCCTTGATGTTTCCATCCCTTTCTCTTCTTCTCTGAAATAATGCACATATATATTTAAAAATATATATACTAGGTATACCAGTTAATAATGCGGATTTTTTTCATTAGATGGGGTTACACATATGTTAATGTATATGTGATTTGATATGTATGCTATTTTGTTGTATTGACAACAAGCTTCACAACTTCATATGTCACCCAGGGAGGGAGCCTCCGCCAAGGACTCAGCAACCTTCCCCTTGAGCCCCGCTTGCTTCCCCCAGCTCCATCCCCGCTGCCCGCCTTCTCCCTCAGGCCATTTCCACTGAGGAAAAGGAATCTTATTGTATTCAGAACCTCTGCTTTTTCGACCCCTTTGCTGATGCAAGTATGGGTGATGATCTGCTTCCTGCTGGCACTGAGGATTATATCCATATAAGAATTCAACAGAGAAATAGCAGGAAGACCCTTCCTACCATCCAAGGGATTGCTGATGATTATGATAAAAAAGTAACTAGTGAAGGCCTTTAAGAAGAAATTGACCTGCAATGATAGTGTAATTGAGCATCTAGAATATGGAGAAGTAATTCAGCTGCAAGGTAACCAGCGCAAGAACATATGCCAGTTCCTCGTCAAGACTGGACTAGCTAAGGATGACCAGCTGAAGGTTCATGGGTTTTAAGTGCTTTTGACTCACAGAAGCTTAAGTGAGGATTTCTTTGCAATGAGTAGAATTTCCCTTCTGTTCCTTGTCACAAGTTTAAAAACCTCACAGCTTGTATAACGTAACCATTTGGGGTCTACTTTTAACTTGGACTATTCCTTCATGCAATAAACTAAAAAGAGGGAAAAAAATGGGCAAAGGACCTAAATGGACACTTTTCAAAAGAAGATATACAGAAGGCCATGAAACATGAAAAAATGCTCAAAATCACTAATCATCCAAGAGATGCCAATTAAAATGACAATGAGATATCACCTCATACCTGTCAGAATGGCTACCATCAACAAATCAACAAATGACAAGTGTTAGTGAGGATGCAGAGAAAAAGGAACCCTCATGCACTGCTGGTGGGAACGCAGACTGGTGCAGCCACTATGGAAAACTGTATGGAGTTTCCTCAAAAAATTAAATATGGAACTGCCATTTGACCTAGTGATCCCACTTCTAGGAATCTATACTAATGAAAGGGTAATATGCTAATTAGACCAGGAGACCTTCCAGATGTCCTTCTGGACAAAGCCATGGTGGTGGGGCCAAGGCAGTGGCGGTTAGAGGTAATCAGGCCAGCAGAGGAGGGTAATTGGGGACTAGCAGGCCAGCAGAGGGTCCAATTGGGGGCGAGCAAGCCAACAGGGATAGGGCAAATGGGAGCAAGAAGGCCGCTGGGGGAGGCCGTTGGGGGCAAGCAGTCCAACAGGCAGAGTGGTTATGTGCAATCAAGCAGGCAGGCAGGTGAGCGATTAGGAGCTAGTGGTCCCGGATTGCAAGAAGGATGTCCAACTGCCAGTTTAAACTGGCTATCAGACATCCCCCAAAGGGTCCCAGATCAGAGAGGGTGCAGGCCAGGCTGAGGGACACCCCCCTCTCATGCACAAATTTTGTGTACCAGGCCACTAATATATCATAAGAAACCCGAAGCACCAATCAGAAAGAATGTATGCACCCCTATGTTCATAGCAGTACAATTCACAATAGCTAAGGTCTGATAAAAACAGCCCAAATGCCCATCAGTAAAAAAGCTGTGGTACATTTACACAATGGCAACTATAAAAAAGATAGAACTCTTATCATTTGCAACAGCATGGATGGCCCTTAAGAGCATTATGCTAAAGGATATAAGAGAGTCAGAGACAGATAAAAAGCACATAATCTCACTCAGATGTGGAATCTGATGAATAAAATAAACTGATGAACAAAATAGATCCAGACACATAAGAGCATGGAACAGTATGGAATCTCAGAGGAAAGGTGGTGGAGGGTGAGTGGGTGGGAGGATAGCAACCAAATAACTTGCATGCATATATGCACAACCTATGGACACAGGCAATAGGGTGGTGAAGGCCTGGGGCAGGGGGGCAGGGCAGGCTAGAAGGGAGCAATGGGGGAAAAAGATGATATATGTAATATTTTCAACAATAAAAATTCTTTTTTAAAAAAGAGTAAAAGAGGACAGTTTGTGCTCAGCTCAATCTCATTGCTGTAGATCTAAATATTTTCAAAGAAACCAGGAATATATAATTGAGTATATAATCTCAAAAAGTTTTAATGTTGGCTCAAATTACTTTTAAATATTAAGGAGCCCAAAATAAAATCATTTTATAAACAATGAGCAATACAAATATACATAAATATCACATAATCTCACTCATATGTGGAATCTAACAAAATAAACTGATGAACACAACAGATCCAGAGATATTAAAACATACAACAGACTGACGTATGTATTTCAGAGGGAAACGGCAGGGAGGAGGGACAGGAAGAAATTAACCAAAGAACTTATATGCATACTGAAGGCCTGGTGCACAAAAACCATGCAGGGGGTTCAGCCCCCACTGCCACTGTGGCTGCTTTGTGTTGGCCCCCACACCCTGGCTTCATCTGGAAGCTCCTGCTGAAGGATGTCTGGTCTAATTAGCATATTATGCTTTTATTATTATAGATTATTATTATGATACTAGAGGCCCAACACACAATTGAAATTGAGCAAGGAAGCACCTGCCTCCCGCTGTGCGAGAAGCACCCTGTGCCTGACTTGTGCACCACTGGCCACTGCAGGAGTCAAAACAGACCAACGTCACAGGGGGTCAAGACCCATGTCTGACTTGTGTAGCGCCAGCCGCCACAGGAGTCAAGCTGGACCAGTGCCACCAGGGGTTGGGACCAGTGCCTGACTAGCAGTGTCCCCCAGCCCTCCTATCTGCGTCTATTCTGGGACTGCCCAAGCCACAGCACCTGCTCGGGCAGACCCCCTACCTCTGTCTCTGTCTCCACTTTGGGCCTCACTTGCATACGCAATCTCCTCCTGACTGGTTGTGACCCATTATGGAGTGCCGAACTAATTTACATATTACCTCTTCACTCACACACACACACACACACACACACACACACACACACACACTCTCTCTCTCTCTCTCTCTAGAGGCTCAATGCATGAAATTTGTGCATTGGGGGGGGGGGTGTATGTCCCTTAGCTCTGCCTGCACCTTCTCCAAACTGGGATATCCCTATTACAATCCAGGACTACTGGCTCTCAACTGCTCACCTGCCTGCCTTTCTGATTGCTCCTAACTGCTTCTGCCTGCCTGATCACCTCCTAACCACTCCTCTGCAAGCCTGATATATCTCTAACTGCTCCTCTGCTGGTCCAATTTCCCCTAACTACCCTCCCCTGATGGCCTGGTCATCCCTAAATGCCCTCCCCTGCCAGCCTGGTCACCCCAAGCTGTCTCCCCTGCAGGCCTGGTTACCCCCAATTGCCCTTCCCTACAGGCCTGGTCATCACTAATTGTCCTTCCCTGCAGGCCTGATAGCCCTAACTGCCCTCCCTTGCAGGACTGGTACTTCCCAACTGCCCTGCCCTGCTGGCCTGACTGCCCATAACTTCCCTCCCCTGCTGGTCATCTTGTGGTGGTCATCTCGTGTCTACATAGGAGCAACCATCTTTGACCACATGCTAGCGGCCATCTTGTGTGTTGGAGTGACAGTCAATTTGCATATTACTATTTTATTGGATAGGATAGATGCATAGCCCATGGATAAACAATAGTTTACTAGAGGAGGGGGAAGGAATGGGATGGAAGGGGTCAATGGAGGAAGAAAGGGGACATCTGTAACACCTTCAACAATAAAGATTAAATAAATAAATAATAAATAAATGAATGAATGAATAAATAAATAAATAAATAAATAAATAAATAAATAAATAAATAAGAGACAAAATGTTCCAAAGAGATGAATTGGAGAAAGGGAATTCAGACAATTCTTTTTAAAAGTTTTTGCTTTGAAGGGGAACAAAGAGCCCTGGCTGGTGTGGCTTAGTTAGTTAGAGTGTCATCCATAACTAAAAGATTTTGGGTTTAATTCTCAGCCACAGCACATACCCAGGCTTTGAGTTTGATCCACAGTTGGGGTACCTATAGGAGGCAGCTGACTGATGTTTCTCTCTCACATTAATGTTTTTCTCTCTCTCTATTTCTTCTGCTCTCTCTAGAATCAATGGAAAAACAATATAGGGGTGAAGATTTTAAAAAATAAAATAAAGGGAAACAAAGAAATGGTTTAATCTTACAAATATAATATTTAGCAAAAGAATCTATAAAAGAATGCCTCTAGAAAAAGGAGACATATATAATACTTTAAACAATTTGGCTCAGTGGATAGAGCTTTGGCCTGTGGACTGAGAGGTCCCGGGTTCGATTCCAGTCAAGGGCATGTATCCAGGTTGCAGGCACATCCCCAGTGGGGAGTGTGTAGGAGGCGGCTGATCGATGTTTCTCTCTCATTGATGTTTCTAGCTCTCTATCTCTCTCCCTTCCTCTCTGTAAAAAATCAATAAAAAATATATATATATATATTTTAAAAAATAATAATAAATAAATAAAATAAAATAAAAAGAAAGAAAACCTCCTAACTATATATAAAAGGCTAAGATGACTCGCACATACATGATACATATAAAGCTCTCACTAGCACCAATTACATACATGTATTTCAGTCTGTCATTGTTGATTGTGAGTTTGGTTGACACTTCTATTATAGAGAAAGGGTGAATAGTGATATTAAAATATTTCTTCTAATTAATTTTCTTTCAATGTGCATGAATCCATGCACTGGGTCACTAGTTTACACTAATAAAAGAGAAACATGTAAATTTACAGTACCTCTGCTACACCCACAAACCACACCCACCAGCCAATCAGGAGCAATTATGCAAATTAACCCAACCAGATGGCTGTAGCCACAGAGCGAGCAGGAGGCTTAGGTTTCCCCAGCAATGGAGGAAGCCAAGCTTCTCACACATCCTGGCCAGCCCTCGCCTCCATTCAAGGCTACAAAGTTTCAATTATAGAAGATAAATAAATCCCAGATACCAGAGCCTCCACTTGAGTCACTGTCGGGCATGGCTAGCCTGCAAATCACTGCAGGCCCCTTGCCCAGGCCACACCATACCCCAAGGGAACCCCTACCCTGATCTGGGCCACCCTTCAGGGCAAACCAGCTGTGTACCAGGCCTCTATCCTTCTAATAAAAAAGTAATATGTAAATTGACCATCACTCCAACACACAAGATGGCTGCCCCCATGTGGACACAAGATGGCCAGCAGGGGTGGGCAGTTGGGAGGAACCAGATCTGCAAGGGAGGGCAGTTGTGGGCAATCAGGCAAGCAGGGGAGGACAGTTGGGAGAGACCAGGCCTGCAAGGGAGGGCAGTTGGGGGTGATGAAGCCTGCAAGGGAGAACACTTTGGGGTGACCTGGCCCGCAGAGGAGGGAAGTTGGGAGGGAACAGGCCTGCATAGAAAGGCAGTTGGAGGGGACCAAGCCTGCAGGGAAGGGCAGTTAGGGGTGACCAGGCCTGCAGGGGAAGGCAGTTAGGGGCAATCAGACTGGCAGGGGAGCAGTTAGGCATTAATCAGGCTGGCAGGGAAGTGGTTAGCGGGTGATCAAGCTGGCAGGCAGAAGCAGTTAGGGGCAATCAGGAAGGCAAGCAGGTGAGCATTTGGGAGCCAGCTGTCCTGGATTGTAAGAGGAATGTCCGACTGCTCATTTAGGCCTGATTCTACCTGGACTGGGCCTAAATGGGTAATCAGACATCCATGAGGCGTCCCAGATTAGAGAGGGTGCAGGCTGGGCTGAGGGACACACACCCTCATGCATGAATTTTGTGTACCGGGCCTCTAATATTTATATAAAATTCCAAAAAAGTCTTGTGATCAGGAAGGAACCAGAAAAAAGTTTCAGAGTAATAGTAATGTGTGTTTTTTCTTACATGGTGAATAGTGGAGTATTTGCATATTATCACAAAGTTTTAAAAAATATTTGAGAAGTCCAGATTTAAATTGAAACTCAAAAACGTTATATACATAGGTTTGGCCAATGGGTGAACATTTGTACCATTCTAGTTTAATTAAAAGCAGAATTTGAAAACCACATAAAATCTTAAGAATTAAATCAGACTATAATCATTTTTTTCATTTTTAACTCCATAGAACTCTCTGTGTGTTTGGTTCTGAGTAAAAAAATGCAGTACAATAACTGCCAAGACATTCATTTTTTAATGGATATTTTAGTTTTATTTCCAAGACCTCCTGAGAGGTCATTTGGTTATATAATAGTGATCTAAGTGTGAAGACATGACTGGTTTTTTTCTTGGTAAATTCGTGAGAGTGAAATCCCCACATTACAAAAGGGGAATAGAGCTTCTGCCAATCACAATGATGCTTCTAAGCCATGAATGAGTTGGCTGTGGACTAGGAGCAGTCAGATCTACCCATTGTTCACAACTGTTTTGCAAAAAGCAAAGAGAGCCCTAGCTGGTTTTGTTCAGTGGCTAGATCGTGGGCCTGTGGACTGAAGGGTCCCGGGTTCCATTCCAGTCAAGGGCAGATGCCCCGGTTGTGGGCTCAATCCCCAGTAGGGGGTATGCAGAGGGAAGCCAATCAATGATTCTCTCTCATCATTGATGTTACTATCTCTCTCTCCCTCTCCCTCTCTGAAATCAATAAAAACCTATTTAAAAAATCAAAGAGAAGCCAGGGTATATCCATTCTACTACTGGGTGTTTATTCAACAGTTTGTTGAATTATTTGAACATCTGTTTCAAAGGAGATGATCATCTACTTCACCAGAGATATGAGAGAAGGCGAATGCCTGAATGATTGATTTATGACACTTCCAGCCCAAAAGTAAAAAGGCCCTGAAACTAAGTTCAAATGTGTCCATAAAAGAATACTTCAATAAGCATAACCAATGAACACAAGACATGGGTGGTGGGGTGAGGGCAAGCGCTGGGGAGTAAGGGAGGCCGGGGGAAGATCAATGGGGAAAAGAAGGAGACATATGGACTACTATTTGTAATACTTTAAAGAATTTTAAAAGAAGAATACTTCAAATCCACTCCATTCTCCCTCACTACATACAACACACATGCTGGTAGAAAGACATTATTTTATATCAAAGCCACCAAAAACGCCAGACCAGTTCTAAACCTATCCTAATAGCTAATGAGTAAGTCTTAAATAATTCTGAATTACAACTAACAACAAAAGTCATTCTATCATTCTTTGTCTGCTTAAGCCAATAGTTGTCTGTTGTTGTTTTAATAAAAAAGAAATGAAAGGTTCAATGACACTTTATAGTACACACTGCTTGTATAACTTGTGTGTGTGTGTGTGTGTGTGTGTGTGTGTGTGTGCGTGTATCAATTCCTAATTCCTGGCTTATCAGTTTAGTTAACCTCTGCTATTTTCTGGGATTCATTCCCAGGGGATCAAAATGCATTACTAAAATTGGCATCTCTGCTCCTAAGCTTAATTCAGAAAGGCTCTGAAGTAGTCTGAAACCATTTTTTTAATATTCTGCACACAACTTTATGCTAAAAAGTAACAAACACTGTTCAAGATCAGTAATTGATAGGAAATGTGAAATTTTTGGTTTTCCTTCAAAACAATTTTTATTTATTCCAAATGTACAATACTGAAAGAGAGTAAGTACTTTGCTGATGTCTCGTGTTTTTGTTGCAATGTTACAAATACTCTACTTACTTAAAGTTGAACAAGATTCTTTTAGGTATTATGAGAGATGATCTAAGTATTTATATAAAAACTAAATATTTCTGTACACTTTTATAAGTGTTTTTTCTTTTTAACTTTTGTTTGAAAAAACCTACAGGTATAAATCATAAATGCCTATAAACAAAAATGCCAAGAACCAATGTCATGAAATTATGAATTTAACATGCTAAAGAGTTAGAGCATTATACATTTTTTTTAGTTGAGATACATCTTAGATTTTATTAAAATGCCCTCAGAATCTCAATCCAACCCCCTAATTTGTCAGATGAGGAAACTGAGACCCAGAGAAGTTAAGCTAACCAGTGAGTGTCATGGACAAATGGCACATCATACCAAAATTCTGACTTCAAGTCCAAAGCTCTGAGAGAATATTTGCTTCAATATCTTTTAAGATTTGGGGAAAGAATTTTAAGAGGACACTCCAAGCAACCCCTTGTTCTAAGGAACTCCTTCAGGGTTCCCAGAGCCAGTGTCATCCTGTTTACAAACACAAGTCCCAGAAATAGCACCCACAATACCCAATTTCTTAGACGGCCTCGTCATACCTGAGGTTTCCGAAGTGATTCCCCAGTTGGGTCTCTTTTTCTCACCTCTACGAATCCCTTTAAGCAAGTGCTTTGGTCGGGAGTGGGTCTTGTTATTTTGTTTTTAATTTGCTTGAGGACAGCAGAAAGGGTGGAAAGCAGAGGCTCAAGTCTATAACACACTTTTTTTTTTCTTCTGTCATCCAAACCAATAAATCCTTCTTCCAGGGCCCAAGGCTTACAGGTTAAGTCGCAGTCCCTGCCGTCCCAAAGTGCAGGAAGGAGACGGAAAAGAAGTTGTGGGGTTGGCACGTCCTTTCAGTGGCGCTCGGCAGGTGTGCCCAGGCTCAGATGGCTGCCCTCAGCCTGGTGCCCTGATCCCCCTCGTCTCTGTTCCCTCCACCCCTCACCCTTGATTCCCAGCCCAGAGGAAGCAGAGAGCTTCCCGGAGCCCCTCTAGTCGTCCCCCTGCCTCTGGCCTCTCAGGTGGCGCCGCTGAGCTACCAGGAACCCTGGGTCCCCAGGTGGCCCACAGGCTCCGGGCGGGCCACGCGCGCCCCAGCGGCGGGCTCTTGGATTGCCCGGGGCCAGAAGAGGAGGCAGTGGGGGATGGAAGAGAGAGAAGTGGGTCCCACCTTGATGCAGGGGGTCCAACCCAGACGGAAAGCAGAGATGGCGGCCGCAGCCAGGCACAAGCACTCGCGTGGCTCTTGCTCAGCTGGTGTTGACTCTGCTGTGGGGCGGCTCCAAACTCCTCACCAAAGGGGGCCGGGCAACTCTCCGGAGAGTGGAGAGCAGCTGAGGGTGTGGGGAGGAGGGGCTGAGAGGGAACGGATGGGGAGAAGGGAGGGGAGGGAGAGCGGGCTGCTGCCAGCGCCCCTCTCCACGCTCACGCTCACTCCGGGGCGGGAGGAACGGACCCAGTGGGCGGCCAGGTGACCCAGGGCGCAGGTGACCGAGGCGGGTGGCCGTGGGCAGGACAACTGAGACTCGGGAAGGAGGACCCCCCACACACACACCCCGTGTGTTCCCCGAGGCAGAAAACAGAGGCAAACCCAGCAGGAAGGCAGCGTGGCTCCTGGATGCTGCAGTCTGCGACAGCGCGCCCACCTTAAGCCAGTGCTTCTCAGACTCTTAGTTGGGTTAGGAGTCGCTCTGTTCCTCCCACTTCCAGGCTTCCAGGCCTCTGCTCCATCAGGGGTGGGAAATGTGCCTTAATGAATCCAGTAACCGGGGGGAGTGGGAAAGGAAAGCGAATTGAAAAGCCCGGGAATAATGAGGTAGTGAGTTTCCTGTAACCAAGGATGTCAGCCAACCATATTGGTCATGCTTGTAAGAACGGCTGAAGAGGCCACTTATGCATCAAGTGAGGGCTGGACTAAATGGCCACTTACCTTTATCTTGAAATGTAATGGCTTTTGATATAGAAAACAAAAAAAGCATCCTTGAACAGTCTGATTCCAACCTCAAAGTAAACAGACATTTTCTTGCTCTCCACTCAAAATGTTCACCCATGGATTTGTTTATTAATTGAGGAGGTGCTATGTGCCAGACAATATGCTAGGTGCAGTTATTATGTTCCTTGAACTTGGGGTTGTGGCAGACAGACAAGCAAGTATTTCTGTAACTATCAATTGTGATGCATAATTCAGGGGGAGGAAGAATGAATTAAGTGGAATGGACATACTCTAGGTTGGTTGGATGGTTAATTTTAAAAGGTTTCTAGACATGAACTTGCCTAACACCCTCACAGGAAGAGGCATCAGAAGCAAAAAGAAAAAGTAGCTCAGAGATAGATAAGGCCAAAAGCCAGCTGTCCTGTCTCCCTAACCCAGTCACTTTGACAATTTTGTTAATAATCTTTTCCCCCCATAGAAATATCTTTCCAGAACCAGTGTCACTTTCCTGAAGAGCATTTGAATCTCCAGACCACTTGTTGAGGCTACTTTATTCCAAAATTTCATATTTGTGCACTGAATGGACTTTCTGAGCCATCTGTGATAGGCAAAAATAACCCCAAAGCACTAACTTTTCAGTTTTCATCAAACCTCACAAAAACAGATAATGTCTCCAGTGGGTGGAGACAAGAATTGGAGTAGAGATACTGACTTTCCTGAATTACTATGAAATTAAACAACATAGCAGAATCCTTAATCAGATAATTGTTATAAAATAGCATGTTAGTGTCTTAGAGCGGTCTTAACAAACACAAGCTTAATGTTTAAAACACCAGAAATGTATTCTCTAATTGTTTTGGAGGCCAGAAGTCCAAAGTTAGTGTGTCATTAGATCTATACTCCCTCCCATAGCTCTCAGGGATTATTCTTTCTTGCCGCATTCAGCTTCTGGTAACTGCAAGAATTCATTGACTTGTTGTTGCATCTCTCTGATCATGGACTCCATCTTCACATGGTCTTCTTCTCTGTGTCTGTCTTCTTCTCTTCTGTTTCTTATAAGTACACTTGTCATTGGATTTAGGAATCACCCAGATAATCCAGGATTATCTAAACTCAATATTCTTGCTTAATTACATCTGCAAAGACCTTTATTTTTAAGTAAGGTCCTGACAATGAACTCAGGTTTGGTTGCCTGCCAAATCAAAAGCCAATTCTCAAGAAGGAGGTGCTAATGCAAGGAAAGAGGGTTTATTCAGGTGCTGGCAGCCTGAGAAAATGATGGACTCCCATCCCCAAAAACATCTTAATATCTCAATGGAGGAGAGGTTTTTATTAGGAGGAAGAGGGAGAGCAGAACAAAGAAATCAGGTGGGGAAAAAATGGTGGCAGAATAGACAGACATGTCCTGAGCCTTGTCCCTGCACAGACAGAGAGAACAGATAAAGTCACACTGGGAGTGTTTATTGGTGAGTTAAGGGACAGTTATACTACAGGAGAAGGTGCAAGAGTGCTGGACTGGGCAGCCCCCACTACTGCTGGTTTGTTTTCTCCTGGAGCCACCAGCTCAGACATTGAGACCATGCCATCTTGAAGGGGAAAGTGTATGTTATTGGAAACCTGAAAATCTACAACTGTGGCACCCACCAAACAGCTGTGAGCCCCAGAACACCAGTCCCCAATTGGCGCAAACACTCAGATTCAGAGGAGCTCTACATTCCACATGGAAAGGTCAGATTTCACCTGGGATAAGGTAAGGTCTCTGGTCCTGCAGGACAGAGAAACGTATGCCCTGTGGGAGCTGGAGGACTGCGGGAAAGCTGCATCTAGAGAAATCAGTGGCTGTTGGGCCTGGCATGATCCGTTTATGTGGAAGGGGGTCCTCAGAGCTGCTAAAGGGTAAACTCTAGAAAGCAAACAATTTTGATCTGATGCAGAAGGACAATTTTGATCTGATCTGAGAGTTATTAAAGTGCCAGCTACTTGGACAGGAGTGGGGATGGGGAACTGCGCAGACTAGCACTCTTTCCTCTTCAGATTCTTGCTTCTGATTGCTAAGCCCAATATATAGGATCACCCAGTTGGGGACACCCTGGGAGACGGCAGAGGAAAGTTGTTTTTCAGGAACCTGGGGATCAGAGTGGGGAGTGACGATCAGACAACCAGCTCTGGGGCAGCCCACAGCCACAAACTGGTATTGAGGTCCACAGGGAAAGATGTAAGCACAGGCTAGAGAGGACCTATAGTATCAGAGGTCAATCTAGAAACACTGCCACCCAGGAGCTGATTCACAAATTGACTCTTGTGTAATCACAAATAAAAGAATAAAGAGATTAAGACACACTCCCTGCTTAAAAACCAGGATAGCCAAAACCAGTTTGGCTCAGTGGATAGAGCTTTGGTCTGCAGACTGAAAATACCCAGGTTTGATTCCGGTCAAGGGCATGTACCTTGGTTGCGGGCATATCCCCAGTAGGGGATGTGCAGGAGGCAGCTGATTGATGTCTCTCTCTCATCAATGTTTCTAACTCTCTATCCCTCTCCCTTCCTCTCTGTAAAAAATCAATAAAATATATTAAAAATATACAGTGGTACCTCAAGATACGAGTGCCCTAACATACAAGATTTTTGAGATATGAGCCGTCAAGTGAGTGATTTTTGCTTTGAAATATGAGCAACATTTGAGATAGGAGTAATCGCGCAGATTGGCCGGCTGCACGTGACCCACCACTTTACCTCGACTCGAGCATCTCATAGTTTCCCACAACTCAAGGTTACGGAATGAATTAAACTCGTATCTCGAGGTACCACTGTGTGTGTGTGTGTGTGTGTGTGTGTGTGTGTGTGTGTATTTAAATATTTTAAATATATTAAAATTTCACTCTATTCATATATCTAATTTCCAATCCCCTGCTCCAAGTCCATACATACCTGTCTCTTCTCTTTCTTCACTATGAAAAAAATTGTTTTTCTCTCTGTCCTTTTTTTGTTGTTTGCTTGAATGTTGATAATATCAATTTTTTATACTTTTTGTGAAATTGTTTTGCTTATTCTTTTTGTTTTGTTGTTCTTTTGTTTGTTTTTTACTTCTGTTTCTCTTACCTCACTTGAAATTAGTTGATGTTGGTAGTTTGTATTAATCTCCAGGAACTTGTTGCTGGCATTTGTTGGAATTAGTGGCTGTTCTATTGGAGTTTTCTTCCTATATATACATAATTTATTCCACTTCTCTTTCTTATTCACTTTCTTTGCTCTCTCTTACTTTATTTTCTTTTTTCTTTTTTTCTTCTTCTCCCAAATTCATTTTGGCTCTCCTTTCTTTTCTTTCTTTATTTTTTTTATTCTTTTCTCTCTTCTTCATTGTCTCCTAACCCTTAATTTGTCTCTCTCTGCTAGTCACCTTTATTTGTGGCTATTAATACCGTGAATATTTTTCTGTTCAGTACCTTGTGCATTGTACCTGGTTTTGTTGTATTTTGTGCCTTTAAACCAATGCAGGAGAGAGAGAACTACATAACCAGACACTTGGTGAAGAGAGACCATGGGCAGACAAAGAATCAGCCCACATATGAAAGAAAAGCAGGCATCACCAGAAAAGGAAGTAAATGAAATGAAGGCAAGCAAATTGCCAGAGAAAGAATTCAGAGAAATGGACATAAGGTGGCTGAAAAGAATGGAAGATAAATTTGACAATATAAGTAAGAATCAAGAGGAAGTGAAGAAGAACCAAGAAAAATTAAAAGTGATATTGCTGCTGTAAAGAACTCAACAGAAAGCATCAAGAGTAGACGAGAAGAAGCAGAGAACCACATCAGTGAGCTAGAAGACAAGGCAGGAAAAAATACCCAAGCAGAGCAGCTTCTAGAAAAAAAAAATTTTAAAAGCAGGAGGAGAGCTGAAGGAAACTTTGGGACATGACATGAAACAACATCCGGATAATAGAGATTCCAGAAGGAGAGGAAACTGAGCAAGGAATAGAAAAACTATTTGAAGAAATAATGACAGAAAACTTCCCTGATATAGGGAAGAAAAAAACCCACACAAATCCAAGAAGCTCGCAAAGTTCCAAGCAAAATGAACCCCAAAAGACCAATGCCAAGGCACATTATAATTAAATTGGCAAACACCAATGGCAAAGTAAGAATCTTAAAAGCAGCCAGAGAGAGACAGAAAGTTACCTACAAAGGAACCCCCATAACTAGCAACTGATTTCTCAACAGAAAATCATCAGGCCAGAAGGGAATGGAATGATCAGAGTGAAGATAAATGACATAGAGACCAAAGAAATAATACAAAAGATCAACAAAACCAAGAGCTTGTTCTTTGAAAGGATAAAGAAGATTGATGAACCTCTAGCTAGGCTCACCAAGAAGCAAAGAGAGAGGATCCAAATAAACAAAATCAGAAATGAAAGAGGTGAAATAACAACAGACCCCACAGAAATACAAAGGATTGTTTAAAAATACTATGAACAACTCTATTCCAACAATTGGACAACCTGGAAGAAATGGACATATTCCTAGAAAAATATAACATTCCAAAACTCACTCAGGAAGAACCTAAACATCTCAATAGGTCAATAACTATGGAAGAAATTGAAGCAGTCATGAAAAAGCTTCCAGCAAACAAAAGCATGGGCCAGACATCTCTACAAGGGGAGTTTTACCAAACATTCAAGGAAGAATTAAAACCTATCCTCCTCAAACTATTTCAAAAAATTCAAGAGGAAGGCACACTTCCAAGCCCTTTCTATGAAGCCAGCATCACCTTAATACCAAAACCAGATAAAGACAACACAATGAAAGAGAATTACAGTCCCATATCCCTCATGAATATGGATGTCAAACTGGTCAACTGGTTGTTTGATCACTTAGCCTTTTATATATAAAGATGAGTAAGAAGGTTTGTGAAAGTTTACCCATCTCTATATATAAAAGCCTAAATGACCAAATGACCGGTTGACTGGTACTCACTGACTACCAGGGGCAGATGCTCAATGCGGGAGCTGCATCCTGCTGGCCAGTGTGCTCCCACAGTGGAAGCACCACTCAGCCAGAATCCCCAACTCACAGCTGGTTAGCACAGCTGCTGCAGCATGAGCTTCTCCCACCTCCACTGCAGCGCTACCAAGTGGTGGCAGTTACAGGTGCAGTGGGGCCCAGATGAGCAGGAATGGCACTGGGTCCCAGCTCAGACCCTTCCCCGGCCACCTGCTACTTTGTGCACTGCTGATCCCCACAGGCCAGGCCAAAACCAGCAATCTGACATCCCCTGAGGGGTTCCAGAATGCAAGAGAGAACAATCCAGACTGAGAGACCCCACCCATGCACAAATACATGCACTGGGCCTCTAGCTCAGAAATAACCAGCTTTAGAACAATTCCTTTGCCTTCAAAAAGTTCTTCCTTTGCCTTCAAAAAGCATCCTCATACTTTATACCTTCTATTCACAAAACCATAATTCTTAACTTTTAAAAACCTTAATTTTTTTAATGACAACTAAAAGGTAAACTATTAGCATTCTTCAAGTACAAGATTGGCAAAACACATTTCATAATTTCTAGAAATAGGTTCATTCATTGGCAAACACACCCATATTTTCAAGAGCTACACCAGAGGTAAAAAAAATTTATATCCAGTACTGAACAAATACATATTTTGTATTAATAACTCTAAAATAGGTCATATATCATGATCAGTGGGGTTTATTTCAGGGATACAAGGTTGGTACAATAGCCACAAATCAATGAACATGATACGCCACAGAAACAAAAGAAGGATAAAACCACATGATCATATTAACATATGAAGAAAAAGCATTTGATAAAATCCAGCACCCATTTATGATAAAAATTCTCAAGAAATTGGGAATAGAAGGAATATACATCAACATAATAAAGGCCATATATGATAAACTCACAGCCAGTATCATAATCAATGGGCAAAATCTGAAAGCATTTTCCTTAGATCAGGAATAAAACAGGGATGTCAATTTTCACCACTCTTGTTCAACATAGTGCTGGAAGTCATAGCCTCAGCCACCAGATAAGAAGAAATAAAAGGTATTAAAATTAGAAAGAAAGAAGTAAAACTGTCATTATTTTCAGATGACATGATACTGTGTATAGAGAAATCTGAAGATTATGTCAAAAAACTACTGGAACTGATAAAATGAATTCAGTAAAGTAGCAGGATACAAAAGAAATACCCAGAAATCAGTTGCATTTCTATACATCACTAATGAACTACCAGAAAGGGAAACCAAGAAGAGAATCCCATTTACAAGTGCATCAAAAAATATTTATACCTAGGAATAAATTTAACAAGGATATAAACAAAATGTACTCATAAAATTATAAGACACTAAAAAAATTGAAGAAGATACAAATAAGTGGAAGCCTATATTGTACCATGTTCATAGATAGAAAGAACCAACATCATTAAAATGTCCATACTCTCCAAGGCATTTCATAGATTCAGTGCAATTCCTATCAAGATATCAATGGCGTATTTCACAGAACTAGAACAAATATTCCAAAAATTTATGTGGAATTACAAAGGACCCGAATACCCAAGTAATCTTGAGAAAGAAGTACAAAATTGGAAGAATCATTAAACTATACTATAAGGTAATAGAAATCAAACCAGCATAGTAATAGCATAGAAAGAGGCATATAGATCAATGGAACAGAATAGAGAACCCAGAAATAAACCCATGTCTTTATTTAGTATATGCTTTTATACAGTCCCATTAACAGGTTCTAGGGTTTAGATTGTGGACATATTTTAGAGAAAAGTTACCATTTAACCCACTATGTCAGTAAATTAATAGGGGTCAAAACCATTGTCTATTGTGGCATGAAGGTGTAATTCTAGCATCATTATTCAAAATTGTATTGATACTAAGTATAATTAATTATTTGTGAACTACTAAATATAAGTACCATTAAATCTGGAAATTATGAGGAATAACTGCCAGAAGGGAAAGAATTACAGAGGCCCAACCCTTCAATTCACAGGCAATACTTGAAAGCCAAATCTGGATTCTCAGGAGCTACTATTGTTAAACTAGAATCCTGGTGCGCAAAATTTTTGCATGGAGGGGAGAGGGTCCCTCAGCCCGGCCTGCATCCTCTTGCAATCCGGGACCACTGGCTCCTAACCACTCACCTGCTTGACTGCCTGACCACCCCTAACTGCTCTGCCTGCCTGCCTGATTGCCCCTAACTGCTTGCCTACCTGCCTGATCACCCTTAACCACTCTGCCTGCTTGCCTAATCACCCTTAACCACTCTGCCTGCCTGTCTGATCGCTCCTAACTACCTCTGCCTCAGCCCCTACCACAGCAGCTTCATCCAGAAGGTAATCCAGTCTAATTAGCATATCAAACTTTTATTAGTATAGATTAATAGAGAAATACACTCCATTTCCATATGTACAGACTTCTGATAATATGATCCAGTAAGCATGTCTAATAGGCACCAGGCTCTGAGCCAGGAGTTTCCATGGAATTTAAATTTTAGACCATTGAATCTCATTCTCGCTGGCACAGGGCCTGCTGCATATCTGAAGCCTGATAAAGTGTTGAATGAATATATGAGTAAAAATAAATCACTACCAATTAGCTAATCAATTAATTATTACCACATTGAAAAACGTCTCTATAAAAGAAGATAAGGTTTAATAGAGCAAAACAGATTACACTCTAATTCACTATTTTCTTGAGTGAGGGAAAAACCACTAAAAGGAAACCTTTGATTTTAAAAAAGAAAATAATAAGATTACCTATCTTCTCTTTCTTAAAAAAATCAATAAAATGCCTATTTACACATATACAGATCCTGCTAAGAACAATCAATCATGACTGAAAGCACAGTTACTTAAAAAATATTTTGTCCAAGTATTTTAGTTATTAATTTCAAAAACATAAGTATTATTGAACTATTAATTTCATAATAATGATACAGCACTTCTTGAAACTCTTTACAATAACTTTTTTTAGAAATAGACATTTTTTATTATATGTAATGTAGGCTGCTACAGTCTTTTTGGATGTTAGTTTGATTGCATATAACTTCTTTTTTTTTAATATATTTTATTGATTTTTTTACAGAGAGGAAGGGAGAGAGATAGAAAGTCAGAAACATCGATGAGAGAGAGACATCGCTCAGCCGCCTCCTGCACGCCCCACTGTGGAGATGTGCCCGCAAGCAAGGTACATGCCCCCAACCGGAATCGAACCTGGGACCTTTCAGTCCGCAAGCTCATGCTCTATCCACTGAGACAAACCGGTCTCGGCCATATCACTTCTTAACAATAATTTTAATGACTCTACTCTCTCCTGGTTCATTTCTTCCCTATTTAACTTTCCTTCTCACTCTTCCACTCTTAGAATTTTAAACAAACAACAGATATGTTAATAACTACAAAACCATCCCCTATTTATTGACTTACTTGGATCATGGCCCCATCCATGAACCAATGGTGCTGGCCAATGATTTGGAATATGGTAACTGTTCAGGTGTGACTCACCTCTGCATTCCAAGGAATCAGGAAATGGAAAGAGAGTTGATCTCACCCTAACCAAATAACTTAGAGCAAGGGAAAAGTGGTACACCCAAATAAAATTAGGGTGATCTTACTAAGAGTAAAGTGAAAAAATAAAAAGCATAGATATCCACTACAACTGACATTCAAAAAAGTTTGTTTGAATATAATTTAATTCAATCAATTAGCACTTCACCCTGTCAATATTATTCTAAATGTTTTCTGGAAAATCTTTTAAAATGACTTGATAATTATAACTATTGATTATTTGTCTAATTATCACACAGATCTTTAAAATATGCATTTGTAAAGGACTTTGCAAAATGCTTTTATATGCATTGGTGGCCATATTGCTGAGTTTTTATGCACACCTATGAGACTTTCAACTAATTCCTACCATCTTTCTGTTTCAGCCTTTGTTGTAAAATGGAGATGATGATAATAATAATAACCTATCTGAAATGTCATGAAAGTAATGAGACAATGCCTCCAAAATAGTAATTTTTACCTAGTATTCTAGTATGTTTGCTTATTATTATCTCATTTACTTTTCACAACAGTTCTAGAAACCATATTGGGTATCATAGTTTGATCATTTAGACAATCAGTAGCTACTATTTATCAGACACAATTACCAAGATAAATGGATATAAATACCTTTAAATCCATGAGTCAAGCAAGTATTCCCATGATTCAATTAGGTCATTGTAGGACACTCAATGCAGGAGAACAGAGTGTGGAAAGAAAGACACAGAGAGGAAAATGCATGATACCTAAGGGAACTGCAAGTAATATAATCAGAGTACAGGATATGTTCAGAAAAGTGTGCCTTGAAAAATACACAGAAGTCTAGTAGGAAGAACTTTGAAGGTCATTTTGATTTTCACTTCTACTCACAATGAAATGTTGGAAATTTTTAGACCCAAGAATTATGTTTTCAGATTTTAGGAAGAAAAGCACATCCTGCATATATGAAGTATGGCATAAAAAAGTAAGCCAAGAGCCAGAACAAAAGAAGAAACTAGGCAATCTCAGTAGACCCAGGCATTTCCAACTTCAATGTGCAACTAAATCAAACTAGGGATATTTAAAGCACAGATGTGATTCAGGAGTGCTGGTGGTAGGCCCTGGAATTTGCATTTCTAATAAGCTACCAGGTGATATCAATGCTGCTGGGACCAGTCCCTCTGATCACATAAGCTTTACAATAAATATCTCACTATACCTCCTACTGGTTCTGCTTCTGTGATAGAACCCTAACAGATTTTGGTAAGTGGAAATAGGGTGTTGCTGTAACAAAACAAAACAAAAATTGGGAATAGCTTTAGAATTGGCAACGGGTAGAAATTGGAAGAATTTTGAGGAACATGATGGAAAAAAAAAGCCTGATCTTAAACAGATTATTAATGAAAATATGAGCATTAACAATTCTGTGAATGAGGACACAGAAGGAGGTAAGGAGCGTGGTAAAGAAACACACATCACTTTATAGAATACCTAAAACATCATGAATAGACTGGTGGTAGAAATATGGACATTCAAGTGTGTGGAGGTGAGGATTCAGAAGTAAGTTCTTTTTTACATAGTGTCAAAAAGCTTTGTAGAATTGTGTTCTGCCTTTATGTAGAAAACAGAACTCAGTATACAATGAAATTGGATGTAAAACTGAGGAGATTTCCAAGCAAAGTGTTGAAGATGCATCCTGGCTTCCTATTGCCAATAGTAAAATGCAAGGAGAGCATGATAAATTAAGGAAATAATTTTTAAACACAAAGGAACCAGGATTTAATGATTTGGGGAAGTTCTCAGCTTATCCCGTTTCCAAAAGAAGTGGGAATTAAGAGATTCATTGCCAAGAAAGCATGCTGTAAAGAAAAAGCTAAGAATATAGCTGGTCAGTCTTTTGTTAATACTTCAGAAAGACTAAAATATCAGAGTGTTCATTCTCATACACACACAAAAAAAAATGCTCTTTGAAGGGATTAAGTATGTAACTCATAGATCTCTTCAGAGCCCCAAAATAGAAGGAGGAGATTATCTAGGGAAGATCTATAGGCAAGCCTCATTTCTTCAGGAGTGAATTATTTTTATATACACAAGACATCTACAAGGTTCTTGCAAATTTTATAGCAACAGAAACACTGCAAGCTTTGAAGTAAAGGGATAGAGTACAAACAAGAAGGAAGTTACTGGAACCCCAAAATTCTACATACAGAAAACAGGCTGATGAAACTACAGAGCTACAACCACAACTCAAACTACAAAGACAAACAAAATTTCTGGGGGTCCACCATAGATCCAATGAATAAGCCTCTGGATGTAAGGAAACAGAAATCTGTACTATAATCGGTATGCCATATTAAATTTAAACAAATTAGCTTTCAGAGGAAGGCAAGAATGATAATTTACTTCAAACACTGTGAAGACAATCATAAAGTAGATTCCAATAGCCCAGCTGGCGTGGCTAAGTAGTTGAACACCCACCTATGAACCAGGAAGTCACAGTTCAATTCCCAGTCAAGGCATACGCCGGGGTTGTGGGCTTGATCCCTAGTGTGAGGCATGCAGGAGGCAGCCAATCAATGATTCTCTCTCATTATTTATGTTTCTATCTGTCTCTCCCTCTCCCTCTCTCTCTGAAGTCAATAAAAATATATATTAGAAAACAAAGATTGTGGTAGATTATAGTTCCTGTAAACCAAACTAAACTCAGCAAGTGGAAAGCATAGGTAGCCAGATTTTATACAAATCAAAGGAATCGAATATTTTAATAAAAATTTATATTTTTCTTGAGCATTAACTTACCAGACGCTGAATAACTGCACAAATTAATAAGTGTAACTCAAATAAACCTATTTTTCTTGTTCTCCAAAAGTGAAATATTTCCTATTGCACACACCAAACAAGTCAGTACAAGACTAATGACATGGCAATCTGCTGCTAAAATATTCACTGCTAGTATTAATGGAGAAATGGTGTGCCTCCTTGTAAGGTATGTAAGAGAAATGAATGTGACACAATTATAGTAATCAGCCATTAGCAAAAGTTGTAGTTCATTATTAATAATTATGTATAAAAAGATATTATAAAAATTAAGTTACAAAATTTTTATTAAAATCTTTCTTACATACTGTTATATTGGCTGGACCACAAAAATATTCATTATGCAAATCAACAAATGACAAGTACTGGGGAGGATATGGAGAAAAAGGAACCCTCCTGCACTACTGGTGAGAATGCAGACTGGTACAGCCACTGTGGAGAACAGTTTGGAGTTTCCTCAAAAACTTAAAAATGGAACTTCCATTTGGCCCAGCAATCCCACTTCTGGGAATATATCCCAAGAAACCAGAAACAGCAATCAGAAAGGACATATAACCCCTATGTTCACAGCAGCACAATTTACAATAGCTAAGATTTTGGAAACAGCCTAGGTGCCCATCAGCAGATGAGTGGATTAAAAAGCAGTGGTACATTTACACAATGGAATACTATGCTGCTGTAAAAAAAAAACAAAAGAACTCTTACCATTCACAACATGGTTGGACCTGGAGAACATTATACTAAGAGAAATAAGTCAGTCAGAGAAAGATAAATATCACATGATCTCACTCATTTGTGGAATGTAATGAACAATATAAACTGATGAACAAAAATAAATACAGAGACAAACATCAAATGGACTGTCAAACTTCAATGGAAAGGCAGGAGAGGGGTTGGGGTGAGGATAAGAGATCAACCTAAGGACTTGTATGCATGCATATAAGCATAACCAATGGACACAGACACTAGGGGGGTGAGGGCATGTGTGGGGTGGGGGGAGGGATTGGCCCAGGGGATGCCAAGGGGGGGGGTGGGGGGAAGGAGACATATGTAATACTATATATAATACTTTAAACAATAAAAAAATATATTTGTTGTGGGCCACATGCGGCCCATTAGCCAGGAATTTGACATGCTTGTGAGAGAGAGAGAGAGAGAGAGAGAGAGAGAAACATCAATGATGAGAATCATCAACTGGATGCTTCCTGCATGCTCCCTACCAGGCAAGTGCCCTGGCCACCTCTTGGTTTATGGCCACTAAGACACACTGGCTAGGCCATAAAATGTTTTCTGGTTCATCTGATGGTTAATTGTGCATATCTATACTAATAAAAGGGTAATATGCAAATTGGTCAAGATGCCCTCATAGTAACAACCAAACAGTAGGATGCATGGGTAACAAAGCTGGATGACCAAACAGCACACTGCAAGTGGCAACCAGGCCAGCTGGGGGGTTAACAAGGGATGACCAAACGACCAAACAGAAGGCTATGTGGGGCAACCAGGGAAGCAGGGTGGGTAGTGAGGGGCTACCAGGGTGGCAGAGGGGAGCAGTTGGGGCAACCTGACTGGCAGAGGAGGGCAGTTGGGGGCAACCAGGCCAGCAGGGGGGGAATTGGGGGCAACCAAGCTCATGGGGAGGGCAGTTTGAGGTGACCAGGCCAGCAGGGGGACAGTTGGGGTGACCAGGCCAGCAGGGGGAGTAGTTGGGGTGACCAGGCTGATAGGGGGGCACTTGGGATGACCAGTCTGGCAAGGGAGCAGTAAGGCTTGACCAGGCTGGCAGGGGAGGGGGAAGCAGTTAGGAGCCAGTGGTCCCGGATTGCAAGAGGCAGTCAGACATCCCCTAAGGAGTCCCAGATTGGAGTGGGGGAGGCCAGGCTGAGGGACCCAGCCCCAGGCACGAATTTTACCCACAAGGCCTCTACTCTATACTAATAGAAGGGTAATATGCAAATGATCATGACTCGCTCACACAGTAATAAACCATCAGCAGGCAGCCGCATGAGCAGCAGGTGTGGGTGGATGGGACTGCATGCATGGTGAGGCTGGGGAACACGAGGCTGTGTCCCCTGCCTACCACCAGCCAGGTTTTGTGAGGCTGTGTCCCCACACAGCACCAGTCAGGGAATGTGAGGCTACATCCCCCACCTGGCACAGGCTAGGAACATGGTGCTGTTATTGTTATTTATTAATAAATTTATATGCTATTTTCATATACATTTTACTAATTTTCCTTCATCTCTGACATTTCTATTATAAAGAAAGGGCAAATAGCAATATTAAAATATTTCCTCTAATTAATTCCCTTTTAATGTGCACAAATTTCATGCACCAGGCCACTACTATCTATATAAATATCTTGAGGGCAAAAGTTGGGTCTTATCTTTTTTTTAAATTAAATCTTTATTATTCAGATTATTACATTTGTTTCTCTTTTTTCCCCTCCATAGCACCCCTCCACCCAGCTCCCACCCTTCCCTCTGCCCTTACCTCCCTCCTATTGACCTCATCCATAGGTGTATGATTTTTGTCCAGTCTCTCCCTGTACACCCCTCACCCCTTTTCCCCTGAGAATTATCAGTCCACTCCCTTTCTGTGTTCCTGATTCTATTATATTCACCAGTTTATTCTGTTGATCAAATTTTTAATTCACTTAATTTTTAGATCACTTGTTGATAGATATGTATTTGGCTTTTTTGGCTTTTACCTTTTTCTTCTTCCTCTTCTAAAAGAGTACCTTTCAGCATTTCATATAATACTGGTTTGGAGTTGATGAACTCCTTTAGCTTTTTCTTCTCTCTGAAGCTCTTTATCTGCCCTTCAATTCTGAATGATAGCTTTGCTGGATAGATTATTCTTGTTTGTAGGTTCTTGCTATTCATCACATTGAATATTTCTTGCCACTCCCATCTGGCCTGCATCGTTTCTGTTGAGAAATCAGCTGACAGTCGCATGGGTGCTCCCTTGTAGGTAATGAACTGTTTTTCTCTTGCTGCTTTTAATATTCTCTCTTTGTCTTTTGCTCTTGGTATTTTAATTATGATGTGTCTTGGTGTGGTCCTCTTTGGATTCCTTTTATATGGGGTTCTGTGTGCTTCCTGGACTTGTAAGTCTATTTCTTTTACCAGATGTGGGAAGATTTCAGTCATTATTTCTTTAAATAGGTTTTCAGTATCTTGCTCTCTCTCTTCTTCTGGCACCCCCATAATTCTGATGTTGGTACGCTTGAAGCTGTCCCAGAGGCTTCTTACATTCTCTTCACATTTTTGGATTCTTTTCTCTTCTTGCTTTTCCAGTTGAATGTTTTCTGCTTCTTTATATTTCAAATTTTTTTACTTGATTCTTGCCTTTCTTTAGTCTGCTGTTAGGACTCTGTATAATATTTTTTATTTCAGTCAGTGTCTCTAGTTGGTCCTTTTTCATCTCCTCTAGGCTCTCACTAATTTTATCCAACTTTTCTAGCATATTCTTGAAAAACCTTATAAGCATGGTTTTGAACTCTATATCCAGTCGTTTTTTTTCCTCCATTTCTTTTGTTTGTGATCCCTTCCTTTGTCTCGGCATTTTCACTATGCCGGGAGAACTTCTGTGTTGGATTCAGCCTTATGATACCAGACTTGTAAAACCTTAGAAGCCTCTCTGTTGAGCTTGGGATGGGTGGAGTCTCAGGGCTTAAGGGACCGCCTTGCCTTCCAGTCGGCCCCGCCCTCCTCTGCCCCTGAGTCTCACGTGACTGGGTAATTGCTGGAGCGGTTCTTGTGCAGGTGCCCCTGCAGTGCCTCTAGACTGCTGCCTTTCCAGCTTCCCTGTGCTCCAGGACCACAGGAGTCTAGTTCCCCAAGGTTTCACCTGAAACAGGGGCTTAGTGGAGTCAGAAGTGGCACAGTTGGGAGGGTCTGTCTCCTACCCACTCTCAAAAGCCAGCAGCACAATCAGCAATCTGTCCTCTGCGCAGTGCCGTACACGCCACTAGACCTCTGATCTTTTGCGACTCCCCTAAATTTCTGTGCACCTCTCCCTTTTCACAGTCCAAACTCACCTCGTATGAGTTTCGGCTGGATCTGGGGTTTAGTGTTGTAAGATAAGAGGTTCAATGCCCTTGAGAGTCTCCATTTCCCTTCTGCCAGAGAAAGCCAGCCAGGTTCTCTGGCACCCGCTCTCTCTGTACCTCAGCTTTTTGCAGTTCCTCTGGGTCTCCGTGAGCCCCTCTCCTTCCCTCTAGCTATAGAACTTCCACTCAGCCAGCTTTTCTGTGGTTCTGGATGATGTCCATTCTGTCTTTTACTTGCAGTTTTGAAATTGTTGTGCAAGGTAGCAGTGTAGGTGTTTACCTATGCCGTCATCTTGGATTCCTCCCTTATCTACTTTTTTTCACAGTATCTTAGATGTAGAAACTGCTCAGTTAATATGCATCAGAAAAAAGTATAAAAGGCATATCTTGTGATTTTCCATTTGTATAATTAAGAAAAACAAAACAAGAATGCTTTATTTTATAAAAACTTTATAATTATTTACCTACAGTATTATTTAAAATTCACATATCAAAGAGAGATTTTTATTTTTATTTTAAATTTTCATAGAATAAAAATTATATAAAACCCTATCTAATAAAAGAGTAATATGCAAATTGACCATCACTCCAACACACAAGATGGCCATTCCCATGTAGTCAAAGATGGCTGCCCCCAGGTGGACACAAGATAGCCACCACAGGATGGCTGGGCAATCAGGCCAGCAAGGGAGGGCAGTAAGGAGGAACTAGGCTTGCAAGGAAAGGCAGTTGGGGGCAATCAGGCCTGCAGGGGATGGCAGTTGGGGGTGATTAGGCCAGCAGAGCAGGGCAGTTAGGGGTGACCAGGCTGGCAAGGGAAGGAAGTTAGAGTTGGCCAGTCCAGCAGAGGAGGGCAGTTGAGGGTGACCAAGCCTACAGGGGAGGACAGTTGGGGGCAACCAGGCTGATAGGGGTGGGCAGGTAAGGGCAACCAGGCTGGCAAGGTAGGGCAGTTAGGGATGACCAGGCCATCAGGGGAGGGTAGTTAGGGCAAATTGGGCCAGCAGGGGAAAAGTTATGTGTCAATCAGGCTGGCAGAGGAGTGACTAGGAGGTGATCAGACTGGCAGGCAGAAGCAGTTAGGGGAAATCAGACAGGCAAGCAGGTAAGCAGTTGGGAGCCAGCTGTCCTGGATTGTGAGAGGGATGTCCCAGATTGGAGAGGGTGCAGGCTGGGCTGAGGGACACACCCCTCCTGTGCAAGAATTTCATGTACTAGGCCTCTAGTATGTAACATAATCCTTAAAGCAGCCCAGTTACTGCTGTATATTGTTCATTTATAAGCATTTAGGTTCCTAATTTGTTGAGACATCTTTTCTTGCCCTTTAGCATGCTACTGGCATGGTGTGGAAAACATATATTAGTCTGACTGCCTGAAAAGCTACATCATGGCAACGAGACTCACAGCAGCTATTTAAATTGTGATCATAAGCCTGTTTAAAGTTAAAATGCAAGTCAATTGAATTGTTTATGTACAGCAACAAAAAAAGGCTACTATAAATAAACAGTTGGCTAGAATTATTTCAGAATTATTATGCAGCTAAATGAAGTTTCATAGAAATGCATTTCAGATTTAAATCCCTCTGAACCTTAAAGGAAAGTGGCCAACATTTCTGATAATCCTGATGATTGGTACACACATACTATAAATCAATTTTCACATAGCACAAAGCATTTTGTTCTTTGCAGTTGTATAATGAGATTTGAGAGCAAAAAACACCAGCTCTATTCACTGGCCTATAAACCAAGACTCAGAGTTAAGCTCTGTACAGTTCACAAATTTATAATGAAAATATTAAATGTTTGTTTGTTTGTTTGTTTGTTTGTTTTGGTAGAGTAACTACTTCTGCAACTTCAAGTCTCTGAATCAGCATGGTGAGGGTGCTGCAAGTTACAGCACATAGTCCAAGCAGGATCTATCATAACATCTCACACTACAGACTATAATTGGTCAATGGGGTGGGAACATAAATAGAAGAAGGCCAATCAAGATTGCCCTTGAAGGAACAACAGCCAATAATACTGAGGTAAAAGTATGAAGTCAGGTTTGGCACTTGAAGCAGTAGGGGAACTACTCTGTAAAGTGTATGATTTTCTAACTCTTTGCTATACATTTGAAATTAATACAGAATAATTTTAAATGTCCTATGAAGCTTTGCAGAATCTGGGATGAAGGACTAAGAGGTGGAAGTCAAAGGGGTGAAGAGCTTTTCCCCCTCAGGTGGGGAGTATATGTGATTGTGAGCTACAGCTGCCAGCAGCCAGGTTTTCTTCCACATAGAGAAAACATAGTCTGCAGGAGAAGACAGAATTTGAATTTCAGGCCATATAAGCAGGTGTTCAGAAAGTATAACAATCTTTTATGCAAACTGAATTTTTTCACTGAGATCCTATTTTACCAACAGGAGAGTAAACTAAACCTCAATGGACTTGGGTTCCTATTTGTTTTCCTTGAGTTCACTTCTAACTTCTAAGCAGAGGACAGTGGGAAAAGAAGGCAGGTAGGGCCCAGGATAAGCAATGTTTTGACCTTTGGTCATCTGTTGAATTTGTCATCTGACTCCTCATTCTGTCTGTTTTGCAGGTGTTGATCTATATCAGTCCATGCCAAAGGTTACTTCAGGTTCAATGATTCCCCTTACTCACCCCTAATTCTTTTCTGAAATGCATTGAATAGTATTCTAAAAACATTTCTAAGTAAAATTTTGTTTCAATTATAGGTTGGTTGTGCAGTAGTTCCCCCTTATCTGCGTGGATACATTCCAAGATCCCAGTGGATGCCAGAAACTGTGGATAGTACCAATATATTATGTTTTCTCCACACAGGTACCTATGATAAAGTTTATTTTCATTTACATGAAATATTTTTTCCATCCCTTTACTTTTAGTCTGTGTATCTTTCATTTGGCGTGAATCTCTTGTAGAAAGCATATACCTGGGTCTTTTATTATTATTATTACTAAAGACCTAGTGCACAAAATTCTGCACCGGTAGGGTCCCTGGGCCTGGCTGGTGATCAGGACCAATCAGTGGGACCTTCCTTCCCCAGTTGCAGGCCTTCCTTTGTTCTGCACCGCTCCCTGGTAGTCAGCGCAGGTCACAGCGAGCGGTCGAACTCCTAGTTGGTTCAACTCCTGAGGGGACAATTTGCATATTAGCTTTTCATTATATAGGATTATTATTGATTTTAGAGAGAAAGGGAGAAGGAGAGAGATATAGAAACATCAATGATGAGAGAGAATCATTGATCAGCTGCCTCCTGCATGCCCCCCAATGGGGATTGAGCCCTCAATTCAGGCATGTACCCTGACTCATAGGTTGGTGCTCAACCACTGAGCCATGCTGGCCGAGCTATATATGGGCCTTGTTTTCGGATTCATTCAGCTCCCTTATGTCCTTTTATTGGAACATTTAAGCCATTTACATTTAAAGTAACTATTGATAAATATGTATTTATTGCCATTTTATTCTTTATAACTATGTTTTTCTTCCCTCCTCCTTCTCTATTTCCTCCTAGTCTCCCTTCTCCTCCTCCTCTTTTTTCCTAAAGAAGGCCTTTTATCCCTAGCCCACAGACTGAAGGGTCCCAGATTTGATTCCTTTCAAGGGCACATATGTAAGTTGCAGGCTCAATCCCTGGCCCTGGTTTGGGCACCCGTGCAAGGCAATCAATAGATGTGTCTCACATTGATGTTTCTCTCTCTCTGTCTCTCCACCTCCCTTCCACTGTATCTAAAAATCAATGGAAAAATTATCTTTCGGTGAGGATTAACAACAACAACAAAAAAAACACACCAATAAACATAACTGCCCACTTTTTTTTTCTGTAATGACAGAGTCACCTGTAGGCAGAGCCTCTTTTTTTTTAATGCTACACAAAAGTAGCTCTCTTTGCTTTCCCTGTGCCTTTCTTCTTTCCCCACTAACTTGGAATGGCTCTGCTGGTCTTCAGAGCCTAAATTCACTTCTGGTCTGCATTTCTGGGACTCAAAACACAGTCTGCCATAACATTTTCTTTTGTGGCAATGGATAAAATAACACCCATGAATGGAAGAGGATTATGGGTTAACTAAATGAAAGTACTGAGGGGAAACATAGCAGGCAATATATATAAATATTTCTCCACAAAGAGCACATGAGGGTCAAGTGAGTCCTGATGGTACTTAACTTCTGACCCTAGGCTGAGTGCCTCCTAGAATGCCTCCTGGACGCTTAGCTGTTCAACTTGTCCTTTAATTCTGGAAGCTACCTCTGGATATTTCCTCAATTTCCTCTTTTTACTTATGTTAATTCAATACACATAGCTACCCTAACCTAATAGCATAGCTAAAAAGGAGAATTTTTATTTCACAGAATCAGGAAGATTTAAACAGCCAAATAACAAGAGCAGACATACAACTGGTCATCAGGAGCCCCCAAAATACCAATAACCTTCTCCATCTCTTATCTCTGCTTCCTAATATAAGTGGGTTTCATTCTCTCTTACTAACGTTCTCCATGTAGTGGGAAACGTGGCTATTGATCATTCTCAGGTTTTCCATTGATTGGCTTCCACCACCAGACAAAGGAGGAAATAAATCAGTGTTCAAAGTTCCCATTAATTTGTTTCAATAATAAGAATGTAAAGGGGAAGAAAATCCTTGAGCTAACCAATTCTTCTTTCATGCTATGTAGACAATAGCTTGTGTTTGGATTAGAATTATGTTTTTAAAAAAATCCCTCTACTTAGGGACTAAGCTATTCAGCACTTCTAAAATTTCACTTAAAAGTATCTAAAATGAAATAATAAAGTTTAAAAGATTGCTTGGTGTATTTTTTTAAGCTGAATGCAGAGCTGGGAAAGACATGAGAACAAAAACAACAAAATAATGTTTTAAACAGATGAAAACTAAAAAACCAATCATGTGTTAATGCCTTTGCATTCAAAATTAAATGTAATATGATATAATAAAGAAGGATATTACATTTCTAACAAAGAAGAATTTTAAAGTCAAGAAGATTGAACCAGGCTAAATATATACCCTAAAGTCCCTACCCTATCCAAGCATAGGGTACTTTAAATTTTTTATTTCAATTATAGATTGGCTGTATTTGACATTATAGAACACATTCAATTTCAAACATGATAAACACATATGCTCAATGCGTGTTGCTCAGTAATGCAGTCATCCATAAATGAGCTTCTGTAATCAGTCATAATTAAAAATACTTGGCAAAGTGCAAATACAGACATTTCTGGAACAAAGAAGTTCTAAGTCACTATCACCAACTATCCACACTTCATAGACGAGTGATTTCAACATCTTGCTAAAACTTTCAGATGCACTCATATCGTCTTCTTTCTTTCCCTTCCCCATTAGCTCTCCATGAAATGTAATATTGAAAGATGCAGAAATAACCACTTCAATTTTTATAGCTTCTCCTATTTTCCCCTGATACTCTTGCTCTCTTTAGCAGGAATGAGAAATAAGTTATACAAACAACTGAATCCTAGTAACTTGAGTGCCTGCCATGACAACTTTCACATTGGCAACTTTCACCAAATTTGTAAGATTCTTGTGGTAAAATGAATTATAGCTAAATTCCCTTAATATTTCAAAGTCAAAGACTCATTTAGATCAATGGTTCCCAGACTCTGGATTTCAAAAATGAAATTTAAAAAATGTGTGGTGAACCAGCATAGGTTTGCCAACTTATTCTTTTGCCAAATAAGGGTTTAGGGGAAATAGTGTTTTCTACTTTCAGCATCATTTCACAAAATAGAGAGTATTTTTAAAGCCAAAAAGGCAGGCAGGACATTTTTCTCAAGTTAAATTAAAAGGCAGGAGTATTATTCCCAAGAACAGAGAGTAGACAACTATATACTCTATCAGGTAGAATTCTGACAGGGAACAGATGACTTCTTCAAAGGGTTAAACTAAAAATATTTCAATGAATAGACTATTTATAGAGGTACAGGCAAACATTTCAAAAATCCAACAAGGGATGGTGAGTTACCAAAGACTAGCCACAGACAAAGCCATTGCTTCTCCTGGACCTAACATGGTGAGGAAAGGGAACAATGTCAGAGCCAAGTGGGAGTTGGAGTTGTGACAAACACGGCCACTGGCAGACCGGAGTGAGAAGGATAAAGAGTGGTGCTAAAAATATTCTACCTATCTCTCCCATCCTGTTTGAATCCACTAGAAACCAGAGGGCCAAGGACCAGGGTATTGCAGTCCATGGAGTCAGCCTCCTAGAGCACAAAACAGGTCAAAAAAGGGTAAAAAAAAAAATGAATCCAGGGTGGGGATTTACTAGAATGCATTGATATATTCTAGTGGGGGGCTAGGACCAGACAAAGAAAAGGGTGTGCATGTGAATGTCTTTTTCATTTCAATTGCAGGAAAAATTGCAAGAGACTGTATACTTTAAGAGATAATAGTGCTTGTTATTATGCACTTGAAATATTTGCCAGTGTCTTAATACTCAATAGTGTTACGTCAAGTGGTGCTCAAATGGGCAACTTGTTCCAGTACTTTATTTTTATCATACTCATTAAAAATTCAACTTCACATAGGTATAAAATAGAAGCAACACTCAACAATTTCCTTTAGTTTGGAACATTTTGAGTGAAGTAAAGAATGCCAGACTATAACAGCCTCCATGCCTCAGAGCTTCTATACCAGAGGTTCCCAAATTTTGCTGCACATTGATATTTTCTGGGTTCTTTTAAAAAAAATAATGATACTTAGCTTACATTCCAGATATTCTGATGTAATTGCTATGAGGAACTTGGCAAAGGAATTTTTAAAATATGTTTTTATTGATTTCAGAGATGAAGGGAGAGGAAGAGGTGAGAGGGGAGGGAGGGAGAAGGGGAGAGAAAGAAAAGAGAGAGAGAAAGAAAGAGAGAGAGAGGGGGAGAGAGAGAGAAAAACATCAAAGATGAGAAAGAATCATTGATTGACTGCCTCCTGCATGCTCCGAACTCTGGGGATCAAGCCCGAAACCCAGGTATGTTCCCTGACTGGGAATGGAGCTGTGACCTCTTGGTTCATAAATCGATGCTCAACCACTGTCAGCTAGGCAGCATAGAAATTTGTTGATGCCCTTTTAATTTTAGAAGTTTTAGAATTAAAGTTATGATTTCACTCACGTGTGGAATATAAAACTTAAAGCAACAAATGAACAAGAAAAACAAACAAATAGAACTCATAGACACAGACAACAGCATTGTGGTTACCAGAGGGAAGGGAGTGGGGGGGGCGGGGCCGTCTTAAAAGATAAATGGGGTCAAATATGTGGAACATAATTTGACTTTGGGTGGTGGGCACACACAATACACTATACAGATGATGCATAATAGAATTGTATATTTGAAACCTATAAAATCTTATTAACCAATGTTACCCCAATAAATTTAATAAAAAGAAAAAAAAAGAATCCCCACGTACCTCATACCCAGAATCCCCTATCAATTAAGATCTTACATTAGTATGGTACATTGGTCATAATCAATGAACCAATATTGATACAAACATTTTGAATAAAGCCCATACTTAATTTAAATGTCATTAATTTTTACCTTATGTCCATTTTTTGGTCAAAGGATCCTATCCAATATACCACATCATAGTTAGTTAGCCTGTCTCCTTAGATTCCTCTTGGCTGTGATAATTTCTCATATTTTGTTTGTTTGTTTGTTTCTGATGGTCTTGATTGTATTGAAAAGTACTAGTCAGGGATTTTCTACAATCTTTAATTGGGGTCTGTTTTTCTCATGATCATTTATGGTTATATGTTATCTAGGGAGGAAGACCACAGAGGTAAAATGCTATTCTCATCACATCATATCATACTATGTACATACTGTGAACATGATATCACTATTTATCTCCTGGCTGAAGTAGTATTCATCAAGTTTCTCCCCTGTAAAATTACTCTTTTTACAACCCTTTCTATACTGTGTTTTTTGGAAGGAAGTCTCTATGTGCAGCCCACATTTAAGGTCTGGGGAGTCACACTCCACTTCCTTGAGGATGAGGGCCACACAAATTACTTGGAATTCTTCTGCATGGAAGATTAGTCTATTCTTTCACAATTGTTTAGTTATTCAATCACTTATTTATAGCAGTATGGATTTACAAATGTTTATTTTATATTCTGCATTATATTCTAATGAAACATTTTTTTTTGCTCAAATTGCTCCATCTTTGGCTATTAGAAGCTCTCTCTATTGGCTCTTGTTTCCTTTTGACATGCTCATCATTGTGGGTAATTTTTTTTTAGCACTTTCATACTTTCTATCACTATAAGATGCTCCAGGCTCATCTTGTATGTTTACTATATAATCAGCCATTTTCTCCAAGGATTCCGGGTTCTTTTTATTGAGTAATAATATAAGAGTGCTAGATGTGTTCTTACTTCTAACCCCTTTCAACTGACAGAACAAAAAAAATCATATAACTAACCTCTGTTCATACACATATCTATAAATATTTCAGTATGTAAATATCTGTATCTATAGTAGGGTAAGCATGAGTTCATACTGATGTCTCCAAATGGAATCCATAACCATAGGGATCATGCCTGCCTCCTCCACTTGCTTTCATATAAATTACTATTTCAACAGTGAGAAACCTGGCTCTAACTATCTGACCTGTATTTACTTAATCATTCAATTCCAGTATAAATACACAGTGGTTTCAGAATTGTTAGTCCATCCCCCCATGGAAGACTTTATTAACTAGAATGCAATGTTTATGTACAATTCCTTTTTCCTTTAGTTTTACAGTCTTCACTCATTGGTGAATCAATTTTTATTTTGGTGAATCAATTTTCTCCCTAATCCTTGCAGTGAGGTTTCTAGTCACACATTTATAACAGTCAGACTGGTTTGTCACATTATGTATTCCACCCTGAAATTCTTTGACCTCCTAAATGATTTTTTTCATTTGCATACATTAAAACTTACTCTTTGTGCGGTAAAGTTCAATGGGATTTAATAAATGCATACTGTCAGGTACCTGAACATTAGTTTCATACAGAAGGAATCTACCATTATCCTCTGTGTTTTACCTTTCCAACTTTCCCACTGCCCTGACTCCAGAAATGATTGATCTATTTATTGTCTATCATTTTTACCTTTCTAGAATGTCCTATCAATACAGTTATACAGTAGTAGGTAGCCTTTTCAGACTGTTGTTTTTCACCCAGAAATATACATGTATCAATCATCCATATATTTTGTGTCTTGATAGTTGGTAGGTGTGTGTGTTTGTGTGTGTGTGTGTGTGTGTGTGTGTGTGGTGTGTGTGTGTGTGTGTGTGTGTGTGAGAGAGAGAGAGAGAGAGAGAAGAAAGAGAGAGAGAGAGAGAGAGAGAGAGAGTCATTTCCTTTTTTATACTTCTAAATAATATTTCATTGTATGTATGTGCCACAGATGGACTATCTATTCACCTTAGTTGTTTCCAGATTTTGCTGATGATGAACAAAGCTGCTAGAAACTTTCATGTATAGGTTTTTGAAGCACTACATTTAAGTTGTTTTAAGCCCTCCAGTCTATCATAGATTTTTTAAAGGTAGCCCTAGAAAACTAAAATACCCACTGAGAAGACTGAAAAGGGAAGCCAGGCAGGTAGGAAGAAATCTAGGGTTTCAAAGTTAGAGGGAGAAAATGGATGGAGAGTTATTTGTAATGTCAAATAACTACTCTTGACAGGTTAGATAATATCTAAATTGTAAAGTATCCTTGAGTTTAGCATTATATAAATGTATGACATTGATTATTAATACTATAAGAAATTGTTAGGCAGTTACAGAAGTAGAGAGATCACTTTTGTCTAAATGAATAAGGAAGATTTCATGGAGAGCATATCATTGAAGCTGGGATATAAAGTATAACTAGGATTTCAATATGCAGAAATGGCAAGTATTATGGAGAGGACTGAATGAAATATGAAGAGAGAAAAATCAGGACATATTGAGGAAATGGCCAACAGTAAACAAGATCTTTATTTTAAAAAATGTTATGAGGAGTCAGATCATGGAGGTCCTTTAATACTATGATAAAAAGTTTTTCTCTAGCCAAGCCAGTGTGGTTCAGTGGTTGAACATCAACCCATGAACCAAGAGGTCACTGGTTTAATTCCTCATCAAAGCATAAGTTGTGGGCTTGATCATCAATGAGGGGTGTACAGGCAGCAGCCAATCAATGATGTTTCTCTCTCAATGATGTCTCTCTCTCTTTCTCTGTCTGTCTCTCTTTCTCTCTCCAATAAAAGCATATATGTATATATATTTTTAAAGTTTTTCTCACCCTAGCTGGTTTGGTTCAATGGATAGAGTGTTAGCCTGAAAAGTCCCAGGTTTGACTCCAGTCAAGGGTATATGCTCGGGTTGTGGGCTTAGTCCCCAGTAGGGGTCATGTAGGAGGCAGCCAATCAATGATTCTCTCTCATCATAGATGTTTCTCTCTCTCTCCCCCTCTCTCTTCCTCTGTGAAATCATTAAAAAATACATATATTTTTTAAAATTCTCTAAAACATTGAACATGTCACAATATTAAGTTAGGAAGACTGTGTGAAAGATATTGCTGAAATACTGGTAGGTAAGCAAAATAGAAAAACATCGGGAAACTGTAGACAAGGAAAACCAGAAACTATTAAAATGTCCAAAGGAAAGATTCTAAAGATCTGAACTAAAGTGACAGTGAGAATGGAAATGTATGTCAAATAACTACTTGCTTCCTGATTTCTCCTATTTTTGAAACTCTACCATATGCCAGGTCCCCCACTTGCTGCATTCTGTCACTACACTAAACCTGACACCTCTCTGTAATAGAATTTGTTATCCTAATTGTATACTTGTAGAGACTGTGATCAGAAGCAACAAACAGTGGGGCCAATATTTGTACCTAGACATTTGGTATATTTTTAGGCTCTTCACTCATTAATTTACTCCAATCCTATAGCTCCTATTGAAGTTTTGGGTTATTTGGAAAAGTTATTAAATGTCACTACACACTTTACTAGCCCCTCCAAAATGAGAAGAAATATTGTGAAGACACAGCGATGCTTTTGGGGAAATTCACTGTATTCTTGGCTTGCCGTTGATTTGCCATATATTCCCCCCAATCTTTCCTATCTCCTAAAATGCAGTGTTTCCCTCTGATAAGCATTTAATAGCTTTCTTTTCCCCACTGGAACCAGAGGACATCAGGTGCATTTTGACATAATAAAGAAAAGTATCCTTTTGAATTATGAAGTGCTGCTACTCACTGAACATTGGCTTTCCTTTTGAAATAGAATCACTTAGTGTTTCTCTGTCAGACCCTTACTGATGGCCATTTACCCTTGAGACATACATGAATGAATCAGACTATTTTTTAATGACACTGAATTGGAACGAAAATGGTCCATGGTACCTTGATTATTGCTTGTAAGTTTATTCTATCAAAATAAAGATACAATATTTTAAAGAGAGCACTTTTCTGTGCTTGATGAGATAGGACACAAGCTATTCTTTGGTGAACTTTTAAAGAAATCCTTGGTTTATTTATTTTTAATTAGTGAAATATTGTGAACTCAAGTATGTACTTGCATATCTTGAGCATTTAAGAAAATGACCAACGTCATGCAAAGTAACTGGCTGACATCTTTTTGAGACTTTAAACTAAAAACAGAAGAACTGGGGGATTAGGAAAGAAAAGCACAGGGAACAAATAATTGTTTTCCCCTTCCTTCTGTTTATATAATAAATGCACTTATTGTTGTCATGGCAAAGGAACCAGTCTGTTCTTCCCATTCCTCTGTTTCTACCCATTATCATATCCAACACCATAAAATGTCATATTTTACCATCATCTTTTTTATCCACCTACTCTGCATTTTCTACTATCCTCATGGTCTTTTTCCTGGTAATACTTACTTAGAGAAAAAGTAATTTCAGATGAGGGAAATGGCTGCAGATACAATTGGAGGAATCAGGAAGCAAAGAATGATGGAAAGGTGGTGAGGAGAAAAGACCTCAGCATTTATTTAGCCAGAAAGGTTTTCCAAATCTTAGAAAGCCCCTCAGATCCAAAAGGAAAACACTCTGAAAATGCCATTTAAAACAAATTGCACATTGATATCCTAGCTAATTTGGCTCAGTGGAAAGAGCATTGGCCAGGAGACAGAAGGGTCCCAGGTTCAATTCTGGTCAAGGGCACATACCTAGGCCCTGGTCAGAGCGCATACAGGAGACAGCCAATTGATGTGTCTCTCTCATGTCGATATTTCTGACTCTCCCCCTCCCTTCCACTCTCTTGAAAAGAAATAAAAGTAAAAATTACAACTTGTTGATAAGCTAAGCAACTCTGTAGAGGTCTATTTTATCTTTCTAAACACAGGTAATCATAACGATGGCACTCATAATCTTGTCAAGTTTAGTCTGAGTTCATTTTAAAAAAGAAGTCTAAATTAGGGCAATTAATAATATCAAGACTTTATAATAGTCATACAATATATGGAATATTCTTCCCAGTTCATGATGCCACATTTTGGCAGCACAGTAACCCACTAAAGACTAATGTCTTTTCAAATAATCGCAACCAAGGTCTTGCAACCATGTTTTCCCACTCTGTTAGTGCATTTGTGTATTCAAAAATTGTTGGTTTTTTTCCTTTCTTTTTTTTTCTTTTTTTTTTGCCTTTTTGTGTTTTAAAAAATAAATTTAAGAGCATATTATGTGGTAAGCACTGATCTAACTTGAAATTAAAAACAAACAAACAAAACCAAAAACCGAAGACATTTTTCCCATATCTAAAAAAGTTCATATTCTAATCTTGCCACGCAAGAGACAATTGGTTTTAGTTGGGAAAAGAGAGGGCTGAGTTTAGAGAACTGTTTCTGAGAAGATAGCAAATGTAGGAAAATGCCACAATCTGTAGAAATAGTCAGTAAGTGTGCAATAAGTGGTTTCTTCCTGTTTATATGTTCTAAGGCTTGAGTGTATAAACAATCAGTTCGAATGTTCTTTATTTTATTCCCATTCTGCCAGTCACGAGGGTAAAAGGATGAGGTAACCTTTCCTTTCATAAATCCTTCAGTTACAGACTCTGATATTCTTTCTTCTCAATTATAGTTGACAGTCGATATTACTTTGTATGAGTTTCAGGTGTAGTTTCAGCAAAGTTGTTAGACAATCATATATTTTACAAAGTGTTCCCCTCGATATACCCAGTACCCACCTGACACCATATGTAGTCATTACAATATTAGTGACTATATTACCAATGCTGTACTTTACATTCCCATGACTATTTACTTCTCAATCCCTTCATCTTTTTCACCTAGTCCCCCAACCCTTCTTCCCTCTTGTTAAAACAACCCTATGAGATAAAGGTGCTATGGAAAAGCTCAGGTTAGAAAGGGCTTCAGCCTGGAGCAGTCTACGAAGAGTCCAGCAAATGAACAACCTAGATTCTACCTTCAAATATTTGAACAGACTAGACTTACATCAAGTTGCAGGAAACCAAATTAAGACTAATGAATACTATAAAGAATAAGTTTTCAAATAAATTTTAAAACTTATAAATTGTTTAGCCTGGCCAAGAACCAGGAAGTCATGGTTTGATTCCTGGTCAGGGCACAGACATGGGTTGCCAGCTAGGTCCCCAGTGTGGGGTGTGCAGGAGGCAGCTGATCAATGATTCTCATCATTGATGTTTCTCTCTTTCTCTCCCTCTCTGAAATCAATAAAATTATTTTTAAAAAACACTTATACATTTTAATGTGTATGTTATAAAGCACTGCAGGGATCCTGTGGAATATAGATTCTTAAGGCCCTGCATGGAGCCTGGGATTCTTCATTTCTAATAGGATCCCAAGTTATATTGATGCTATTGGTTCTAGGACTGCATCTCATATATCACTACTCTCAAAGTATCTGACAATAAGCTCACTAAAACATACTGGATTGCAAATCACTGGGACTACTCAAGCAGAAGCTGAATAACTATTTGACAGGAATACAATAGAAAGTCAGAGTGAGCTAGATGTTCCTTTTCAAATCTAAGTGGTTTGATTCAGGGTTTTGTATAAAAGAACAAATTTTGCATGTGCTTGCTTGTTTTAAATATTAAAATACTTTCACATAGCTGAAACCAGTTTGGTTCAGTAGATAGAGTGTCAGCCTGTGGACTGAAGGGTCACAGGTTTGATTCCGGTCAAGGGCATGTACCTTGGTTGCAGGCATATCCCCAGTAGAAGGTGTGCAGGAGGCAGCTGATCAATGTTTCTCTCATTGATGTTTCTAACACTGTATCCTTCTCCCTTCCTCTCTGTAAAAAATCAATAAAATATATTTTAAATAAATAAAAATAAAATACTTCCACATAGATAATAAAGAGACTTTTTTTTCCTACTTTAATAGATGTGGAAACAAAAGATCTTATACATTAAGTGCCTTGCCCCAAATTCACTATATCATACAATGAGAGTATTGAGCACTTTCTCTTAGCCAAGATTTAGCCCATAGATGGACATTTAGCAGTGAACAAAACAGATTTTTTTAGGTCCCTGTCCTAAAAAAATCACAGTTTACTGCTTTTCCTTCTCCTATCTTCCTGATCTATCACTAATGAATTTCATGTAACTCTCCTTATGCCTCCTCCTTTGATTGTAATTTATAAAATAAGGTACAAAACTGCCATTCTCTGGAGCACTTCCTCAAACCATTGGAATTTTGCTTTCTGGCAATTGTCAGCTTAACTCAAATAAACTCATAAAAATTCTTACAGATTTTGTTCTTTCTTACATTGACAAGGTCAAGAGAAACTTCTTAAACAAACATTCAAAGATTTTTTTTAAAAAATGAAAAACAGAACTTCTCAGATCTGTGAGGTAATTTCTAAAGGTAATATACGTACAATTATTATGACAGAAGGAAAAGAAAGTAATAATGGAGCAGAAGAAATATTTAAAGTAATAAAGAATGAAAATGTCCCCAAATTAATGAAAGACTTCAAACCACAAATCCAGGAAGTTCAGAGACTACCAAGCATCATGAGTTAAAAAAAATTAGGCATGTCATATTGAAACTGCAGACCATCAAAAACAAAGATAAAATTTTGAAAAAAAAAAAGCTGGGAGGGGGAGAATTTATCTATAAAGAAACAAGGATAAGAATCACAAAGAACTTTTAATCAGAAACCATGCAACCAAGGAAATATTAATATAAAATAATCAAAAACCTAAAGTTCTATATCCTATTGAATTAATCTTCAAAGTGAAAGAGAAATAAAAACCTTCTTAAACAAACAAAATGGAATGAATTCATCTCAGCAGAACTAGAGATGCAAGAAATGTTAAAAATACATATTCAGGGAAATGGTATCATGCTACACTCATGCACCCCATAATGATGGGATTTGTTCTGAGAACTTGATCAGTAGACACTTTCATTGTTGTGTAAACCCTCACCCCTGCCTCAGGAGAATAGAGATGGTAAGGGCTAGCATTGATTCTGCCCCAGGAAAGATTGGATTCTGAAGAGAATGCAGCAAAAGCAAGACTATACCTTAGAATACCCATGTTAGAAACACGCACGCATGTGCAAACACACACAAACACACACACACACATACACACATTAGTTTAAATCTACTATAGAGAATAAATTATGCAGTGCTAAGAGAACAAGTAGAAATACAAAACAAACAAAACAAAACAAAACAAAACAAAAAAGATTTTGTGTAGAGAGAAGAGGTCAGAGATAGGCAAAGAACTGACTGAGTCCAAGAAGAATTGGCAAAGTCCAAGAGCATACTATAAATAAATAAATAAATAAATAAATAAATAAATAAATAAAACCATTGCAGCTACAGATGCCAACAATAGCTTTGGGCATCTGTAGCTCCCTTTCTAGATGGTTAGGCAAGCAATTCAGAGTGTGTGGGGACAGAGTCTGAACAGCTGGATAGTAGGGGCTAATGATGAAGAACAAATGCTAAGGATCTGCCAAAGAGGGGAGGAGAGAGAGCAGGAAAACGCTGGAGAAAGTGACCGTTAAAGTGATTTTTCAAACATGAGCAGATTTTGTCATATGAGAGATGGAAGCAAAGGGTATTTCTGCGTGAAAAGAACATAGCCACAGAAGCTGGGAAAGGCCAGAGATCACAGTAGCACACCAGCAGATGAATTATCTAAAATGCTGGAAAATAAGAGAATAATGTAAGATAACCCTGGAAAGAAGTCAGAATGAAACATTAAACATCATTAAATTGGCAATAGTATTTTTAATATGATGGAGGGAGAGAGAATATATAAACCCTATTTAAAGGCGTTTGTGCCCCAATGGCATGGCTCAGTGGTTGAGCATCAACCTATGAACCAGGAGGTCACTTTTCAATTCCCCAACAGGGCACATGCCCAGGTTGTGGGCTTAATCCTCCATGTGAGGTGTGCAGGAGGCAGCCAGTCAACGATTCTCTCTCATCATTGATGTTTCTATATCTCTCTCTCCCTTCTCTGAAATCAATAAAAATATTTTTAAATAAATAAATAAGTAAAGGCTTTTACAGTGACTCGGTTAAAATGGTTCCCAACATAAGATTTCATCTTGACTAGTATAACTTATTAAATATTACTAGTAGAATGTAAATTCCCAGCTACTAATGCCTAGTACATAGGATGTGAATAATAAATGTTTGTTGAATGAATCAGTTTTTCATAATAAAAGAACATTTAATAAAAATGAAATAATAGGGCCTGGGCTAAAATAATGACAATGAACAAAGAAAAAAATTAAGAGAAAATCAACATTATTTAATAATAGATTAGAAAGGAAGGAAAAACATGATTTTGAAGCCTGGAACCTTGGTGCTTTGGAAGTGGAAGGAGAAAATAATGAGTCTCTCACCCCCACCTGTGCATAGAAAAGATTTTTTTTTTACTGTGAATCTTTCTCATTAGCAGTATAAACTATGGTTGAGCTTAGAAAATTATCCACAGTACAGAAAGGGGAATAATAAGTAGATTATAATTGACAAGAAATTGAATTTACAAATTACCTACATAGACTTTTTGGTAAGGCTATAGGTGTTCTTAGCTACCTAAAAGGATTCTAAGCAATCCTTGATGTTTCAATGAATGAAGAACTTGGGTTCCACTTCATTTTTCTCAGCACAAAATAAAAAAACAAAGAAAGCTAATTAACAGAAATGCGGCCCTATAGCTTATCTCACAATTTCAGAAGCAATCCATTTGACTTTAAGTACTCCTAACAGATGCCTTTTTAAAGCAAGGATACTGGTAAAAGGAAACTCGATGTTCCCAGCTCACAGCGCTTCTATCTCTGCTCTGATGGAGAGTGAAATAAGCAAGATGATCCACATACCAGTACTTCCTACTGTCATATCTGGCTACTTGTTAAACAGGTTGCGTATTCTTCACACCAGAGATCTCCTGAGGTCCCCCTGAGCAGTCAATCCCAGGAGAAAAAGGCTCTTTCCTGACAGACATAATGCAGACAGTGAATCACATTGGTAAATCTGAAACACCTCTCTGAAAATTTTAACTATAGCACAGAAAAGCATGGTATTTGCTTAGCTTAATAGTTCGTTACTTAGCATTAGTGAGTTACTTAGTGAGATATTTACTAAAAAAAAGAAAATCTCATGTCTTTCTTCAGAGTAACCTGAGTATTTGATATTTTTATTTTGAGAAAAGTCTCTAAATGTTGCAATCTCAGTACAAACAGACACAAACCTGTTAACTGGGATGGAGCCTTGGAGTTCTTTGAACCTCCTGATACATTCTGTGTATACATGAAAATAATTGCCATTTACCACGAAGAGATTTTAAATATATGACAAATATGAAAATATATGACTTCACATCTGAACTAGCAGCCACAATATTTTAAGACTGAGCCAATCTCGCTGCCAGCAACAAGGACTTATTTGAGGCAAGGTGATGGGAACAAATTATACAGCAATATGTATGATTGCATATTGCTCAATCAATAGTTTTTAATCTTGAAATCATAGCTTTCTGGTCAATAAACACATACACTTTTATTCTTTTATTTCAGAGGGGAAGGGAGAGGAGAGAGAAAGGTAGAAACGTCAATGATGAGAGAGAATCATTGATTGGGTGTCTCCTGGATGCCCCACACTGGGAATCAAGCCTGCCACCTGGGCATGTGCCCTGGCTGAGAATCAAACTGTGACCTCCTGGTTCATAGGTCAATGCTCAACCACTGAGCCACACCAGCTGGGCTATCCTATTACTAATAATCAACAGGCATCTAGACTCCTCAGCCTCCCAGTGAGTTTGGTCCAGTGTTCCATAAACTCGATCAATTATTAACATTTCTGAAATATTGTCACAGTCTTTTTTAATGCCTAGCTTAAGTCTGAGGAAATTTATTCAGGAAGGAGGTTGAAGATACTTCCATAAGTCACCCAAGAGAGTGAAGACCAAGATACAAACACTTCGGCTTGCAAGGGCATAGAATTGGCTCGCTAGAACTTTGTCTTAGACCCAAAAATTAAAAAAACACAGGAGGCTGTGTTCCATAAAATGTCTAAGAAGGGATGGAAATTATTGTAGAATTACCCAGGGGTCTTAAAGCACAGTGTTCACTGTGAACAGAGGCCATTTCTCCTGCCTCCTTCCTCTAAATACCACTCGTGCCACCGCCCAGATTGAAACAACTAGGACTGAGAGGGGGAAAGTTGAGAAAACCCACAGTACATTAGGGAAAACAAACTCAACCAAGAAAACAGAAATTCTAGAATCACAGTGGGATTTGTTCTCACAGAAAAAGAAGCCTGGCATAGTCTTCATAGGAAAATTCATGTTATCCCCAAGACAGACCTTAAAATATATTGTGTTACCACTGACAAATTCTTAAGATTTTTAAAACTAACAGCAGGCCTACCAGAACTTGGACTACACTCTTATCAAATATTTCTCTCAGTCCTCTACCTTGCATGTTGTTTTCTTTATTTCTTTTTGGAGGCATGGACAGCAGAATCTCACAGTAATAAAAATAACAATAAAAGCTAGTACCTGTTGAACAGTACCAGGTGCCAGGCACTATGCTAAATAGTTTATAGGCATTAAGTATTTTAACCCTCACAGCAATTCTTGTAAGTTGGTAGTATTAACCTCATTTCAGATACAAAGAAGAATTGCAAAAAGGTTGTACTGGTGGACAGGTAGCAGAGCCAGGATGCAAATCCCTTTTCTTAGTGCCATGCTGTTCTTATTGCTGGTAAATGCAGAATAGACCAAGTATGAACTTGGCTATTGCACTGGCATTTAAACTATTTTTAAAATGTCTATTTCTTATGTTCTCTCTCACCCCTAAAACTGAATCCAGAAGTGATGAGGGCTAGGGTCCCACTGATTGCAAAAAAAAAAAAAAAAAAAAAAAAAGCTTGAAAACAGGTATTTAAATGTTGGTTGATTTTGTTGAAGAGTGGGATAGAAGACATGCATTAAAAGGCCCAATGAATGGTCAAAAAGTTTAAGATGTACAATCCTATATAATAAAAGGCCAGCCACCATAAGCAAAATGACCAGAACACCAGAAACCAGAACAACCACAGCCCCTCTTAGGGCTGGCCCCACCCCCACACAAGCAGATAGAGGCAATCAGGCAGGCAGGTAGAGTGGTTAGGGGTGATCAGGCAGGCAGACTAGCAGTTAGTGATGATCAAGTAAGCAGGCAATTGGTTAGAGTCGATCAGGTAGGCAGTTTAGTGGTTAGGGGCGATCAGGTAGTCAGACAGGCCCTTGCCGGACTGGCCCCATCCCCCAGCAAAGAAAGAAGGAGGCCCAGGCCAGCCAAGCCATCACACCCCATGCTTGTTGCCTGTAGAGGGAAGCCACCAGTGGCAGGGGGCTAGGGGGCAGCGCTGCACAGATGACAAGCAGTGGCAGCTGCAGGGATGGGGCCAGCTGCCTGTAGCAGGAGGAAGGAAAGTCCTGATAGGCCCTGATCTCAGGCCAGGCCTAGGGACCCTACCCAAGGGGTCCCAGATTGTGAAAGGGTGCAGGCCAGGCTAAGGGACTCTCCCCTCCCCCCCAAGTGCATGAATTTTCATGTACCAGACCTCTAGTTAAAGATTAATAGTCCCAAGTACATCTGTTGGTCTGTAAATGTAACCAATTTTACTTATGTAAATATAATCAAATTTTCCTCACTGTTGTGGGTAGAAATATTAGATAGATAGATAAATAAACATGTATATAAAATATGTATGTATAAAACCACCAGTTATCCAATATTTATTTACTATACCTTCAAAATTCAGAACCTCAGAGGAAAAGAAAAAGTTGGCAAAATGTTCTCTTTGCACCCATAAAAGAAAGAGTAAACACGATGTACTTTGGGCACTGTATCATCCCTGCATAGGCCCACACTCAGAGCTTACGAACTTTTATTTTTACTCATTATTGCTCATGAGCTCGGCATTTAGTAACCCATTTGTTTTGTATTCCACTGTTAAGAAGCAAATAAAAAAGGAAGATTATTAGAGGCAAAAGGTGACAACTGACAGGCAAATAATGAAACTATAAAAAGTACAGTCACATATAGTAGTTACTTAGTATTTGCTAAAATCCCTTTTAATTCTAAATTTCAAAATAGAGCTTCAGCGAATGGAGTTTAGAAACATAATATCTACATCTGAACCTCCAGTATACCACAGAGAGAGAGCTTCCTAACAGGCTTAATTACCATATTCCCATCTTCATTCTTCCCACATGTACTCTCTGTACAGATGACATTGCAGAAATGTTCAGAGACCCACAGTGGCTCCAAAAGAACATTTTTATAAGTGATGTTGTAGGCTGACTGTACAAATTGGTAATAGGAGCACTATAGGATCTGTTGTTGCTAATCTGTTTTCAGAAAAATACTGAAAAATGACACAACTTCTAACCAGAAAGGGAAATAAGCTAGTCTAAGTGTGTGTGTCTGTGTGTGATAAAGGATTTATGTAAGTGACCTTCAAGATCATCTGTATCAATTGTGGAAGCAATACTCTCTATGGCAAAGGTTGGAGGCAATAAAGCCAAGAGTTTTGCATGCAGACTTCGGAGCCCAACAGACCTAGCTTTGGGTCCTGACCCCTCAACCCTATGTGTTTCCTCACTTGTACAGAGGATATAATCACAACACATATGATTAAGAGAGATGATAAAACATGTAAAATGTTTATGCCAGTGCAATGCCTGGCCCGTAGTGAGCACACAATGTACACTACTGATAAAATTTACCTAACTATCAGTATGCAGTGAGTGTTCTCTTACATGCCCAATGCTTTCTATGTATGTTCTCATTACTCTTCCCTATTTTATAGATAAAAAAAAAAAAATTGAGACTTAGAGAGGAGGTGAGTTGTCCAAGTCAAGCAGCACATCACACAGCTAAAATTTCAGCTCAAGCAGTTTTAAACCCCGTGGTTTCTATCTACTAAATATAACTCATTTAAAGTGCATCCTTTCTGCCTGACATCTTTCTGAAATGGTATTTCATTCTGGTTTTAATTTGCATTTTCAAGATGACTAATGAGCTTGAGTAAATTTTCATGGTTTTGTCTGTCTCTTATTGATTTGTAGAAATACTATTTATTTTGAACACAAATTATGTAATTATTGGCCATATCATGTATATACATGTAATGTACAAATATATATCTAGAATCTTTCAAAAGCCCCTTATCTACAACCTACTGTCATTCTCCAATATTTAAAAAAATTATTACAGCTTTATAGATTTTTTTTTGCAGTTTTCATTGTGATTCACATAATAAAGCTTGGGAATTCAGATGAGCACCCCCATTTCCTGAAGCTATTAATGGAACCCAGATCCTAATCCTGGTGCTTTTCCACTTAACTTTGCTACCCTCATAATTTTTATAAAAAGCCTATTGTGCTGTTCTGTGTATTTACCAATAGTTCTAAATTTCTATTTTTAAATAGAAATTTCTGATTTGGAAATTCTGTAATTAAAGAATGACTTCAAAGCAATCTCCAGTTGAATAATATGAGTGTGGGTTGCTTGTTTTGAACATCAATAATGTCAAGAAGCTTTCTATTTTTTTAGTTGCACAAAAATAGTCATCCAATGTCCTCTACCCTAAATGGCCCAAGTAACTTTAAAAGCTACTCTAAAGGTATAGAGAGTTGTGGGAAATGACTAAATAGCACTGAAAGCAATACTCAGCTATGAAAAAGTTCAAAAATTAGGCAATCTGGGTGGTAGAAAGATGTGAACTAGAGGAACTAGGCCATAGCTCTGAACAAGTACCAGAATTTCTAATGTGGACAAGTTATGTGCTTAAGTTCTAAAACGAGTAGCTGGGCCTGGTGTTTGTTTGTTTGTTTTGTGTTGTGTGCGTTTTTTGTAATCCTCACCCAAGGATATTTTTTCCATTGATTTTTAGAAAGAGTGGAAGGGAGGGAGAGAGGTAGGAGGCAGAAGCATCCATGTGAGAGAGACACATCCATTTGTTGCCTCTCAAATGCCCAGGGTTGGGGATTGAACCTGCAACCCAGGTACATGCCTTTGACTGGGAATCAAATCTGTGACCTTTTGGTACACAGGCCAATGCTCCAACTACAGAACCATACCAGTCAGGGCAGGCCATGTTTTTAAAACTTCCTATTGAACCTATTTGAGGGCAGCTGGTTTTGTCAGTATGGCACTGCTTTCATATGTAGCACATGGTGTTAGCCTAATGGCCCTAGGAACAGTAAGTGTTGCAAGACTCCTTCCTGACTGCCAGTGCCCTCCACAAACAACCTAGGTAGCATTCAGGGTCCTATTCATCAAAAATATTTTTCTGGAGGAAAAACCAAGATGGCAGTATAGGTAAACACCTGAAATTGCTGCCTTGCACAACCACTTCAAAACTACAACTAAAAGACAAAACGGACATCATCCAGAACCACCAGAAGGCTGTCTGAGTGGAAATTCTACAACTAGAAGGAAAGACAAAAGCACACTGAGACTCAGAGGAGGTGCGGGAGTAAAGTATAGAGGTATGAAGGCACACATGTGGAAAGGGCTGGCAACAGAGCATGTGGTTGTCTTTTTCAATCAGGAGGGAGTCACAAGCTCCCAACTGCTCTGAACTCCAGTTCCTGGAAAGATTCATATGGGGAGAAACTGTATTGTCTGGCATTGGGCAGAACTCAAGGACAGCTTTCTTTCAGAGGTGCTTGCATCGATTACCACGGGACACTGAGATCCGAGCCTTTTAGGGTAGGGCTGAGGATCAGTCATAGCTGTTTGCTCTGCCCTATTGATTCCCTGAGACCCTGCCCCACCCAAGCTGTGTGCAGAGGCCTTTGCATATGAATGACTGGTGCTTTGTATTCTAAAATTACCTAACAAACTGCAGCTGGGTCAGAGAGACCCAGAACATCCAAAAGAAGGCACAAGGGCCCACAGCAGCTTGCATTACTTCACAGCTGGGCCTCATCTGGGCACCTCCAAACCCCAAACAAAGAAGAGGAATCTTCAGATCTCTCCATAGATCCAGCTGGGTAGCCTCAGGCAGAGGCTAAATTAACAACTCCCTTAGAGATCCAAGAGCCAATGTACCCAGTGGTTAGAGTGGGATGATCAGATTACAATTCCTCAGATCCATAAGTGACAGACTCAATGAGCACCAAAGTCCCACTGATGCAAATCTTGCCCCATAAGAGTGTCTCCAGCACAGTTCTCCCATCATACACACAGCTTATTCTCACAGACAATTGGCCTGGAGGACAATTCCTCCCAGTGATACCAATAACAATCAAGGCTTAACTACAACAAGATGGTGCACAGAAAGGGGTGCACCAAGAGTATCCACCTCAGGTAACTGGGGATGCTGAGCCATTGGGCCTTATAGGAAATCTAGCATACAAAGCTGCTCTATCAATACAAGGAAGCAGCCAAAATGCAGAGACAATGAAACAGGTCATAAATGAAAGAAATGGAGGAAAGCAAATGACTGGACATAAAGTTCAAAACCACGGTTATAAGTTTTTTTAAGAATTTTCTAGAAACCACCAATAAATTTAGTGAGACCCTTGAGGATATGTAAAAGGACCAACTAGAAATTAAGCACACACTGACTGAAATAAAAAATAATACACAGTGATCCAACAGCAGATTAGAGCAGTGGTCGGCAAACTGTTGACTAATGAATTTGCCGACCACTGGAATAGGGGCTTATTCACAAGGAACAACAACAGCCTGTAATTATTGGACCCGAGAGTCTAGGTTAGTAGTTGGAAACCTCATTAGTCAACAGAGTGTCAAACTACGACTCACAAGCCACATGTGGCTCACGAGCTGTAGTTTGACCACCATTGGACTAGAGGATCGCAAGAATCAAGTCAAAGATTTGAAATACAAAGAAGCAAAAAACACCTAACTGGAAAAGAAAAAAAGAATCCAAAAATATGAAGATAGTATAAGGACCCCCCTGGGACAATTTCAAGTGCACCAACATCAGAATTATGGGGGTGCCGCAGAAGAGAGACAGCAAGATACTGAGAACCTATCTGAAGAAGTAATGACTGAAAACTTCCCCCACCTAATGAAAGAAATAGACTTACAAATCAATGAAGTTCACAAAACTTCAAACAAAAAGAATCCAAAGAGGACCACACCAAGACACGTCAGAATTAAAATGCCAAGAGCAAAAGACAAAGAGAGAATATTAAAAGCAGCAAGAGAAAAACAGTTACCTACAAGGAGTGCCCAAACTATTGTCAGCTGATTTCTTGATAGAAACTATGCAGGCCAGATGGGAGTGGCAATAAATATTCAAAGTACTGAATAGCAAGAACCTACAACCAAGATTATTTTATCCAGCAAAACTATCATTCAGAATTGATGGTCAGATAAACAGCTTCACAGATAAGAAAAAGCTAAAGGAGTTCATCAACACCAAACCAATAATATATAAAATGCTGAAAGGTATTCTTTAAGAAGAGGAAGAAGAAAAAGGTAAAGATAAAAATTATGAACAACAAATAAATATCTATCAACAAGTGAATCTAAAAATCAAGTGAATAAAAATATCTGATGAACAGAATAAACAGGTGAATATAATAGAATCAAGGGCATAGAAAGGGAGTGGAGTAACAATTCTCAGGGGGAAAGGAGTGAGGGGGGTGCGGGAGGAGACTGAACAAAAATCATACACCTATGGATGAGGACAGTGTTGGGGGGTGGTAAAGGCAGAGGGTGGAGTGGGAGCTATGGAGGGAAAAAAGAGGAACAACTGTAGTAATCTGAACAATAAAGATGATAGATAGATAGATAGATAGATAGATAGATAGATAGATAGATAGATAGTAGATAGATAGATAAAATATATTTTTTTCTGGATACATCTGTTGGGGGATTTCAAGATGGCAGCTGCCAGGATGGCAGTGAGGGAGAGAGTGAACAAAGGGGAGTTCATGGAAGTGATGTGTGTGTGTGTGTGTGTGTGTGTGTGTGTGTTTGTTTGTGTGTGTGTGTGTGTGTGTGTGTGTGTGTGTGTGTGTGTGATAGCTAGACCTCCCAAGACCTTCAAGGGCTGGCAGACTGGGCTCACATAGCCAGGCCTCTGGTGCAAGTGTAATCAGTTCTGGAGTGCCAGCTCTGCCACGAAGCCATGCGTCTTGAAGAGAAAAGCTGCTATGACTGGGAGCCCAGCCTCACCTCCACCCAGGATAAGCTCAGATATCACCCGGGATCCTACAGCCACTCTGGCCAGGGACCTACTATCTCTGCTGCTGAACCAAAGACACCGGGACTCCAGCCTCCACATCTGAAGGCTCCTATGAATTCTGGAGGCCTCTTCCCTCCCCCCAGCCAGACATGTGAATGCACATGAACAGCCAAGCCTCACGCAGCAGCCCCAGGCACCATGACCACTCCAGCGCCCATACGAGCAGCCAACACCAATTTCCATGACCCCCAAAGGAGAAGGAACTGCCTTCAACCATGCAAGAAGCAGCCTCCCCACAATCACCTCCCAAGGAGCAGCCACCACCTGCAACCGCATGAGGACCAGAAGCCCCCTGACCCCCACAGGAGCAGCTGCCACCCGTGACTGGGTAAAGGAGCAGCTGTTCCACAACCATGCAAGGAGTGGCTACCTGGCAATTAGTTGCTGCCCTGTGACTACAGGAGAAGCAGCCGCCCTGCAATTGCCTAAGGAGCAGCTGCCCCCCTGAAACCAAGGAACCTACCACCAAGCTCACTGCTGCAGCTACAGGCCCTGTGTGACTTGACACCTAAATCCTTTGGAGAGAGCAAAAATAGGGAGACAGAAGAACAACCCCCAAAGGAAAGAAAAGGAGAAATAACAACAGACCCCACAGAAATACAAAGGATTATTTTAAAATAACAACTCTATTCCAACAAACTGGACAATCTGAAAAAAATGGACATATTCCTCGAAAAATACAACCTTCCAAAACTCAATCAGGAAGAATCTAAAAATCTCAATAGGCCAGTAACTATTAAAGAAATTGAACCAGGCATTAATAAGCTTCCAGCAAACAAAAGCCTGGGGCCAGACAGCATCACAGGGAAGTTTTACCAAACATTCAAAGAAGAACGAAAACCTCAGACTAAACAAAATCCTCCTCAGACTATTCCAAAAAATTCAAGAGGAAAGAACATTTCCAAACTCTTTCTATGAAGCCAGCATCACCCTAATACCAAAACAGATAAAGACAACACAATGAAAGAAAATTACAAGCCAATATCCCTCATGAACATAGATGCCAAAATCCTCAGGCAAGTCGAATCCAGCAGTACATCAGAAAGATCATACACCATGACCAAGTAGGATTTATCCTAGGGTTGCAAGGGTGGTACAATATCCACATATCAATAAACGTGATGCATGATAGAAACAAATTGAGAGATAAAAACCACATAGTCATATCAATTGATACAGAAAAAGCATTTGACAAAATCCAACACCCATTTTCGATAAAAACTCTCAACAAGATGAGAATAGAAGGATCATACCTCAATATAATAAAAGCCATATATGACAAACCCATAGCCAATATCATACTCAATGGGCAAACATTAAAACCATTTTCCTTAAGAACAGGAACAAGATAGGGATGCCCGCTTTCACCACTCCTGTTCAACATAGTACTGGAAGTATTAGCCATTGCAAATAGACAAGAAGAAGAAATAAAAGGCATCCAAATTGGAAAAGAAAAGTAAAACTGTCCTTATTTGCAGATGACATGATACTGTACATAGAAAACCCTAATATTCCATCAAAAAATCATTAGACTGAATAAATTAATTTGGCAATGTAGTAGGATACAAAATTAATGCCAAGAAATCTATGGCATTTCTATAAGCCAACAGTGAACTTACAGAAAGAGACACTAAAAAAACAACCCCATTTACCATCACACCAAAAAAATTAAGATACCAGGAGGAATCCAAGATGGCGGCATAGGTAAACACCTACACTGCTGCCTCGCACAACAATTTCAAAACTACAACTAAAAGACAGAACGGACATCATCCAGAACCACAGGAAAGCTGGCGGAGTGTAAGTTCTACAGCTAGAAGGAAAGAGAGGGGCTCACGGAGAACCAGAGGAGCTGCAAAAAGCCGAGGTACTGAGACGCGCGCTGAGAGAGCGGGTGCCAGAGTACCTGGCTGGCTTTCTCTGGTGGGAGGGAAACGGAGACTCCCAATGGCATTGAACCCCTTATTTTAGGACACTAAACCCCAGATCCAGCGAAACTCATACGGGGGGAGTTTGGACTGTGAAAAGGGAGAGGTGCACGGAAATTTAGGGGAGTCACAGAAGATCAGGTCTGGTCTCCCACGCGGACGGTGCTGCACGCAGGACAGATTGCTGATTGTGCCGCTGGCCTTCGCAAGTGGGCGGGAGACAGACCCTCCGAACTGTGCCACTTCTGACTTCACTAAGCCCCTGTTTTGGGCGAAACCCTGGGGACCTAGACTCGTGTGGTCCTAGTGCTCAGGGGAGCTGGAAAGGCAGCGGTTAGAGGCACTGCGGGTGCGCGCGCACAAGGACCACTCCAGGGATTACCCAGTCACGTGAGACTCAGGGGCCATGGAGGGCGGGGCCGACTGGAAGGCAAGGCGGTCCCTTAAGCCCTGAGACTCCACCCCTCCCAAGCTCAACAGAGGCTTTTTCGGTTTTGCATCTGGTATCATAAGGCTGAATCCAACACAGAAGTTTCCCCAGCATAGTGAAAATGCCGAAACAAGGGAAGGGATCACAAACAAAAGAAATGGAGAAAAAAAAAACGACTGGATATAGAGTTCAAAACCACGCTTGTAAGGTTTTTCAAGAATATGCTAGAAAAATTCGATAAATTTAGTGAGATCCAAGAGGAGATGAAAAAGGACCAACTAGCGATACAAAAGAGCCAACTAGAGATGGAAAAGGTCCTACTAAAGATGATAAAGGACCAAATAGAAATTAAACATACA
>JAAGEH010000030.1:30612046-30930763 GCA_011751065.1 Lasiurus cinereus | reverse complement strand
AAAAAGAGAAACAAATGTAATAATCTGAATAATAAAGATTTAATTTAAAAAATTAAGATACCTATGAATAAACTTAACTAAGGAGATAGAAGACCTCTACTCAGAAGAGTACAGGACATTGAAAAAAGAGATAGAGGAAGACATAAATAGATGGAAGACCATACCGTGTTCATGGATTGGTAAAATCTACATCATTAAAATGTCCATACTACCCAAAGCAATCTATAGATTCAATGCACTCCCCATTAAAATACCAACAGTATATTTCACAGATCTAGAAAGAACTCTCCAAAAATTTATCTGGAATAAAAAAAGACCCCTAATAGCCACGGCAATCCTGATAAAAAAGAACAAAGCAGGAGGGATAGCAATGCCAGATTTCAAGCTGAATTACAAAGCCCCTGTTTCAACACTGCCTGGTACTGGCTCAAGAACAGACATTATAGACCAATGGAACAGAACAGAGAATTCAGAAATCGACTCAAGCCATTATGCTCAATTAATATTTGACAAAGGATGCATGAACATGCAATGGAGTCAAGATAGTTTCTTCAACAAATGGTGTTGGGAAAATTGGACAAATACATGGAAAAAAATGAAACTAGACAACAAGCTTATACCGTACACAAAAATGAACTCAAAATTGATAAAGGACTTAAATGTAACACAGGAAACCATAAAAATCCTAGAAGAAGCCATATGCAGCAAAATATCAGATATATGTTGTAGCAATACATTTAACAATGCAGCTCCTAGGGCAATGGAAACTACGGAGAAAATAAACAAATGGGACTACATTAAAATAAAAAGTTTCTGCACAGCAAAAGAAACCATCAACAAAACAACAAGAAAGCCCACTGCATGTGAGAACATATTTTCCTATTTATTTCTGATAAGTCTTCAATCTCCAAAATTTATAGGGAACTCATACAATTTAACAAAAGGCAGATAAACAATCTAATAAAAAAATGTGCAAAGGCTTTAAATAGACACTTTTTGAAAGAGGACATACAGAAGACTATCAGACATATAAAAGCATGCTCAAAGTCACTAATCATCAGAGAGATGCAAATCAAAATGATAGTGAACTACCATCTCACACCTGTCAGAATGGCTATTATCCACAAATTAAGGAACGACAAGTGCTGGTGAGGATGCAGATAAAAAATAACCCTCTTGTACTGCTGGTGAGATGCAGATTGGTGCAGCCATTGTGGAAAACAATATTATGTTTCCTCAAAAATTTAAAAATTGAACTCCTATTTGACCCAGTAATCCCACTTCTAGGAATATATCCCAAGAAAACAGAAACACCAATCAGAAAGGATATATGCACCCCTATGTTCATAGCAGCACAATTTACAACAGTTAAGATTTGGAAACAGCCTAAGTGCCCATCAGTAGATGAGAGGATTAAAAATTTGTGGTACATCTACACAATGTAATGCTATGCTGCTATAAAAAGAAGGAACTTTTAACATTTGCAACAGCATGATGGACCTGGAGAACATTATGCTAATAAGCCAGTCAGAGAAAGATAAAAAAGATATCAGATGATCTCACTCATTTGTGGAATATAATGGACAACATAAACTGATAAAAAAAAAATAGAGCCAGAGTTATAGAAGCATCTAACAGACTGTCCAACCTATGAGAGAAGATGGTGGGTGAGAGAGAAAGAGATCAACCAAAGGACCTGTATGCATGCATATGAGCATAACCAATGGACACAGACTCGGGGGTAGGGGGGGTAAGGGCATTTGCTGGGGGGTGAAGGCGGTTGGGGAGTGGTCAATGGGGGGAAAGGGAGACTTTTGTAGTATTTATGTAATACATTAGATTATTAAAGAGTCTAACTACTTCATAGTGCATTGTAAGAAATAAATGATATAATCCCAATGAAGAGGTTAGCATTCCTGCTCAATAGATGTTTAGCTACCATCACTGTTGTTTTGATTGTGAAAGGCTAAATGGACAAAAGCTATTTGATCTTGACCTTGAAAAAAGAAAAGGGGTATGGGTAAAGGATAGATAAAAGGATTTAGATAAAAGTCAGACAATGTTTGTTTTCTCTTTAGTTTTCATTGCCCTTGAAGCTGTACCAGTGAGGATATTGCTTCGGAATATGTCTGAGATTTTGCTGCCTGTGGATTCCTCTAGTATTTTTATGGTTTCCTGTCTTATGTTTAAGTCCTGTATTCATTTTGAGTTTATTTTTGTGTATGGTGTAAGTTGGTGATATAGTGTCATTTTTTTGCATGTATCTGTCCACTTTTCCCAACACCATTTATTGAAGAGGCTGTCGTGACTCCATTGTATGTTCATGACTTCTTTGTCAAATATTAATTAATCATAGTGGTTTGGGTCGATTTCTGGGTTCTCTAGTCTATAGGTCTGTTCTTGTGCTAGTACCAGGCAGTTGTGAGAACAGTGGCTTAAGACAGCCTGATATCTGGCATTGAGATCCCATCTACTTTGTTCTTTTTTCTCAGGATCACTGCAGCTATTCAGGGCCTTTTTTTTTTTCATTCCAGATGAATTTTTGGAGAACCTTTATAGGTCTGTGAAATATGCCATTGGTATTTTAATGGGGAATGCATTGAATCTATAGATTGCTTTGGGTAGTATGAACATTTTAACAATATTGATTCAACCAATCCATGAACTCAGTATGTTCTTCCATCTGTTTACGTCTTCCTCTATCTCTTTTTTCAGTGTCCTGTTGTTTTCTGAGTACAGGTCTTTTATGTCCTTAGTTAAGTTTATTCCTAAGTATCTTAATATTTTTGGTGATATGGTAAATGGGATTTTTTAAAATCTCTCTTGCTGTAAATTCACTATTGCTGTATAAAAATGCCATACATTTCTTGGCATTAATTTTATGTCCTGCTACATTGTCAAATTCATTTATTCAGTCTAATAATGTTTTTGATGGAGTCTTTAGGGTTTTCAATGTACAGTAACATGTCATCTGCAAATAATGACAGTTTTTATGTCTTCTTTTCCAACACATATGTAATACCTTAATCAATTAGAAAAAAAATGAAAGTCAGACATTGGATTTTCCAACAAAGGATATTGCTGGAAAATTTGACGGGGAATGAGCTCATTGTGAGCAAAGGCAACTCTTCCTCCCATTCCATGTCCACTTACTAGGCTGTTAGACTACAAACTCCATGGGTGCTGGGACTATGACCATTTTGTTTACTCTTTTACACCAGAACTCAGCACAATACACAAAAGAGATGCAGATATTTGTTGTCCATTCAAAGTATTGTGGCCACAAGTAAAAGGTGTCCAATTGAGATGTATCCTCAAGCAATTTCTACAACATCAGTCATCATTTTAATAAGATGCTAACCAGAGCCATGCTGAGAAAAGAAGCCAAGATACACTAAAGCTATAAAAAATAAAATGTAATAATTTGTTGGGCTTGTATGCAATAACAATTCATTTATCTGGTGTGGTTAGGAAATTAGTAAATTCTTTAGGTTGGAAATATAGGTTTAAATTTTATTTTAACAAAGGTGGATAGAATTATTTTTTATTTTGGGCTTGACCCTCCAGTGTGGCGAAGTGGTTGAGCATTGACCCATGAACCAAGCCATCACAGGTTCAAGTCCCAGTCAGGGCACATGCCAACGTTGTGAACTTGATCCCCAGTGAGGGTGGGGAGTGCGTGCAGGAGGCAGGAGCTTGATGTCTCTTTCTCATGGGTTCTCTGTAGCCCTCTTCCTTACTCTCTCTTTAAAATCAATGAAAACATATTAAAATATATGCTTTAAAATACTGCTATCAGGGGAGATGGAATAAGCCTTTCATTTATTGAGCCTGTGCCAGTTATGGATCACAAGTTGTGGCAGCCCCAAACACCTTTCGTTAATGTAAGCAAGCAAAGTATTTTATTAGAGTGTTTTAGAGGAGTCCTCCAAGTTAAAGGAAAATTGTGCAACCAGTTTTAAAAAGGTCAGAGACCAGGCAATCCCAAAGGTCTATGTAAAAGAAAAAAATTGAATATCTATTCAGGGTACCACCAGGATGAAGCAGCCTCAAAAGCTTTGTGTCACTCTGTTCAACATCCAAATTCCTACAAAGAAGTGACTGACCTGATTTGAACCATATGGTCAACCCTGTCTGAGAGAGGAAAGTTACACTTCATTTGATGGTTCCATTAGAACTGAGTACAACTTGAGATCAGTTTTCCAAAGAAAAATCACAGTACTGCTTTTGAAAGGAGAGCAGAATGAACGCTGGTCAATTATAGTACGAGGTTATAATCCAGTGATATTCTACTCAGCTATTCAAGGCTACTTTTCCCATTATAATTCTTTAGTCTCTCTATTTAAAAAATAATAATTTTTTGTTTTTTGTAACTTTCAATTTGCCTTCTTGGACTCTTTCAATTTACCTACCTCCTCTATTTGGCTTTGGAGAAGGAAATGAAGGAATCAAACTTGCCAGAAATGTGTGTATACTGAGGTTTTTAAATGAGTTTGGGTCTATGAGTAAAATGCAGGTGACAAATGGGTTGTCATTGCTGCTACATTGCTGCTCACAGACTTCTCTTCTTAATGTTTACTAGTAGTTGTTTAGCTAATTAGATAGTTACTAGATGAGAACTTCTCTATAAATGATATGCTGTCATTTTTTAAAAAATACAATATTTTTTGTAATTATCTCTTCTAGCCACACCGGCTAGGCTGATCTCTTTATTTTTTTAATGAGGTTTGAGTGTTCTCATTTAGATGCCACATATAAGTGAGATAATATGGTATCTGTCTTTCTCTGCCTTATTTTACTTAGTATAATGCCATTAAGGTTATTCCATGCTGTCATCAATAGTAAGATTTCCTTATTGTTTATGACTGAATGATTATCTACTTATCCACTATGGACACCTAGGTCATTTCCATGAGTTGGCTATTGTAAATAATGCTGCTATGAATGTAGTGTGCAGATACCTTTTTTCAGTTAGTGTTTTTATTTCCTTTGGATATATTCCCAGAAGTGGAATTGCTGGATCATATGATAGTTCTATTCTCAACTTTTTTAGAATTCTCCATACACTTTTTCATATGGCTGTGCCAATTTACAATTTCACCATCAGTATATGAGAGTTTCATTTTCTTCACATCCACGCCAGCATTTGTTATTCTTGTCTTTTTTATGTTGGCCATTCTAATAGGTGTGAAGTGATATCTCTTGGTGGTTTTAATTTGCATTTTCTTAATTACAAGTGATATTGAACATATTTTCTTTTTTAACATCTTTTCATGTACCTGTTTGCTTTTTGTGTACTATCTTCTTTGGAGAAATGTCTATTCAAGTATTTTGACCATTTTTTTAAATTGGGTTATTTGGTTTATTGCTATTGAATTGTATGAGTCCTTTATATATTTGGATATTAACCCCTTATCATATATATGGTTGGCAAATATATTTTACCATTCCATAGGTTTTTTCACTTTGTCAATGCTTTCTTCTGCTGGGCAGAGCTTTTTTAAAAAATACCTTTTAATTAATTTCAGAGAGGAAGGAAGAGGGAGAGATAGAAACATCAGTGATGAGAGAAAATCATTGATAGGCTACCTTCTGCACTAGGATCGAGCACACCACTCATACTTGTGCCCTAACCAGGAATCAAACTGACCTCCTGGTTCATAGGTTATTGCTCAATCACTGAGCCAGGTCAGCCAGACTATGCAGAATCGTTTTAGTTTGATGTAGTTCCATCATTCATTTTTAATTTGGGGATTTCATCAAACTAAAAAGTTGTGTTATAATTATTTTTTAATTTATCTTTAATGTAGCATTGAAAGGAAGGGCAAATATTTGCTCAGTTGAATAAGTATAAAATGGGGCTGCAGCAATGTTAAAGTGCATAGATGAAAAGGCTAGTGCTAAGCCCCAAGTGTCTGGTTTCCATTCTAAAAGTTAGTTAATAAATTCAGCTATGTCAGTACCAGGAGATGTACAGAATCATAGGTCAAAGGCAGCTTAAAACTCAAGGAATCACTAGAGGATATAAGAAGGGAATGATATAAACAAAATAGAATGGAGAGAATTCTGTATGTAGCTGTTGAACATGCACAAAATCCTGAGAACAGTGCGAGTAAATAAATGGCAACAAACAGAACAGTGTGCTAGTAAATTAACTAAATGGGAACAAACATAAATTTCTCCATCAATCACTTTTACCAACTGAAAATGTTTTTACCAATTTTCAGGTAACACAAAACTGAGAAGGATTACTCATACACCAAATGACAGAAGCAAGATTCAAGCTAGATCTCTTGGTTGGAATTTAATCATGATGAAATTTAACATAGATTTTTTTTCCTTACATCTAAAATTCAAATTTACAAACATGGTGAAGGGGAAATGGAGCTTGTCAACAATCACAGAGATTTTGGCTTACTGCAATATAGAAATGATGATGATGATGGTAATAATAATTACAATTTATTGAGTATAGTGCTCAGCAGTGTACTAAGTTCTTTATATATATTATGTCCAGTATCACAACAATTCTCAAAAGTAGGCATTATCATCATCATCATCATCATCATCATCATCCACATTATAGGTAAGAAAACTAAGTAAAATGCCCAGAGTTCGCTTGTCAATGTTCAAACCTAAATTCATGTCTTAACTAATTAAGCTATTGTTGTTGCTTAAAAATAAATGCCATTAATAAAAGATTCACGGCAGCCTCTTTGCAATGATCACATCTCAAATGGAGTATTGTATGAAGTTTTATGGGGATCAATAACTTTTATATTCAGCTATATATACCTCTTATAAAGATATACTAGTCACAATTTATCTTGAGAGCATTTAAAAGCATGTCATATGAGCTATGAGGAAACTGAGAGGGGAAATTTAAGAAATTCCTTCAAATACACAAATTTGAGAGAAGAATTATGCATGGTGTTGAGGAAGAGGCCTAGGCATTGTATTTAGCCAGACTGGATCCAGCCCCTTAGCTGTGTGACAGTACATCAGTCTCCTTGCCCCTAAAATGCATACAGCGATCCTTTCCTGGCACTGTTGTTGAGAGCACTAGAAACAATGTGTGGGAAGCTCCTTGGCATGGCTCAGGAACATAGAAGTGCTCACGAGACAGTTTTATTTCTGCTTTTTGTGGGAGTTAAAAGAAAATGGACCTTACCTCAATAGGAGCAAGAGCCTTTAAAAATGACAGCTGTCAGAAAGAGAATTAGCAGCCTCAGAAGGGACTGAACTTCCATCCCTTGGGGCATTTAGTCAATTTATATATTACACTGCACTAGAGGAGTCATGGAATTAAAATATTTTAAAGTTGAGATTCGGAATAAGAACATGTGCTTTCTTTCATCCAGTGCTGACAGACCAGTGGGACCCATGGTGGCACAGTGCCACCATCACCATCTTACCCACTCCCCACTGGGCTCGAGGGCACACCCTTTCCAGAGGTCTGATAAGGTAAAGGACTATTTTTAATCCCAACCTGGTGGGCACTCTTCATATTGTTAAGTAGGTGACTTTGGCATCAATCATAGCACTGCTACATGACCCAGAAGAACGGAGTTAGTTGAAGAGAGGGGAAATGGAATGACTGCATGACCCCATGTTGCATTTTTTCACCACTGCACACCTTTGCCCTTTCTCCCAAATAACAGCCCTGTTTATGGATTGCAGCTGCTGGTCTGAGTTGCTACCTCATACTAGCATGCCATTGGTGAATTGATTTTATTTCTTTTTTTAAATGAATATTTCGTAATACCTCTTAATACATGATGTTTTGAAGGCCCACGTTGCTCTTTGTTTGATCTTTTGAATCAGAGTTCATAGTAATGTATTTATTTACAAAGGCAGAAAAAAAAAGTTTTACTATGTTACTAAAGTCTGCAAGTTCATCTGGGAAAATGAAAAAGAGCAATTGCAAACTGACCTCAAACATTGGAGAAGTGTTTAGGGCATTTTATTTACAAGCCCGAGAAATGAAATCTATTTCTTTGAAGTTACAGTCTAAAATGAAGTGGTGAAGTTTTCTAATATCATGGGATGCTGAGTTTCTATTTTGGACTTTGGAAATTTTTCACAATCTGATATTTATTAAAGCCAAAATATATTCGGTCCCACATGTTGCTCCTACTGCCTGGAACTCTCTTCTCCTCACTCTTGAGGAGACCATTTTCTACTCATCCGTTAGGTCTCTGCTTAAAGGTATCACTTCTCCATGGAGCCTTTTTTGTCTACTTTGAATTTGGTTTCTGTGTCCCATGCTTTCATAGAACTCTTCCATATTTCCTCAAAATTTGTAGTTATGTATTAAAGTATAACATATCAGTTCCATCTTGTTTTCTATCATACTTCAACACAGCACCGTGTTTGCATATGGTAGATGCTCAATAAATAGTTGTTGAATGAACTAGTGCAGTCTAGCTTTTTACAGCATTAAATCAAAGCAAAAAATCTCAATATTAAATTTCTAATATGGGAAGTTTCCTCTAAAAGTTAAAAGTTCAATTCATTTCCTCACTTCTGCTTTTTTATTTTTCAACTTTGGTTTACATTTCTTGCTTAAAAGTATAACACTGTAGAATTTTGTTTGTAAGTAGATCCTTCTTGAAGGCATGATTCTCTGTTTGTCCATCAAAAATTCTTTCAAAGGTCTTTCGGAATAGCAGGACAACTAGGTCACTTTTCAACTGGCCAAGTGGCCAAAAACATTCACGCGCAAAGGTCATAGGCAATGTAAACATTATAAAGGCACAAGGCCTGCCACAATTTTATTACTGTGTTTCCTAATACTCCCTGGGACTATAATGTTGTCAAGATAATGTTTTGGAAAAAGTAAAAATTCAACTCAAATTGTGAGCATATTTAACCAATATCAGTGGTTTCCAATCAGTTTGCCTCAAAAATTTGCTTTTTGTTTTTCCCATACTCTGAACTCATTACCCCATTCTTACCGTAGATCTGTTCGGTCAGGGACCAAGTCCACCTATTGTACATCTTACCCTGAGTGCCTGGCACAGACAAGGTGCTCAATAAACAATCATTGAGTAATAATGGATCTTGCCTAAAGTATGCTTTTGTTTGCATCAAGGTAAATTGAAGGTGATCAAAACAATACATAAATAGAAACTTTTATAGCAGAAGGGGAAACTTGATTATAAAATAATTAGCTCTTTAATCCAAGATTCCTTGATTACCAATCATCATGAGAACTGTCTTCTTTATTGCCACTTATTAAAACACATTTGGAGCTCCTCGAAGTGAATTGCTTTCAGAAGCTGTTTTAAACCACGTTAAGGAAGACTGTCTTTATTTTTACTCATACTCTATTTTTTGTCCCCAAACCATTATCAGGTGTTTCAATCATCCACTTTATTTACCATACTTAATTTCAAATAGTCCTTTTTTCCCCCTTCAATATATTGTTTTATTGATTTCAGAGAGGAAGGAAGAGGAAGAAAAAGAAACATCAATTATGACAGAAAATCATTGATCAGCTGACTCCTGCACTCCCCACACTGGGGATCAAGCCTGCAACTCGGGCATGTGTCATGACCAGAAATCAAACTGTGACCTCCTGGTTCATGGGTCAAGGCTCAACCATTGAGCCACACTCACCAGGCTCTGCCCTTCCTTTAAAGAAGTGTAGTTTCATTTTCTTCAAGTACCCACAAGGGCAGAGCTAAACATGTTCTTTTGTTTGTACTCATTTTCTGAACAAGTAACACATACACTTTCTTTGTTCTCCAAAGACAACAGTCTTCCTCCTTCTTCTGTCCTCTAGTCATCTGGTGGTTCCCTCCCTAAAGGCAATCTTTGGGACCAGTTTTTTTTTGTGTGTGTGTGTGTATCTTCCAGAAATATTCTGTTCATCTACTAACGTCTGATTATATATTTTTGGGTCCCACATAATTAGTAATATTCTATATATTACCTAAACCTTACATTTTTTACAAAAATAAAAAGTTCCTGGAGCTCTTTCTGTATTAGAGTGGCCTCATTCAGGGAGCCACACCCTCACATATTTGATAGATATTTAGATTGCAGACAGTCCTTTGCTGTTAAAACAATGCTGCAATGTATACCATTTAGAGATCATCTTGCACACGAGTGAAATATCTGTAGAATTAATCCTTGAAGATGGAGTTCCTGGGTCAAACAGATGAACAAGTAATTTTCATAGATATTTTTAATTGGCCCTCCATATAGGTTACATCTATTTACATGCCAACTGGCAATAAATTAATGTATTAGTTTCTCTACACACTTTTAAGCACAGCATATTAGTTTTCTATGGCTGCCTAACAGATTACCACAAACTCAGTGGCTTCAAACAATACCCCTTTAGTAGCTCACAGTTCTGTATGTCAGAAGTCTGTCACAATATGACTGGATTTTCTGTTCAGGGTATCGAAAGGTTAAAATTAAGGTGTTGTCTGGAGGCTCTGGTGAAATATTTGCTTTCCAGCTTGTTTCTGTTATTGGTGGAATTCAGTTCCTCTTGATTGTAGGCCCAAAGTCTGCCTTTCCCAGATGACTGTCAGCTGAGAACCACTCTTGGCTCCTAGAGCTGCCCACATTCCTTGCCACATGGCCCCCTCCATCTTCAAGTGGAGAGCACTGAATCAAATCCTTCTTGTGCATGGGTTTCTGGATTCTCAAATAGTCCTTGTTAAGTATTTTAAATTAATTAATTATTACAAAAAAATAGCATTTTTTTAATAAAAGTAGGACCCTTCTCCCAATCCTATTGCTTGGATAGAGAAAACACTCGATTAAATATCAAGAATAGTCATTATTTAAGTTTTCACATAGAGTTTAAATCCTATCACACAGTCATAGAAGTTTTCATTACAAATATTAATTGCAGCCCAACCAGCATGGCTCAGTGGTTGAGTGTCGACCTATGAACCAGAAGGTCATGGTTGGATTCCTGGTCAGGGCACATGCCTGGGTTGCAGGCTGGATCTCCAGTAAGGGGCATGCAGGAAGCAGCTGATGAATTATTTTCTCTCATCATTGATATTTCTCTCTCCCTCACTTTCCCTTCCTCTCTGAGATGAATAAAAATATTTTTTAAAAAATATTAATTGTAAATTCATAAGCAACTTTGGATTATCATGACTAGAATCAGAAATTTCCCTCTATTTGCTTATTTAGGAAGTGAGCAAGAGATTAGAGAGGGGCCTTCCTTGGGATTTACACTGTTCATTTACAACATCATCAAGGTTGCTAATAGTCACTATTTTATATATATATATTGATTTCAGAGAAAGAAGAGGGAGAGAGATATAGAAACATCAATGATGAGAGAGAATCATTGATTGGCTGCCTCCTGCACACCCCATACCAGGGATTGAGCCTGCAACCCAGGCATATGCCCTGAGTGGGAATCAAATCATGACTTCCTGGTTCATAGGTTAACACTCAACCACTGAGCCACACTGGCTGGGCTAGTTGCTGTTATTGATATATGCTCTTTCATATCATAGAAATGAGATTAGAGCTGCTCTGAGTTGCCTCTCTGGGCAGAACTAGAATTAATAGATGTAAGCATCTTTAAATTTTTGTTAGAAAGAACCAGCCAATCATAAGCAATATCCTATTTAAAATATGTAACTGCCAGTTATTTTGGTCTCTGGTTTTTGTGCTTTCGCTATGAGGAACTTACCATAAATCACAGAAATTATATGTGATCTCCTTGGTGATGGCAGTGAGGTGGGAGTAGTTATTTCAGTCTCTCTTGGGCTACTAAAATGCCAGCATTAAAGCAACAAGAGGTTGAAATATATTGCTATTGTTGGAGAGATATGTGCTCCTCTAGGGGCTCAGTGGAATCTGAAGAGTTACAAATTAAAATTATGGACTAAAATTTAAGGGAAAGGATGCCTGGGGGAGGACAAAAAGGGACAGCCAGACAAAGAGGGGAAAATTCCAGCTTGCCAAACATCAAATAAACCCTTTTCGTTTTGTTGGTTGCATGACATACTTAAGAAGACTTCCTTCCTGGCTGGCTCTGACCTAATCTCATAACAAATATCACTGCTGTATGCTCAATACACAGGTCACGCATGGGTCTCTCCATTTCAGCAACTCTGGCTCAGAGCAATAATCCTTGGGGTCTAAGAGGAATGAGAATGAATACAGTGTTTGCTTACTGATATAAAGTTGGGGTGCCCATGGGAGCTGTTTTGACTGGGCCCAGATAAGTCAGCCTAGTCCAGTTAGAAAGGTTATTATGTACCATAGAACTACACAAGGGCAAACGCACACATACTCTTTGGTTAATTGTTCCTAACGGTCACTCTCACTTGAACCCAATTATTCTAATTAGACTCGGTACATTAATTTACTCTGCCTCATTCTTTCTGGCTGGTAAGTCCATGAGTTAATGCCAAATTTCTCGAGAGAGCTCCTGATTTCTTCCCTATATTTCTTTAAGAGAACCTGCAGACTAGTCATCTGTTGTGAACTACTCAAGTCCAAATGCCCAGGCCCATCATAATCTAGCTCCAACCTAACTTTCCAGCAAATAAAGTATCCTCATCATAAATCCTTACTTCAATTATTCAGCCCCTTAAAAATATTCTGTGATGTTTTCTCAACATTTACTCACAACAGATATCCTCCAGTTCTCCTCTATGTTGTCCCAAACTTTCAAGAAGCAGCTCACAGTCCTAGCCGGTTTGGCTCAGTGAATAGAACGTTGGTCTGCTGACCGAAGGGTCCCAGGGTTCAATTCTAGTCAAGGGCACATACCTCGATGGCAGGATCCTCCCCTGCCTGGGCCCTGGTGGCAACCAATCAGTGTGTTTTTCTAACAATGACATTTCTCTCTGTCTTTCCCTCTCTCTCCCTTTCTCTCTAAAAATCAATGGAAAAATATCCTCAAGTGAGGATTAAAAACGAAAAAAGAAGCAGCAGCAGCTCACATATTTATTCTCACAGACTGATGTTGCCATAGACCAGGGCACATTAAATAACTCCATTCTTTACATGACACAGGCAAAGCTTTGGCTGCCCTAGATTGACCCACCTGGCTCAGCAGAGCCCAGGTTCATAGATCTTATCAGACAAACCTGAGAAGAATTCTGACTCTGACTCTTGTTGAATGTGTTCTTGAGGAAGTCACTTTATCTCTCTGAGGTTCAGTGTCTTCAACTATGAAAGGCCATTCATTCACTCACCAACTATTTTCTGTGCACTTACTGCATGCCAGGCACTCCTGTTGGTGGTGTGTAACATAGATCAGGGTCCTCTCTCATTTGGCATATATTATGTGGTCAGGGACAAAGGAACATAGTAAAAAATGAAAAAAGATAACAGTGTTAAGTACTATGGAGAAACCAAACAGAAAAACACCAGAAGGCACTGGAGACATTCGAGCTCTATTTCAGATTATACGGTCAAGGAAAACCAAATGAGGAGATGGCATTTAACAAAGGCTCAAATCTGAAAAGAGTTAGTTACAAAAATGTCTGAGGGGAGACTGTTCCAAGCATTGGGTTTATCAAAGACAAGGGCTCTAAAGTAAGAAGAGCTTGACATGTTCAAATAACAGAGAGGACAGCTGGAGCCATGTAAAGTAGGCAGAGAAGCATGCAAATAAGAAGAAATAGGTAGAGGGTGGATCATTGCAGGGGATTGTGGACCTTGGTAAAGAATTCTAATATATTCTATGAACAATAGGAAGTTGTGATAGTTATCAAGTTACTGCCTTTCAACTCCAAGTTCATCCTTCTTTGCCCTGAGTTGTAATATCAACTTTGCCCATAGTTGTAATGTAGATCCTGTGAATACTTTCCTTTACTAGTTGCACTATATTAAGCTTGGCCAATAGAGGGCAGTGGAAGGACATTGCAGGAAGAAGTACAGAAAGGCACTTCAAGTGTGTTTTGTTTTGTTACTGCTACACACAACTACCAGCAAGTTAGATAGGCATAGAGTACTTCTCAGTGAGTTTTGCTGGCATTCCAAAGAGTGATTTCCTAGTAAGTTTGGCCACCTACCCATAGGGCAGCGTCCAAATGAGTTCCAGCAACTGCCTACAGGTGACTTCCTAGCAAATCTTGCCAGCACCCCAGAGAGTAACTCTCAGAAGTCTACTTCCTAGAAAATGTCAGTATAATCCCAGTTGGCATCCCACTGAAGATTACCAGTAATACAACGGGTGGTTTTCTACTTGCCAGCATCTTAGCAAAATTAAATTCACCATTCAGAAGTCCTGAGTCACATACTGGAGATAACAATCTATTGCCCTTGGAACACAAGTGAAGATCTATTAGAGCTGGGGGGATTAAAGAAAAAATATTTCTACCCCCTGAGGAAGAGACAGGTATACATGATGAACTTCTAACCAGATAAACACAAAACTTCCCACTATATTTACACCAGTACTTTTATCTGATCAATTATATCTGACTAACAGAAATGAAGAATGCCTCTGATGAATTATCAGTAGACTGAACACAGCTGAGGAAAGAATTAGTAACCTTGAAATATGTCAATAGAAATTTCCCAAATTGAAAAGCAAAGAGAAAAAGACTGAAAGGGGGGGTGGGGATCAGGGAGAAGAACTGTGGGATACTTATTGAAGGTATAACATAGGTTTAATGGGAATCACAAAAGGAGAAGAGAGAAAAAAGGGAATAGAAGAAATATTTAAAGAAATATTGGCTGAGAATTTTTCAAAATTAATGTCAGACACCAAATCAAAGATCCAGGGAGCTCTAAGAATACAAAGCAGGATAAATACTAATAAATCTACATGTAGGCATATCATACTTAACTTGTAGAAAAACAAAGACAAAGAGAAAATATTGAAAGAAACTAGAATGGGGGAAAACATCTACCTATTGTGGATGAAAAGGGAGTCCTAGAGAAAGTAATTCTTTTTTTTTAATTAAAACTTTATTATTTAGATTATTACATTTGTTTCTCTTTTTCCCCTCCATAGCACCCCTCCACCCAGTTCCCATCCTTCCCTCTGCCCTTATCTCCCTCCCATTGATCTCATCCATAGGTGTATGATTTTTGTCCAGTCTCTCCCTGTACACCCCTCACCCCTTTCCCCCTGAGATTTATCAGTCCACTCCCTTTCTGTGCTCCTGATTCCACTATATTCACCAGTTTATTCTGTTGATCAAATTTTTAATTCACTTAATTTTTAGATTCACTTGTTGATAGATATGTATTTGTTGTTCATAATTTTTTGGTTTTTACCTTTTTCTTGTTCTTCTTCTGAAAGAGTACCTTTCAGCATTTCATATAATACTGGTTTGGAGTTGATGAACTCCTTTAGCTTTTTCTTATCTGTGAAGCTCTTTATCTGCCCTTCAATTCTAAATGATAGCTTTGCTGGATAGATTATTCTTGGTTGTAGGTTCTTGCTATTCATCGCGTTGAATATTTCTTGCCACTCCCGTCTGGCCTGCATCATTTCTGTTGAGAAATCAGCTGACAGTCATATGGGTGCTCCCTTGTAGGTAATGAACTGTTTTTCTCTTGCTGCTTTTAACATTCTCTCTTTGTCTTTTGCTCTTGGTATTTTAATTATGATGTGACTTGGTGTAGTCCTCTTTGGATTCCTTTTCTTTGGGGTTCTGTGTGCTTCCTGGACTTGTAAGTCTATTTCTTTTACCAGATGTGGGAAGTTTTCAGTCATTATTTCTTTAAATAGGTTTTCAGTATCTTGCTCTCTCTCTTCCTCTCGCACCCCCACAATTCTGATGATGGTACGCTTGAAGCTGTCCCAGAGGCTCCTTACATTATCTTCACATTTTTGGATTCTTTTCTCTTCTTGCTTTTCCAGTTGAGTGTTTTCTGCTTCTTTATATTTCAATTTTTTTACTTGATTCTTGCCTTTCTCTAGTTTGCTGTTAGGACTCGGTATAATATTTTTTATTTCAGTCAGTGTATGTTTAATTTCTAGTTGGTCCTTTTGCATCTCTAGTTGGTCCTTCTTCATCTCCTCTTCTCTCTCGCTAACTTTATCCAACTTTTCTAGCATATTCTTGAAAAACCTTATAAGCGTGGTTTTGAACTCTATATCCAGTCGTTTTTTTTCCTCCATTTCTTTTGTTTGTGATCCCTTCCCTTGTCTTGGCATTTTCACTATGCTGGGAGAATTTCTGTATTGGATTCAGCCTTATGATACCAGATTTGCAAAACCGCAGAAGCCTCTCTGTTGAGCTTAGGATGGGTGGAGTCTCAGGGCTTAAAGGAGTGCCTTGCCTTCCAGTCAGCCCCACCCTCCATGGCCCCTGAGTTTCATGTGACTGGGTAATCGCTGGAGCGGTCCCTGTGCACGCACCGCTCTCTCGCAGTGCCTCTAGACTGCTGCCCCTCTGGCTCTCCTGCACTCCAGGACCACACGAGTCTGGGTCCCCAGGGTTTTGCCTGAAACTGGGGCTTAGTGGAGTCAGAAGTGGCACAGTTGGGAGGGTCTGTCTCCGACCCACTCGAGAAAGCCAGTGGCACAATCAGCAGTCTGTCCTCTGTGCAGTGCCTTGCTCGCGACCAGAACTCTGACCTTTTGCGATTCCCCTAAATTTCCGTGCACCTCTCCCTTTTCACAGTCCAAACTCCCCCCGTATGAGTTTCGGCTGGGTCTGGGGTTTAGTGTCGTAAGATAAGGGGTTCAATGCCTTTGAGAGTCTCCGTTTCCCTCCTGCCAGAGAAAACCAGCCAGGTACTCCAGCACGCGCTCTCTCCAAGTGTGCATCTCTGTACCTCAGCTTTTTGCAGCTCCTCTGGGTCTCCGTGAGCCCCTCTCTTTCACTCTAGTTGTAGAATTTCCACTCAGCCAGCTTTCCAGTGGTTCTGGATGATGTCCGTTCTGTCTTTTAGTTGTAGTTTTGAAATTGTTGTGCGAGGCAGCAGTGTAGGTGTTTACCTATACCACCATCTTGGATTCTCCGAGAAAGTAATTCTTATGGGGGTGAACGAATTATATATTCTTAACTGGACAGGTCATGATGGTTAGTCATGCCCTAAAACTATAACTTCTTTAGTAAAAGGTTTATCTTTTCCTTAAGCCAGCCCTGTCCATTGTTCTTATGCTTCTAGGTAATTCACCTTTAAAATGCCAGGGTAATCCACTTTTTCAAATGCCTCTGAGTATAACCAACCTGGTGCCTTATCTGTTGTTTTACTGTTAGCTGTGTTCAGCTGGTAATATGTTTATTTAAGATGGATGTCTTTCAAGATAGATGCCTCAGCAATCAAAAGCTTAATATCAGGACCTTAGTAGTACACTACAGCCAGGTATGTCCAAGGCCCATAGAAGAAAAAGAGAACTGCTGCTTGTGAGAAGTCAAAACACATGCAGTTGAGAGCCACTCAGATTAGGTACAAATGTACCATCAACTTCAGCTTTGAAACTATATGAGTAGTAGTTTCTATATCTATGGATTTAGATTATGTTCTATTATTCAATACTGAACAAAAACATGTGATAGCTAAAATAAACAAAGAACTGTATATGGAAGCAAAAGGAAATCCCTATTAAATAAGTTTAAGGCAAAAACACAAACAAACTTGATAAACCTCTAAACCAGTGGTTCTCAACCTTTCTAATGCCACGACCCTTTAATACACTTCCTCATGTTGTGGTGACCCCAACCATAAAATTATTTTTTTTAATATATTTTTATTGATTTTTTACAGAGAGGAAGGGAGAGGGATAGAAAGACAGAAACATTGATGAGAGAGAGACATTGATCAACCACCTCCTGCATGCCGCCTACTGGAGTTGTTTGTGCCCACAAGCAAGGTACATGCCCCCTACCAGAATCGAACCTGGGACCTTTCAGTCTGCAGGCCAATGCTCTATCCACTGAGCCAAACCAGTCTTGGCCATAAAATTATTTTGGTTGTTACTTCATAATTGTAATTTTGGTACTGTTATGAATTATAACGTAAATATCTGTGTTTTCCAATGGTCTTAGGCGACCCTGCTAGTGGTTCTCAACCTATGGATCATGACCCACAGGTTGAGAACCACTGCTGTAGAGCCTAAGGCCATTGGAAAACACAGATATTTACATTACAGTTCATAAAAGTAGCAAAATTACAGTTATGAAGCAGCAACAACGATAATTTTCTGGTTGGGATCACCACAACATGAGGAACTGTATTAAAGGGTTGTGGCATTAGTAAGGTTAAGAACCACTGCTCTACACAGACTCACCCTAGAGAAAATGAATAAAATAGAGGATATCACCAAACATACTATAGTTATTATACAATAACTAGAGACCCATTGCAGGAAGATTTTTGCAATAGGGCTTCCTGCAGCAGTCTCTGCTGCCCCACCTGGTTCCCTCCCTTCTCCGTTGCCCTGTTTGCTTGCTTCTCCGCAGCTTCCCTCCCTTCTGCAGCACTTGCCTTCCTTCTACACTGTCTTCAGTCTTCGCTATGCATCAGGATATAAAAATTAACAGCCATCCTAATTGGGTTAATTTGCATACTCGCTCCTGATTGGCTTGTGGGTGTAGCAGAGGTTCAGTCAATTTGCATGTTTCTCTTTTTTAAATTTTAATAAATCTTTATTGTTCAGATTATTACACTCGTTCCTCTTTTTCCCCCCATATCTCTCCTAAACCAGGTTCCCACCCCTCCCTCTGCCCTTACCTCCCCTCATTACCCTCACCCATAGGTGTATGATTTTTGTCAAGTCTCTCCCTGCTCCCCCCTCACCTCTTTCCCCCTGAGAATTATCAGTCCACTCCCTTTCTATGCCCCTAATTCTATTATATTCACCAGTTTATTCTGTTCATCAGATTTTTTATTCACTTGATTTTTAGACTCACTTGTTGATAGGTATGCATTTGTTACCACTTTGTTGTTCATAATTTTTACCTTTACTGTTTTCTTCATCCTCTTCTTAAAGAGTACCTTTCAGCATTTCATATAATACTAGTTTGGTGTTGATGAACTCCTTTAGTTTTTTCTTATCTGTGAAGCTCTTTATCTGACCTTCAATTCTGAATGATAGTTTTGCTGGGTAGAGTAATCTTGATTGTATGTTCTTGCTATTCATCACTTTGAATATTTCTTGCCACTCCTGTCTGACCTGCATATTTTCTGTTGAGAAATCATCTGACCATCGAATGGGTGCTTTCCTGTAGGTAATTAACTGTTTTTCTCTTGCTGTTTTTAATATTCTCTCTTTGTCTTTTGCTCTTGGTATTTTAATTATGATGTGTCTTGGTGTAGTCCTCTTTGGATTCCTTTTGTTTGAGATTCTGTGCATTTCCTGGACTTGTAAGTCTATTTCTTTCACCAGGTGGGGAAAATTTTCAGTCATTATTTCTTCAAATAGAGTTTCAGTATCTTGCTCTCTCTCGTCTTCTGGCACCCCCATAATTCTGATGTTGGTACGCTTGAAGTTGTCCCAGAGGCTTTTTACACTATCTTCACATTTTTGGATTCTTTTATCCTTTTGCTTTTCCAGTTGAATGTTTTCTGCTTCTTTGTATTTCAAATTTTTGACTTGATTCTTGTGTTCCTCTTGTCTTTGGTTAGGATTCTATATAATATTTTTATTTCAGTCAGTGTATGTATAATTTCTAGTTAGTCCTTTTTCATATCCTTGAGGGTCTCATTAAATTTATCAGCCTTTTCTAGGAAATTCTTGAAAAACCTTATAACCGTGGTTTTGAACTCTATATCCAGACATTTGTTTTCCTCCATTTCTTTAGTTTGTAATCTGTTTCTTTGTCTTCTCATTTTCGCTGCTTCCCTGAGTTGGTAGAGTAGCTTTGTGTGCTAGGTATCCTATATGGCCCAGTAGCTCTGCCTCCCAGTTAGCTGAGGTGGACACTCTTGGTGCACCCCTTTGTGGACTGTGTACCGTCTTGTTGTAGTTAAGTCTTGATTGTTGTTGGTATCACTGTGGGGGATTGACCTCCAATCCAATTGGTTGTGAGGATCAGCTATGTCTATGTTGGGAGAACTTCTGTACTGGAGTCAGCCTTATGATACAAGACTTTCAAAATTATAAAATCCTCTGTGTTCAGCTTGTATGGGGCAGAGTCTCAAGGCTGAGCAGACTCCCTTGGCTTCTAGTCAGCTTTGCCCTATGCGGCTCCTGGGTCTCAGTGTCCCTGGGTAATTGCTGTAGCTCTCTCTTCATGCACTTACACTCGCGTGTCTCCAGACTTCTGCCTTTCTGGCTCCCTTGAATTTCCATGTGCTCTGGAGACCCATATGAGTCTGGGTCTCAGGGTCTCCCCAAAATTGTGATTCAGTGAAGTTGGAACTGGATTTCAGTGCAGTTGGGAGGTTCTGTCTTCCTCCACCTAGAGAAAGCCAGAGGCACTATCAGCAGTCAGTCTTCTCTGTGTACACTGGTGTGTGCTCCTCCAGACCTCTGCCTTTCATGGCTCCTCTAAGTTTCCCTGCACTCCTCCCTTTTCAAGCCAGTCCAGACTCCCCCTGTATGAGTCTTGCCCTGAAAAGGGCTCAGTGCAGTTGGAACTGGGGCTCAGTGCAGTCGGGAATTTCCGTCTCTGTCTCGCTAGAGGAAGCCAGTCAGGCACTCCACCGCCCATCCTCTTCACATGTGTGTCTCCGTACTTCAGCTTTTTGCAGCTCCTCTGAGTCTCCCTGATTCCCTCTCTTTCCTTCTAGTTGTAGAATTTCCACTCAGCCAGCTTTCCTGTGTTTCTTAATGATGTCCATTCTGTCTTTTAGCTCTAGCTTTGAAATTGTTGTGGGAGGCTGCAGTTTAGATATTCACATATGCCACCATCTTAGTTTCTCCTCGACATGACATTTTTTTAAAGTTGGAAAACAACTTTATCCTCAAGAGGACTTAAAATTAAGGTTAGTAATGCTGAAGAGAATCAACCCCATAGTATTCATGTTTTTGTATTAAATTTCCATATTTGATACTTTATGTACTTACTGTGTTTAGAGAATTTCACCTGTGAGAGTTAGCAAATTAATTTAAAACATGTAATTGAGCAATTTATTTAGTCTTATATTTTAAGTTGAAATTTTCTTGTTCTTTTGCAGAGATGGAACTTTAAAAATAACACAAAATTCAACATCTTTACAGGTTAGAGACTTCTAACCTTAAAATTGTTAATATATTGACAGATTTGCAGTTCAAGAAAATTCTGTTCCTTTAATGTAATCACCAAAAGCTCCACAGGAAAACAAATATTGACTGCTCCTGGTAATGAGTTTAACCACAGCTCTATTCATTATCTTCACATTATAAAGGACTTCTAGAAGGAAGATAAAATTACATCCAGCTCCCAGTGTTGCCTTACTCACACTGGATTGGACACATGGGAGTAGACAGACAAAAGGAAGAGTGACAATCAGCAGCAACTTTGCCCCACATGCAGCATATTAACCTCTCTCTAAACAAATGACATTCTTTTTACACAGCGAATTTCAATTCTGAGTTCATCTTTATTAAGTTATTTACTGTTGGCTTAGATTTAGAAAGCAAAACACAGTAAACACAGCCAGGGGCAATGTTTACCACCACTGTAGCTGGGTAAAGGGCTTTTAACCTATGCTGCATAGAAGGAGGATGGATTTTGTGGCTGAGAGAGGGGTGCTGTAATAAATCATAAATTCCTAACTGGGAAGGTCATAGTGGGTAGTCTTGCCCCAGCATGTAACCTTTTCAGTAAAGGGCTTATGTTTACCCTAAGCAAGCCCTGATCATTGTTTCTGTGTATCTAGACCAGCGGATCTCAACCTCTGGGTCACGACCCCTTTGGGGTTCAAACACCCTTTCACACGGGTTGCCTAAGACATCCTGCATATCAGATATTTACATTATGATTCATTAACAGTAGCAAAATTACAATTATGAAGTAGCAATGAAAATAATTTTATGGTTGGGGTGTCACCACAACATAAGGAACTGTATTAAAGGGTTGTGGCCTTAGGAAGGTTGAGAACCACTGATCTAGATGGAACACACCTTTGAAATGCCTTTATTCAGACCCACTCCTACTAAAATGTAACCACCTTTAAGAGTACATAATGGTAACTGTCATGTAATCCAATCTCCACTTTGCTTTCTTCCACCTTTTTGTGATCTTCCTTACACTCCCTCCTTAATTTCAAATGCATAAAAGAAACTGAAAACCTGGCTGGAGTGTGCTCAATGGTCAAAGCACTGGTCCTCCCACTGAAGGGTCTAAGGTTTGATTTCTGGTCAAGGACACCAATAGGATGATGATTCTCTTCTCTTTCTCTCTCTCTCTCTCTCTCTCTCTCTCTCTCTCTCTCTCTCTTCCTCCCCCTTTTAAGAGTCTCTAAAAGCCAATAGAAAAAATATCCTCCTGTGAGTATTAACAAACAAAAAAAGAAAGAAAGAAAAGAAATGCAAACCATCATTCACTCAAGCATTTGAAATCTTGCTTCCTGGCAATTGTCAATTTTGTCTCAAACTCTTACTAAAAAAAATTTCTTAAAAACACATTTAAAAATGAAAAAAATATATTTACAAGTTTGGATGTTCTTTCTACATTGACAGAGGAAAGACACAAGTTAGGTTTCCTTTACACATACATAGAAAATTTTAAGTGTGTATATTGTAAGTATACAACTTAATAAACTTTCACAAATTTAAAACTGCTCTGTAACCATCACTAGCTCAAGAAACAAAGCATTTCATGCCGAGACCGGTTTGGCTCAGTGGACAGAGCGTCGGCTTGTGGACTGAGAGGTCCCAGGTTCGATTCCAGTTGGGGGCATGTACCTTGCTTGCGGGCACATCTCCACAGTGGGGCGTGCAGGAGGCGACTGAGCGATGTCTCTCTCTCATCGATGTTTCTGACTTTCTGTCTCTCTCCCTTCCTCTCTGTAAAAAATCAATAAAAAAATATATTTAAAAAAAAGAAACAAAGCATTTCAGGATTCCAAGAGCCCCTCCTGCTCTCCTACTGTAACCACAACCCCCAGAGTAAACAGCATGGGTTTGTTTTATCTGGGTTTGTGCTATCTATAAATGAAATATATATCAAATGAATCTATAAATGAAATTATTTGGTATGTACCCATTTGGATCAGTCTACATTATGTTTATGAGATTCATTCTGACCTTTGCATGAGTTTATAGATTATTTAGTTTTCTTGCTGTCAGAGTAAATATCCACAATTTACTTATCCATGGTCCTGTTGATAAGCATTTGGGTTTGAGCTCTTACAAAGAGTGCTGCTAAGAATTTTATGGAATTTTTAAGCAATATTTTCCACATAATAATTTTTTTCAAGTTAGCATTCCAAATCCTTGGTGGTAGAAAAGTGCTACCGTATAAGCAAAGGATCGCCACCTCAGTGTCCCAATTCCGCCACACATTTGGGAACAATTTTTTCTATCTTACAGTTACAAAACAAAATGAGCTTGAGTTGGCAGGGGAGGAAGAAATGTTCTGCGATGGTGAGTCACCCTCGTTGCTTCAGCCAGATGTCCCTGAACAAAATGCATTTATTTATGTTTTTTTGTGGTTTGTTGTTTCTTTTTTCCTCCTTTCAAAGACAAACACAGTTAATTTGGAAAAGCAAAATTGTTTTCTTCCTCTATTTTCTGTATAAAGTAGTTTTAATTAAAACACAATTAAAGGACTCCCATTAAGAGTTAAGTCATTTCATGCTATTCCTGCTCAGATCCCTCTAGGCCCTAGAGTTTAGGGGCTTCACATCTCTAAGCAAAAGTCAAAGTCTTTATAATAACCTATACATAAGGCCCATTAGATCTGTCTAAACCCTATGCACGCTATCTCCCTCCACTCTCCCCTTGTGTGCTCCTTGCTAGCCACCAGGTGTGTTCCACCTTGGGATCTTTGTACCTGCTTGTTCCTCTTCTTGATCATGTTTAACCACTGCCACCTTCCAAAACTGCATACATCTCCTTTACTTCCTTCAAATGCCATCTTCTAAGTAAGCCACTGTGTCATAAATGGAAACCACAATCACCTGCCCATGCACACTCACACATATTATCTCTATCCCTTCCTTCCTTTCTAATTTTTTTTTTGGCCTTAGAATACCATAGATTTTACTTATTTATGTAGTTTATTCTTTGCTCCCCTACAAAAAGTTATATGGGGGCAGGTTGTTTTGTGGGTTTTTTTGTGGGTTTTTTTTTGGGGGGGTGGGGTGGAAGGGAGTCTGTTTCATTCACTTCTATATCACCAGCTCCTAAAATAATATCTCGCACACAGTAGGTGCACAACAAAAACTTATTGGAAAAATGAATAAAAATAAGCAAAAAAAAAAAAACAACATAATTGCACCCTAAAAATCGCTCCCATTTTTATGCTTGTTCCTTCTTATTACTCAAATATCTTGTCAACCATCACCTCTATCCATTCTATTTAAGTAACCCTTCCTGTAAGCCATTCTCTATGCCTGTATTCTGTTTTATTTCTTCACTAGTGATCCAGTGCACGAAATTTGTGCATGGGGGCTGGGTATGTCCCTGCACCCTCTCTAATCTGGGATTCCTCACAGGATGTCCGACTGCCAGTTCAGGCCCGATCCCTGTGGGAAATCCCTCTCACAATCCAGGACTGCTGGCTCCCAACCGTTCATCTGCCTGCCTGCCTGATCACCTCCAACCACTCTGCCTGCTGGCCTAATTGTCCCCAAATTCCTCCCTACCAGCCCACTCGCCCCCAACTGCCCCCCCATCTGCCTGTTCGCTTCCAACTGTCTCTCCCACCTGCCTGATCACCCCTAACCGCCTCTGCCTTTGCCCCACTAACATGGTTTTGTCTGAAAGGACATCCAGGAAGTCTCCGGGAAAGTCTCCTGGTCTAATTAGCATATTACCCTTTAATTAATATAGATAGCATTCACTATGAGCAAATTTTATTACTCAAATTTTTTTCTTTAAAAAATTATTTGTCTTGCCCATTTGAAGATAAGCTCCATGATGTCAAAAAATTTTTCCTGTTCATTGTTGTCTCCTCAGCTTCTTTATTTAAAATAAAAAATCATTTGACCACAGATGTGTGGATCTTTTTCTGAACCCTTTATGTTCTCCCACTTATGTATATGTGTGTCTTTTCTCCAATGTCACATAGTCTGAACTAATGTACAACTTTAGAATAAGTCTGGAAATGGGTATTAATTTCTGCTAAAAATATTTCTGGGATTTTGATTGGGATTATATTGAATCTATAGATCAGTGTAGAGAGAGCTGACTTTTTAATAATATTTAATTCAAGTCATTCCAGGATGTATATCTGAAGATCCCATAAGCAGGGAAGATCTACACCTTATTCCCTGGCAGCACTCTGGGAAGTTGGCCAGACCTAAAAGGAAAAGAAGCTTTATAGTTTTAAGCCTCATCAGAAGCCTTTAGGCCAATGGTGACCCCAAAGTTCAGAAACCACTGGTCCTAAACAGCTTTTATTATTGGAGGTAGTGAGTCATCAGAGATTGAGAATGGTTAAGGATCAACAATGGGTGAGGCAAGAAACTTGTTCATTGGCTTAAGGTCTGAGTTTTCTGTGTTGTTGTTGGTTCCAACTCCAAGAAAACTGGAGTTGAGTTTTCCCTCAGTCCAATGAGGTGGGAGGCATAGAGTAGAAATTTACATAAGAAAAATAAGTAAATTAGATATATTAGTCTGGGTTCTCCAGAGGAACAGAACCAACAGAGACAGAAATATAGAGGTAAGGTAAAGAGATTTGTAAGGAATTGGCCGATGTTAATATGGAGGTTGAGGAGTCCCAAAACTTCCAATTAGCAAACTGCAGATAAAGAAGAGACAAAAAGTCTGAGACTCAGGAGAGTTCATGGTATGTTTCAGTCCAACTCCAACTCTCTCTGTGTGTGTGTGGGGGGGCGTGTAGAGAGGGAGGATGGGGAGAATTCTCCCTTGTTCTGTGGTCCTTTTTATTCTGTTCAGGCCATCAAGAATTGGATGAGGCATGCCCACACTGGGAAGGGCAATCTGCTTTTCTCTAGTCTACCAATGAGAATGTTAATCATATTCACTCTCATAGACACACCCAGAATAATGTTTAATCAAATATTTGAGCACCCCATTGCCAGTCAACTTACCCATCACAGGAGATAATTGTTGTATTTGAATTTCTAGATTATGATTCACCCTTAAAGACAGTAGAATCACTTTTCTGACAGTTCAGGAAGACATACATCCACAGGTTAGTATAGAGGAGACAGAAAAGAAATTGTAGAAGCTTTGTACAATTTATCAAAAATGAACCCAAATATTCCATTTTTAAAACAGTGCTGAAGTCAAAAGAATATGCATTTTAAAATATTATCAAGATAGCACAACAAAGCATATAAATATACCAGTCTATCTGTGAGTTAATAGATTCCCTTATCAGCTCAAGTGTTGGTAAGAGTTGTGTCATACCCAAACAAGCTGCTAAGGAAGAACTTGAGAATTTCTCATTGTGTTGAAGAGACAAACTTAAAAATCAATTAAAGACACTTTTAGTAAGACACCACATAGTCCTAAATTGCCAAGTATTAAAAACTCAGAGGCTAGAGAGAATCCAAGATGGCAGCATAGGTAAACACCTACACTGCTGCCTCGCACAACAATTTCAAAACTACAACTAAAAAACAGAACAGACATCATCCAGAACCACTGAAAAGCTGGCTGAGTGGAAATTCTACAACTAGAAAGAAAGAGAGGGGCTCACAGAGACACAGAGGAGCTGCAAAAAGCTGAGGTACGGAGATGCGGGTGTGGAGAGAGCGGGTGCCAGAGTACGTGGCTGGCTTTCTCTGGTGGGAGGGAGAGAGACTCTCAACAGCATTGAACCCCTTATCCTATGACACTAAACCCCAGATCCAGCCAAAACTCATACCTGTGAAAAGGGAGAAGTGCATGGAAATTTAGGGGAGTCGCAAAAGATCAGAAGTCTGATGATACGTACGGCACTGAGTGCAGAGAACAGACTGCTGATTGTGCTGCTGGCTTTCACGAGTGGGCAGGAGACAGACCCTCCCAACTGAGTCACTTCTAACTCCACTAAACCCCAGTTTCTGGCAAAACTCTGGGGACCCAGACTCATATGGTTCCGGAGCGCGGGGGAGCCGGAGGAGCAGCAGTCGAGGCACTGCGAGATAGCGTGTGCACAAAGGGGCCGCTCCAGTGATTACCCAGTCACGTGAGACTCAGGGGCCGTGGAGGGCAGGGCCAACTGGAAGGCAAGGTGGTCTCTTAAGCCCTGAGACTCCACCCATCCCAAGCTCAACAGAGAGGCTTTTGCGGTTTTGCAAGTCTGGTATCATAAGGCTGAAAACAACACAGAAGTTCTCCTGGCATAGTGAAAATGCCGAGACAAGGGAAGAGATCACAAACAAAAGAAATGGAGGAAAACAAACGACTGGATATATAGTACAAAACCACGCTTATTAGGTTTTTCAAGAATATTCTAGAAAAGTTGGATAAAGTTAGCGAGACCCAAGAGGAGATGAAAAAGAACCAACGAGAGATGAAAAAGATCCAATTAGAGATGGAAAAGGACCAACTAGAAATTAAACATACATTGACTGAAATTAAAAATATTATACAGAGACCTAACAGCAGACTAAAGGAAGGCAAGAATCAAGTCAAAAATTTGAAATAAAAAGAATCAGAAAACACTCAACTGGAAAAGCAAGAAGAAAAAAGAATCCAAAAATGTAAAGATAATGTAAGGAGCCTCTGGGACAGCTTCAAGCGTACCAACATCAGAATTGTGGGGGTGCGAGAGGAAGAGAGAGAGCAAGATACCGAAAACCTATTTAAAGAAATAATGACTGAAAACTTCCCACATCTGGTAAAAGAAATAGACTTACAAGTCCAGGAAGCACACAGAACCCCATATAAAAGGAATCCAAAGAGGACTACACCAAGTCACATCATAATTAAAATACCAAGAGCAAAAGACAAAGAGAGAATGTTAAAAGCAGCAAGAGAAAAACAGTTCATTGCCTACAAGGGAGCCCCATATGTCTGTCAGCTGATTTCTCAACAGAAATGATGCAGGCCAGACGGGAGTGGCAAGAAATATTCAACGCGATGAATAGCAAGAACCTATAACCAAGAATACTCTATCCAGCAAAGCTATCATTCAGAATTGAAGGGCAGATAAAGAGCTTCACAGATAAGAAAAAGCTAAAGGAGTTCATCAACTCTAAATCAGTATTATATGAAATGCTGAAAGGTACTCTTTTAGAAGAGGAAGAAGAAAAAGGTAAAAGATAAACAATTATGAGCAACAAATGCATATCTATCAACAAGTGAATCTAAAAATTAAGTGAATTAAAAATTTGATCAACAGAATAAACTGGTGAATATAATAGAATCAGGAGCACAGAAAGAGAGTGGACTGATAATTCTCAGGGGGAAAGGGGTGAGGGGTGTACAGGGAGAAAATGGACAAAAATACACCTATAGATGAGGTCAACAAGAGAAAGGTAAGGGTAGAGGGAAGGGTGGGAGCCGGATGGAGGGGGAATAAAGAAAAACAAATGTAATAATCTGAATAATAAAGATTTAATTTAAAAAAAACGCAGAGGCTAAAATATAGGTCACAATGGAATCTCTTTAAACAAAATAAACTTACTTTTAGCTAAAACTATTTAAATCTTACTATACTAACCCTTCTCTAAGAAACTCTGTATCAATTAAGTTACCATTTTTTAAGAGACACAAAGAGAGAGACACAGAGAGAGACAGAGACAGAGAGAGACATGGATTTGTTGTTCCACTTATGCATTCATTGGTTGATTCTTATATGTGCCCTGACTGGGGATCAAACCCGCAAACTTGGTGTATAAGGCAGTGCTCTAACGAACTGAGAAATCCAGCCAGGATTTGAATTGTCATTTCATATTCAGAGTTCCCACTATGTGCTAGCTGTATTTGACCTGACTAAAATATTTTTCACTCCAAAAAAAGAAATCCAAATGGAAATCAATTTCATCTGATAAAGCATGTGAAATGAAACACTTCTAATTGCTAATGTGGCCCAGATATACATGAGATTCAATAGTTCTCTAAAAGCTTTTGAGCACCTGCATAATTACTTGATTTATCTAAAAAACAATGGGATTTGTAATTGTACAGGTTTGGCTTAGAATAAAAAAGCCCATAAGACTTGACTATTATCAGCAGTTCCCAACCTGCAGGAGGATAATTTCGGGTAATTTTAAAAAAAGTCTTTAAAAAATATAAAAATAAAACCAAACAATTTTCTGACATTGCCTTAATTAGTCCTCAAAGTTAACAGTCACTAGAATTCGCATCCATCTATGAGGCTCACTTGACTTACTAACTCAACCCTCTCTCCTTTATCAGTGACCATCTAGCTCATAATTATACTTCCTAGATTAAGAACTGTTTCATTTATATCTTTTATTTCTTAAGCTATAAAAACCAAAGCTAGTAGAAATCTCTTTTTTTAATATAAAAAAGAAGAAAAATTAGTACAGACTTATTCTGTCAAATTTAAAAGCATATTATGAAGCTACACATTAAAAAAAAAATTGTGGTACCAGTTCAGGAACACATAAATCAAAAAGAACACAAGAGAAAACCCAGAAACAAACTATATGAATATATATGTTTACTCTATATTAAAAATATTTAAAATTAAACAAATTATTTAACCAACTTACTAGCTTCCTGTGATCCCTGGCTAAAGATATACAGAGATACCTTCAAGCCACCAAGAATTGGATGAGGTACACCCACACTGGCCAAATACTCTTGCCTGATATCATTTACCAAAGTAAATTCTAGGTGGGTTGGAGATAAATGTATTTTAATGAACCTGCATATGCTCTAGGAGAATATATTTTTCTTCTCTTAGAATAAAGAATACACCTTTCTAAGAATACACACAAATTCCGATTAGGGGATTCGGGGGGTAGGTGGAGGTAGAAATTAACACGTTGGACTATACAAAACTCAGAAAATTCTGTAGGTAGAAATTATATAAACAAAGTTTAAAATCATAGGATCATCTTTTGCTAGTCTAATATCTGATAATATATATTGTGTGGATAGACCACATTATTCATTTGTCAATTGATGGACATTTGGGATGTTTCCACTTTTTTATTATGAATAATGCTACTATGAACATTCATTTGCAAGTTTTTGTGTGATATACTAGTATGTTTTTATCTCTATTGGGTATATGCTCAGGAAGAGAATTTGTGGGTCACATGGTTAACTAAATATTGAACATTTGTGTAATTACCAAACTCTTGTATAGTGGCTACAGCATTTTGCATTCCCACCAGCAGTTTATGAGAGCTCCAATTTTATTGTCTGTCTTTTCTATTCTAGCCATCCTGGGGGATGTGAAGTGATTTCTCATAGTGGTTTTGATTTGTATTTCCGTTATGTCTAACAATGTTGAGTATCTCTTTTGTGTGCTTATTGGCCACTTGTACATCTTTGGAAATATGCCTATTTGTATCTTTTATCCATTAAAAAGTATTGTTTACCTTCTTTTTATTGAAATGAGATGGTAAGCCATTGGAGCAGAGGACTGACATGATATGATTTACATTTTACAGGCTCACTGATTGCTACGTTGAGAATAGTCTGATGGAGGAAAAGGTCAAAGTAGGAAGACAATTTAGGCTAGTTCAATAATCCAAACAAGACACACTGTGTCTTAAACCAATAGAAGTAGTGAAGTTTGAGAAGTGTTTCGATTCTGGATACATTTTGAAAGTAGAAGCAAAATGATTTCCTGATGGATTGCATGTGAGATGTGCAATAATGAGTTCTGAAACTGATAGGGTGTATCAGGAGTTTGATTTTGGACAAGCCAAGTTTGAGATGCCTATTAAGCATCTAAGAGGTGAGTTTACACTGCCAGCAGGATATACGACTCTGGGGTTTATAGAAACCTGAGCTTGAGATAAATATGTGAATATAAAAAAAGGTTCCTATGAAGTGACCTCACAGGTGATCTCATCATAAATTCCTAATTGGGCAGGTCATTCCCAAAGCATATATCCTTTAAGTAAAAGGTTTATCTTCTTTCTTTCCTTTACTTCAGTTGAACGATTTTATTTTTCCAAGAGCTTTAGACATTTGCAGATAGATTTTTTTTCCAAACACAAGAGGAATCAGGCCATATACATTTCCTTTTTTAAATATGTTTTATTGATTTCTTACTGAGAGGAAGGGAGAGGGCCAGAGAGTTAGAAACATTGATCAGCTGCCTCCTGCACATCTCTCACTGGGGATGTGTCCACAACCAAGGTACATGCCCTTGACTGGAATCAACAGTCCACAGGCTGACGCTCTATCCACTGAGCCAAACTGGTCAGGGCTACAGTTCCTATTTTTAAAGACAAGCAAAGGTTATGGGCTACAAATAAGAGAATGCAAAAAAAAAGGGGGGGGGAGAAGAGTAAGAGAGGGCTTATATAGAACTCATGAAAAAAGAAATTATTTTAGTGCTGGGCATGAAAATAATGAACAGAATATGATTCTTTAATCTTAAACTGAAAAGAAGCAAAAGGAAAAACTATAACACAGTTTTCTTCAAAGAGGAACAATTTAATTCCCAAACTGTCTGGTTGAGAATCTTTGGGATAAGAACACACAGCACATTCTAATAAACCAACTTTACAAATTGGTTTGGGACAAAGGAATTTGTAAAATTTCCATAACCAAAATAAAACATCTTCTCCAAAACTAGTAATAAAGGGATGGTTTTATTAGTTATTATAAGAACAAAAATTAAATATACAAGTTTTGATTTAATGATATCTAGTAATTAATTTGGAAGTGTATAAAACAGCTATAATTATCCAATTTTAATGTGAGATAATCAACAGAGAAGAGATACTGTGCAAAGTCTTTAAGTATGTTCTCCAAATAAGCAATCTTAAGATTAGGGCCACTTTGTCTATATACCCAATATAAAAATTAATAATTATTTCAAATGGTCATCTATTAATTGTGCCTAGTGACTACAAGGAAACTAAAAGGAATTGAAATTTATTTTCTACTTTTTAAAAAGATGGGAAGAGGCTTGAAATGTAAATTCTGCACCAACTTTAGTACTTTAAAAAAAACAACCAGGCATTTGTTTCCTAATTCTGCAAAAAACAAAGAGGATAAAACTTAAAAAGTTTACTTTGCACAAAGAAATAACTTCCCAGTTATAATTATTGAACAAATCTTCTTTATTCACATTTAGCTGATCCCTCCTCCCCCAAATTTTGTGTGTATATAAAACAGATGTTCTTTTTACTTTTTTGGTTAATCCTCACCCAAGGATATTTTTCCATTGTTTTTTGTTTTTGTTTTTAGGGAGAGTGGAAGACAGAGGGAAAGACAGAGAGAAACATCAATGTGAGAAAAACACATCAACTGGTTGCCTTCTGTATGCACTCCTGCCTGGGTAGAGCCTGCAACCAAGGTACGTGCCTTGACCGGAATCAAACCCGGGACCCTTTGGTCCACAGGCTGATGCTCTACCACTGAGCCAAACCAAGTAGGGCCAGATGCTCTTTTTAGATAATAGGTAGTAGGTACATGTTTCTCCAGACACATTCACTGTCAGCCCCAGATGAATTATCTAGATTCACCCAGATAAATGAAAATGCCTTAAGTACAAGCCCTTGACAAGACATCTCCTTAGGAATTGTTCCTTCTTATGGACATTTTCCAGTTATGTTGGCATTATCAAATTTCTATAAAAATTTAACTTTACGCTTGACTGGGCAACACAAAGAAATATCTAACTCAGTCTCTTCCTAATCTAGCTGCCTAAATCCACCTGCAATACATCAGGTCTTTCCCACATGTTTAGTGCCTGAGGACACCTATTTCTTAAGTAGTATTTTACATCAGTGCTTTCTGTAACGCACAAGAAGACTCTTCAGGACTGGTACAGAACTTTAAGTGTTGAGTCTGTCTTCCTTTTCCAATACAGCAAACTCTTGATTAACCATTTCCCCCACACCCAACTCCACCCGGGAGTGTTAGCCACAGCAAAGCTATAATTAAGGACTGGATTCTGTCCAGTTAGCACACATTCCTGGTCTGCTTGGCTTCAACTACAGTAAATATAGGCTCAAAACTAGTCAAATTCACATGAAGATTACCCAAACAAAAACACTGGGAAAATAAATCTGCTGGTCTCTTGGCTAAATATTATGTATCCCAAAGCAAAACACAAACATGTTAGTTTAATAATGTACATACAATACTTTTTTAAATATAAATGACGTTTTATTTAAAAAGTAATTATCCTCATCATACATATATAATAAAGTATTTTAAAGCAGTCTTGGGGTTTTTCACATTATGTTTGGGGTCACATGTATCACTGCTCTCCTCCAGTAAGTCGTGAGCTATAACACACCAGAATTTTTGCAAATAAGGTACTTCAATGAGGCAGAATGTCAAGAAGATTTAATTGCACAACTTACATTCATCTACAAAAATATTCCTCAGTTATGAACTAATTACTATGCTTGGAAAATGCTAGCATCCTCATAAATATTTGGGTTAAATTATAGTGCAAAATATAAATTTTACAAACTTTGAAAAAGCACATTTTTGTGACAGCTAAGCATTTTCCTGAGAGTATAAGGAATATTAATCATGTAATGAAACATTTCATCTACACCCAGGAAGACTCTTCATGAAGAAGATACCGCAGAGGTAAAGTACCTAAGAGGAGATGGCAAGAAAAATCTGAGGCTCTAGCCAGTGTGGCTCAGTTGGGTGGAGCATCATCGTGTGCACCAAAGCATGGTGGTTTGATTCCCAGGTTGTGGGTTTGATACCTGGTGGGGGAGCGTGCATGAGTCAACCAATAGATGTTTCTCTCTCTCACCCTTCCTTCTTCTCCCTAAAATCAATAAAATAAAATATTTTAAAAATTATAAAGTGTCTATATAATTTTTCTAATATAATTTATCTAACTGGAGTAAAAGAAACAATTATGGAAAGTAGGATCAGCTGAGAATTTACCCTGAGGAAGGGGTGAGATGTGACAGGGTTGCCCCAACCTCTAAAACATTATTACCCTTCTATAAATTGTTGGGATGCTTTTCCACTTTACTTTGAAGCATTGCCATTGTCTGCGAAAGGCATTGGATTCTGAGGCATGACCTTGTAAAAATGCAGCTGCAGCATTGTGTAGCAACTGCACCATGCAGGTATTGGTGAGTTTCAGATGAGGGGAGGATGATCCCAAGTCATTCATTGTTTCTTGGAAAGGAGTTTGATCTGATTGTTTTCTTCTGACCACTACATATCAACCTGATCACCACATGATATCAGCTACACTAAGAAAACTGATTGGTAGTAGGAAAGTGGATGGTGTTAGAATATAAAGAACCCCAGGAGGTAGAGAAGACTAGGGGAAGGGCCCTGATCCACGAAAGGAGGCCAGCAAACCTCACAGGAGTATACGTGGGCCCTAACGGCATTAGGGGATGGAAAAGTCTGCAAAAATAGAAGAAATACCTTGTTCTTAGGAAAAGATATGGAATGTCTCTGTTTTCAGACAATAGAACAAATCTAATAATCTACCACTTCAACAAACCATTACATTATTAGGGAATAGCTACAAATATTCTATAGGCAAGAATTTACAATCAAGAGGCAACACATTAAGGCTACACATTAAGACTACCTGGATTATTGTACAAGCAACAAAGACTTTTTTTTTTTTAAAGGTAACATAAATTAAACACTATTTCCACCTTAGGAAAAGCTATTATTAGCCAACTAAACACTGAAAATGGGATCTTAACTCTTATTGCTATTATTCTATTGCAGGGCAGATTATCACTCAAAACTGTCCATTTCAGAACACCAATAAATTCTCACTTTTTTGTTGTCTTTTAAGTAAGGCTACATCAGAAAAAAAGACTTTTAAAGTAAACTTTTCTTTTGTGTTTAAAGTGAAATTTATTACAATACAATAAGTGCAAGTGTTATTTAAAAATGCTGGTTAAAATTATAAAGTGTCTATATAATTTTTCTAATATAAATATTGGAAATAATAACTTCAACAATTCTATATGTACACAGAACACTGGAAACATAAAATCATGCACAAGGTCAAACTGTAACTTTGCATACTGTCCTTTTTGGGATCACTTTTATCTTCTTCTGGTCTCAGTATGATTCCAGAATATGAAAGGATATGCTAATTACTTAGATTACAAACTTAAAGGGTCAGTGTTTTGAATGTACATCAGTTATCACACATTAACAATACTCTAAAATCACTGCTTTCACTATTCTGATTAAGTGGTTCTAATTCCCATATTTCCCTTTCTCTTGGACATCAAGTTGAGCTAGAAAAACTGTGATTATAGGATCCAGCATGACATGTATTCCTCATGATTCATTTAAAAGTGGCCTAAAGTGTTACTATCTATATAAAAAAAAGTCCTACAGGACATAAAAGACAGTAAGTACATCAGCATGTAAGGAAAATTAAGCAGCTCACCCTCTGCTTGCTTACCTGGTTCCATGTCTCTATAGGAAGGAGGGACCAGAGCCATGAAAAAGCAAAGACCCACCAGAACTGCTGATAGTGTGTGTTTGGGAGGGGAGGAGGAGCAGCGCAGGAGGGAATGGGACAGAAGTGTCAGATAATAAAGGGGAACTGTTAAAGCAGGAATTGGTTCCTGAGATAAATTTGAGGAACAGCCTATACATTATAGATGAGGACATTTTACAAATACCAAAGAAAGTCTGAACTAGGCCTCAATATGTGGACAAGTGAAACAATTTTCATAAACCAGCAGTCAACACCCAGAGAGGTTAAAGGGTTCAGCAACAGGAAGAAAAGGAAACGGTGTATGATACTTAGTCCTCCATGACAGCGCTTCTCATCCAGTTCACTTGGGGGTCTCATCAAAATGCATTGGGTCTGGGGTAGGGCCTCAGATTCTGCATTTGTAGTAAGTGCCTAGGAGATGCCGATGCTCTTGGTCTATAGACCACACTCTGAGAAGCAAGGGTCTACCACACAAAGAGGGAGCCACTTCTGTCTCTCTGAGTCACAAGTGTATCTTGAAATCCTGAGCAGAACTGAGACCTGCTCCTATCCAAGCACATCCCCAGGCAAAAAGTGTAGGTACATTATATATCTGAGCAGCTGGCTACAAGACTGTGTTAATATATTCTCTGAGAGCACCATGACTATACGAACAGCCAAGTAACATAATTCAACTTGAGTACATGGAGTGGTCTATTTGCTGGTAAAAAAACAAATCGCTTTCTCATATAGTCCTCCTTAAAGTGAACATAATATAAAAGTATAAAAAAAACAGCATATTGAATTTCATAGCAAAAGGCCACATGTGTACACACATATAGTATGAATTATAAGAAATTAAATGTGTTTTATCAGAATATAGTGCTACCACTGTTCCCAGCTAAAATCATCTCCTCTTCCAAATACAAGGAAAAAACCTTGAATTGTAAGGAAAATGACTGCATTGCCTGCCAGCACAAGGCCACACGCTCCCCATTTGATCTGAAACACAAGAAAAAAGGATTAAATATTTACTTTCATGATATTACATTCTTTGCAAATCTGTTATTTTCTGCATTAGAAAAATTCAATGAAATATTACATAAAACTGCTAAAAGGCTTAATATAACAGGCAGGAGACAGTGAACTATTCAATAATTAGCCTAATTACTTCATGATGCTTGTTAATTAAGTCTAGTATCATCTGTAACATTTTCTCCATTAGACATATTTCTCTACTTGCTTTCAGTAGACAATGATGGCCTTAAGTAAAATACATGCAGCATATTATAAAAGGTCCAATTGCAACACTGGGTACTGAAAGTTCTATAAACATTTCCTTCTTTCACAAAAACAGGAATTAGAGAATTATGGATTTGTTTCTTTTCTAGGCAAAAAAAAAGATTTTTAAAAATAATTTGCATGCAAATGAAAGCAGCTTTCCAGCATGGCTGATGATTTTACAGAGGTACAGTTGGGGATGAGAGTTCCCTCTAGTGGGCATTTTTTATTTTAATTTAACCAATAGAAAACATCAGTGTAAGTTGCTTCATATAACATGTGATAATGAAAGGTAAAAATACAAATCTTTAGAGCAAAATTTAAGAAGTACTTAGTCTGAGGTATAAAAAGAATAAGGTCATGACAATCTTGCATTCAAATACCACTGATGTTTCTCAGAGTTCAAACTAGTAGGACATTCAAAAACCCTTCCTGATCAGACTTCACTAACCTTTCTGACCTCAATCTCAATTACTCCTTTTTGCTCCATCATACTGGACTACTGCTCTTTACTCTAGATATTAATTGCATTTCCACAGTTGGATGCCATTCCACTTAACAGCCTTCCTTAATCAAAATCCAATTTACCAAAAACCACATCAAATGACAGTTAGTATTTCTCTGAGTGTTCTCAAGGCACTCTGATACTGTTTTAATTACCACACAATGCATTTATTATAAGCTTATCCATCAGGCTAGTTTCTGTGCTCTTTGGGAACAGAGATAGCAGCTGGCTCTTATTCCTGGTGTCTGACAAATAGCAGATGTTACAAAAATATTTACTAAATGAATAAGTAAGACTTGTACATATCTGATATTCAATGTCCCAATAAGTTTCATGAAATTGAAACAGTATGTAATTGGGGGAATAAAAATAAAGAGTATGAAAAATCACCATTTAAAAAAATAAAGAGTATAAAACACAGTGAATATCAAAGAATGTGTTTTGTTTTGTTTTTAATATATCTTATAGATTTTTTACAGAGAGGAAAGGAGAGGGATAGAGAGTTAGAAACATCGATGAGAGAGAGACATCGATCAGCCGCCTCCTGCACGCCCCCACACTGGGGATGTGCCCGCAACCAGGAAACATGCCCTTGACCGGAATCAAACCTGGGACCCTTCAGTCCGCAAGCTGATGCTCTATCCACTGAGCCAAACCGGTTTCAGCCACAATGTGTTTTTTATTCACTCTATTTTCTAATAGCTATAGTTAATTGTCCCTCAATGTATACCCACTATGTTGACTTGAGAATTGTGTCAATGATCCTATTGAGGAAGAATTTGATATGATATTGTGGTACTGTGTTTTATAATAATACTAGAGGGCCAAGCATGAAAATTCATGCACTGGAGGGGGGTGTCCCTCAGGCCGGGAGCCCTCAGAGGCAGGAGGTGATCTGGTGATCAGGGGAAGGCAATGCCCCCATCACATCTCTGCTGCTGTCACTGTCAGCAGTTTTAGCCTTGGTTGGCCCTGGGTGACCAGCCGCTATCCAAGGCTTGCATGTGCTTTGGGCTGATCCTGGGCGGCTGGGGGGCTGAGGGGACTGGGGGACTCTGGAGGCAGGCAGAGCTGAGGGGACTGGGCACCACCATCCTGTGGCTGTGGGCGTCACCATCTTGAGGGTGGGGCAGTCAATTAACATATTCCCTCCTTATTAGCTGTGGACGTTGCCATCTTGGTGATGGCATGAGGGTCAATTAGCATATTCCCTCTTTATTAGATAGGATATATTTGATCTTCTCCTTTCTAGAACATAGTCTTAAAACACTTAGAATTTCCTAAGTGATAACAGTGATAAAGGTAACTTTTACTATGTTAATACCAGAGGCCTGGTGCACAAATTCCTGCACCAGTAGGGTCCCTTGGCCTGGCCTGTGGGATCGGGCCGAAAGCAGTTCTCAAACATTCCCCGAGGAGTCCCAGATTTCGAGAGGGCACAGGCCAGGCCTAGGGACCCCACCAGTGCACAATCAGGGCCTGGGAGGGAAGCAAGAGGTTGGCCAGCTGGGGAGGGTCTACAGAGGGCTCCAAGGCATATACAGCCCATCTCACTCGATCCCAATCTGCTTGACCTCAGCAGAAAGCTAACCTACCAGTAAGAGCATCTGCCCCCTATGGTCAATGCATGTCATAGCGACTGGTTGGCCAGTAGACTGTTTGCCCCCTGCCTCATAGTGAGCAGTTGAGCAGCCTTAGCATATCATTAGCATATTACACTTTGATTTGTTGAGCAGATGACCAGACACTTAGCATCTTAGGCTTTTATTATATAGGATAGTAACTTTTATAAAGTACCAAAGGATGGGAGCTGGTTGCTAGAAAGGCCAAGCCTGTGCTTAGAGGGACAAAACTTTTAGTCCCACTCTCCCTTGATCTTTGGGGAAGGCATAGGGGGATTGGAGATTGATTCAATCACTAGTGGCCAATGATTTGACTGATCATGCCTATATTATAAAGCCTCCATAAAAACCCAAAATGAAGGTATTCAGAGAACTTCCAGACTGGTGATTGAGGCAGAGAGACACATTCTGGAAACTCCTCTATGCAGCTCTTCCATCAGGCTGTTCCTTTTATAATTAAACTAGTAACACAGTGAGTAAATGGGCCTCCTGAATTCTGTGAACAAATCAATTAAACAGAGGTCATGGGGACCTCTGATCTATAGCCAATCAGCCAGAAGCACAAGTGACAACTTGGACTTTTGATTGGCAACTGAAACAGAGGGCAGTCTTGTGAGACTAAACCCTTAACACATGGGATCTACTACAGTACTATTTCTGGATAGACAGTGTCAGAATCTAGATGAATTGTTGGACACCCAGCTGGTGTTAAGAGAATTGCTCGTTGGAGGTGTGGGGAAACGCTCACTCCCCACACATTTAAATTGGGTGATCAGGGATTCATTTATATGTTCATTTTGAAACTAGAAAAGTATTGTTATTGTAGTCTCTATGTACTGTCATTAACATAAAAGGCAAAGACTTAAGAACAATTCCAGATAATAGCTTAAAGTAGAAAAAGCAAAAAGTCATTTGGCCTGGCTAAAAGCTATAAGAGAAACTAAAAAAGCATTCTGCAAATATGGCCAAGATATTGCTAGGTAGATCTAAAATGCACACTAGATTTACTGAAAATAACCCTGGCTTTGAGTAATAAGTCTAAGCAATGAAAATGAAATTGTGGTCCAGACACAGGCCTTTGAAGTAAACTCAGTGACAACTGGGCAAAACAATAGAGAACAAAACTCACCACAGCCACACGAGCAAGAATAACAGGAAATCCAAAGGCAGAAACAACAATTCCAGTAGTAAAAAAATACGCCAGTTCCCGACAGGCACTGCTTGTTGCATCAGAGTCATACGTTGCTCTTTTGGCAATGAAATGAGGAATGGGAGAGATGGCGTGAAATATCAGGACGAACAAGGGCCAATAAACACTGTCGATTGGACCCAGGAGAAAGGCAAAAAGAAAAGTTACAGTTAAGACATTCTACTGTTTCAAAGTTGATATTATTTTAAATATTATTTTAATGAAATACAGTATATTTCAAGAATCACCTAATAGCTCAGCCAGTATGGCTAGGTGGTTGAGCATCGACCCATGCATGAATCAGGAGGTCATGGTTTGATACTGGGCCAGAGTACAAGCCTGGGTTGCAGGCTCCATTCCCAGTGGAGGGCCAGCAAGAGGCAGCCAATCAATGATTCCCTCTCTTCTTCTTCCTTCTACTCTGAAATCAATAAAAACTTTTCTTTTAAAAAAGAATCACCAAACAATATTGTTAGTGTTTTTTTTTAATTTTTCTAGTTCAAACCCATTACTGGACAAGTGAAGAAACAGACACAGATTGGAAAAAAGGACTGGACTAGACCCAGCTGCTTCCTGACATACCCACAGCAATGAGCTCTTAATTCTTCCTAGAATACAATAAGTTTTCTAAAGAAAATCTATGTTCCCATTTACAGGAAGCCATTGTGGACAAAAAAAAAAAAGGGGGTGGCGGATATATACAAGTTCAGTGATGAAAAATAATCTCACAGGAAGATCTGATCATAAAATCTTAAATGAGCGGTCATGGTGGGTAGTCACGCTCCAGGAATATAAATTTCTTTGTTTCAAATATGGTTTGTTTGTTTTTTATTGATTTCAGAGAGGAAGCAGGAGAGAGATATAGAAATATCAATGATAAGAGAGAATCATTGATCTGCAACCTCCTGCACGACCCCCACTGGGGTCATGCATCCAGGTTAATACACCTTTGAAATAAGCATAGCTTCCCTCAAGAGAGCACATAATCTTGTTAACTGTATCTTGTTTTCTCCCAACTTCAGCTAATCTCCCTTGCATCCCCTCCTTAAAGACAAATGCATGAAAGAAACTGCAAAAACTATTATTCTTCTGAACATTTGAGATCTTGCTTTCCAGCAATTGTCAGTTTTGGCTTAAACAAAGGCTTATAAAAATTCTCCACCAATTTAGACATTTCTTACATCAACAATATTAATTATAAATGCCTCAAAACAAAATTTGGGTCCAAGTGTTTTTTTACACATTAGTGAATTTTTCTCATAGCCAAAGGTCTCTGTTTGTGTCTGTGTCTACATGTGAACAGTGAAAATGTGAGATAATTTTCTACCTCTGATGGTATTATTAAAATTAACTTAAAGTCAAGCACTTGTGATTGGGTATTTCAAAATTCTCAGAAATATAGAAACTAACTCAAATGCTTTGTAAATTCACATGATCTAAGATTAACCCTTAGTAAATAAAAGCTAATTTAAGTTTGTTAATTTAAGTAGAACAGACATGTCTTTGGAGTTAATATTTTAAATATACAGTTATATTAAGTTTTATCCAAGGTTTTATAAAAATAAGTCCATGTTAATAATTGACTTTTACATCTATGAAATGTTTCTAGAGTTTATAAAAGGTCTTCATAAATTTGACTTCTTAGTTTTCATTGGAAATTAAGGTTTTAAGGGTTAAAATCTCAACACATGTAGGAATAACTTTACTGTGCTCCAAAATGAACCCTGGGACAACTCAAAAAGATCTGTTCTCTCTTCTTACAACAGACACATTTTAAATTAATCAGGACTCTTTTTTTTTATGATAAATTGCATGGGAAGCGCTATAAAATAAGTGATGAAAGACTTCTAGGGTATGCTACCAGGGTGAAAAATGGCTGTAAATAAAATGAATATTTGAGGATATGGGAAACCCAAGATGGCTACTTGGTTCTTTGAGGATCCCTGACAAACACCATTTTTTTAGTATTTATACATTCCTTCATGCCTCATAGTGCATTCAAGCTGGACTTAGACTAGATGAAAGAACTTATGAGCTGACATTACTGAAACAGCTTACACTATTGTCAAGGTTTAATAAAGTCACTACCAGAAAATGCCATATAGGTAACCACTTCCTTTCCCAGGAAGCAACCAGAAGAAAAAGACTAAGAATCATTAACTATCACTAAGAGATTTTGTTTACTGGAAAGGACATCAAATAAAACTCACTCTCCAACCTCACTGGAAGGGACCTTATCAGCACCTAACCACAAACAGACATCTACCCATCTCTGATACTTGTCTCCGTGTACAACAGTCATCAGAGACTCCTCTAGAATGAGAAACCACTGACATCAGAGATAGACAGCTATCCCAAAACACTGACAAGGCCTGTGTCTGTATATCTCCAGATCAATGCTAAACTCAGAAAACAGTTTGTTTTTCCCTGTATGCTAATGATAGGTTATAATAATACTAGAGGCCCATTGCACAAAGATTCGTGCAATAGGTCTTCCTTCCCCTGGTTGCCGGCACTGTTTTTCCTCTGGCACCTGGGACCCAGCCCTTCATTCTAGCAGGAGCAGAGAAGCCAAGCCTTAAAGCTAGGCTTCTCCACTCTGGCCGCAGTGAGGCTTGGCTTCTCAGCTCTGGCTACAGTGAAGCCAAACCTCTTCAGTCTTCAGTCTTCGCTCAGGCCATAGCCTCCAGTCTTTGCTCCGTGCCTGCATATGCAAATTAATCCACCATCTTTGTTGGGTTCATTTGCATACTCACTCCTGATTGGTGGATGTTGGAGGTGTGGTCAATTTGCATATTTCTCTTTTATTAGTATAGATCCTTGTTCTTTGGGTTTTGATAATAGCCCAACTGCTTGTGATTACTGAAGATGTATATGATAACACTCCTTTTATAGCTATATGTATGTTATACTAAATGAAAAATACAGAAAAATGTAACAGCAAAACTTGGATCATGACAGTTCACAGGATAGAAATGATCCAGAATATTTTTTTGTAATGAAAGCCCATAAGACCTAACTTTCATTTACCTGATCTTCACTTGTGGAAAAATCAATTCAGATCTCATGGTTATATTGCCCCTCCCCCAATGGTCCACCATGTCAATACAATAACCACCAACCCCTGTGTCCTTTACCCTTTATTCTTTATTACAAGTCTACCTCTGCTAGCATGTGTATTTTATTTTATTTTAAATAGTTTTTTATTGATTTTTGGAGAGAGGGAGAAACACTGATGTAAACTGTCAATTGGCTGCCTCCTTTACCCTCTTCTTGGGGATTGAGCCCACAACCCAGGCATGTGCCTAATCAGAAATCAAATCAGCAATCTCTCCGTGCAATCAACTGATCCACACCAGCCAGGGCAGCATGCACATTTTAAAATCTGTTTATCATCTGTCTCCTCCTCTGAAATACAGACTCCAACAGAGCCCGACTCTAGTTTTCTTATTTCTTAATCCCCAGTTCCCATAACAGCAGCTGGAAAACAAACAGCAAGCACTCAACCAACACTTGTGAATAAAGAAATTTATCAAATGTTCCCTCCCAACTCCGCCTGGTAAATTCTCATTTATCCACCAAGTCTCTGCTAAAAGACAACTTCCGTGCAGCCCTCCCTAACTGTCCCAGGGAAACTCTGATACTCTGATGCACTTTCTCAAAGCTCTCACTGTACTTTTCCCATATCTCCACTACAGCTGTATTACTAACTGGATAGTTTACCTTTCTCTCACTCAATGTAAGCTCCTTGAGACAGGACTATGTCTCCTCATTCTTTTTTTTTTTTCTTTTCTTAATATATTTTTATTGGTTTCAGAGAGAAAGGAAGAGGGAGAGATAGAAACATCAATGATGAGAGAGAATCATTAATTGGCTGCTTCTTGCACATACTGGGGATTGAGCTCACAACCCGGCCATGTGTCCTTCACCAGAATTGAACCTGAGACACTTCAGTCCGCAGGCCGACGCTCTTATCTACTGAATCAAACCAACTAGGCACTGTCTCTTCATTCTTGCATTCCCAGCTGATCCAGAGAAGGTATTCAGTAAGTGCTTATTAAATGAATATTCCTATTTTTAAAAAAGCTTTTCTCTGCATAAGTACAACTGATCCATGAAGAGTTTAGGTTTAAATCTGGGCTTTACTAACTCATTGGTTGGAGTTTGGTGTTAAATTGACCAAACTCCCTAACACTCACGACACACACAAAATAGTAACGAAGACACAAAAAGAATAGTTTTTTTGAAATAACTTACCCATAATCCTCTAAGGCACATCCCAGCATAAGAAAAGTCAGTCCAATAGCCCCACTGAAGGATAATAACACAAGAGCTGTGAAAGATAAAGCCAAGAGTTACAGGTTTTAGATCAGTGGTTGCCAGGGGCTGGGGTAAGAGGGAAGGAATGAGAAGTGACTATATTGGGTATAGAATTTCTCTTGGGGTGATGAAATGTTTTGGAATTAAATAGCAGTGCTGGTTGTGAATATATTAAAAAACACAGAATTTAACATTTTAAAAAAGGTTATATCTCAATAAAAAATTAATTAAAAAATTAAGTCCACAATTTAAGCAAATGTAGCAATTTACTTATTTCATTAGTTGATGTTATACTAGACTAGCATATCATTGTCTATGCTTACCACTTTTAAATCATTAGGTGGAGAAAGGTCTCAAGAATTTCCAGTACCCAACTTCTATCTACTGTATTAATTCCCTCTACATCTGTCAGAAAAGGGCAGCCAGCCAGTCTGTACAACTCCAGTGAAAGGAAACTCACTACCACCTGAGGCAGGTCATTTCATTCTGACAGTTTCTAAACATTGAAAACCTTCTTTCCTTAAATTATACACAAACCTGCTTCCCTGAAATATACACTTTGATCATTTTTGCATCTCCAGAGCTTAGTACTTTAAGTATTTGGAGATTGCCTTCATGTCTTCATAGACTACTAAATATTTATTCCTGAGATCTATAGGACACTAATCTCTTAGGGGAGAGGAACTCATCTGTCCTTATGCTGCTAACATGTTAAAAAATCTTGAGCTGAGTCACCAACATTTATTCAAATCTCTGCCACAAACTGGTTGTATGACCTTATATAGAAGCTAAACTTCTCTAAATCTGATTTCTCACTTGTAAAATAGTAATAATGATACCATCTTATTAGGGAGCTTAAAGTAATTAAATGAAATAATCTAGGTAAAGTGCTTGGCAAAAGGAGGGATTCAATTAAGTAAATGTTGATTGATGTAAGTATCTGCTCATTTTAGCAATGTTCTTTGAAATGGTATATATCAGAAGCATAGGATACTATATTATCCAAATATCCTTCTGAAAAAAAATACCTACCACTCAAAATTAGTCACTGATTAAACTAACCAACATTCTCATTGCTTTCTGTTACATTAAGAGATTTGGAGGGAATGTTTTGTAGGAAGATGCCAAAGTGCTTTTAAGAAACACCTAGAAGTATGTAGGTATTAGAGGACAAGGAAAGAATAATTTTAATTTGTATATTTTTCCATTTAGTAGATGTCACTTTTTAAAGAAAAATGTCCAAAAGTATGTTTTTATGTACTGTTTCATTAAGGAGAGTATCTTCCTAGTTGGCTTTGTCCTCTTCCTGTGCCTAACCATCTATCTGTACTGCTCCCTTCTCCAGGAGAGTTTTCAAAGCTAGGGGCTACAGACCTCTTCTTTCTGGTCTGTGACACCAATCCCTCAAGGCTCACAACTGTGTATCTCTAATTGATTCTTTTTAGTGCTTCTCCGCCCCCCCTGCTCCCCCATCCCCTCACCCCCCCCGCACCGCCGAAACTGCATCCTCTCTGCCTCTTAAAGTTGGAGCTGACCAGGATTCCAACTTCATCTTTTTTCACTCTATATTCTCGTTGAGATGATACGTTCTACCCAAAGCTCTCCAGCACTGCAAGGGTCTGGCCACATAAATGCTGCCCCTCCCAACTTCAATCTTGTCTTCTCCATCTGAGTAGCCAACAAGGACCTCAAATTCAAGATGTGAAAAACTGAACATCCCCATCCCTACCCGCACACACACATTTCTTCCCTTTGAAGGTTCTATCTTGAAACACCAAAACAATCATTGTACTACGTCCTCTGGAAAAACAGCAAATCAAGGAGACTAAATCTCCCAGACCATACTCCTATAGACTGAAAGCTTGTATTCCAGCCCACTTCAACCCTCAAAACTCATGTTAAATCCTAAGGCCTAGCCTTTGGGAAGAGATCAGTCCACAAGGACAGAGCCCTCATCAATGGGCTCCTTTATCCCTTTCACCATGTGAGGAATCAGCAAGAAGATAGCTGTCTATAAACCAGGAAGGAGGCCCTCACATCAAATCTGCTGGCATCCTGACCTTGGACTTCCCAAACTCCAGAACTAAGAAAATAAATTTTTGTTTAAGCCACCCGCTTTATAGCAGCTTGCTTCTCTTGAACCCTCTGCCCTAGAGCAAGCCCTTATTATCCCATGCCTAGCTCTAATCATCTCTTTCAATCCACCCTCCACACAGCAGTGATCTCTCCAATATACAAAGCTGGTGTCGCCCCTTCACAGTTGTTTTCATAGCCGACATGTTGTTCTGGCACTTGAGGATCAGCGTGGTCTGATCCCTGACTGACTCACCACTCTCCCATTAAGATCCAGTCTTAGCCCTAACCAATTTGGCTCAGTGGATAGAGTGTTGGCCTGCAGACTGAAGGGTCCCAGGTTCGATTCCAGGCAAGGGCATGTACTTTGGTTGCGGGCACATCCCTATTAGGGGGCGTTGCAGGAGGCAGCTTCTCATCGTTGTTTCTAACTCTCTATCTCTTTCCTTTCCTCTGTAAAAAATCAATAAAATATATTTTTTAAAAAATTTTTTTAAATAAAAAATAGATACAGTCTTAATAACACAAATGAAGCTCCTGGTGTGCTCTTTCGTGCCCTATGCTCTGTTTCACATGCTGTTCTCTCCACTTGGAATAAACTCTATCCTCACCTGAGCCTTTGCCAGGCAAATGACTGATCCTTTTCACTTCTATTCAAGGATTGCCTCTTCTGTAGATAGGGTCCTCCTTGTCCCCAAAGCAGGGTCAAGCGATCCCATCTATACTAGTTACTAGGGCTGCTATTAACAATGCACCAACTGAGTGGCTCAGAACAATAGAAATTTATTTTCTCCAGTTCTGGAGGCTTCACGGTGTGGAGAAGGCGCTGGTGTCCTTCATGGTGTCCATGTCTCAGTGGCTTCAGGCAATCTTTGATGCTCCTTGGCTTGCAGCTGCCTTACTCTTCTGTCTGTCTTCAACTTTATATGGTATCTTTCTATGATGTCCCTACATGTCCCCACGACCAAATTTCTCTTATAAGAACAATAGTCCTTGGGTGAGAGCCCAATCAAATCCAGTATTAACTTAACTTGATTACATGTGCAAAGACCCTATTTCCAGAAAAAGTCACCTTGACAAGTCCTGGGGAGTCAGAACATATCTATTTGAGAGACATGATTCAACCACAACACCATCTTTGTGCTCCCAGTGTATCTGAGCATGCCTTAGCTAGGAAAATAGTAACTATTTCCAACTCCCTTGCCCAACAACTTCCCATGTATCTTTTTATGCCAAGTCTCAGGCAGACAGTAATCCCTTAAAAATTGAGTTACCTGCAAAAGCTTCCTTCCCTTAATCCTTTCCCATTTCATAACCTGGCTTCCTTCACCATTTCTAACACATTCACACATAAACATTATTATTTGATAGTTTCTGGGCATGACTAGACAGTGCGATACAGATACTACCTTTGTCAACTGTTTTCTGCACTGGCTTACAATGGCTGTATTACCCAGGGGTCACTGTCCAAATAAATCATGTTTACTAAACTGATGTGGAATATAAGGTCACCCAGAAATAATGATAAAAATCGGTCTGCTGCCAACAGCTCACACGCTCAGATAAATTTCATAGTGAACATACCCATGCGTGCAAATATGTTGCATACAAGTTTACAGCAGGTGGGGAGATCTTTGGGTACACATTTTAAAGAAAATAGGAACTCCAGCAAAGAAACAAGTTATGCCCTCTATTCAAAAGATTACAAATCTAATGGTTTCCTTCCAAAATAACAGGAAACCTTCCAATAACCTCGCCCAACACTGGCATCCCCCGGTCCTCTGGAGGCATACAGATAAGGCAAACGGTGTTCTTGGTACACTCCCCCCCCCACCCCCTGTTGTATCAACCACACCCCCTTTTTATCAACCGCACCATTCAAAAACACCTACAGCACAAACACCCCTTTCTTGTCCGTCCCAAGATGAAAGTAACGACATAATTCCACCGAATCTGCTCTCCACAGTTACGAGAAATGCAGCATTTCTGGGTGCTTTCCATGAACACCGGCCTGCAGTCGACTCGGCCTCATTGGAAAAGAGTCATCAAGGAGCAAGAGCATTGGGTGTCCCAAAGCCCAGGACACTGCAGACAAAGGCTCGCGGAGGGGCAGGAAGAAAGAGAAGGGGCGTCCGGGTGGGCAAGTCAGGAAGTGGGAACCTCGCTAAAAACCCGGCGGTGCGGGCGTGGGGGGACCTTCCGCGGAGCTGAGGAGGAGCTGGGAGGGGGTGCTGCGGGCGGGCACCGGTCCCCGCGAGGGCTCGGCCAGTGAGTGGCCTAGGAGCAAAATAAGAAACAGGGCTGCGGTTCCCCGCACATCCGCCACCCGCAACCCAAGGCGCGAAGCGGGTGGGCGCGCGCCTCCCCACCCGGAGAGGCGGGGCGCGCGGCGGGTCTCGGGGAGGCCGCTCCCCGCCCACGCGCTGAAAGCACAGCTCCAAGTTTAAACAGGACCGGCGAGCCGCGGCCACGGCCGCAGAGGTACCTTTAATGCCCGCCATGTCTCCCGAGCTGGGGCCGCGGCTGCTTCCGGTTTCCAGCCACAGCCCCGCCCACGCCCGGCCAGGGGCGGTACCGCGGGTCGAGTCCACGCCCACCACCCAGAGCCCCGCCCCATTACGCCCGTAACACCGCCCCGCTTTGCATAGCTCCTCCCCCCATCTCACGGAGTTGGGCGCCTGCCTCCTGACCCCCACATCCTGGGCCATCCCTGCAAAGCCACTTGCTCAGTCACCCCCACCGTGCACCGTGATCTACCAACTAGGGCCTGAGCCCAACTCAGAGGGTCATTTTGCAGAGCCCTGTCCCTCTTCGATTGCTTTTGCTTAATTTTCAACAAAACTTAAAGGGTTTCATGGGAACCCCTGGTTTCCCTGGCTACCTGAGAAGTATAAATTCTCACCCCCCTCCACCTTTCAGATTCCTGCTCCGTTTACTTTTTCAAACTGTATCCTGAGCATACGATAGTCTCAACACGTGTTTAATTACCTGTGTGTTTAGTTTATTTTCCTCGCATAACCCATGTGTCCCCATAGATGGAAGATACTTATTAAAACTCCTAGGACCAATCCCTCTGCTTTAGCATGCAAATGAAGCTTTGAAACCCATCAATATTCTAGCTCGGAGATCATGATTTCTATGCTGATTCTTTTTGAAACATAGTATTCACGTAGCATGATCAAACTGTGTGTGCCATGGGGCAAGGGTGGCAGTTGGGGTGGTTAGAGTATAAATGCAGAAATCCTGTCAGATTACATTTTGGTACAAATGCGTTCTATGCTTTCCATATTCTTTGCCCATAACTTATTAAAAATGTAAATCATGTCAGAAGGTATAATTCAAGCTTGTCATTATATTCCTACGAGTGCAAAAATAACAGATTTCTACAAATATTTTTGAGTCTTTTAATATACATTACAAATATTTTAAACCAATCACATTTTGTGTGTAACATATTTACAAAACAAAAATATATTACAATAAATATGAATGAATGAAATGGCAAATTTGACCAACATGAAGCTCTGTCACAACCAGATATTTAAAAGGAATGCAAAAACCTGTTGGTCTGCATATGTTAAGGGTTTTATGATAAATAGGGGTTCATAGTTATATTAGGAAAAGAGATGGGAGGCCCCAAAATTAAGTTAGGTAAGATTCTTTCTCGTTGCTAAATACATAATGTTTAATGTTTTAAACTGTGAACAGTGATGAATTATCCAAACATGATACAAAGTTAATATAGTTCTATCATTTCAAAATGTACGTGGCATTCACATATCCTTTTAATTATTATCATTATATACTGTAGTTCACACAATATCTACAAATGTGAATGAGAAAAAAACCAAGTCACAGCAACATGTCTCACATTCCAATTTTAAATAAGACAAGCACATACTGGATCAAACATTATTTTATAATATGTTAATAAATAATACCTAGTTTGTTATGGTTACCTTGAACAGTTTATAGCTGTATATTTAAAAAGAACATTTTTTGTGAGTTTTACATTGTCAGTAAAAAGTAAAATAGAAAACAAATCTTTTTAACAAAAAAACAAAAAAAGGAAAAAGGAGTTCTACATGGAACATAAAGCATTTTTTTTTCTTTTTCTAATTTGGAACATAAAGCATTTTGACATGCTGCTTCTCTGGTACAGTTTGCCACAAGAAAATTAAAATAGAAAAAAAATGATTGTCTTGGAAAACAATTTTTGAAAGCTTTTCACAATATTAGCATGGGAATCTTTTTGCCCATCTGCTTTGCATACATATACTATGCTCACTGTGTACATGTGCACCAAAGAGATCTACTACAGTCACAGGATAACAACTGCTTACCTCTTAAAACCACAAACAACCAAAACAGTGAACTGAAATCCAACCCATTTAAAGTCTGAAAGGTTTCATTCTTGCTTTGCTTTCACAGATGTCCCTGTATGAATGCTGTTCCTGTGGATCCCCAACAACATTTAAAACAATACCCTACGGATAATCCAAGGAATTCAGTTTAACAACTGGGGAGAGGAACCTAAAAATCTTGACAAGTCATCTGATTGGGTCTGAAGGTCAACCCAGCTTCCTCACTGCAACTAGTGTTCAGTGTTGTCTTCTACTCTCCCACCACAACCACTCAAAAACCCAGAGAATATTTAGTCCCCTCTCGAGATCAGTCCTGATAACTTGTGAATGTGCCAAACTGCTTTACGACAAGCTAAGAACATGTTCTCAGCTAAGCAAGAGGAAGAACATTAAGCCTAATGGCAAAATCATAAGTTTCTTTCAAATCAAGTTGAGTTGTTGTTATGGTATTAAGACTTTTTTCATTAAGCAACCAGTTTTCTACAGGGAAAGGAAGATAGCAGCCTACCTTTCTGACCAGGATTAAAAATTTCTACAGAGTCCCTATTTTCTTTATCTAACATTTTCTCTAATTTTAAGAGTTTGGAGTCATCACTGGATTGTAGTATAATCACTTCCCACAATTCAAGTTCATTTGCAACTGTTAGTTCTCTTAACCGAAAGTATACAGTGTTATGTTAAAGACCATAGTAAATGTTCATTAAAAAACAAACAAACAAAAAAAAACTCGGTGGTAGTATTCCTGGAGTCTAAAGCTGTTGCTCAAATTATATCTTTCCAAGAAAATCTAAAAACCATTAGTTAAAATCCTTCATGTAATCCTGTTATTATAACTTCTGCTCATTAATCCTATTCCCAGACAATGAGATGGGTGTTATGCTTCTGGTGGCCTGTTTTCCATCCCCACAATATGCTGAGTAGGCTCCTCAAAGGACAGGCTGGAATGTTGTAGCTCTGCAAGGTCAGCTGACTAAAAAGTCTTCTCCTGCTTTGGACCTTTTATCTAACAAACATCCACATTCCTTATCAATGAGGAAGTAATTCACGAGTGATTTAACAGTTTCGTACTGGATACATGTTACTGGAGTTTTTGGTTCCTCTTTGAAAACCTCAGACCTGTGACATACACTAAGCATTTAGCACAGGTCTTCAGCATAGATGGAAAAGCTCATAAATTAATACAAGGGCTTTGGGCCTTGATTTTCAAATTCAGACCAGGCATCATTGAGCTCCATGAAAATCATCTTTGCATATTGTTCATAGGGTTGTCCAGTAGCCTATAGGAAAAACAAAACACACATTAGATACCACAGACCAGAATTTTATTTATATTAAATTTTCACTGCTAATATGTGAGCTCTATGTTATTGAAATGTTTTTCTATGACGCCATTTCTCCTCTTACAGCCCCATCTATGTGACCCTAATTACTATGACCTCCACAGTATGCCTTCTCCCTAGAAATTCACATATGGTAGGTCAATGAGTAGATAACAGAGAACTTGTTGGGCAGCAAAAGATTCTTCTCTATTCTCTAGAAGTTTTACAGAATTATTTACCAAATGACAATAGATTATGACAACCTGTCTCCAATTGATTGTATTTCTAAACTCCCATTTTCCTATTTCTAAATGTAGCTAAATTCTTGGAGATCTTAAAAATCTGTCACTGGTGAATCTTATTCCTCTCTAAGTAAATCCCCTATTCTGTTGTTCGTAACATGTAGTGTGATTTTTTTTTATCCACTTTATAAAGTTTGCTTAAATACTAGATTTTAGCCCGTGAACTTTATTTTATCATATAAATGGCCTAATAACCAGCAAATTGAAAGTATGATGTTTTGCCCAGCTTGTGTGGCTCAGTGGTTGTGCATCGACCCATGAACCAGGAGGTCATGGTTCAAGTCTGGTCAGGCATATACCCAGGTTATGGGTTTGGGCTCCAGTGTGGGGTGTTCAGGAGGCAGCCAGTCAATGATTCTCTCTCATCCTTGATGTTTCTCTCACTCTCCCTTTCTCTCTGAAATTAATAAAACAATATTTTTTTTAAAAAGAAGGCATGCTATTTTAATGAATGTTTATAAACTAATGAAATGAGGAGCAAACAAACAATATAATAGGGTAGGTTATGCTCACTTTGTCTGGATGTACCACCAGCACAGCCCGCCTGTACACCTTCTTCACCTGTTCTGGCGTTACCAGGTCTGCCATGCTGACTGGCTTCCACTTGGTCTCCCCAGCCCACAGCACAGTGTGCATCGTGGAGAGAAGTGCTCTGATATTTCTCTCTTTGCCTTCAATCCATTCCAGAATCTGTAAATGCAGGGGAATTAAGAAATTCAGAAGGTCTCTATTAGGAAGTCAGGAACCCCTCCTGCTCCTGCAACATCAAAATACCTGAGGCCCTCTGCGTACTACATGTTGCTTCCTCTACCTGGAAAGCTTTTCCACCTCCACTTCCTGCCTTCTTTTTTTGGTTAATTCTTCATTATCCTTCAAAAAGCCTGTTGAGGGATTTCATATTGTTCCCCTTTGAGAGTCTGAATTCCTTCCTCTTTGCCCCACTCCAGAGTGAATTATTCATTCCTAAAGTATATACTCCATGGGGACATACACCATGTCTATTTTGGTCTCTGCTCTCCAATTCTATCCGGTACAGTAACTGGCATACTAATATAATGTAAAATAAATGCCCCTTAAAAAGAAAGAAAGAATTTCTCCAGGCTACTCCCCTAAATATTTCTATCATAATACTAGAGGCCCAGGGCATGAAATTCATGCATGGGGGGGCTCCCTCAGCCTGGCCTGCACTTTCTCCAATCCAGGATCCCTGCAGGATCTGGCCTAAATCAGCAATCGGACATCCCTCTTACAATCTGGGACTGCTGGCTCCTAACCGTTTACCTGCCTGCCTACTTGATCACCCTGCACCCACTCTCCTGCCTGCCTTATGCCCCTAACTGCTCCCCTGCCTGCCTGATCACTCCTAATGCCTCTGCCTGCTGGCCTGATCACCCTAACTGCCCTCCCCTGCCAGCCTGGTCACTTCTAACCACCTCTGCCTCAGCCCCTGCCACTGTGGCTTTGTCCAGAAAGACATCCAGATGGATATTTGGTCTAATTAGCATATTATTATTGTAGTCTAGAGGCCCAATGCACAAAATTTATGCACGGGGTTGGGTATCAGCCCAGCCTGCACCCTCTCCAAAATGGGACTCCTTGAAGGATGTCTGACCGGCTACCCCCGCCCCCTTCAACCCCTTTCCCCCTTCCTCCACTATTGCCCGGTGGGATCGGGCCTAAATGGGCAGTCGGACATCCCCTCACAATCCTGAACTGCTGGCTCCCAACCACTCACCTGTCTCTGCCTGATTGTCTCTAACCACTTCTGCCTGCCAGCTTGATCACCCCCTAACCACTTCCCTGCCAGCCTGATCGACACCTAACTGCTCCCTGGCTAGCCCGATTGCCACTAACTGCCCTCCCCTGCTGGCCTGGTCACCTCTAACTGCCTTCCCCTACAGGTTTGGTCCCGCCCCCCACAACTGTCCTCTCCTGCAGACCTAAGTCCCCCCCACCAGTCCTCCCCTGCAGGCCTGGTCTCCCCCAACTGCCCTACCCTGCTGGCCTGGTGCCTTCCCCTGCATGCCTACCCCCCCAACTGCCCTCCCCTGCAGCCCTGGTCCCCCACAACTGCCATTCCCTGCAGGCCTGGTCCCCCCAACTGCTCTCCCCTGTAGCCCTGGATCCCCCCAACGGCTCTTCCCTGCAGGCTTTGCCCCCGCCCCCAATTGCCCTCTCCTGCAGGCCTAGCCTCCCCCAACTGCCCTCCTCTGCCAGCATGTTCACCCCCAACTTTCCACAACTTCCCTTTCCTGCCAGCCATCTTGTGGTGGCCATCTTGTGTCCACATGGAGGAAGCCATCTTTGACCACATGGGGGTGGCCATCTTGTGTCTTAGAGTGATAGTCAATTTGCATATTACTATTTTATTAGATGGGAATGTGCCACACTTCATTGTAATTGTCTGTGTGTTTGTCCTTCCCTGCCATGAGGCAGAGCTGTTTAAGGAAAGGTACTATTTCTTATATAACACTGTTTCTCAAAAACCAAATAACTCTCCTGGCACAGAATAGAGCTCAAAAGGTTTGTTAAGCCAGCCGGTTGAACATCAACCTGTGAACCAGGAGGTCATGGTTTGATTCCCATCAGGGCACATGCCCAGGTTGAGGGCTCAATCTCCAGTGTGGGGCCTGCAGGAGGCAGCTGGTCAATGATTCTCACTCATCACTGATGATTTTATCACTCCCTCCCTCTCACTTCCTCTCTGAAATCAATAAAAATATATTTTTTAAAAGGTTTGTCAAATGAATTCATCCATTTAAACATTCATTCAAGCAATTCATAGCTTGGATATTCATATTTGGAATAAATGGGGTGATTAAGTTAGTGGGTTCATAATGAAGCATCAGCACTGAGCACATGGCATGAGCTCAGAGCACGTTTTTTGTTGAATGAATGGTCTAGTCAAGGTTAATGAAAGCTACTCTCCTAAATGACTAAATACCTTGTACCAACTATAAAACCAAGTGTGGCTTAACAGACAGACATGACTTTCTTTTACAGAAAATTGTCAGTTTGCCTAATGAATAAAAGTTATCAGACTTTTTGGAAGGTACATAAAGCTTCTGTGATGTTATGTAAAGAGAAAAGCAAACACAAACAAAGGATTTTCTACTGTACTTAAAAATGTATCCCAGAATCTAAATATACATTTTCAACTAATGTTCAAATCTGTCTAGAAATGTGTTATATTTTTTCCAAATGATTGACTGGCTCTACTAGTCTTTTGAAGCATAACAGATTGGACCCTCATCTTCCAGTTTATGATAGTAGCAGCATATGTAATATTTTATCACATAGGAACTGGACCTCTCCCTTTATGAAGGGCATTCCTATTCTCTTGATGTTTATAAACTCTTCCACTACTTCACACAACTCATCAACATTAACCACTCTTTCATTTCCAAGCTAACCTGGGTCCCCTTGTCTACACAACATCCTCATCTATGAACTATCATCTGTTTCCTCATCTGTGAAATAAAGTAGTTAGAAGAACTGGTTTTCAAACTTTTTTTTTTAAAAAATGGAGAAACATTCTTTTTCTCCAAGTCAAATCTTCTTAGACTTCCAGAATCAGAAAACAGATAAAAGCAGAATTGCTCTGGTTACAAGTGGAGGAAGGCACTACGAAAGCTGGGAACTAGGAACCGGATAGCTCCACATACACAAACTTGTCATACAGGATAATCACACTGAGCCAGGGACTCACCTTTAATTTCTCAGGATCCATTTCCTTAGCCATTTCTTCCTTTCTCATCTCAGCTATTGTTCGAGGCCCCTTTTTGTCTTTGTGTGCATTGAAACCTTGACCAGAAAGTAGGTCTTCAAAGTCAGCTGCTTTTTGTTTCCCTTCTGCAATATAATTGTAAAAAAAATCATTATAGTTTTTACCCTTAAACAAAGTATCAGACCATTGTCTCCTAACACTTAGAATCTTCAAGTTGCTTTGACATGCATAAATCCCCTCAATACTCACATTTACCCTGTGGGTAGGATATAAGACTCCCATATTCATTTTATAGATGAGGAAAATGAAGTCTAGGGAACTGAAGAGATTTTTTCCAGAATTATATACCATGTCCATGGCAAAGCTAGGACTTGAGGCTAAATCATTAGACTAAATCCAATTCCATAATTCTGTTTCCACTATACCATCTATGTGTAGATGAGAGTAATATTGATTCTCCCCCCACGCTCTCTCCCAGTCATACAACTCATTAATATCTGGGTCTTGGTGCTTGAAATCCCTACATGCCACCACCTTCTCTCCTATACCCAGCTGACAGTTTTAGTCCATCATAGTGGTCTTTTTCTCCAAGTCTGGTTATGGTCTCAATCGTTCTCATTCTGTTTGGAGAGGCAGCCTAGCTGGTGGTACTGAAACCCTGAGACAGACTCCCTGGGTCTGAATTCCAGCTCTGCTACTTTAACAATGTTACCTTGAGACAAGTTGCTTACTATCTCCATATCTTACCTCATCTGCACAATCTGTACTACTTACCTCATAGGGTTGTGTGAGAATTGATGTTAGTATTTTTTTTAAATTTTTGATGTTAGTGATTTTTTTACAGAGAGGAAGGGAGAAGGATAGAAAGTCAGAAACATCGATGAGAGAGAGACATCGATTAGCCACCTCCTGCACGCCCCACACTGGAGATGTGCCTGCAAGCAAGGTACATGCCCCCGACCGGAATCGAACCCAGGACCCTTCAGTCCGCAGGCCGATGCTCTATCCACTGAGCCAAACCAGTCTTGGCTGATGTTAGTATTTTTAAGTGCTTAGAACAATACCTGGCTATTTAAATGTTTGTTAAATTAAAACAAAACAGAGCCCTAGCAGGTTTGACTCAGTGGATAGAACATCAGCCTGTAGACTAAAGGGTCCCAGGTTTGATTCTGAACAAGAGCACATGCCCGAGTTGTAGATTCTATCCTCAATAGAGAGCTTGCAGGAGGCAGCCGATCAATGATTCTCTGTAATCATTGATGTTTCTATCTCTCTCTCCCTATCCCTTCCTCTCTGAAATCAATAAAAATAAATTTATATTAAAAAAAAAACAGAACCAAAGCACAGCAGTCCATGCCATCGATGCCATTAATGCGCAGCAACCGAAGTTGGTATCTGAACTGAAACCCATTTGCCATCTCTATACTGTAAGGCCCTCTATACACACATTCACACATGTACACATTGAGATTAGGGATTTTGCCTGTCCTGTTCACTACTGTATCCACAGTGTTTTCTACACTAAGATGCTCCATAAATATTTGCTGGTGAAGACACTCACCACATATCTACTCAAAATACGGGAAGGAAGCCACAAGACTCATAGAATTGTCCAAAGAATGTCCACCGCTTACCAAAGAACTAACGTGATGCTACCTATTCCCAAAAAAAGAGTCCCTATCGTGCTAATGTTGTGAGAAGCCACCTACGTCATGACCAGTAGCATGTGTCAGTTAAGAGCAGACATTCTGAGGCCAGATCACTTGGGACCAAATCTTAGCTCTGTCACTTAAAAGTTGTAGGAATTTAGGAAATTACTTTATCGAGCTCTATCACAGATTTCTCACCTACATCATAGGGTTAGTTTTGAAAATTATATGAAATAATCCATGAAAACTGTTTAAAATGGCAATTGACACAATGTAAGTAAGTTACTCAATAATAGTTACTGCTACTAGGAAAAGTAGAATTTCTCTCTATGGATTCCATAGAGGGAAAGCCCTGTTTCCTCATTACATCCCTATACATTCCTTCCTGGGTATGATCAGATCAACTGGAATGCAAAAAGGTATCGTACCAGGCCTTAACAAACTCAAGTTTAACCACCCCTGCTATGCAAATTGTTTTTACTCATCAATAATCCCATTCAAAAGTTAAAAATAAAAAAGCCCACCCAGAGTATCTGAGAGCCTTAGTTGTTGACCCACATTGTGTCCTTTTCACTTTCTTCTCAGAGGAGAGAGAAAACCATCTCAGGAAATCCAATGGCCTCAGGAACATCCGCTTATACAGCATAAGACTCAATGTCTAAGTCAGTTACACTATAACCATGGCCCAAGGGCAAATGTGAACACAGTGCTTAAAAAGTTTCCAGTCTTTTTCTTCTACCCCTTCTTTCAAAGGAATGACAGCTTCAAGATCCGCCCACCCCTCCACTCATTCATTCAATATTTATTTAGTGCAGGGTGGGGAATGTCTGGCCCACATTCCATATAAGGCCCTTGAAATCATTTGATCTGGCCATGCCAAGGCATTAGGGGTGAGTTAATTAAATGTTTGACCAAATACAGCAGGCTAATTTTTAGGTTGATAATTTTGTATGGCCTATGAATGGTGTTATAAATATCCAAATGGCCCTTGGCAGAAAAAAGATTCCTCATCCCTGATTTAGTGAATATGGTGTGCCAAGCATTATGCTATGTGCTAGTGATAACATGGTAAACATAGGCACATTTGATCTCAGTGTAGGGAGAAATACAGTGAAGCAACAGTCATAAAATGATAGAGCGTTCAGAGCACGGTGAACCCACGTACACTAGGCACAGAATTGGAGGCAGGGGTCATGTTGTGTCTCTACAACTGTATGATTACCTCAGAAACCATTGGAATTGTTTTCTGTCTCCTTCTTAGGACATACATACATCCAGGTAGTATGATAACACAGCCCATGCTACAGCCAGGCTCCATACCATCATCCTTACCCAAATTAGTGGATCCTTTCCCACGTTCATTCTGGACCCCAGGCATGGCTGAGAAGCTCACGTTGTAGTTGGGCCGGTTCTGAGGAGAGGAGTGTGGCATGCTGGACTGTGGTTTAGACTGTGTCTGCTGCCAGTTGTAGCCACTTCCCTGCTGCCACCCTCCAGCCATCGGTTGGGGAGAAGCTTTCTGTGGTGAGCTGAGAGGTGGAAATCCCCCACCCAGTCCAGTTGGTGTGGTAGGTTTGCTGGCAAATGAAGAACTACCTATAGCAAAAAAGGGGGAAGAAATAAGGTAATGCTGTTTTGAATAGCCTTTAATTCTTGTGTCCTGAGTTATTGTTTGCAATAGCTTCAGTGGAAATTGCTTTAACTAACAGCACTATTAACCTTCCTAATACTTAAAAAAACACAGGTATGTATTTCCTTTAATACCCACAATGACATTTTTAGGTATGTATTAATAGCCCCATCTTTTCTTTAGGTGAACAAACTGCTCTGAGTAGTTAACTGATTTACTCAGAGTCACACAGCCAGCAAGCGACAGGACAGGGATTTGAATCCAAGCCTTTGACTCCAAGCCAGAAGAACCCTGGCTCTTCCCACTGTGCCTTCCCTCTCCTCCATCCCATCTTCAAAGCAGATTCTATTTCTTGACTGAACTGAAAATTACCAAATAATAAGGACAGGAAATAAAACAAAATATGTTCACTCATTAAGGTGCTATTTAAACTTCGGTGATCAGGATTAATCATTGTTTGTTATATTAAAAGTGCAAGCGTAGTTAATGCTCAAGAGTAAACAAACATGTTTTCAAATTTCATAAGTAGGCTTCAATTTCACACTACTTGGATTTCATTGTAGGAGAGTAAACACAGCCAACTTTGAACAGGACAAAGGATCTTATTCAACCTTTTAAACATGATATTGTTTTGTGCCAGGAATTTAAGGAGAATCCTGATTCCATAATCCCCTAACTTAAAAGTATTCATTGAATATATGCTGGACTGTTTCTAAAATAGAAAGACTAGTTGTGGCTTGTGTTTAAAGAGGTAAATGACACTTCCAGTTGTAGTTGTGATCTTTCATGCACCAAACCCAAAGTAACAATACTTTAGAGTTTACAAAATATGTTTATGTATATTATTGCCTTCGGTCTACACAACACTCTTAGGAGATAGGTAGTATCATTGGTCCTGCATTAAAGATGAAGGAATCAAGCCTCAAAAAGGTTATTACTAATGCACTCATAATCACACAAGTAGTTAATGGGGTTGGGAATTGATCACACACATCCTACCTCCAAATGTCATACTTATTGGCTGCATCTAAATCCCTAATTCTTCCCCAAACTTCTGAGCGTTTCACCATACGTCATCTTTTTTTTTTTTTTTTTTTTACTCTTTCTTCTTTCTATAGACATTTCCCTCTATTATGATCTAGGATTTCTCCTTCTTTCCCCACTGGGAATATTGCATTATAGTCACTGGACATGGAATCAATCTGAGTTGGAGTCTCAGCTCTGTCTTTCACTCTCCTATTCAATCTTGCATGCATTTATTTATTTATTCATGCACATATTCATTCATCAGTGTTTTCTGAGCAGCTCCTATATGCCAGATCCTGCACTGGACACTGGGAACAGAGCTAAAAGCAATCTATAGGAAATCTTTTCACTTCTGAAGCTCCAAGAAAAACTTCACCATTTATAGCCTCAGACCCTCTCATCTATAAAAGCATAATTACATATACATCACAGGTATACTGTAAAGACACAATGGAAGTGCATATACCCAGCAATAGTTAGTACACACTAGTACATGATAAGGTCTCAATAAATACTAGGTCATGACAGGGCATATACTCTGAAGCTTGGTATTGGCCCCTCCCCGACTGTAATGCAGAGCATGAAGCATCTTTTCATGAGCCCTTGGACCCACCTGCCCACAGGACATCAACATAATACACACCTTAGGTTGGGTATTCATTCTACACTGAGATTTCATTTTATATTTCAGGTGCTTACTATCTATCTACATATAAAAGCCTAAGTAAGCAACCATTACGACTGAATGATCTAAACAACTAAATGACCAGTCACTATGATGCGCACAGACCACCAGAGAGCAGACGCTCAACAGAGGAGCTGCCCCCTGGTGGTCAGTGCGCTCCCACAGCCAACCTCCCTCAGCTGGCCAACCTCCAGCAATCCCTCCTCCCAGCTGGCAGGCACCAGACTAGATGGGGAACTGGGGGTAGATGGCAGCAAACGCGGCTCCTTTCCCGAGGGCCTGAGGGTCCGAGGGCCGACTACCTCCTCGTGGCCAGTGGCCAACTTCCCATGCCCTGTCCTTCCCTCTGGCTGGCAGACCCCAGTCAGCCTGGCTCTAGTCTGCCCTGATGGCCAGCCAGCCTAGGGACCTCACCCATGCACAAATTTCATGCACCAGGCTTCTAATCTTTTATAAAAGCTTAAGCGACCAGTATGACCTGATGACCAGTATGATGTTCACTGACCACCAGGGGGAAGATGCTCAATGCAGGAGCTGCCCCCTGGTGGTCAGTGCTTTCTCACAGCCAACCTCCTGAAGCTGGTCAACCTCCTGCAGTCCATTCCCCCCTGCCAGCCAGCCCCCCTCAACCTGATCAGGGCTAGCCAACCTCCTGCAGTGCCTTCCCCCTGGCCAACCGACCTCCAACATGTATAAGTTGTCTCAGTGATTAGCGCTTTAGCCAAAAGATTGAAGGGTCACAGGTTCAATTCTGGTCAAAGGCACATACCTCAGTTGCAAACTCCATGCCTGGCCCGGTCAGGGTATGTGTGGGAGGCAACCAATCGATGTGTTTCTCTCACATCAATGTTTCTTTCTGTCTCCTCTCTCACTTCCTCTCTCTCTTAAAAAAAAAAATCCATGGAAAGAATTATCCACGGATGAAGATTAACAAAAATAAATAAATAAATAAATAAATAAATAACTTGCAGGTATATAATTTGAAATTATAACTTTTACTCTGAAGTTATTATCTAGGAGTCAAAAATTCTAGCTTATAACTCTTGCTCATACACTTGTTCAGTGTGTGGCTTTAGGAAAATTACTTAACTTTCCTAAGTTATGTGACTAGAAAGAGGGAGAAATTTGGGAGACCAATTTCTCCAGCAGTTGTAAAAATTATTGCATTTCAAAATTGGCAGAGAACTCCTGAACTCCTCCTAGATTTTTTTACAGTGATATGTATGTAGCTATTCAAAACTATTTTTGTTGTCTGACTATTAATATTGTGATTCAGAAAAAAATAAGATAAACATATACATTAGAGGAAGGCAAGGAAGAATCCTATGGAACTGGATGGAATTCTATATATGCACACCCATTTATCTCCTATATCTCCTGAAAGGTAGAGAATGATACCCACTTCAGTACCAGTGAACATACTTATTTACAGATTTTGATTTCTAAATACCATTCCCCATGAAAGGGAGTGAAGACACTTTGGGGAATGACTGATTCCAGAACTAGGGTATAAAAAGATCAGGACACACCTGGAACACCTTGTTGTACTATAAAGAAAGCAGGTCCTCATGGAATCTAGTGAAAAGGGCATAGAAGCCAGAGCAAAGGGGCTTTAACAAATCAATTATGGGACAATGTGAACATTAAAGGAAATAATGACAATAATGGATGATAACCCACTGAATCAAGAAAAGTCATTAGTCCATTCTGATGTGAGGGAAGGGAGGGAGAAAGAGAGGGAAAAAAAAAGTGTTTTTTTTTTTTCTTTACAGTAAAATCCCAATGAATAAATGTAGAAAGAATGAATCAGAAAAATCACAATTTTGCAAGTATAGCAATGACTACTTCAGGCAAGAATCATTAACGAAGGCTAAAATCAGTGGATAAAAGTCAGATGGAGAACATAATCTTCTCTAATAGGATTATCTTAAATAGGACAGCCTCAACTTATCTCCCCCAGATTACTCATTAATTACAAAGAGGAAAATTATAATTTTATAATGAAGGAAACTAGCAGACATCACCTTAAGCAAGTGATTAAAGTTAACAAATTGGGATTTGCTTAATTGGTCTGTGCCCTTCAAGTTTCAATGTCATAAAAGGCAAAGAAAGGTTGAAGAATGATTCCAGATTAACAGTGCCTAAAAGGACATGAGAGCTAAATCAAGACATGATGTTGGATTTAAAAAAGAACCTCCTATAATGGTCACTCTTCATCTACAAAAGGAGGATTATACCAGTAATAGCTCTACTTCAAAAGATTATTGGGAAGATTAAATAAATTTATATATGTAAAGCACTTAAAAGAGTGCCTGGCACATAGTAAATCCCAAACAATTATTATATTGTATATTTATTCACTTACTATTTATTTACTTTTCTAGAATATAAGCTTTAGAAAACAGAATTTTTTTTATTGTTTTTGGTTGGTTGGTTTTTATTAAAACAGTATTAGCATATTGAAGACACGAAATAGTTGTGAAATGAATAAATGGAAGAAAATGAACAGCCAATGATGTTTGATTTGAGGTAGAATTTCATCCAATGTTGTTATTTAAAAATGTTAAGCTTACCTTAGGATACAAAGAAGGGAAAATAATTTTGAGAGCTCTTAAAAGAATTCTAAAACATGTATAAGGGAAGGTCAAGAATCTGATACAATTACTGTCAAAATGATAGCATGCTCTCATTCCCTGAAGATAATTTGGCTCTAACTACCCTAGGGCAGTGGGCAAACTCATTAGTCAACAGAGCCAAATATCAACAGTACAACGATTGAAATTTCTTTTGAGAGCCAAATTTTTTAAACTTCTTCTAATGCCACTTCTTCAAAATAGACTCGCCCAGACTGTGGTATTTTGTGGAGAGCCACACTCAAAGGGCCAAAGAGTGGCATGTGGCTCTCAAGCCCCAGTTTGCTGACCACGGCCCTAGGGCTTTCTGAGAACCTGAACTATCTACCTGGCTAATTTAAACCTTCCTGTCAGGGCCCATCCACCCTTGTTTAACAGCTCTGCACTGCCCAGAGGAGGAAGGAAAAGGGAAGGAGACAGGGCTTCAGAACATCCAATGAACTACTCCTTGCAAAAATGCTTTCTGGGTGAAATAGTTTGAGAATATTGGAAACTGTATACCTTTTGGGAAGCATCACTATGACCATTTATTCTCAGAAGTTTCTGCAGTAATCAAAGTCCACTGAACCCACTGTTCCCGAAATTACTTGCTCAGGTAACACTTATCCTCTAATAACAATGAGCACATGATGAAAACTACTTTGAAAATACTGTACAGAGAGTCTATTTTTTGTATGTAGTTGATGGCTAAAAGAGGGGTACATACCAGTGTAAGGACCTCACTGGTAACATCACAAGAAGACCTATGCACATCTGGTCCCAGGGGGACTCAAATCTACCTCTCACTTCTCATGTTCCCCTACACTCTTGCTACTTTTACTGCAAACTCTATTGTCAGATGCTCCTGGAAATTCTAACTTTATTCATCCTACTAGCCCAAAATGGAAATAGGAGTTAGTTAGTGGGCTAACTACTTAAAGCGTGTGTGTGTGTGTGTGTGTGTGTGTGTGTGTGTGTTTTAAGCCAATCTCAAGTTTAAAGTGTATATCCTTAAGAATACACAACATTTTAGGTACCAGCTTATTATAACACTAAGGATTTAGATTTGAGGTTTTGTAGCCATAAGTAAATTTCTTAACCTGTTAAGTTTATACCTAGTGTCCCAAGGTCAGCAAAAGGATCCAGAGTCTGGGGTTTGTTTTGATGGGTGGGAGTTCCATGTGAGGATCCGGTTGGGCTGGTGGCAGCTGACTTGCTTCCCATTCCAAAACCTCCTGAAAAGGAAATGAGGTAATTGAAAATGAGTTAGTTGTCTAAGGCTAAATTCTGAATTTTGTCACTAAGGGTAAATTAGGACAGGATTTGGAATATGTTAGAAGTTGGTAGATCTTGTTTTATTGAACTTAAGTAAATAGTGTTCTGGAGCAGGGACAGGGCACAAAAAAGGCATATAATATGTTGTTTCCTGACCACACCTGTGAACTATTAGTGTTTACCTTCCCCGTCACCTGCCTTCATTTTTTTCTATGAGATTTGTAGTCAGGCCTAGATCTGAATTCTGTCTCTACTATTTAAAGAATGAGTGGCCTTGTGCACATTATTTAACTTCTCTGAGTTTCAACATTTTCTCATTTGTTAAGAAACAAGAACTGCCTCAGAAAGTTGCCATGATAAGCACATTGTGGTGTGTGGGTTTGTGTGTGTTGGGGGTGTGGGGGTAGGGTGTGACTTGAACAGTTCTGTGAATGTAATCACACAATTTGGCTCTCAATAAACACCATCTAGCCATAAGGAAGACAATTTATTTGTCACAGACAAATACAGCCCTGAAACAAGTCCTTTGTGAAGAAGGAAGACCATCCAAATTATTTAGCAGGTACTCTACACGAGAAATTTTCAAGTAAGTTATTTCACTTAAACTATACAACTATGTGGGACAAGAATTATGGATCCCACTTTACAGATAACAACATGGAGGTTCAGACTTGTAAAAACAAAATCCAAGAACTTCTAAGTGTCAGAGTTAGATACCCAGATCTGCCAAATTGTAGCATCAAAACAGACATTCAGCAAATGAGACAAGTAAAATAATGTGTGATACACAGCACTACCGTGTCATCAAATGCAATGGAAAGTTACACAAGAATATACGTCTTTAGGAAAGATCAACATAAATTACATAGATGGGCTATAATACTCTGTAAGTACTCACTTCATTCTGGGTGAACAGTCATGCTTTAGCAATTGATTACATATGCATATGAATAGCCTGCTGACCTTTACCTGGTTTAGTCTGCCAGTCCCAACCTCCTGAAACATCTGGCTGAATATTCACAGCAGGTGTACTCGAAGCTAAAAATTAGGAGAAAAAAATAATTAAGAAATGGCAGCTCAGAACCTGCTTTTCTAAGTTCACACAGTAAAGTGTTATGCCGTCCATGAGATTTGCATGGCCTCCCAAGATCGCAAGGGATCCTGAGCTCTCAACACATTTTGCAGCACTTGATAATTTGTGCATTCCTCCTTGGTGACTTACATGAGGGTTGGTAAAAGCCATATAAATATCCCCCAAAATGCATACAGTTTAACTGTTGATAGCTCAACTGATGTTTTTATTTTTTCATATTTAACGCATTGGAATTAATAATGGCAGCCAAAGTGTGTGTACATTACATTTTTTTAGTATATTGTTTATATCTGTTCCTTCTTTGGCTCAATTTTTCCCTCCATATCCATCACACACTTTGAAATATAACTGTGTATATTCTGTCTTCACTAAATTGTGAGTTTCTTGAAGGCAGGAACTACCTGATTCATCAACGTGTGTCCCACTTCTATAGTTATCTGAAGTTGGTGGGCAATAAGAAAGGATGAAAAAAACACCTCAATTTGTTTTAAGTTGGCATGAACAAGTGTATGAGAGGCATGATCAATTTAGAATTGAACTTTTGTTTTCTTCTTTGCTGTGAAATGAATTGAGAATGATCAGTCTTTCAGAGCACATATGCCATCCACCATGCTCATGTTAGAGGTGTATTTATTGGCATCCAAGGTAGAACTTTGTGAAAATAACAAATTCAAAGTATCAAAATCAGGAAAATATATAACCTTAATAATTCTATCATGATGCATCAAAGAAGCATAGATAGGAAAAAATGAGTTAACTCATTTTATATTTACATATTCGATAGAAATATAGGTAGAAATCACCCACTGTGTGCCAATAATTCTTCTAAATGCTAGGGAAGCATCAATGAGCAAACAAACAAAAATCCCTATGTTGGTGGAAGAGATAGATATAACATGTAAGTACACTATTAAATATAATGAAGTTGATAAGTACCATGGAAAGGAAACTGTAGTAAAGGCAAGGGGAATGAGTTGGGATGTGAAACGGAGCAGTCAGAGTAGACTCCATTGGGAAGGTGACAGGTGAGCAAAGATCAAAAGGGGTGAAGGAGTTAGCCATGTGATGTCTGGGGAAGACGGGACAGCCAGAGCAACAGTAAGTAGGTCAGTGTGGCTGGAATAAAGAGAGCAAGAAGGGGAGAATAGAAAATGAGGTCACTGGGGTGCTAGAGCACATAAGGCCTATGTAGACCATTTTGAGGAGGACTTTGGCTGCCATGCTAAGTGAAATAGGGAGCTATTTTGAGCAATGATGTGATTTAAATTTTAAGTAAGTGAGCAAAAACAACAGCTTTGACCTCAATCCCTGCATCTTTCTCCCCAGGGAAGCCAATTTCCAATCAAGAGATTCTCTTAGCGGAGACCGGTTTGGCTCAGTGGATAGAGCTTCGGCTTGCGGACTGAAAGATCCCAGGTTCGATTCCGGTCGGGAGCATGTACCTTGCTTGCCGGCACAACTCCAGTAGGGGGCGTGCAGGAGGCGGCTGATGGATGTCTCTCTCTCATCGATGTTTCTGACTTTCTATCCCTCTCCCTTCCTCTCTGTAAAAAATCAATAAAATATATTTAAAAAAAAAAAGATGCAACTTGTCTTAAAAAAAGAGAGAGAGAGATTCTCTTAGGTGGGCATTACACAAGGGTGAGAAGTGCATTTCTTGTCCATGTAGACCCACCTCAAATAGTTTGAGATTTAAGACTAATTGGAAATAACCCATAAAAGTTATTCTTAGACTGATTCCTGTTTCAGTCAAGTTACAGTCTGACCTATGTTGCATAACTCATCTTCCTTTTGCATTGGCCTAACTTCATGAAGTTAAGCTGATGATTGGACTGCATTCTCCAGACAAGCTCAGGGTGCCTTGAACAATACATTGTTTTCTAGGTTGAAGCCAGTAATGTTCAATAGCCTTCAACATTAAGAATGAGATACAATTCTCTAGCTCAAAGCCATTTGTCCTTCATTGAAGAGCTCTTGTTTTAATCTGTTTTGCACTTACAAATGGATGTGATCACTTTTCTTTTCACACAACCTAAATCTCTAAAGTAATCTATAATAATAAGAGTGTAATATGTTAATCAGACAGGAATACCTTCCTGAGGAAGCCAGAGCTACGAGGGAAGCCTGGGTCCCGGGTGCCAGAGAGAAGTCGGTGCTGGCAGCCAGGGGAAGGAAGGCCTACTCTTGCACAGATTTCGTACATTGGGCCTCTAGTAAATATATATGTAATATATATTTATATATATACATATTAATAAAATATATATATAATGTGGGCTGCATATGTAATTTTATTTTTTAATTGATTTATTTAGATAGAGAAAGGGAAGGAGAGAGAAAGAAAGAGAGAGCTGAAACCGGTTTAGCTCAGTGGATAGAGCATTAGCCTGCGGACTGAAAGGTCCCAGGTTCGATTCTGGTACCTTGGTTGCGGGCACATTCCCATTGGGGGGTGTGCAGGAGGCAGCTGATCAATGTCTCTCTCTCATCGATGTTTCTAACTCTCTATCTCCCTCCCTTCCTCTCTGTAAAAAATCAATAAAATATGTTTTTTTAAAAAAGAAAGAAAGAAAGAAACATTGATTTTGTTGTTCCATTTATTTATGCATTCATTGGTTGATTCTTGTATATTACCAGAGATTGAATCAGCAACCTTGCATATAGGGACAACACTAACCAACTTAACTACCCTGCCAGATGTAATTTTAAATTTTCTAGTTGTCACATTATAAAAGGTAAAAAGACATTGGTTAAATTAGTTTTAGAAATATATTTTATTTAACCTAATATATTAAAAATATTAACAAGTGATCAATATAAAATACTAATGAGATATTTTACACTTATTTTGTATTGAGTTTTGAAATCTGAAATGTCATTTTATTTATACTTAGAGCACATTTCAAATAGACTAGCCACATACCAAGTGCTCAATAGCCACTTTTTATTAGATAGAATAGCTCCAACTTCTCAGGGCGCTATATTCTAAACTTCGTTCTGTAGCATACTGATTTTGTGGAATGCTCATATCACATTTTATTACTTGACTCACATTTTTCCACATTTCAAAGATGTCTTCAACTAGGATATATCTTTCAATCAACTAAAAGTAATAGCATTGTTTTCTTCCTTATCAGTACATAAAATAAAGACCCTTCAATCAATAGTATCATAATTCTATGCATGTAGCTCTAATACAAAAAAAAGAATTCCACAATCAAATACGTTTTAGAAAAGCTGAGTAAAACAGGCTTGTTTATGGTAAGACACCCAGAGCTTTTAATATGGTAATATGAATTGTTAATATCCAAAAGAGAGAGATGCATAATGTAGCTTCCCCTCACTGCACCCTCAAACACCTACATGATGCTTTTAAGTACCTATGGGTATTGTGTGGAAATCTATTTCACAATATGAAATACTTCTTACCAATCAATGTAGGTGAAGGACTTCTTGTAGGCTGAAGAAAGGGGTCACTGGAAGCACTGGATGTGTTCAGGAAAGAACCCAGCAAGTCTGGACCTGATGGTTTAGAAGGTGCTCCAAATGGGTCAAAGGTGGCACCTAGAAAATAATAGAGAAATGTGTTTGTTCTACGAGTTCATTCATTCAATAAATATTTAAGAGTTATCGCTATTTCCAGGCCCTAGGCCAAATACTTGAAACATCAGGATGATTCCTGCCTCCTGGGCTATTATTCCACAGGTCCATCCTATCCTTAAATGTCAACAAAAGTTTGTGAATTAACTAAGAGGATTAGAACAAAGTGGATAGCTGATCTTTCCAGCAACAATGCAACAACACTAATATTGTATCATTTCTTAGGATTCACATTGCCCTTCATAAAGAAAACCTCAGCTAGAGATCAAATCAGTAACCACAATACCCCTGTCTTCTATCAGACAGAAGTGGTGTTATTTTCATAATATAGACAAGGAAACTGAGGTTTAGAAAGCCCAATATCAAGTATATAATAGGACTGACATTCAGGCTGTCTTCTGACTCCAAATTCCAGGAATTTTCCAAAGTCATCTCACATTTCTCAAGGTGTAAAATGAATGCGATTAAAACCATGCAGAGCTGCATGTATGTAATTGCCCTTTAATATCTCATTGGACAAGGAATAAAATTCCCTTTAGCATCTTATATTAAGATGTCACTTCCTATTCTGTAAGTCTAGTGAATTAATTGCTTCCTGGAGTGGAACTGGCCTGTTTAGGAAGAGACAACTAGAATCAAACAAGTTAACAAATAAATTCCACTCTTAAAACCCAGGCAGAATATATGCTTTGATGTGTTCAGTATGACTTCATTGCCACAATGTTCTCCTATAATCAGCTGGGCAATGAATTAACCTTGTGCAGAACCAATAAATCAAGCATCTATCAGGCACTCTGTTACTCAATGTATATCCCTTATCATTTAATACTCAATAATCTTTATCTCTTCTGTAAAGTGAGAACACCAGATTTATACTGTACCTATAAGAGGACAGAGTTAATTTCTCTACATCTAAGTTGATGCCAACTAGTGTAGGGTGCTAAAATCTTCTATTACTTGGTACCTTTTTAATGGCAACTTATGTTAAATTAGAGGCATTCTCCACTCACTAAAATTGAACTTCCCAACACTACAAGAGCTCAAAATTTAGTCTTTATAACAATGATGATAGGTAAATATTAACCCCCTATACAACCAAAAAATTACAGTTTTATTAATAAGGCTACACAGATGATTAAGTGTCAGTTTGGGGAGTCAAATCCAGACCTTTAGCTCTGGATGGTGTTCTATCTACTTCCCCTTAGGAGACAGAATACTTGCATTCTAGATCTGGGTTTACCACCATTCAGCTGTGTATCCTTGGACAAGTCAATCAATATACACAGGCCTCAATTTCATTGTCTGCAACCTGAGGCACAGATTTATCTATGTGTCAGAAGGCCTTTCTATTTTTGACAATGGAACCAAAATATCTACACAGGACTATGGTGGATTAAATCATCAAAAGTCACACAAGATGCATCATTTTAAGGATCTTGGAGAATTTTTTATTTCCTGATAGAACTTTTACTCACTTTGGTTAGTAAGAACTGGATGGAAGGGAGTGAAGTATAGAGGAAATTTCCTAAGATTCAGGACACCTCACATCCTGGTTCTACCAATAACATGTAGGAACTTGAGCCCTAGCCCCTATATTCTATGTTCTGAGGCTCACTCTTATAAAGAATGCCCCCTGAGAGAAAACCAAGATGGCAGCATAAGTAAACATATAAACTACTGCCTCGCAAAACAATTTCAAAAATACAATTAAAAGACAAAATGGACATCATGTAGAACCACAGGAAGGCTGGCTGAGTGGAAATACTACAACTAGAAGATAAGAGCAAAGCACACTGAGACTCAGAGGAGCTGCAGAAGGCAGAGGTACAGAGACTCGTGTGTGGAGAGGACTGGCAACTGAGTGCACGGTTGGTTTTCTCAAGAGGGAGGGAGACAAAAGCTCCCAACTGCTCTGAACTCTAGTTCTGGGCAAGACTCTAGGACCCAGACTCATTTGGGGAGAAAATGGACTGTCTGGCAGCCGGCAAAACTCAAGGATGGCTTTCTTTCAGAAGTGCTTACAATGATTACCAAAGGATACTGAGATCCAGGGGCCAATAAGGACAGAGCTGATGGGAAGCCAATGCTGTCTGCTCTGACCTGAGACTCCGCCCTATCCAAGCTGAGCACAGAAGTTTTTGCAAGTCTTGTCTCATAAGGGTGTTTCCAGCACAGAAGTTCTCCTAGCATAGACACAGCTGATCCGCATAGCGAATTGGTGTGGAGGTCAATTCCTCCCAATGATACCAACAACAATCAAGGCTTAACTACAACAAGACTGTGCACACAGTTCACAAAGGGATGCAGCAAAAGTGTCCATCTCAGGTAACTGGGGGAGGCTGAGCCACAGGGCCATATAGGAAACCTCCCACACAAAGCTACTCTATCAACTCAAGGAAGCAGCCAAAATGCAGAGACAAAGAAACAGATCAAAAATGAAAGAAATGAAGAAAAGCAAATGACTGGATATAGAGTTCAAAACCATGGTTATAAGGTTTTTCAAGAATTTTCTAGAAAAGGCCGATAAATTTAGCGAGAACCTCAAAGATATGAAAAAGTACCAACTAGAAATTAATCATACACTGATTGGAATAAAAAATAATATACAGTGATTCAACAGCAGACAAGAAGTTCGCAAGAATCAAGTCAAAGATTTGAAATACAAAGAAGCAAAAAACACTCAACCAGAAAAGCAAAAAGAATCCAAAAATGTGAAGGTAGTATAGGGAGCCTCTGGAATAACTTCAAGCATACCAACATCAGAATTATGGGGGTGCCAGAAGAACAGAGAGCAAGATACTGAATACCTTTTTGAAGAAATAATGACTGAAAACTTCCCCCACTTGGTGAAAAAAATAGACTTACAAGTCCAGGAAGCACACAGAACCCCATATAAAAGGAATCCAAAGAGGACCACACAAAGACACATCATAATTAAAATGCCAAGAGCAAAAGACAAGAAGAGAATATTAAAAGCAGCAAGAGGAAAACAGTTAGTTACATACAAGGGAGCACCTATATGATTAACAACTGATTTCTCAACAGAAATAATGCAGGCCAGATGGGAGTTGCAAGAAATATTCAAAGTGATGAATAGCAAGAACCTGCAACCAAGATTACTCTACCCAGCAAAGCTATTATTCAGAAATGAAGGGCAGATAAAGAGCTTCACAGATAAGAAAAAGCTAAAGGAGTTTATCACCGCCAAGTCAGTATTATATGAAATGCTGAAAAGTATTCTTTAAGAGGAAGAAGAAGAGAAAGGTAAAGATAAAAATTATGAACAATATGGCCCTAAGCAGTTTGGCTCAGTGGATAGAGCGTCAGCCTGCAGAATTAAAGGTCCCAGGTTCGATTCCAGTTGAGGTCATGTACCTTGGTTGTGGGCACATCCCCAGTAGGAGGTGTGCAGGAGGCAGCTAATCAATGCTTCTCCCTCTTCCTTCCTCTCTGTAAAAAATCAGTAAAATATATATTTTTTTAAATTATGAACAAATACATATCTATCAACAATCAAGTGAATAAAAAAATCTGATGAACAGAATAAACTGGTGAATATAATAGAATCAGGGGCATAGAATGGAAGTGGACTGACAATTCTCAGGGGAAAAGGAGTGTGGGGGTGCAGTAAGAGACTGAACAAAAATCGTTCACCTATGGATGAGGACAGTAAGGTGTGTAAGGGCAGAGGGTGGGGTGGGAACCAGGTGAAGGGGAGTTATGGGGGGAAAAAAAAGAGAAGTAATTGTAATAATCTGAACAATAAAGATTTATTAGAAACAAAAAAGAAAAAAGAATGCCTCCTGCTGAACTGTGATGAATCAACACCTGCCCAAGGCCTTCTGAGAAGTAAAGGATAAGTTTGGGAAAGAAAGTTCCCACAGGTTACCATGTGCCTAGAATGTCCAGACATTTCCTTTTAACTCTTCCTAATGGGATGTTATCTTGGTAACAAGGGGAGATGGTTCTTAGCTATAAAGGACCTCTGCTTATTCAACTACACTGTCTTGCAAATGTCAAAACATTGTGGATGTCCAGTCACGGGAAGGGTGGAGTCTGCAGCAATGAGCAAGGCGAAGCTACCTGAGCCACATGGGGCTCCAGCTCCTTACCTGGTTCCAACAGCTCTGCTACAGCCAGCTATGCTGCAGGCACGAGTCCCTCAAATATGCCTTGAAGTAGCCAAGTACCTCTCTGCATAGCCAAAGTGTATTCAGAAAACTACAATTCCAGGAAGGCATTACAGGAAAAACTGAGGGGAAGCCCTGGAGTCAAATGGCCTAATTTTGGACCCTGGCCCGATCCATTTCTAACTGTATAAAAAAAATGGTATGCTACTAATCTGACTCTAAGCCTCTATTTCTCAACTATGAAGTAGAGATAACAACCTAATTACTGGGTTTTTGTAAGAATTGAATCAATAGTTAGTATTAAATTCCATGGCAAATAGTAAATACCCATGGTCATTATCAATCTATATCTCCACACTCAGGTATTAAAGCCGTAAAAAAATTAAAGTAGGGGTGAGAAGCCCAAATATTCATCTTACCCTTTCCTACCTTTGATTTCCTCTTGTGTTCCCCATTTAAATAAATATATAAACTTCTGGGGAATTTTCAGGGAGACCAGAAAAGTCTAGCTTATTAGGAAGGTTCAATTCTACCTGCTTGGCCCAAAGGTTAGATTTGGAAACTGTACAGTGCAGCATGGAAAAATTTACCTTCTCCCACTCGTAGGGTTGGAGACGCGGAGGTGGAGGTGGCAGACCGGCGTGGTGTTGATTGGGCAGATGCAGGTCCACATGGATGAAACACATCTTCCATCCCGGACTGTCCAGCCTGGGCAGGGCCGGCCGCACCTGCAGCCCCAAACAGGTCACTGAGCAGATCAGAATTGGTGGGAGGAGCCACTGGTGAGGAGAAGTTCTTACTCACTGTAGACCCTTCCAAGCCCAGAAGGTCCACGTCCTCAGGGGGAGGAGTGGCAGTGGGCTCCTGCTGCTTTTTGCTGGGCTTTTTGGTTTCATGGTGCTTGTCTTCGTTGGCATTGCCATGGGGACTGGAAAGGGTCAGAAGTTCATCATCCGACTGCTCACTTTCCTGATTCACGAGGGCAGCGTGGTCCTCCTCACAGAATGATTTCTCTGATTTCTGATCTAAGAAAGGCCAGTATGACAACAAACAGTTAACTACGGGCCACAGCATTGCTGTCATTGTTGGTCTTTTATAATTTATATACACTCCAGAAAGAGAGGAGGAACAGCTCTGGAGCAAACAATGCTTTCAGACCCTTCCCAATGGAAAACTTGATGTACTTCACATAACATTCAGTTATCACTTGAACATCTAAGAGTCCAGTACAGCACTGGGGTGAAGAGCAGAAACTCTGGAGCCAGATAACTGGGATCTGAATCCCAGTGCCACTACGTACTGGCTCTGTGACACTCAGAGAGTTACTTTACTTCTGAGTGCCTTAGTTTTCCTCTCAGCAAAATGTGGGTAATAAATACTACCGAACTCAGATGGCTGCTGTGAGACTCACATGACATGATATACATATAAGAAGTGCTCAGATCAAATAGAAAGTAATACATAAATGTTTATAGCATTTCTTTTTAATCATCATTTTTTGTTGTTATCACTATCATTATCTTCCAGGTACTATGCTAGGTGTTTTGAAAAAAAATAATAAATAACCACTAGCTCCTATTTCTTTGCTGACTCCTCTCTCTGTTTTTTATTTTTCCCTGTGGCCTGCAGCTGAAAGCAAGGCCTTTCTCCCCCAGTCTGGAGCAGAAGTGAACCACACACCTAATGAAGGAATAGAGGGAATGGCTCTGCTTAGGATGGTCCTTACACCAACCTGAAAGGTACTTTCAGCATAAAATAGGCAGCAGGAAAGAGGCATCTTCCGGGGAAGGAATAGAGATGCTGGTGAGTGACTTTCCGGCCCTCCTTGAGTCAGCTCCTCCTATGGAACTTTATCATTTAATGTCAGATAGATCCACATTCAAATTAAGTAGATGCATATCCCTTATCCCCAATTCCAAAATGCAAAAAGCTATGAAAAGGGAAAGGTTTTTCCTAAGTTTGGTGTAAACTAAGTTGGTAGAAAAATATGACCAGACCTGATGTGAAAGTATTTATAATCTCCATTTATTTCATTGAGGTTACTCTTTTTATGTTTTGCTGCAGAAGTGTTGGTACGTTTGATTACAAGTTGTTGTCAGAGATGCCCCTGAGAATGCTAAGTCAGATACAATGTATGTACCATATCACCTAACTAAAATCCAAAAAAAACAAACAAAAAAAACTGCATTCCTAAGCACACCTGGCCCTGTAGTCAGAAAAAGAAATTGTGCATTTGTGCTAAAAACCTATGTCAGAGCCTAACAGGAATAATTTCTAATTTACTTACTAAAACTTCAAAAAAGAGATAAACATAGAGTTTTATTGGAAGTTCTTATGTGATAAAACAAGATATGAGGGAACCAAGAGGGAGCTCTACCTGCTGTCTAGATTTCCTAAATTTTCCTCTTTTTTTTTAATGTTATTGGTCCTATTTCTGAATATAAGCATTTCCATTCAAAAGAATTCTATGAACAATGTTTTTAACCAAACTAAGGAAATTCTGTGTACACAATGAGAAAATGTCTTATGTTCACACAGCCAGCTGAGGAGGGTCCATCAAGAAAACTGTAAGTAGGAGAAACTAAGATGGCAGCATAGGTAAACACCTAAACTGCTGCCTCGCACAACAATTTCAAAACTACAACTAAAATACAAAATGGACATCATCCAGAACCACAGGAAGGATGGCTGAGTGGAAATTCTACAACTAGAAGGAAAGAGAAAAGCACACTGAGACTCAGGAGCAGTAGGAGGCAGAGGTACTGAGATGTGCGCACGTGGAAAGGACTGGCAACTGTGTGTGTAGCTGGATTTCTCAAGCAGGAGGGAGACAAAAGCTCCTGACTGCGCTGACCACCAATTCCAGGTACGACTCTGGGGATCCAGACTTATACGGGGTGAAACTGGACTGTCAGGAAAGAGAAAAGCACACTGAGACTCAGAGGAACTGCAAAAGGCAGAGGTACCGAGGTGCACGTGCAGAGAGGGTGGGCAAATGAGTACACGGCTGGCTTTCTCAAGAGGGAGGGAGACAAAAGCTCACAATTGCACTGAACTACAGCTCCAGGAGACACTCTGGGGACCCAGACTCATTTGAAGAGAAACTGGACTGTCTGGCAATGGGCGGAACTCAAGGGTGGCTTTCTCTCAGAGGTGCTTGCAGAAATTACCACAGGACACTGAGACCCAGGGGTCGATTAGGGCAGGGCTGACAGGAAACCAATGCTGTCTACTCTGCCCTGAGACTCTGCCCCATCAAAGTTGAGCATAGAGGCTTTTGCAAGTCTTGTCTCATAAGGGTGTTTCCAGCACAGAAGTTCTCCCAGTGTAGACACAGTTGATCCTCACAGCCAATTGGCCTGGAGGTCAATTCCTCCCAGTGATACCAACAACAACCAAGGCCTAACTACAACAAGACTGTGCACACAGCCCACAAAGGGGTGCACCAAGAATGTCCACCTCAGGTAATTGGGGAGGCTGAGCCACTGGGCCCTTTAGGGCACCTAGCACACAAGCCACTCTATCAACACAGGGAAGCAGCCTAAATGTGGAGACAAAGAAACAGTTCACAAATGAAAGAAATGGAGAAAAGCAAACTCCTGGATATAGAGTTCAAAACCATGGTTATAAGGTTTTTCAAGACTTTTCTAGAAAAGGCTGATAAAATTAGTGAGACTCTCGAGGATATGAAAAAGGACCAAGTAGAAATTAAGCATACACTGACTAAGATAAAAATATATATTATACAGAGTTCTAACAGCAGACTAAAGGATCCTAAGAATCAAGTCAAAGATTTGAAATATAAGAAGCAAAAAACAGTCAACCAGAAAAGCAAAAAGAAAAAGGAATCCAAAAATATGAAGACAGTGTAAGGAACCTCTGGGATAACTTCAAGCGTACCAACATCAGAATTATGTAGGTTCAGAAGAAGAGTAAGAGCAAGATACTGAAAACCTATTTGAAGAAATAATGACTAAAAACTTCCCCCACCTGGTGAAAGAAATAGACTTACAAGTCCAAGAAGTAGACAGAACCCCAAACAAAAAAATCCAAAGAGGACCATGACACATCATAATTAAAATGCCAAGAGAAAAAGACAAGAAAAGAATATTAAAAGCAGCAAGAGAAAAACAGTTAGTTACCTTCAAGGGAGCACCCATACGATTATCAGCTGATTTCTCAACAGAAACTATGCAGGCCAGATAGGAGTGGCAAGAAATATTCAAAGTGATGAACAGCAAAAACCTACAACCAAGATTACTCTACCCAGCAAAGCTATCATTCAGAATTGAAGGGCAGATAAAGAGCTTCACAGATAAGAAAAAGCTAAAGGAGGTTATCACCACCAAACCAGTATTATATGAAATGTTGAAAGATATTCTTTAAGAAGAAGAAGAAAAAGGTAAAGATAAAAATTATGAACAACATAATTTTTCTATCAACAAGTAAATGTAAAAATCAAGTGAATAAAAAATCTGATGAACAGAATAAACTGGTTAATATAATAGAATTAGGGGCATAGAAAGGGAGTGGACTGACAATTCTCAGGGGGAAAGGAGTTTTGGGGGTGTGGTAAGAGACTGGACAAAAATCGTACACTTGGATGAGGACAATAGGTGGGGTAAGCGTAGAGGGTGGGGTGGGAACTGGGTGGAGGGGAGCTATGCAGGGGAAAGAGAGGAATAATTGTAATAATCTGAACAGTAAAGATTTATTAAACTTAAAAAATATATAAAAATTAAAAAAGAAAAAGAAAACTGTAAGTAGACTATTGCCAAAGCCAGTTTCCTACCCATTTCATAAAAGGAGTCCTTATTATTGCAGTTAATCTCAGCAAACCATAAAGCAAGGATCAAGACGACAGAGGGTCTTGGGACTGGGGCCAAAGGAATGCCAGATAGCCAGAAAGAGCATCATATAAAATAACCACATAAATGCAACCTTTCCTCCACTTCTTTACAGATATGCAAAGCCCTGTTCCACAGTGCAATTAAGGTCTGACCACTGTATAACATTCCTATGGTGGCAGGAGTGAGTGATACCACCTTCTTGCACTATGGAGCAGATTGCTGCTAAGCAACCCAAAGGAATGAAGAAGTGGTTGGGCCCTGACATAGAAAAAAATCATGACTTGCCCAATTTTTATTCATGCCTACTTTATCCACCTACTATTAAAAACAACCCAACAAAGCTACTTGTGGTGCCACTTGGGAACCATGTGCTCCTGTGCTATCTCCCTCACACCTGGTGCAAGTGCAATAACATTTAGGAATATCTCAGGTGGTTCCTTTTTATTTCCACCCTGGGGAACCCAAGAACCCTAGCTGGTAACAGAATGGCAATCTACTGATGGCAGTAATTTAAAGTATTATGTTAGAAACATCTCCGGGTTCAGCAGAAAACGATACTATGGTGGAGCCCAATTTCTGCCATGGTTGTTACAGCAAGTAGCAAGTATGGGCAAAGTGTTTGCCTTCCCTGCAGCAGGAAGCTCAGTTCTGCCCCGCTAATGGTTAGAGTCCTCTGGGGGCAATGCCAGATTTTATATTTTTAGAATATTAGCTGAGGGCATGAGATAGAATTAATTTGTGTGCCAGTAGAGTAAAGGGAGATCCTAAAAAAGATCATGCTTATTTGTAAACCCAGGAAAAATGTGATCCAAAATATTGCATCAGGAGAAAAGGTAACATTCAGCTTAAAACAGCCTTTTCCATCAGTCCAAACATTTATGGACTTAAAGGGAAGGAAGCTGCCTGACCTAAAAAAGGCATGAGCCAAGAGAGTGTCAAATAAGAAGGAACATGGATAACTTCTAAGTGCTGCTTTACTTTAGGCTGCTTGGAGAACTCATCACCTTTACAAAAGAACCATGTGACAATCACCCAACTGTGTAAGTTTAAAGAAATGCTTGCAAGTACCTTGCCAACAGAGTGTGGAAAAGAAGCCACCTTGCCCAAAATGCCTGGGGTTGTCTGGAGGGATATCTATTGGAGCCTGTCCTGCAAAACAAAAGGCCACGCAGAATCAGTGAAACACAGAAAATAAAACAATGTGATAAATAACACCAACACCCAGCCTTCATGCTGAAAACAAAGCCATCAGGTGACTCATACCTCCTAAGACCAGAGTATCTTGATGCTCCTGGTGAGAAGAAAAGAGGATGCTGGGATTGACATCCTTCGTACAGTAATGTTCCCAGGGTGGGGTTAAGTCGACCACTTTGTCTTGGGGCTGTAGCTCTACATCCAGAGTCACCTGAAATAGTTGAGGATATTTTTCTGGTACATCACATGCATCCAACTCAGGCCTAAATAGGGAAGTAAAAGAATAAGGTCAGTGAAAAACAAATAGAAACAATACTATGTTCAGCACAAAAACCATTGGAGGTTGACTCCTCAGTTAACCCTGAGACTGATTTCTAGGGAAAATGCAATCATTAATCAAATAAACTACTTTATTGGTCTGAGCCTCAGTTTCCTCCTCTAGAGAAAAGAGGAGAATAACGCCTACTCAAAGAGCTTGGATACTACTACATGTGAAAGCATTCCAGAAGATAGAGGTGATACATATAGCCAGTATGCACCAGCATGGTCAAATCAGTTGTTAAAATAGTGAAACAGGCTCAAGGCCAATACCCTGAGCTCTTGAATGCCTATCCCTACCCTGACCCAGCATTGGCTACCCCCCTGAGTTCTCTAGACCACACTTTAATTCAGCAACTAAGGGTTAATGTCTGGCCCAAAAGGCTGTCCCAGGACCCCACTTCAATGCTGTGATCTGGTATGCAGTCTGAAGGGCTATCATTTATATCATACTACTGATAACATTGCCAACTCTGTTGAAAAACACAAAAGGACACACAGAGGCAAAGAACTACAGCATTGATATTTTGTGCCCTCTCTTGTTCCCCCTTGTTCCTTCACTAGTAATTTTAGGCTTTCTTATTTGAAGTCTCTTGAACAATTTGTTTTCAAGACAAATCAAAACACCAGTCTTGCCCTGGCCAGTGTGGCCCAGTTGGTTGAGCATCATCCCAAGCACTAAGAGGTCACTGGTTTGATTTCCAGTGTGGGCACATGCTCAGGTTACAGACTCAATTCCCAGTAGGGGGAATCCAGGGAGCACTCTTTCACATCAATCTCTCTCTCTCTCTCTCTCTCTCTCTCTCTCTCTCTCTCTCTCTCATCCTCTTTTTCTAAAACATCAATAAAAACATTTATTTAAAGTAAGAGAAACACACACACAAAAACACCAGCCTCTGTGTTGCTAAGCTACACGTAACAGTCCTGCAGCAGCTTCAGGGGCCCTGCAGCACAGCATGAATGAGCTTTGAGCAACTGGTTCCCAGCATTTCACAGCTGCACGAATTAAAAAGGGGTTTCAGCCCAAACAGCACTCACTTGGTGAACTTTAAAACTGTGGTTTCCAGTGGTATGAATCCAGTATGAAACTGAAGCTGGAATATTTGAGTGTTGGTCACCTAAAGATACATGAGAGAAGCACATTTCAATCAATCAGTAGAAAGGGAATCAGATCAAAAGATTATGTTTTGAGGAGCCATGCACCTCCAACTATTTCTAAGTCTGAACCTTTATTCATTATGAATATTAAATGACCTCCCCATTTGGAACAGGCCTCGCTTTATTTCTAGCCTCTCCTCTCCATGAGTTCTGTCCAGGTAAGCCATTTCCTCATCTGCGAATGTCCCATGTTATTGCACACTACTATGCTTTGACTCATTCCACTCTTTCCACCCAATATACCCCTGCTCCAACCTGATAAACTCAACCTTCCCAGCCTACCTTGAATGGTCATAGCTCCTCTGTAGCCTTTCTGGACCATCACTGGCTACACCAAGTGCTCCCATTATAGTATCTAATTGAACCCCTAATATGGCAGTGGACATTTGTATATATATGACCTTCCCCTGCTAGGCTAAGTTTTCTAAAGACAGGGACACAGTCTTATTCTTCTCCGTTTTAAACTCCTAGGCAGTGTCTGGTACAGAGCATGCACTTAGCAAATATTTGATAAATTAAAAATGCAATAACTTATAATATCCAAAAAGTGGCAATCACCTGAATGCCCACCAACTGATGAAGAGATTAATAAAAGGCAGTACAGTCATAAAATGGAATATTATTTGGCCATAATAAAAGAATGAAGTACTTGGGTGGGTGGGAAGAGATAACCAAAGAACTTGTATGCAGAAATGCATAACACATGGACATAGACAATAGGGTGGTGGAGGCTTGGGGTAGGAGGTGGGAGTGAGCAATAAAGGGTCAATGGGAGAAAAAAGAGGACATATGCAATACTTTCAACAATAAAGATTTTAAAATAAGTGAATAAATAAAAAGGAATGAAGTACTAATACATGCTACAACATAAATGAACTTGGAAAGCATTATGCTTAGTGAAAAGAGACAGTCACAAAAGACCTTATGTTCTATGATTCTATTTATATGAAATGCCCAAAATAGACAAATCCATGGAGACCGAAAGTAGAATAATGATGGCCTAGGGGATGGAGGAAGGAGAATGGGCAGTGACTGCTAGTAGTATAGGGTTTCCTTTGGGGATGATAAAAATGTTCTGGATTTAGACAATATGGTGGTTGTACAACCCTTTGAAAATACTAAAAGCAACTGCATTGTACACTTTAAAAGAGTGAATTTTATTGCATTAACTGAAAAAAATCTGTAATTACTTAATCCTACTTCCTTAATAGAAATACCCCCCTTCCCCCCACCCCACCCCCCCACCCCCGCTCCTCGCATGCTGATCCAAATGGGACACTGGAAAAAAGGCACAAGCTTCTAAAGAGCAAGTTTAGCTAGAAGTTCTAGAGCTGCCACCTTCTAGCAAAGTCATCTGGACAAGTCATAATCTCTCTGAGCCTCAGTTCCCTTCCCTGTAAAATGAGGGAGATGGGCATCAGCAATCTTTAACGGTTCCTTCTGATTCTAATTCCATAAGACACTCAAGCCCAAAGTGATGTAGAAGACTCTGAAATACTCCCACTGAATGCTCCGAGGAGACTATGCCATAAAACCATACCTTGGCCTGTAGCCGACTCCCAATGGTTGACCTCAAGTGATACATGGAAACGACCACATCTCCTTGCACAGTGATGCTCAAGGGAATGAAGATTTTCCCATCTTGGACACGGTATTCTCTTTAAACAGAGACAACAACATACATGAAAGAGTCCAATTTGGTATAACTGCACAGGTATAGGCCTCCATGGCTCTGGCCAAGGGAACCATTTCCTGTCTCGAGCAAAGTAGAAGCAAAGCCTGTGCCAACTGGGTGCAAACTGGTCCTTCTTGGATGGATGGCATTGATCTGGTGCCACTGCCTCTTTCTCCATCCCATTTGAACTTCTAGATAAATAATGGCCATCTCTACTACACAGGTTTCATTTCTTCACATACATCTGCCCTGAGATATCTGCCTCTACATAACTTTAAATTAATGGTATAAACAGAAGTAGAGGGAATGAAAAGTCCAACAGAGATCAGTAAAGAAATAGCAATGAAATGCTCTGTGAGGGTCTTGGTTACTAATCCACAAATTCAGTCTATTTCAAACTAATTTCATTTCATGTTGCCATCCACTCCCTTCTCTCCACAACCCCTACCACCTCCCACTAGCAGCTGCTCTTTTAGATTCTATAATGTCTTTAATTTTATTACCATCCACCTCGCAGTTCACCTAGAAACTCCATTTCTCCCTGATACTTCCTTTATGCTCACCAAATCTCTTTTTAAAACATCCAGGTCCTCTGTCCCATAGCAATGTCTTAACCCTCATTACAGCTCTTGTTAACCCCTTAGGTTGTATCATCGTTTAAAAGGGGGCTATGCCATCCTTGATTTATGTGTGTTTCTATGGTTACCACCTGTGATACAGTTTTGTTTTTTAAATTCAGTCATTTCACAATGACACAGTCCTCAGGGGCAGAATATGATCCAATGTACAGAAGAATAGAGCAGTTCATAAGAATTGAAATATTATTACTTACTTCATCCGTTCAAAATCTGCACAGGTTGTATATATTTTGGTTTCTCCAATCAGCACATCACAGTATGGGCGACATCCATTTCTCTGTTTGTTAAAAAAGGGGACTGGACTGACAGTGATCGACTTAATCGTGAGAGACTTGAAGTGAGGCCGGTAGGGTTTGTCTGCTAGGAGATCACACATGTAGCCCAGGTATCTAAAACAGAAGATTTACATTCTGTTGGTGCCCACCACACCAGAAGAAAGAAACCACAGATCTTTGCTAAGATGTTTGTTTTTGTAAATTATTAACTTACAATAAAAATTTAGTCATGCTCATTTCTTTAACATAACTAGCTAAAGGGAATGCAATCAATAATTTAGGAAAACTTTTATCTAGTGACACTGCTGTACTTCCCCCAGAGAACTGATTGAGGAGTATTTATTAAATGCAAAAGGTTATGGGAACTTGATACTGACTCAATATTTGAACTTCTATTCCTATTTGATCTAGCAGATTAGACTTATCTAATTAAAGGCTAGCATTGAAAAATTTGTAGAATTTTATCATCAGAGGCACTTTTAATCCAAAAGAAAGGTAAGGAGATGCAATTTAAATACGAGAAAGGATGAAATTGTGACTAAAGAGAAGATAACTCAATTTCCTAAAGAGGTTGTGTGTGTGTGTGTGTGTGTGTGTGTGTGTGTGTGTGTGTGTGTGTTTAAAGTACATGGCACTAATTTGAGTATGTCTGTGCCTACCCCACATCTAAGATTACTTTACCTCCTGTGGGATGGCGAGAGTCCGATTCCTGGTCGCTTTGCATATAACAATCGAACAGCTGGGCCAGGAGTCGAGTAGAGATTACAGAAAATGAACATAGCACCAACCAGAATTGATGATGCTGCCCGTCCATCCTGACAAAGAAAATGCATAAACTTGTCATAAACGTGGTCCAGTCAGCCACTCACCACTGAGACTGGCTGTACTTGCCATTAAACGAGAGGAGTTAGACCAGGCCAGTGTGGCTCAGTAGTTGAGCATCAATCCATGCACCAAGAGGTCACTGGTTTGATTATGGGTCAGGACACATGCCAGAGTTGAAGCCTTGATCCCTGGTGGGAGCGGTGCAGGAGGCAGATGATCGATGTTTCTCTCACATTGATATTTCTCTATCTCTCCCTTCTCCTTTCCTCTCTAAAAAATCAATAAAAAAGTATTTTTTAAAAATTAAAAGAAAGAAGAGTTGGGGGTGAGGGAGGGAGAAAGGAGAGAAACCCTTTTACCTGGGCATGCCAGTCAGTTCAAAATTGTTTACTTGAAAAGCAAATTCACTGAAACCGGTTTGGCTCAGTGGATACAGCGTCAGCCTGTAACAACTGAATGCTCAATTTTAAAAATGAAATGTATTTCAATAAACACTGCCTTTATAATTATTCAAAGTGTGTATACTTTTATTAGGGGACACCCTATATACATTGATATTCTTGACAGATGGTGGCCAACATCTTCAACCTAGAAAACCATGACAGGTAGCTTCCTGCAACTTGAAGTAGGCCAATGCAGTTTACAAAGTTTTCCTTATACTAAATATGCTGAGTTGAAGTCTATGCCACTCGATGATCCTCATTCTTCCTTCTGGGAAGATCAAAAGTCAGCTGGCTTCTTCCCCCCAGGACAGCTTCACGTTATCTGAAATACCCTCCTTTTCCATCATTGCTTCAATTTTTCATCACACCCTATCTGTGATGGTTCATTTTATGTGTCAACTTGGCCAAACTAAGGGAGCCCAGGAAGCTGGAAAAGCATTATTTCTGGGTGTGTCTGTGAGGGTGTTTCTGGAAGAGGTCAGCATTTGAATCAACAGACTCAGTAAAGAGATCTGCCCTCATCATCCAATCTGTTGAGGGCCCAACAAAACAAAAAAGTAAAGGAAAGGCAAATTCTCTCTCTCTTTTTGAGTTGGGACCTCCATCTTCCCCTGCCCTCAGACATCGGAGCTTCTGGTTTGGGGACCTTCAGACTCCTGGACTCACACCAGCAGCCCCCTTAGTTATGAGGTCTTCAGACACAGACTAATTATACCATTGGCCTTCCTGCTTCTCCAGCTTGCAGAGGGCAGACTGTGGGACTTCTCGGCCTTCATAACCACACAGGCCAATTCCTATAATAAATTTCATATACGTGTTTCTCTTTCTCCATATATATGTATATTTAAATACATACATATAAATTTACATACATACACAAACACACAGACACACACACACACACACACACACACACACACACACACACTGAGTGGCCATATTATTATGATCTCTGAATGCATAATAATCTGGCCAGTGTGTGTGTGTGTGTGTATTAGAGGCCTGATGCATGAATTTGTGAATGGGTGGGGTCCGGCCAGCCTGGACAGGGGGAGGGGACATGAGCAGTTGGCCAGCCTGCCTGCTGGTCGAACTCCTGGTCCAGGGGACAATTTGCATATTAGCATTTTATTATATAAGATATACACTAAGTGGCCAGATTATTATGCGTTAAGAGATCATAATAATCTGGCCACTCAGTGTATATCCATCCCATTGGTTCTGTTTTCCTGGAGAAACCTAATATATAATCTCTTCAATTCATTCTTATTTGATATTCCGTTTAAACATATATTTTTATTGATTTCAGAGAGGAAGGGAGGGGAGAGAGAGAGATAGAAACATCAATGATGAGAAAGAATCATTGATTGACTGCCTCCTGCACACACCACACTAGGGATCGAGCATGCAATCCAGGCATATGCCCTAACAGAGAATCAAACTGCGACCTCCTAGTTCACTCAGCCCCTGAGCCACACCAGCCAGGCTGATATTCCATTTAAAGAGACATCATTATTTGGTGTACTTCCTCTGAACAAGACTCCAATGTGTGTGTGTGTGTGTGTATATATATTGTTGTTGTTGACAGTATTACATATGTCCCTCATCCCACCCCTCTTTACCTCCTTCATCTCAGCCCCTACCCCTCCACCCCAGGCCTTCACCACCCTATTGTCTCTGTTCATGGTTTAAAACAACCTTAAGTGTGCTGCCCAGATGTGAAATGCATACTATGACATGTGTTCTAAGCAAACTAGAAAGGAAACATCATCTTGCTTAGTTCAGATACTATGCTTTTATTAACATAACCCCAGGCCAAGATAGTTTAAATGCAGGCTAAGTCACACCATGAACTCTGATTAAACTCTCTCTACTAAAACCCCTACTTCTTTTTAATTTGTTTCAATAGACAAATATGTTTAATATCTTATTTTTTAAAGATATTTCCTTTTAATGGGCACTTTTCTTCTTTTTCTTTTTAAAATATATTTTTATTGATTTCAGAAAGAGAATTTGAGAGAGAAACATCAATGATGACAGAGAAACACTGATCAGCTGCCTCCACTGGGGGGTTGAACCTGCAATCTGGCCCTTGACTGAAACTGAACCCAGGACCCTTCAGTCTGCAGGCCCACATTCTATCCACTGAGCCAAACCAGCTAGGGCTATGGGTTGCAGGCTCTATCTCCAGTAGGGGGCATGCAGCAGGCAGCCGGTCAATGATTCCCTCTCATCATTGATGTTTCCATCTCTCTCTCCCTCTCCCTTCCTCTCTGAAACCAATAAAAGTTAATTAAAAGGGCAACTGAATGCAACCTTGGGAAGCTGCAGATCCATTAGCCATCTACCTTTGGAAGCAGATATTCAACCAGGATTTCACTAAATGTATAACAACCTTGTTCAAGTTTCTCCACCTTGATTACAAGAAACTGGTAAATATCTTGCAGAAATCCGATAAACTGTCTCTACTAATGTATTAATCTTTTTGAAAAAAAGATTCAGGTGGTTTGATTCATGTGTTCATAATGAATAACTTTTGCTAGAGGCTAATTCCAGCAGGTCATAAATACAAGAAGTTCATAAAAAAGTTGATGAAATTTGGGGCTTCAGGGGGGCTGAAGATCTATATATTATTATCTGCCTCCAGACAGCTGAGGACAGTTTCCCCAACCTGGTAATTTTTTACTGTTTATCAAATCTTACCTTTGAGATATATATATATATATATATATATATATATATATATATATATATGCTTTGCTTAGGGCAAAATGTGATAATAAAAAGCTAAGGGTCAGGACATTCAGAGAACTTAGTAACTAAAACTAAGTTTCCTGCTGGCTTTCCCCCATGTCTTCCAAATTCATATTTCTTCTCTAGCCTCTTCATTCATTTATGCATAGCTCCTTTTTAAGATTCCTGAATCCCAACAGATGCTGAGAAAGACCCCAGAAAACTTTTTGGTGTTTTTCTAAGAGGTAAAAATCATCTGTGCAAAAATATATGTGAAAAATTTATATGAAAATGTTGCCTGAATTGCCATCAGCCTCACCAGATGTAACTTTCCAGGATTAACCTCCTCTGTCTTTTAGAAGCAATCTCTCCTTGCTTGCCTGGCACCTCTTCTAGTTTCCTCATATTACATAACGGATCTATAATTGCTTTTCCTGAACTTTCGGCATTCTGTCCCATAATTTAAGTCTAAAGAGTGGATATTGTTCAGTATTGTGAGGTTCTTTTACTATCTCACTATCTATCAGCTTTGTCTTAATTACTGCAATACCCTTTCTTGCTTGACATTTGTTTGCTGATAAAGGAACAGCATAAAGGAGTTAAAATAAGATTATACCATGTGCCTCAAGCATTTATTGTTGTCCTTATTCCAAGGACACTTTTCTTTAAAAAAAATACACTTTTCTCAATCATAATTCTTTTTAAAATTTAGTACTCCTGACACTCGTTTAATAAGCTCTAGGTGCTTAGATATGGGTCCCTTCTTTTATTTGAAATGCTGGTCTTTTAAAATTTTTTATTAGTTTTTATATTAAAAGTTAAGTATTTGAAGTGGAAAGAAGAAAAAGTGTTCTGCTTTTTTCCTTCTTAGCCAACTGGCTTTCAAGAATAAAAGGGAGAATCATTAAGTAAAGATCATAGTAAAAATATATAGACCTTGAACTTTACAGAAGCAATGAATATTTCCAATATTTATGCTCAGATTCCATTTGTGAGTTCATTTGCTTATATTATCAGCCATTTATTCAAAATCCCTTCATATCTGGGGTGCAAAGAAAGACACAGTTCTTGCCTGTACAGTACTCATGGTCGAGTGGGAGCTCACCAATATGATGATGCAATGCATTAAATGCCACAGAACCACTTAATTGGAAAATACTCAAAAAGACTTTATTGGAAATTGAGTTTTAAACAATAGGTATGAGGCCTCTGGAAAAAGGGGGTTAGAAAAATGGACTGTATAAAGTCAGTGGTCAGCAAAGCCACAAATCACAGTCAATATTTTCTGTGACTACTTAGAAGGGCAAAGTCATTTTATTTCATTTTTATTCAAGGTGATAACTTACATAGTGATCACCCTGATAGGTCTAATACCCATCTGACACCATACAGGAAAGCACAAGGAATACAGTCAATAATATTGCAATGACTATGTGTGGTGTCAGATGGGTATTAGACCGATCAGGGTGATCACTATGTAAGTTATATAAATCTCTAATCACTATGTCCCATATCTGAAACTAATATAATATTGCATGTCAACTGTAATTGAAAATTTTAATTATTTTAAAAGAGCAAGAAAAAAATAAATATTCCAATGTGCTTATGGCAACTTTACTCACACAAGGTCAATGATATTTTAACCTGTACCCCAACAATAGCTCTTGCTTCTACCTCTTTGGTAATATTTAGCACATTCTAGAGGCTCTAAATGATGCGGGCTGTGTACATGTCTGCCTCTCCCACTAATACTCAAATTTTAAGGCAAGAATAATAAGTTCTTCCTTCGTTTTTAAAAAAATATATTTTATTGATTTTCCACAGAGAGGAAGGGAGATGGATAGAGAGCTAGAAACATTGATCAGCTGCCTCCTGCATGGCACCCACCGGGGATGTACCCACAACCAAGATACATGTCATTGACTGGAATCAAACCTGGGACCCTTCAGTCTGCAGGCTGATGCTCTATCCACTGAGCCATACCGGTTTCAGCCATTCTTCATTTTTATATAGCTTAGATCACCAAATTCCTAAGTAGGATCTCAATAAATATTAATTCAATTTAAATGTTACCTGCTCATCAGTCTGCATAGGGCAAGCTGTATTTGACCGAACTCTACCAAATAACTACAGACAATGACAACAATAAAGGTTACTCACCAAGCAATGGACTACACAGACGTTTTTGGGATTCTGCAGCAGCCAGTTATACATATTCCGACACACAGCAAAGAGGTTGTGCAGACTGGGGGCTTGCCTAATGGGCCAACTGCATTCTGAAACCTAAAGGAACACAGTAAAAGGAAATGAATTCCCTTAGTGACTTCCTCTCCAATAGGTAGGATGCCAAACAACTGCTTCCTGGAGTGATACTCTATCCTCAGGAACAATTAAGAATGGAAGAAGAGTTCTTTATCCAGCCATTTTTTCATAAAAAATTCTATTTCTGTAAGGGTATGAAAACACATTTTAAAATACATATTAAATTCAGTGAGATCACTTAAACTATATATTTGGATTTTATTTGGATTCTGTAAGGTTACCCAAATTTTTATTTCAATTAACAATAATTATGTCTCAGATATACTTCATTGGCTATAATATTAACTACTGCACAAAGCTCTAAATTTAATGTCTGTTAAGTATAAAATGTTTTTACCTGACTACTAGATGTTTAGCTATAGGTTTATCTTATAAATCCTGGACTATTCCTAATTTTATACCAGCTCTCATGAGCACATGAAAGTGAGCCAAACCTTGTTCAGAGCTCTTATTTCTTCCTCTCTTATTGAAGGGACTCACAACACCATGGGGCCAACCTCCAACATTTATATTCATCTAACACACATATTTATTTAACATAGTGTTCTCAAACTTTCTAATGCCCAACTCTTTACTTTTTTTTTAATATATTTTATTGATTTTTCACAGAGAGGAAAGGAGAGGGATAGAGAGTCAGAAACATCGATGAGAGAGAGACATCGATCAGCCGCCTCCTGCACACCCCCACTGGGGACGTACTGGCAACCAAGATACATGCCCTTGACTGGAATCGAACCTGAGACCCTTCAGTCCGCAGGCCGACGCTCTATCCACTGAGCCAAACCGGTTTTGACAATGCCCAACTCTTTAATACAGTTCCTCATGTTGTGGTGACCCCCAACCATAAAATTATTTCAATTGCTACTTCATAACTGTAATTTTGCTACTGTTATGAATTGTAATGTAAATATCTGTGCTTTCTGATGGTCTTAGGTGACCCTGCTAGCCACAGGTTGCCACCCACAGGTTGAGAACTGCAGTTGTAGAGCCTAAGACCATAGGAAAACACAGCATATGACACACACAATATGATCAATAAATGTAGCTATTACTATTATTGTATCAGGTAACTGCCAGTTCAAAGGCCTGAGATCAGACAGAGCCAAAAATGTTTGTTTGTTTGTTTGTTGTTTGTTTGTTGTTTTTTTTGGGGGGAGGGAATTGAATGAACCCTGTATAGTGAGAGTATAAACTGCAGGGGGTCAGGCCTTGTTAGGAGCTGGGTAAAGTAAGAGAATGATGCTCAGATCTGCATTTTCCAAAGAACTCTCAGGATCCAGTATTAGTAATGGGTAGGAATAACATGAGAGTAGTTAGAGAGATCAGTGAGGAGGCTCCTGGGAAGTCTAAGGAAGGGATGGTGAAGGCGTAGGCTTGGATGAGTAGCAGCAGGAATTAAACTTGAGGAATTAAAAAGTAAAGAGGAAGTGGAATACTTATACATAAGAGTAGTCTAGGGATCCCATGGTGGCAGTGCATGACTGAGGAAGGTTGTACTTAAAAGAGAGATGGGAGAGAGTCAGGGATGACTCCAGGCTTCCAGCGTGAATGGCTGGATAAAAGAATGGGAGCAGGTGCCATTTGCTGATGAAGAGAATTCTGAAGAAAGAGCAGGTTTTGTGTGGATACTGTCATCAGAAAGTGCTCTACAACACTAATACCATTGGCCTAAGAAAACCCAAGTATCTCAAACTCCTGATATTTAACAGTTGAGCAAGGGATGTAGGAACAATCCGTTTGGTTTGCCCTGTTTTTTGGTAACCAGATAATAACCACACATGATGTTTCGCTCTCGGGGGCTGCCAAGAAAGCCCATTCTTTTTGGTTAATTTGTAACTTTTTTCTACAAGATGATTATAAGGAACCTTACTGGTTAACCACTTTTCTCTACCTTTAGGAATGACAGATGTGGTTTATTAAACAAAATGGTTGAAATGTTTGACATAGCTACCAAACAATGTAAGGTCACCCAGTATTGGGCCTTTGTTAGCTTAAACTCCGCAACATGTTCTTTTCACCCAACATGATTCAGGGCTGTTTCTGGCCTTTTTTTTTTTTTTTAATCCCCCAAATAGATTCCCGCTGATGTCTTCTCAGGGAATGGAGATGATATACTGATTTAAAAAATAATAGGAGAGATAAATTTTTGCTATCAGAGGAATTACAAAATGTACATTTGTACAAGCAGCTTCCTGTCTGCAATGTTTTTCTCCCCTCTTAAGTCCCTATTCATCCTTCAAAACCCAAGTTGAAGTACTCCCTTATCCCTGACAGTATCTATAAGACACCCACAAGCAGAAATGTTTAGTCAACTTAGTCTTCTTTGTACTCAGGCACTTGTCCATTTTCATCTATTTCAGCTCTTATCAGTAGAGAAACATGGGTAAGCCACAGGCTTTCCACTTTGGCCTTACCACTTACTACCTAATTAACCTTAAGTGAGTTACTAACTTCTCCAAGCCTCTGTTCTCTTCTACACAAAGTATAAATGGGCATTACAAGATTGTTGTGAGAATTTTGTAGCACAAGGAGGTACACACAGTAAATGCCAGCTTATTGTCAAGCTGTATTCAAATTGTTTATGTCTATCTCCCCTCCAGATACTAAGCTCCGTAAGTGGAAAGACCATCACTGATTCATTTTTTAAAACCAGAATCCAGTGTGGGTGTGCTAGTTGAATGGCTCAGTAAGTATTTACTGAGTGAATGAATGAGTAAAAGAATGAACTCCATTTGGCAATCTCTTTTTATAATAAGATTGGTCTACATGTGAAATATCTGGGGGAAGAAACAGATGAATCAATTTTGTGGGTCTTTTTTTTTTTTAGATCATGACTATAAAAGTATAGGCAATTTGTTTTATTTTTTTATTGATTTCAGAGAGGCAGGGAGAGAGTGAGAGAGATGGAAACAATGATGAGAGAGAATCATTGATTGGCTGCCTCCTGCACAGCCTCCACTGGAGAACGAGGCCACAACCTGGGCATGTGCTCTTGACCAGAATCAACACCAGGACCCTTCAGTCTGCAGGCCAATGCTCTATCTACTGAGCAGAACCAGCTAGGACTCCCGGATAATATTTTTAAACCTTTTAGAAACTGTATGTCACCCATATAAACACTATTACTATTTATAATGAGTCTCAGCTAAAAGTTGCCAAATTGTTCTTAGCACAATAGGCTAACAGCTCCAGAACAATTAAATCAAGTAAATAATATTAATTTAAAGTGTTCTATAATTACATATTTACTTGATATATAATTGTACATCATTAGGCAAACATACAATTACAATTTTTTAAAGCATGTGCTCTGTCTAAAGGAGAAAAAACATTAAGGCATAAACAAACCCTAAACATTCTAAAAAAGAATTCAGTTACTACAAGCTATGTTTCCCCTTCTCTCTCTCTCCCTTCCTCCTCCCCTTCCCCCCTCACAGTTTCACGCAATAAGCACCACTATCTTAGGGCAGGTAGCACTGTGTCATCTCCAGTCCCTTTGACCACCTCCCGGAGCTGCAGGGCACAAGAACATGCCATATGGATTACAAGGCTGCCATGATGTCACCCAGTGGGGAAAGAGGCCAAAAGAGAACCCGGGCTGGATTCCATTCAATGTTCATCTGTCTGTCGCTCCAAGCACAAGATAAGACAGCGCAAGCATCCAATTTGCTAAGCTTTTAGAGCACAAGGTGCTATGGAAAAATTAGACTGAAGAGACATATCAGGTGTTTTCAGAATCTGAAACCATTTTTGGAGGACAGGGGTATTTCAATCAATCGTTTATTGTGGCATTTTATTATTACCCATGTTAATCATGGCTACCACTTTCTGAATGTTTACTCTACAGCAGGTACTGCTGTCAGACTTCCTTCTTAAGCAAACCTAGAGAACATGTCTTAAATATTAGTAAGACAGGTATTCTTATTGTCATTCCCATTGTACAGAGGAGAATACTGAGTCTCAAGTGCAGTAAAGTAACTTGCCCAGGAAGAGGAACAGCTGAAATAGGAACCTAGGGTCATTTCTGAAGTTTAAATTTGTGTATGTTATAAAAGCAGTAAATTTGGGAGCTAGAAAGCTTATACACATTGTCTAAGGAATATTTATTATAATCCCATTGTACGTTTGTGGGTTTCATGTAATGGCACATTTTACTCTGGTTAAAACAAACATTCAAGTCACCGAAGTTGACAGAGCTACAATGTGGGGATCCACAGCCCTCTGGCTCCCAGGCCAGGAATTTCTTTCTACTCCTTTACCCCCTGTCCTTACACTGATGCATGGTGGCAGCAGGAAAGATGAGGCATCACTGCTCTATAGTTGATCCCCCTCACCAACCAGCAAACCAAAGCAGAAATACTGGGGAACTTTGGGGAACTCTGGGAGAAAAAAAGGAAAAAGGGGTTCACCTACAAACAATCATGAGCTCTTAAAGAAGCCCAAGTTGATAATATATTTTCAAAAAATCAAGTCATTCCTCAAAGGGAAGAAATCCTATAAGAACATAAGGTTGGAGAAAGTCAAAAAGGACCAGCTGGGGTTCTTTTTTTTTAAAATATTTATTTCATAGAGAAAGAGAGAGAGAATCACTGATTGGCTGCCTCCTACACTGTTCTCCCCGCCACCAACCCCTCTTTACTAGGTATCAAGCCCACAACCAGGCATGTGCCCTGATGGTTCATGGGTTGACCCTCAACCACTGAGCACACTGGCCAGCCAATGGGGTTCTTTTTTTCTATGCTACCAACAGCACACCTTCCTTCCTGCAGAGGGAGAAGAAAATTCAAAGAGGCATTGAAATGCATTAGTTAGATTTTAGAATTTTAGATTCTTAAGGCTAGATTTGGTGGCCATTCATCCCATTTTCCACTTATTGACAATAGCTTAGAAACAGCTTGTCTTTGCCACTACCCATATCCCCAAACACATTTACACTAAGAAAAGAGAAACATGCAAAGTGACCATACCTGCACTATGCCCACAATCCACGCCCACCAGCCAATCAAGAGTGAGTATGCAAATTAACCCAATCAAGATGACTGTGGCCACAGAGCGAGCAGGAGACTTAGGTTTTCCTGGCAATGGAGGAAGCCAAGCTTCCCACCCACTCTGGCTGGCCCTGGTGTCTGCTCAAGGCTACAAAGTTTCAATTATAGACAGTAAACAAATCCCAACAAAAATGGCAGCAGCCATAGAGCTGGAGAGAGCAGAAGGCTTGAGTTGCCCCCGAAAATGGAGGAAGCCATCCTGGCCTTCGCTCAAGGATACAAAGTTTTAATTATAGAAGATAAATAAATCCCAGATACCAGGGCCTCCACTGGGTCACTGGGGGGCACAGCTGGCCTGCAAACACCACCGGCCCCTTGCCCAAGCCACCCCATGTCCCAAGGGAAATCCCACCCTGATCCAGGACACCCTTCAGGGAAAACCAGCTGGTCCCCACCCATGCACCAGGTCTCTCTATCTAATAAAAGAGTAATATGCAAATTGACCATCACTCCAACACAAGATGGCTGCCCCTATATGGACACAAGATGGCCACCACAAGATGGCCAGCAGGGGAGGGCAATTGGGAGGGACCAGGCCTGCAAGGAAGGGTAGTTGGGGGCGATCGGGCCAACAGGGGAAAGCAGTTGGGAGGGACCAGGCCTGCATGGAAGGACAGTTGGGGGGACCCATGCTTGCAGGGGAGGACAGTTAGGGTCAAATAGGCTAGCAGGGGAGCAGTTAGGCATCAATCAGACTGGCAAGAAAGTGGTTAGGGGGTGATCAGTCTGGCAGGCAGAAGCAGTTAGGGGCAATCAGGAAGGCAAGAAGGCAAGCAGTTGGGAGCCAGCACTCCTGGATTGTGAGAGGGATGTCCAACTGTCCATTTAGGCCTGATCCTATGGTAGGATCAGATCTAAACAGGCAGTCAGACATCCCTTGAGGTGTCCCAGATTGGAGAGGATGCAGGCTGGGCTGAGGGACACACCTCCCACCCTGTGCATGAATTTTGTGCACCAGGCCTCTAGTATCACATAATACAAATGTAAAGTAACTGAGGTAAGAAATAAAGACAGAGCAGAACTCCTGTGAGTCTACAAATAAAACCATTCTCCTTTTTAGTCTTTTCCAACACTGGCTATTTATGGAACATCTGTCATATCCACTTATTAAAATAATATTTAACTGCAGACCTAGCCCTCCACTGAGCTGAAAGGAGGAGGAAATGGTTTCAGTCTTCATGGATTAGATGAGAACAACAATAAGATGCAAACTAATCCATAGTGTTAGTACTGAGGAAAGAAAGAACTAGGAGCTGAAAAAAGCCACATCAGAAATAGAGCTAAGATGAATAGACCAAAGTTTTAGGACTGTATCCCTGATATGCCACTGAAACTTGCAGGTGCTTCGCCAGAGAGTCTAGATCTATTCGGCAGAATTCTGGGATTATTTGCAAAGAGCTAAAATGTCATGAATTCCTGTGTTTTAAGGAGAAAGGGGTTAGGAAAGCTTTGTAGAAATCCCCCTCTTAGTGAAGTTAAGTAAACAAGGAAGGGGTGGGGCAGTGTGACAATGGATGGCTATTTAGGGAGAGAGCAGCTCATGCAGAGACAGTGTATGTGCTCCCTGGTTGGAGCCTGGGTTTTCTGGGCATAAGAACAGTGAAAGATGAAGCCAGAGAGGCAGGCAGAGGCCAGATCATGAGAACCTTGTAAGACACATTCTACAATTTGCATGGAAAAGAAATAACACCAGCCCTAGCTGGTTTGGCTTAGTGGTTAGAGTGTTGGCCCGAGAACTGAAGGGTCCCAGGTTCAATTCCAGTAAAAGGCACATTTCTGGGTGACAAGCTTGATCCCCAGTAGGGGATGTGCAGGAGGCAGCTGATCAATGATTCTCTCTGATTGTTGATGTTTCTAACTCTCTATTCCTCTCTGAAGTCAATAAAAATATTTTTTTAAAAATAGAAATAACACTACACCTTTCACCTATACAAGACTTACTCATGCTTCAAGGTCCAGCTCTCACTGCTGTCTCCCACAGTAGGAACTGTACATATTATTTGCAGTTGTCTTTAGAATGTCTTGGGTTCTCTATCCAACTAGGCTTACATGCCTTGGAAACAAGAATCAAATATTTACTTTATATCTATGTGTTTAACAATCCTTGACACATTCATTTGTCTGAGAAATGTTTAGCCATTCCAGGCACTATTCTAGGTATCAAATCAAATAAACATGCTTCTTGGCCTTTTAAGGCAAGTGAGAGCTAGCAACATTTGGCAGATTTAAGTCAATGTGTAATTAATTCCTGGTTCCTTTGGTAAGATTGGTAAGATTGGTCACAAAATATGTTGTTATGCTAATAGATAGCTTTCTTTAAATATCTTTTTATAGTGACTGCTTTTATAAATACTACCCAAAGAGACATCTTCATATGTACAAATGCTTCTCTAATGATATTATATATTTATTTACTTTCAGAAGGAAAATGTTCCAGACTATCACAAATCTTTTCAGATTAAGTAAAATTTTTATGAAATATTGTGCAGGATGTTCCACAATCCTTTCGTTTTAAAAATGATGGCACTGACTTTGTCTCCAAACAAGAAAAAAAAATCAATTCAAAAGATTTGCATCTGAGTTAGAAACAGAATATCTACCTGCATCTTGTTTGACATCACTTGCTCTGCATCAGGTAATAGATGGAATAAGAATTGGAAGAGTAGTTAAGTATAGAGAATTTGAAGGAGCTGCACTTAAACTCTCCGTTAGAGAATGCCAGTTTAGAACAAACCACTTCAGAGTGGTTTCATTAGCGCTTCTCAGAGTGGTCCCCCTGGCACCAGAGGACTAGTACTAGGAAGTTGTTAGTGATACAGATTCTCCCTGCACCCCTGTCCTACTGAATCAGTAGTGCTGGGCCTGGGTGTTTACCAAGCCCTGCAGATGACTCTGATGTACACTAAAGTTTGAGAATCGCTGGGTTACCTCTTGTTATTTGGGAACACTCTTGAGAAGACAGAGTCTTTAACAAAACCCTCCCTTTTCATATTGAACATGGGGGCAGGAATCTTAGGAAGCACGCAGATCAACCTCAGCTCTAGAAACGGAGGCCCAGACACAATTGATGGCAAATGAGATTTGGAGCACATTGTGTTCTGGCATCAAAGCTGAAGTGCTAGATACACAGTATAGACCATCAGCTGCCATCTTATATATTAGAAATCAAGTTTCACTTTTAAAGGGTCCAATGTATAGAAAACCCTTTCTATTTATCATGAGACCCAAATGTAGTTGCAGAAACAATCATCTCTAAAGGCTAAGTCAAAATATTTGAAGATGTTCTTGAAAGAGAAAAAGCCTTATCTTGGTGACTAAATCAAGAATTCAGGAACAGAAGGAGACCAGACTTTGGATGGTGCACATATAATGCAATATACAGATGATGCATTCTAGGATTGTATATTTAAAATTTATATAAAGTTATAATGTTATCCCAATAAATGTAATTTAAAATAAAAAGAATTCAGCAACCAGGAATAACAGGCTTGATATCAGATTCAAACTCAAGCCAGCTCTCATAGCTCCTGAACTAGGAATATTTCTCTATTTGCAAAAGCTCCGTTAGAGGACAATCCAACTTTCCCAGGCAACAGTGTCAGTACTAATGGTGTGGTCTTGGGCAAGTTACCTTACCTCTTTGTGCCTTAGTTTCTCCATCTACTTCAGAGGGCTGTTGAGAGAATTTAATGAAATGCTGTATGTCAAGTCCCCAGTGCAGTGTACACACTGTGTAAGTGTTGGCTGCTGCACTCATTACTATTAATATTAGTAATAGGATTATCAAACCTACAATGTAGGCTATTTATGTGCTAGCTTCACTTCTATAAGAAGCAATTTTACTGAATATCACAATGCTATTCCCATTAATACTAGTATGTCTGTACTGGTCTAGCTACACTGACTCATCGCGATGCCCAGGTAGAAATAAGGACAGGTACAGGCATGATGAGTGTTGTAGTATAAAGGTAGCCAAATGCTTTATGTAGCAGTTCAAGCTCCAACTGAGCCTTGCAGCAATGCCCCCTAACAGTTGAGCAACCAACCACAAGTGGTGTGAGGCCCCAACTTAGATGGTATTTCATCAACAGATGAACAAATATCTTCACCCCCCAAAAATCGTCAGAATATATCATTAAAGCCTAATAAATATTTTGTGGCTAGAAATGTGCACAGTGTATAGTTTTTCAGTTTCATGTGCCACAGGGCAAAGGCTTTGAGGATCACTGTTTTTTTTAAATAACTTTTTTTTAAATATATTTCTTTATTGATTTTTTACAGAGAAGGATAGAGAGTTAGAAACATCAAGGAGAGAGAAACATCAATCAGCTGCCTCCTGCATGTCCCCTATTGGGGATGTGCCCGCAACCAAGGTACATGCCATTGACCAGAATCAAACCTGGGACTTTTCAGTCCACAAGCTGACGCTCTATCCACTGAGCCAAACCGGTTTCAGCAAGGATAGCTCTTAAAAGGAGAAATACCCTGTTATGTCTTCAACCATATATATGATCCAGAGCAAAAATTCCTTACCCTGCTATGAAACTTGGCAGTTCGATAGGACTTGGGTGACAGATTGTATACTGTGTAGTGGTCAAGATGTCGAGAATCCAAAAAGCTCCGAATGTCATCAACCTGATTCCTGAATCCTATGTCAACGTTGTCCAGAGGAAAGGACATCACTGGAGAGTCATACAGAAAGAAGACAGGTTAAACAGCTCGGTTGTGGTGATGAGCAGCAATTGAAAGCTGAGTCTGAGCAGTAAATACACATGAGAAACTTACCAATAATTCTGGAGGTAACATAAGTGAAGTCTAAATCTCCCTTCGTGTAGCTAAAAGCAAGACAAGGAAGGGCACTCATTAAAAATGATCTACATATGCCATGGTTGCTCTCTCTCAATCACTTTCGTATCATCACCGGGGACACTTCCCACTAGCCAGCCTATTCTGACATCCCTCAAACCTTCCCTCCAACAAGGGAGCATTGTTAAGAAAAGACAGTCCACACTCTGGGTAGCTTAAATGTACTGCTCCAACCTGTGCACTCCCATAGCCTGTACAAACAGATGCCATTTATGAACAGAATCCACTCAGAAAACAATGCTTATTTATTAACAATCATTGTTCCAGGCTCTCGGCCTACAGGGAAGTATCACCCATAGCGGTCAGGGGAGGAAGTGATGGAGGTAGAACAAAGGACATCCTTTTTCTGCCTACCAGGCCCTGGCTAAGAACTGGAGGGGAAGGGTAAGTTTTACCTTTGCACAAAGATTAAAATGTTGGTCAATAATTGGACTTAACATATGAATCTGTTAATCCTCATCTGATAATATTTTTCCATTGACTTTTAGAGAGAGAGGACAGGAGAAGAAGAGACAGAGAGAGAGTAATATCAATCGCTTGGTTGCCCGGTGCCAGGGATCGAGCCTGCAACCAGGGTATGGAATTGAACCCAGAATCCTTCAGTCCACAGGGTGATGCTCTATCCACTGAGTCAAATTGGCCAAGACTGGCCTTGACATTTGAATTTCCAATTTATAATTGCACATTGTAACTTAAAGTGAACCTAAAACTTTCTAATAACTAAGAATAAAAAACAATTCATATGATCTGAATTTTAGAAGTTTTCATACAGTGAAAGAATAGAAAACTTCTCCCAGTAAATAAATTCTAAAGGACTATTAAGATACAAAAATAAAATTCTGTTTTGACTGCAATACATGAGTATTGTTTATTCAGATTGTATAGACATGATTACCTCATTTAATTCTCAAACACCCAAGGGCACAAATCCCATCAGGGTATAAAAGTAAAGCTCAGCCGAAACTGGTTTGGCTCAGTGGATAGAGCATTGGCTTGTGGACTGAAAAGTCCCAGGTTCAATTCTGGTCAAGGGCATGTACCTTGGTTGCGGGCTCATCCCCAGTAGGGGACATGCAAGAGGTAGCTAATCAATGTTTCTCTCTCATTGGTGTTTCTAGCTCTCTCCCTTTCTCTTTGTAAAAAATCAATAAAATATATTAAAAAAAATAAAGCTCAGAGAGGCTAATGAAGTTGCCTTAGGTCACATGGTTAACAAGAGCAGATAATGCATTAGAACTCAGGATGTTGGGTTCGAAGGCCCGGGATGGCAACCCACTGTACTCTCATGTACTGGTGAGCTGAGGCCTCCCAGCCTGTGCTTGTAGCTTCTGAAGGGACTCTATTTTATGGTTTTGGTGACACTGCTCAGTCAATCAGATCCCATGAAATGACATCACAAAACTGCCAGTCTTTGAGCCAGACAAGTAGCTGGCAGGTAACCAGATCCTTTGGGGCCATGAAGTTCCATTAACTCAACCAGGAAGAACACGCATACCTGGTAACAGATTGTATAACTCTGGAAGATGTGTCTTTGAGGGTGTCTTTCAGGTTGTCCTTTAGGTTACTGAAGAGCCTGCCTGCACCTCCTTTCACCATGTCAAAGAGGCCTCCCCCATAGCTGGGCTCCATGTCTGGGGATGAAGCACCTGCCAATGAGAAACAGAAAAGGAGCTGAGGTTACAGACCACACAGAAAACCAACCCCTCTTTGATTCTGGAACATATGAAGACCACCTTTGAGTCTGGGGCAGGAATTCCTGGAAGTCACATCCTGTTCTCAGCTTACTGACTCTGGGTTATAGCAATGCCGCTGGTCTTCAGGGACCAAGGCAAGTGCCTCACTAAGTCCCCAGGAACAGAACCTTCAGAGCAGCACAATCAGAACTGGAAGCACTATTCATGTGCCAACTGAGCACTTGCAATGTGCTCACCAAACATAAAATACACACCAAATATCAAAGAGAGTGAGAGGGGAGGGAGTAAAAGATTTCAATACTACGTGTTAAAATGGTAGTATTTTGGACATATCGAATTAAATAAGTTATACTAGTAAATTAATTTCATTTGTTCCTTTTAATTTTTTTAATGTGGATACTGCAAAACTTGAAATTATACATGTGGCCAGCATTATACGTCTTTCAGAGAGTGCTGCTTCAGAGATATGACCAATGAAGAGCAGCAGGCAGCTTATAAGTGAGTCCAGGGGGATCTCCTCTGCCCTTTGATGGAGTTGGCTGCGTTAAAAGAGCTGTTGCATGGCTATTCCTCAAAGTAATAGTTTACCTCCATCATGGAAAATACCTTCTGTAGAGCCTTTCTGACAGCTCTTAGACCTGAGGATGTGTTGGAAGCCACCCATTGTCCTCACTAGCAGAGAGGTGTGGACAAGGATTACAGAAGGCTGGTCAACCTTGAAGCTCTGAAGGGTCAGAGCCAACCACCCACTGTTTAGTTGAGACAATGGTAGCTAACGCAACTTCCACCTTTTAGTTTTATGTAAATTCTTGGTGATTGGCTATTATTGGAATTGCCTGCCTAAAGGCTATAGGTGTATCCCATAGTCTTAATAAAAATGAGAGCAAGGCTAAAGCAGGGCAGAGACCTTCCCCTTGAGTTGGGCTCCCGCCTGGTGCCCAATATTTCCAAATTAATATTTTCTAGTCTCTTTCATTTGTGTACAGCCTCCTCCCAGAGCCCGAACTCTGAACCTAAACCCTGAACTACACGGGACATGGGGGGTGGGGGTGGGGGGAACACTCACAACTGGCAGCCCAATGTAGGGCACTCACAAGGATGCATGATGGTCATTAGTGTTATTTGTCAAGTATTTCAGGTTCTCATCCCTTCCAACCTCTTAAAACTGTACTTGCTGGCTCCCTAGAGTTAGCTCAATAGTTTCTCATCCTTGGCACTGTCGACATTTGGAGTCAAATACTTCTTTGCCAGGGAGGGGGACTGCCCTGTGCATTGTAGGATGTTTAGCAGCATCCCTGGCCTCTGTCTATTAGATAGCACAGGTATGCCTATTTCATAGGAAACAATTAAATGAGTGCACAGAAACTATTAGCATAGTTCCTAATATACCTAGGGATAATAGACTATGCACTAATAGTGCTAATAATATGATTAGCATAGTGCTAATCAGTATTATGCACCGAAACTTATGTAGCACTATCTGCTAGGTATTATTCTAAGTATTTAACCTGTACTCATTCATTTAATCCATAGCATACCTATCAGGTAGGTAATATTATTCCATTTTATAAATCAGAAATTTGTCTAAGGATATATATATAGCTAGTAAGTCAATGGCAGAGTTGGGATTTGAGCCCCAGGCAACCTTTCTAACCATGTCCCTCATATTTCTCTAATGCTACCCTGAAATTAATATTTATCATTCCAAATAATTTATTTTTTTAATTTTTTTAAATTGATTTCAGAGAGGAAAGGAGAAGAGAGAGTAACATCAATGATGAGAGAGAATCACTGATTGGCTGCCTCCTGCATGCCCCACACTGGGAATCAAGACCATAACCTCGGGCATGTGTCTTTGACCATAATCAAACTGGGGACCCTTTAGGCTGACGCTCTATCCACTGAGCCAAACCAGCTAGGGCCAAATAATTTCTTTAGACTTTTATTATATACTAGAGGCCTAATGCACGAAATTTGTGCAAGAGTATGCCTTCCTTCCCCAGGCTGCCAGCACCAGCTTCCCTCTGACACCCGGGACCCAGATTTCCCTTGCAGCCCTGCCTTCATCCAGAAGGTTGTCCGGAAGGATGTCCAGTCTAATTGGCATATTACCCTTTTATTATTATAGATGTAGGCAAACATTTGCAATATATTAATATTGTTCTCCACAATTTCAAGCCATATATAAATGGTTTTCTATTTGTAACTTCATTTTTTTTCATCCACCATTATATAAAATTCACCTATGCTGGTACCACATGTAATTTTAGCACCTTAAAGAATGCATCCATTACCCACTAAGGTTGGACACTAAGGTTTCCCACTAAGATGGATAATAAGGTTATTTGCTAAAACAATGCAGTCATAAACACATAGAATTAACTACATGTGGGAGACTCTCTTTTGGTAATACCTAATAAAATTTGTTAGTAGGAAGGATACATACATCTTCAAATTTCTAGACATTGACACATCATTTTCCAAAGTAGTCATGTCAGTTTAAACTCCTACTAGTAATGTGTATAAGATCCCTCACTTTATTTTTTTTTTAGTGATTCTTTTTTAAAGAATATATTTTATTGATATTTTACAGAGAGGAAGGGAGAGGGAGAGAGAGAAAAACATCAATCAGTTGCCTCCTGCACACTCCCTACTGGGAATGTGCTCACAACCAAGATACACGCCCTTGACCAGAATCGAACCTGGGATTCTTGAGTCCACAGGCCAACACTCTATCCACTGAGTCAAACTGGTTAGGGTGAGGCCCCTCACTTTATCTTCTCCTTAACACTTGATATTGTCAGACTTTAAATTTTTTACAAATCTGGTAAGTGTGAAGCAAGATCTCATTTCAGTCTTATTTTGTGATTTCCCCAATTACTAGTGAGTGAGGTGACGTCTCTTTTATTGTATTTATTGGCCAGGTGGTTGTAAGTATATTAAATTATACTTGAGGTACCTATTGCACTCCTGTGTGCCATTTAGATGCTCATACATATACCTATAAATACATGTTGACTGCTTTATACTTCCATTTTGATCACATGAGCTATTGCTGCCTCTGTTTGAAAAGGAGTCTCTATTTGAAATCACAAAGGACAATTAATGCTGATGAATCAGCGAATTAAATGGACATATGGACCAACATTAATAATGTCTACCACTTTCTGTGCTCTTCTAGGTACCAGGAACTCAGCTTGGACTTTTATGTTAGCACAGTTTCACACAGCAGGAGAGGGAGAGAGTGTTTATTATACCCATTTCATTTTTAAAAAATATTTTCATTTATTTATTTCAGATAGGAAGGGAGAGGGAGAGATAGAAACATCAAAGATAAGAGATTGTTTGGCTGCCTCCTGCACAACCCCCACTAGGGATCTAGCCCGAAACTCAGCATGTGACCTTGACTAGAATTGAACCTGGGACCCTTCAGTCTGCAGGCCAATGTTCTATCCACTAAGCCAAACCATCTAGGGCTATTATAACACTTTTATAGATGAAGAAATCGAGGCTCAAAAGAAGGGACGCAACCCACCTAACATAGAGCCAGGTCTGTGCAAGTCCAAAGCCTGTGCTACTTGTACCATCTCGCACTATTCTATAGTTCCCTATCAACTCACAATTCTAACAGCTGTAATTAAGATGATCCTTACCTGCCTTATACAAGCCCTCCCCCTCCTATTCCTTGATCTCCTCCTGTGTGCCTTTCATTTGGCGGCTCTCAGCAGCAGATGGTCCTTAACAAGCACTCTCATAAATCACTGCAGCTGTCAGACCAACCAAACCAGCTCTTTCTGTAGGCGCCTGAGCCTCTGTCGCCCCCACTGCTTCATGGCCCTGAATAAAGGCCAGGAACTGGTTTGCTGGGTGGTTCCACAGACTACAGCCAAAGCTACAAAGCTGAGAAAGATCTGGGTTCTGTTCCCCTATAATACAGGGTACATTATCTACCTTTAAATACACTCCACATAAAAAAATCTGTATCATGTTTTCATTTTAAATTTAGCAAGAATAGAGCAGTATAAAATGTTTACAATTCCCTGTTTCCATCACAAGCGAACACTCCAGCCTGGATACACTTCTCATATATTATTGTTCTAAGAGAACGACGCTGAATTTATTATCCAGACCTCTCTCTGACTCTCAGTTTCGTGTGGAAAAGAACCCCATGGCACCAACCTATTAAAAGATATAAATAACCTCGATTATATAAAAATCTGACTCTCGCCATCATTCAGGCAGCATGCTCTGTTCACTGGAACCCTGCAGAAATCAGACCCACCAGTTGGAGTACATCTGTGACCTTCATATTCCCAAATTATATGTCAAACTAGTCAGGATACAAAAAAGAGAAAAGGGGCATGATCTGGTCTTGGCCTCACAGTCCTTTTGAGTAGGGATTCTGGCTCTCCCTGCTGAGCTACATGAAGGCCAGAAGCACAGATTCTGCAAAGGACAGCTGAGCCTCAGCTCATTGAGAAAAAGGGCAGAGAGGTGTCAAAAACAACACACCACAAAGGAAATGGTACAGTCAGAAACTGATGACACATCTCCTTATGTCATCTTCTGGTTTCCCACAATTAGAGAGATGGATCCCATGGTGATCCCAACGAGATATACCATAGAAAAACCCAATGTCCTGGCTTCCAGAGTCAAAGACAGTTTAAACCTCAATCCCCATTCATCCTACTTCTGGGAAGCTTAGAGGAAAGAGGATGGACTTGGGGATAGAGGATTTTACACTGGAGACTTAGTTTTCCACCTAGAAACTGTGACCTTAAGCACGGTATTTTACTCCTCTGTAGCCGCTTCTCCCTTCATACATTGGAACAAATTAAGAACAAAAGTTTCCCTACATGTCTCAGGGCACCAAAAAGATCAAATAAGACCGTGAATATGAATGTGGTTTTAAAGTCGTGCGATTTTCTAACACAATCAGGAATTTTCATTTGAATTCTTGAAAATTCAGCTCATATGCAAATGAGTCATTCAATTGATTACCAACCACAGACTACCCAGGAATCCAACTAGTAATAACAATTTCACAGAAAAAAATAAAAGCAAGTGAGAAAAATCAACACTCCCTATGCCAAACAAAAAGTTACTCATGAGCCAAAACCAGTTTGGCTCAGTGGATAGAGCATAGACCTGAGGATTGAAGGGTCCCGGGTTCAATTCCGGTCAAGGGCATGTACCTTGGTTGCAGGCACATCCCCAGTAAAGGGCGTGCAGAGGCAGTTGATTGATGTCTCTCTCTCATCGATGTTTCTAACTCTCTATCCCTCTTCCTTCTTCTCTGTAAAAAAATCAATAAAATATTTGTTTTTAAAAGTTACTCATGAAACAAAGCTGCCACAGTCGGCAAGATGCGCATTCCATCATCAGCCATAACTGGTTTGGCTTCAATGTTTGCTACTAGTTGGATGTACAGCCTAGACAAGTTAACTGATACAAATTATGATTTATCCTCAGCTGTAATGGAAGCCCTCATAGAATGTCACACAGGACTGGGGTGAGGATTTGGTAAAACCTTAGCACAGTGCTGGGGTGCTGTCAGCACTTAGGGAATGATAGCTGCCAGGCGACTCTGGGGATGGAAAGAAGATAACCATGAAACATGCCCAGCAAAGCTAGGCAGCCTCAGCAAAAGAAAAAAAAAAAAAGGCCATGCTGTTAAATGTCAGGGTTGACAAAGCCTAATTAGAGATGTGTACAAGGACAGAATCTCTTGTGGAGCCTCCACTACGGCTCTCACGAACTCTTCACCTTTGATAGTTGAGGATCACAGACACTGAACAGAGGGGAACCTCTTGTTGCTCTGGCGTTGCACCTTGCCATCTCGAAGTGAACTGGTGTGGTATGTGTTATTTGCACAGTTCTATGGACTGTGAAATGCTGAAATATTTCTGGATTATTTGCTGTGCCATATGAGTTGTTAAACTACAAGCCACTTGATGACATTGCACAGCTGCGGCCCTCGACAGGACAGGTATGGCAGCTGATAACAGACCCAGGGGGCAGAGACCTGGGTATATGTATCATCCACCAACAGCTCCAGGGGAGCTTGGCACTGACAGGCACAGGCCCCGGAGCAGGTAGTGCCAATGATTCAGGCATTGAGGGTCCAAACCACGGGGAAGCACTGGCATTAGTGCACCACAGCCTTGACTGGTCAACAGCACGCTCAACTCTTCGGCTGGAAAGAGGTGCCAGGGCCTTAGTGATCACCAATTTAACAGGGAAGTTAATTGAAGGATCCAATGCCATTCCCTATGTCAAACCAAGACTTGGAAATGGGGTCACTTAGCTAAATGTCCCAAAAATCTTCCGATTTAGATTTAAATTGTGCTATAAATATTATTACCTGGTAAACAGTTTTATGTGTGTGTGTATATTTGTTCAGAGAATAAAAGGGGACTGTACTTTATATATTTATATATTAATTTACATTATTGTACCAGTTATAGAACATTTTATTATCACTCCTGATACCATCAAATCAATATGTACAATATTTCTATATTCACTTTTCATGACTTTGATGGGAGAGTAACCCAACTATGTGGCTATGGAAGAATCAGACTCAGGATCTCAAAGAATATAACAATAGGGAGTGAATTAGATGATTCCCCAAGTTTCCTCAGTTCCAAAACTCTCATCCTGGCATCACTGTAAAGGCCATCTGCTAAACATGTACTCCAGGCTAAGTAACCCTCTGCAAATGAATCTGCCTCTTTGAGACACAGTTTTCTTTTCTAAAAAAAATAAAAAAATAAGAGCAAAATACCTCTGAGTTTTATTGTGTAGAATATGGTACATTCTTACATGGACAGAGTCAGACAGCAATGAGGACTTTTTCTCAGTTCCAGGCTAGTAATTAGAAGGAAATGTCATATTCCATTTAATGTAATTCAAACCCTGACCTTTTTGTTAGACAAGGGAGAGAAAAAAAATTGCTAGAGTTGAGAGGCAATGGGGTAGGCAGAACCTCTTCTTTAGAGTTCCTCTGGAGATTCTGATCTCTTTAAATAGTTTTGATCATATTTATTTCATAATGATGGGCTGATGGAGAGAACTATCTCTTATATAGAAGTTTCCCTGGCATACTAGACTTAAAATACTTGTTGAATCATATTAAACAGTATCCATATATATTTCCTATGAGAGTTTAGTGGCTAGAATTTGGATTGGCAACTATGGTCTGATTCCAATGATCCATGAAGGAATAACATATTTTATATCCATTTAGCTGGAATTTCCCTATCAGTGGCCACTAATTTTCCTGTTAGTGGCCACCATGCCTTGCCTTTATTGTTCACATAGTCAACTTGGGTCTCAATGAGGTCTTCAGTTTGATTGCATTTCTAGTTTGTTCTTTCTTTTTTCACCTCTTAGATCCTTTGGGGGAAGAGAAGCTAGTAACAGTTACTTAATTAGTTCCTCTTATCTGTCTGAAGATAAAAATTTCCCTCTAGTCTTCTTGTCAAATATTAGTCTTCTGTACAATAAAACTCTTGTTGAGTTTCAGGAAATCCCTATCTAAAAGGAACTAAGAGAAGACAGTCTTGTTGGAAGGAGATGGGGTTGAGAAACATCTCTTAGAGCTTAATTACATAACAGATAGTGTTTTTCTAGAATTCTGTACCTGAGGATTATTTGGGAGGACTGTTATTGTTCATATTTAAGCAAGCAGGCATGCTCGTGGGTGCTAGAAGATACAGGGCTGCAATGAGAAATTGTGAGACATGTGAGGAGACATTCATTGAAAGCGTTTGGTTATATCTGCTAATTAGGCAAAGACCAGGTCTCTGCCAAGGTTGACCTGCTTGGTCTACCTGGCCATCCCTGCCATCTTCTCTGATTCTTGGATTCTATAGCAGCCCAGTTTCACATACACTGAGTGCTCACTGTGTGCCAGGTTAAGACTTTAAAGGGGTGTGAAGAAGCATGAAACAGGGTCCCTGTTATTAAAGACCCAGAGACGCTGAGGCTGGTGGGGGGGCAGACAGACCCCATTCGCATGTTATTCTAATATGTCAGACTCTTCTGAATCCTAGGATGGAGGTGTAAAGTGAGGTGGGAGAATGGGGGCATGAGAAACATGGTGAAAGAAGGCAGGATGGGGAGGTGGTTAAAGGCAGAGGCTTCAGGTTAGCCACACACTGGTGCAATCTCATTCTGCAATGACTGTTACTCATGTTCACCAAAGCTTCAGTTTCCTCAGTGGGACTTCCACATGTCACAATGCTTAGTTGTTGAGGGTCTAATTTTGTACTTTCTGAGAAGTGCTTAGCAGCCCCATGGCCACAAAGAAACAAAATCAAGCAAAAATCTTCTTCCCAACATTTCAGTTCCATTTTACAAGGAGAAAGGAGAGAACAGAGGCCTCAAGAAGTGGCCAAGAGAACAATAACAGTCCTCCCAAATAATCCTCAGGTACAGAATTCTAGAAAAACACTATCTGTTATGTAATTAAGCTCTAAGAGATGTTTCTCAACCCCATCTCCTTCCAACAAGACTGTCTTCTCTTAGTTCCTTTTAGACCAGTGGTTCTCAACCTTCCTAATGCTGCGACCCTTTAAGACAGCTCCTCATGTGGTGGTGACCCCCAACCATAAAATTATTTCTGTTGCTACTTCATAACTGTAATTTTGCTACTGTTATGAACTGTAATGTAAATATCTGATATGCAGGATGTATTTTCATTGTTACAAATTGAACATAATTAAAGCATAGTGATTAATCACAAAAACAATATGTAATTATATATTGTGAAATATTTATTTACAATTACAAATAAATGAAATTTTGTCTTGAATCATGGTGTAGCATGGGCAACAGTCTTCATATAACAACAGTAAACTACATTGCTACATTTTGCTACACCCAGGAGTGGTGTGTTGGTTCCTACGACCATGGGAAATAGGTGTTTTCCAATAGTCTTAGGCGACCCCTGTGAAAGGGTCATTCGACCCCCAAAGGGGTCGCGACCCACAGGTTGAGAACCACTGTTCTAGACAGAAATTCTGGAGCTGCCCCTGCAAGCAGACTTCTTAGAAAAAGATCCAATTGCTACTATCCAAGGAGAAGCAATTGTTGTAGACAGATTTTGTTGTTGACAAGATCAGCATCAATGTACATGTACTATATACTACACATAACACACACATATGCTACACATACACCAAAGGAGCCTTCAAACATGCTAAGAACTATGCAAGAATGTACAGTATTCCACCCAATAAAACTCAAAGATACTTTTGCTCTTATTTTTTTAGATAAGGAAGCTGTGTCTCAAAGAGGCAGATTTATTCCTGCAGGATCACCTAGCTAGGATACAGCTAAGTGTGATGCCACACATTTTTCATTTCACTAGGCATGGTCAGGTACACACAGCCACAGCAATGGAAGTCCTGCTCGAGCCATGAAAGGAAGCAACCCACATCAGTAACATTTCAACACTCAGTAGGTATTAGAAATATACATGCCTTGAATGAACACATCAGGAAAATAAAATTATTTTCCACAACTATTGCTATAATTAATGCATTTTTTAAAAACAGCTTTACTGACATATAAAATTGACAAACTAAATTGCACATATTTAAAATGTAAACAGTTGATAAGTTCTGACATACACTGAGTGGCCAGATTATTATGATCTCTGAATGTATAATAATCTGGCCACTTAGTATATATCCTATATAATAAAAGGCTAATATGCAAATTGTCCCCTCGACCAGGAGTTCAACCAGCAGGCAGGCCAGCCAACTGCCCATGTCCCACCCCCTGGCCAGGCTGGCCGGACCCCACCCATGCATGAATACATGCACCAGGCCTCATATATATATATATATATATGTGTGTGTGTGTGTGCTGTGTGTGTGTGTGTGTATGTGTGTTCAGAGATCATAATAATCTGGCCATTCAGTGTATATGTGTGTGGGTTCGTACACACACACACACACAGCACACACACACTCATGCACACCCCTCTTAAACTCTAAAGCCTGTGTTCCTCTTGTCATTTCCTTGAATAGGGCCCAGACTGGGAGAAGATAAGACAAATACATGAGCCACCACAAAATGCTACCCTTGGTCCTATAAGGCTATTTACCTTGATATGGCCATCCTCTACAAAGTTCTGTACTATGCTAAGAAGTAGGAATTTTTTGCTTACAAGTCAGAGTGAAAACTCCATGCATAGCCATATATCACAGAACTCAAAGGGAGGGATCAACCAATATGTAATAAAGAATACTGTGATTTTGTTAGCTGGAAGTGCAATTGATCAAGAAGTCTGTGTGTGTGTGTGTGTGTGTGTGTGTGTGTGTGTGTGTGTGTGACAGAGAGAGAGAGAGAGAAAGAGAGAGAGAGAGACAGAGAGAGAGAGAGAGATTGTGAGATGAGGGAAAGAGAATGAAAGGTGATACCATACAGAGAGAGGAATTCTAATTTCTTCTTTTAAAAAGGTTTTCATTTAGATTTATATAATATATGTACATATAACATTATTTTTTATATGTCATATTTCGTTATTATATTATACACAATATATTCATATTCAATATGGAAAATCTGGGCACATCTAAGGACATAGGTCAAGATCATTCTAGAAAAAAGAAAAAGACTTGGAAAAGAGGATAGGATGAAAATAAAGGGAGAAAAAAAAAGAAAATCAAACCAGAGAGTGGCCTTGTGCAGTGTAAAGACCGCAAGACAGTATGAGTAACTCACTTCTCTGCACCTGAGTTTCACCAAAACCAAAGAAAGGGAATTTAAACAGAAAGGAAAACAAAGCAAGAATAAGGGTAACCACTGGTAACATGTTATAGAATTGCATATCTTTGTATTTTTAGTTCTGTGTTTTTCTGTACATTGAGAACCCCGAGAAAGAAGACACATACTAAGGAGGACTTTTGGTGGCTAATTGGGCTCAAGAAAAAAGAGCCTAGCAGAAGCCTCTCATGCAAACTGTTTTAGGGAGAAGCCTGCACTGAACTCTGCCTGTCTGTGCTGTGTTTCTGCCATCTGAGCCAGCCCTTATAAAGGAGTAGTACTTGGAATCCTATTTCAAGCAATAGGACCAAAGCTTTCCACATCCAACCAAACAGCTCTATTCTGACCAATCAGGATACTGCCTTTTGGGCCAATCAAATTGCAAGGATTTGAAGCTCTCATTTGCATGAGGACAGACCAATCAGGGATCAGGAGCAGGGACTTCTGTCTATATAAGCCAGCTCCCCTCCAACTCTTAAGAGAGCACTTTCCCTTTCCACTGAAGACTGTGTTTTCCTGGCTGAGCTGAAACATGGAAGATGTCTCACTGGAGCAGAGGGGAGCTGTCTAGCCCAAGAGAGACATGCTGTTTTCACAGCCCTGCTGTTTTCATAGCCGTTGGGTATCACAATTGAGCTGTTTTGACCAAACAAAATTTCCTTCTTCACTATACACCAAATTGGGGATTCCTGTTGATGCTGAATTCTGCCAACAACCATCGGTTGACAATGTGCACAGATATATACTGTGTTCTGCAGATACAAACACAGGAATAAGATCATATTCAGTTTTGTACCTGCCATTTTTATCACTTAATGCTGAAAAGTGTTTTCCAAGTCATTAATATTTTTCCTCTAATATCTCTCTCTCATAGAGCTGCAATATAACTATTAACTGATTCCTATTGTGCAGACTTACCAAGTGTTTATACACACACACACACACACACACACACACACACACACATGCCTATAAAGTGGACAGTTCAGAGGGATTTATTTCCAGCTTAAGGAGAGGGATGCAGGTGGCTGGATGTAGAAAAGAGAAAAGCTGTATGGAAGAGGTGGCATTTGAATTGCAGTTTGGGTAGAAATAGGCTACAGAGCGTTTCAAGCTAAGGGAATGGTGGAGGGGAGGGGGAGACACTAGACTGCCAAGTCAAGAATAGGCATAGAAAGGAAAAGGACCATGACTGAGCACCAGTTAGAACTGTACTAGGGACTATGCTAGAGTACTGAGAGATGGGCATTACTGTCCATAAACTGGTGAAAGAGGAGGGGCTCAGAAATTATCTAAGACACCTTGCTGGAGCTTGGATTTCATGCTCTCTCCTCATGGTTCTGGGAGGAGGTAGAGAGTGTGTTAGAGAGAAAGGGAGGTGAGACTGGAAAGGTGAGTGGTTCTCAGGTCCCAGAATGATTGAGGGTCAAGCTAAAGAGTAAGAACATTTTCCTGCTCTCAGTATAAGTGCTGTGGGGTTTGGTTGTCATACCAACATAACAAATGACAAAAAATGGCCAACAGATTTCCAGGAAGCTATTCTCAGAGCCGATTAATAATACCTCAGAGAAGTAGAATTTCCCAGGGAGAGCACACATATTTCATATTTAAGGGCATATTTCAAAAGCCAGAGTTCCATCAGAGGGCACCTGAAGGAAATTTCAAGGCAGTACCTTCAGCCTCAGATCAATGTATTCGTAGGAACCCCTGACAGGCAGTCTGTGAATACGCAGTGCCAGGCATAAAAATGCTCAATGAGGCAAAGCAAACTCAGCGAGGACACATGTAAATGCTAACTAAATGGGGAATGCAGAAACATTCTGAAGGTGAATCCTGGGATAAACAAAAAAACAAAGCAAAACAAACAAACAAACAAAAAACACTGAAAAACTCCTCAGCAAGCATTTGGAGGGAAAGCTGCTACCGAATGCAGACAGAACCTACAACTCCTCTTTTCCAATGATCTCAAGGACAAAGTCTGGTGTAGGCTGACTGGTGGAAACATTCTCATAGAGGTCTGACTACTACCCTTTCCAGTGGGAAAACCAAACACTGAGAAAATTCAATCAACGTCAATGATGGGGGTTGGGTGGGCCAGACGTGGGAGCCTCTGAAAAATCTCAAGGGCACACCCTTAGCTGCTGGGGAGCAGAATGGTTGATTCAGCAACCCCCCACTCAGAAAATGACTCTCCGTGTGTTACTTGTGCCAAAGAGTCTCAATTCAACCATAAACACTCCTAGAGAACCAAGAAAAGAGGAGAAGCTTTTGGTAACAGCAAGAGGAGAGGTTTTGCAAATAAACGGACCTGGATTTGTGACCCTGACCCTCCTTCCTTACTACCTTTGGAACAGAGTAATCTTTCCCAGCCTCAGCTTCCTCCACTGTAAAATGGGGGCAGATAACATCTTCACTCCATGTCTGTGAAGAGATTTCAATGAGATAATGAGAGGCAATCATAAGTAGTATTTGCCTACGCATGCCCATCTTCTTCTTCCTAAATGGGAAAGTGAAGGAAAGTTTATGGGGGGCGAAAAACACATGAGAAAAGGAAAGAAACAGACAAGAAGGAAAGGAAAGGACTAGCTAGGAACTGCCACGTCCTCCCACTGATTCTGAGAAAAGCCCATCACTGTCTAAAATCTTAGGCAAAGAAAGTGTCTGCTACTTCCTCATAGATTCATCACAAAGATTCGCTGCACATCTGGGAAAACATACTGTCTGTTACAGTCACAGCTTAGCAAAGTGGTCATTTGAGGTGGAGGTGGGTGTGGTGTCACTGAATTACCTAGAACATGGCTCATAATGGATCACCAACTGGGTGATCAAATCCTATCTTTGCCCAGAGATGCTTTATCCTATGGGAACTGGGACTGCACAGAGATGAGACATCCAGGAAATGGTCTCAGAGGGAAACCTCACAGTGCTGCCTGAAGCAGGCAAAGAAAGGGAGTCCCTCCCTGGCTCCCATGTTAACTACCTGCTCTAGCTGTCTCTCTGGCTTAATTATGCTCCAATAATTCTGACAAGAATGGCTATAAATCATGACAGTGGCAATCCTAAAATAAAGCAAGATTAATGTTATGAGCTCAATCTGAGCATAAGGGCCTATTAATTGGAAATCATGGACTTAATTGAATCCTGGGCAGAACACTGCCAGCTGGGTTACATTTTCTGAGGCCTGTTTCTTCACCTGCAGGAAAAACTGAAATGCATCAGTGACAATGAAGCCAACATTAGCTGTTGCTGAAGAGTCAGATAATTGATTACTACTTCTTGGCATACCAGTTTCCAGCCATAAGAAGAGTTTGAAGTCATGCTTTGAGAGTCCATCACCCCCATTTCAGATCTTCCCTGTCTCCTACATGCTCAAGGGTTCTAGGTAACCTGTCTGAACCTCAGTTTTGAAATATATATATATATATAAAATATTTCTATTTACAATATACTAAAACAAAAATCCTATCTAATAAAAGAGTAACATGCAAATTTACCATACCTCTGCTACACTCACAGACCATGCCCACCAGCCAATCAAGGGCGAGTATGCAAATTAACCCAACCAAGATGGCTGCATCCACGAAGAGAGCAGGAGACTTGAGTTGCCCTAGCCAATGAAGGAGGCCAAGTTTCCGCAGCCCTGGCCTGCCTTGGCCTCTGCTTAAATCTACAAAGTTTTAATTATAGAATATAAGTAAATCCCAACAAAAATGGCTGCAGCCACAGAGCAAGCAGGAGGTTTGGCTCAGCTCAAGGTTACAAAGTTTCAATTATAGAAGATAAATAAGTCCCAGATACCAAGGCCTCTGCTTGGGTCACCAGGGGGCATGGCCAGCCTACAAACCACACAGGCTCCTCACCCAGGCTGCCCCATGCCCCAAGGGAACCCCCACCCTGATCTGGGACACTCTTCAGGGCAAACAAGCTGGCCCCCTCTCATGTACCAGGCCTTTATTCTATCTAATAAAAGAATAATATGCAAATTGACCATCACTCCAACACACAAGATGGCTGCCCCATGTGATCAAAGATGACTGCCTCCATGTGGACACAAGATGGCCACCACAAGATGGTCAGCAGAAGAGGGCAGTTGGCAGGGATCAGGCCTACAAGGGAGGGCAGTTAGGTTGGCAGAGGAGGTTATTGAACATTTCATATATATGAAATATCCTGCTCTCTCCGTGGCTGCAGCCATCTTAGTTGGGTTAATTTGCATACTTGCAAATTATGTACATATATATGAAATGGCACCAGATAGGGCACAGACTGATCCCAGCATACCCAGGGCCTCCCTGAGTTCAGGGCAGCTTCTGCCTCTGCTTGGCACTTGGGAGGCACAGATTCCACATCTCTTCCGTTTCCTGCAGTCTGGTCTGTGAGGGTCTACCTTCTTTTAGGACAAATATTGACAGGCACAACTCCTCTCCCTGTCCTGAGCTGGTGAGCAATGTGTCTAAGGCACTGACTACAGTGAGTACTGGGTCCTGGGGGGCATGCAGTTTCCTCAGGGAGGATGCAGAGCATGTGTTATGTGTTACAGAGGGAGGGAGGGGATACTAGGCTCAGTGGTCCTCAAATCCCAAAAGGCTTTAAGGTCAAACTAACCTTCCAAGGAGAACACAGAGTTATTTAGGATTATGGGGAGGGGTGTCACAATGCTTTTGTTGGAAGCTGCAACAAGACAAAATTCATTGGGAATGACCAAGAAGAGCTTAGTGAGAACAGACATAGTGCTCAGTTTATACCAGGCACCAGGCACCAAGCAGAACACCTTCAGGACATTGAATTGAACTGAATTAAATGTGTCAAAAAAGCACAAGTTCCATCTCAGCCTTGCCCCAATTACAATTGCATTGAAATGCTGAAAGATAAAATGGCAGTAGCTATCGTATATTAATCACCTTCTGATTATTAGGAACTGAGACAATAAGCTTTATGTCCATTATCTCATTTAATCCTCACAGTTATGTTGCCGAATAAGTTCTAGTATCCACTTTCCTCAGATGAGTAAACTGAGGACCCAAGGCACACATATGACCACACAGCCAGGGCTCTTCCTGGGTCTGTCTCACACCAAAGCCCATGTTCTTTTCACGATATATTTTTTTAAATATATTTTATTGATTATCTTACACAGAGGAAGGGAAAGAGATAGAGAATCAGAAACATCAATGGTAGAGAAACATCCATCAGCTGCCTCCTGCACACCCCCTACTGGGGATGTGCCCGCAACCAAGATACATGCCCTTGACCGGAATCGAACCTGGGACTTCTCAGCTCACAGGCTGTCGCTCTATCCACTGAGCCAAACCAGTTAGGGCTTCTCAGGATATTATCCTGCTACACACACACACATACACTAGTTCTGTGGTCAAGAAACTGTGGCTCATGAGCCACATGCGGCTCTTTGGCCCCTTGAGTGTGGCTCTTCCACAAAATACCACGGCCTGAGCGAGTCTATTTTGAAGAAGTGGCATTAGAAGAGGTTTAAGTTTAAAAAATGTGGCTCTCAAAAGAAATTTCCATCGTTGTACTGTTGAGAGTTGGCTCTGTGGACTAATGAGTTTGCCGACCACGGCACTGGTTAAAAGCCTCCATCATAAAGGGAAACAGTCACACCAGAAAGCACTGCTGGAGACGAGAGAAGCCAGATCCTGGTCTGGTGTCTGCTCTGTATATGGTCTAAGTACACGTTTAAGACCAGACACTAAGGAGAGAAAAACTGCTCACCATCAGTTGCTGGAAAGACTCAAAGGAAAACAAATGATCTTCTAAGACTGCAACAGGCAGGGGCCGCGCGGTGCTCACGGTCCCTCATGTGGAATTAGTCACACAAAGGGAGCAGCAGCTTAAGGTGCTCTTTACTCAACTCAAATGTGGCATTTAAAAAAGCCAAACCCATACAAACCAGAGAGTAGAAAGATGATGAGCAGGATCTGGAATATCAGGGGATATGAGAGACATTTAAGGCGACAAAGCTGCGATGAGTGGTAAATAAGTCCTAGAGATCTAATGTACGACATAGTAATTATAAACAACAATGGTAATAATCAAACTTGTATATAAGAAACCTTCTCAAGGGACTAGATCTTCATTATTCAAACCATACACAAAAAAAGAAATTATGATTATGTGATGTGCTAGAGGTGCTACTGCTATCATGGCAATCGTATCACAGTATTTAAATGTATGAAGTCAACATGCTGTACACGTTAAATTTACATCACACTATGTCAGTATATACACAAATACTTAAAAGGTGCTCTTTCTTAAATCCATCTCTTCTCGCTGCCCAGTGTCACCCACCCTTCTACAGGCACGCACAGAACTTCAAGGTCCAACTTTGATTCCCATGCTCCCCAGCCACATGCATAAGCATTTCAGCGATGGCAGCAACACACTAGAGAGGAGAGGGGACAAGAGCTCAAAGAACCAACCTGTGGATATGCGCTCCATCTTCCCCCAGAAAACCATTCTACAGACTTTGCAGACCTGCCCATTGTCAGGTCCCTTTAAGGGATAACTCGCATTAGTGCTGACAAGCCAAGGGTCACAGCCTTCTTTGAGAAGGTCACAGCTGACAGAGCTGATAAATCATTAGCACGGTCCATGCTTCCTTCTTGCCTGTGAAATCCCAGATAACACGATCAGAGCTCACAGGCTCTGTAATTTCAAGGATGGACACAACCACAAAAAGGGTTTTGGTAAAGAAGGGTCAACGTGAGAGGCCAAAGGCAGGTGGCCTTCCATCATGACTAACGTGTCCTCTGCAAAATCCAAAGAATGGTATCAGAGCGGGTTGGCCAGTGCAATTTAAAGGTCTGGTTACCTTTTTGAAAAGGAGGAAACGATGTCTCAGTTGGCTTATGCAGATGGAAAAGGGAGATCCAGCCCTTTGGTCTCTGATCTCAGGCCACACGTGACCCCTCGAGCAAGCCTGCCTGTGTGTAACATAACAGGACAAGCAATTGTGGCAGCTCCAGGGGAAATTAATTTTCTCTGGGCTCCTTGTGTGCCAGGCCCAAGCGAGATGCTTTGCACACACAGCTCCATTTCATCCTTACGTGGAATCTGCAGCAAAGGCTAAGGTGGTTCCACTCTACAGGTGCCAGAATGAGGCCCAGAGAGGTTCCGTAACCTGCCCAACGAAGAAGGCTGGCAAGCAGCGGGAATAAGGGCTTCCAGGATTAAATGCCAGGTCTGACTCCAGAAGGCAGAGGTGCCAGACCACTAGATCAAAATTGGAGGGGGGGGAGGGAGAATTCCATAGTTTTCTGAATCAGAGTACCTGAGGATGAGGCCTGAAGTCTGCATCTTTCATCACCCCCTTCAGGAGCTTCTGGTAAACAGGGAAGTTTAACAACACGACCTATGTCGTATTTTCTCACTGAGAATTAGAGATCTTAAATGAAGATGGGCCGGGGGTGGGAGAGAGGATGGACCATTTATTGAGCACTTTTTATCTGCCGGGCTTCACGTATGCTATCCTACTTAATCCTTACAACAACCTATTGGCTATTACTATGCCCATTTTACAGAGGAGGAAATTGAGGCCCGTGAAAGTTAACTAATTCTAGAAAGGTCACGCATCTAACAAACAGCAGGTCAGAACATAAAGCAAGTCTGCCTAGCTCTAAATCCATCACTACCATGCTCTCCATTTCCCGTCAGAGGAAGAGTGGAGGTCTCAGTGTGATCACCCACAGCGCATGGGTGGGTGGACCTCTAACAGAGCCCCAAGAAAACCTCACTCAAGCAGCAGAAAAGGCTGTGTCCTGAGGGCGCCCAAATCTTCCCTCAGCAGCCTCTGTCACTGTGCTTTTCCAAGGATTGGAGCCTGGATTGGCCGATGGCAATGGGGACAGCAGTAGGTGGCGCCATCATCCCCCTTGCCCAGGCACTTCCAGTCTGGCACCCACTGCCTCCCAGGCTTAAGTCCTGGCATTTGGGAATTTGCATGATCTAACCAAAGAAGTTTATGTTCCAAATCCCTGTGTGCCCAAAAGCACATGGCTTTCCCACTCTGGGCAAAATCTCTTCTGCAAAATGAGGAGGTGGAATTAACTACTCTCCAAGGTCCTTTAACACGGGGTGACTCGTGATTCACAGACTCTATAAAACACGAGTTAAACTGTGATGTATGCATTTGCTACTGGACAAGGTGTGGGGAGGAGCCCCACCGAATTGGACAGGACATTTTAACTGCCACTAAGGGAGGCATCAGTCGTGCAAAAGCGGTCAGTCACCTCTGTTGTCTGGGAAGCCCTGGTGAGGGCTGTTATATAACAGGTTGGTCAGCTGCAAACTCCTTCTGTCCTCTTTCACGGAACATGGCCTTATTCTCCAACTGAATGACCACTCCCCATTCCCTGGTTGCCCATTTTTATAACCTTTAAACATCTGCATCTGGCCTTTTTGAGTTTTTGTTGTTGATGATGATAATCCTCATTCGAGGCTATTTTTCCATTGATTTTTAGAGAAAGAGAAAGGGGAGAGGAGAGACAGAGAGAGAAACATTGATGTGAGGAGACACATTGATTTGGCTGCCTCCCACACGTGCCAGGGATTGAGCCTGTAACCGAGGTGCATGCCCTTAACCAGAATAGAACCCAGGACCCTTCAATCCGTAGGCTGATGATCTGTCTACTGAGCCAAACTAGGCTGCATCTTGCATTTTTAACTCAAAGTACAGTTTGAAAAGGCAAGCTGGGTGGGTTAGACAAGACTACATACACAGTGCAGAGCACAGAATTGTGGACACACTGATGGTTAGAGTATCCTCGTATTCTGCTATAATAATAGCAAACTAACTAAAATCAGCTAACATTTGAGTGCCTACTATGTACCAAGCATTGTTCCAAATGCTTTACAACCCTGTGAGGTATGTATTGTCACTATTTTATATTTTGTAGATGGGGAAACAGAGAGAGAGAGAGAGGCTACCTTACTTGCTGAGGTCACACAGTTAATAAAGGCAACTCGGAAAGTTTCCCACACGACTTGTTGAATGAATATACCTGGAGAACAGTTGGGGCCGTGTGCCTTTGTCATCAGACAAACCTCGGTCCAAACTCCAGCTCAGCAATTCACTAGCTGTTTCTTTAGACAAGCTGCTTAAACCTTTCCGTGCCTCAGTTTCATTATCTGTAAAATGGGCTAACAACATTTACCTTGTGCGGTTATGCTGAAGATCAGAGATAAATACCTGTAAAAGAACCTACTGTTGTGCCTGGTGTAGTAATTTATTCATAGGCATGTTGCATTGCTACTCAGTAAACAGTTTTGTGCTAGGTGCTAGGAAAACAGCCGCAAGCACAATCCCAGCCCCCAAGCCGCTCATAGTCCAATGATCAAACATAGACAGAAAGAATTTACACCCTGTGGGAAGGGCAATGTTATCACACACAGGATAGCACTGGGACCCAGCGAAGAGCACCTGCGGGCAAGGAAAACTGAACAGAGTCTGCGGAGAAGTGAGGCTAACGAAGACAGAGGAGCTAAGGGCATTCAGGGCCAGGTTATTCCATTCTATCCGCTGATTAAGCCATTCCCCAGGGTATCGACCTTGACCCTCTTCTCATATCTCACATTCAGTTTTGGAAAATACTGACTATACTACCTTCAAATTTTATCCAGTATCCAAAATGTGTGTGAACTCCTGCTTATCTGAGACAGGTGGAAGGGCATGGGGGGAAACATAAAAACATATATTATACATATATAATGAGTGTGTGTATATGTGTATATAAAATAGGCATGAATTCCTAAAACTACCTATAAGGCCGAGGGGGCAGGGATAGAAGATGGCTTTCTTTGAATACAACTTATTTTACAGATTTGAATGTGGAACCATGTAAATACTCTGCATAATCACAAACACAAATTGAAAAGCAACCCTTACAAACCGAGAGGCAAACAAACCCAACTCCGTATCAAATTGATGATGTAGCCACACAGAGAAACTATCTCAAGTGACTTTAAGACACAAAGTAACTGCCTTAAAGAGACAAAAACGCACACAAAGAAACCACCAACCTTATTATGACCTTAAACTGTTAATAGCGCATGGGAGGGTGGCAGTGTTGGTGTTATTTTTCTATGACTGAGTATTGTGGCACAAAGCAAACCAGTAATTATACTGGTGCAAATGAGAACCGGGATTCTTGGCATGGGAGAAAGGAGTTAAGACGTAAGAGAAACCTATGTAAAAAACTGAAGAAATTAAGTTAAAAAAAATACACATGTTCCTGAATATGAATCCAGGAAGTATTTTTTCTAGGTTCCCAGGTTTCCCAGGCTGTCTCCAAGGATTTTGGTTGTCTTTTCTGCAGCAGCAATTCTGCCAATGTTACATTGTGTTGCAGGCTGTGCCTTGTCCTAAGAAAGGCCATTCTAAAAGGCCTCACATTATTTACCACCTAGCCAGGGGCTGTCAGGCTTAAGGGTTGTTTGTAGTTTATGTTCTCCTGGTTCTTGTGTCAAATATGATTACATCTTACACTTGCAATGTCTGTGTCTGCCCGGAAAAAGCTCTCACATACAATCTCACTCAGGAGTTTCCTGTTTATTTTGCTGCAGTTTTGCCAAGGCCCTGTCCCAAAGCAGGGATTGTTAAATTAACCTAAGAACAAAACTGCCATCTTGTCCTCAGTTATCTAGTCCAAGAGATTAGAAACGTATCTTCAAGAAAACTTCTTATAATGGGTGGATCGGATATGGACATGGCCGAAGAGGAGGTTACTTTGCAAAAGAGATTTTTTTATTTATTTCTATTCATATCTGTGCTTCTTTTTAAGTTTTATTTTTCACTTAGAGTTTATATTCCACAGTATGTATTAGTTTCAGGTGTACAATATAATTTATATAATTTACGAAGTGATTACCCCATAAGTCTGCTACTCCATCTGACACTATAACATAATTACAACATTATTGATTATATTCCCTATACTGTCCTTTACATTCCCATGTCTATCTCCGTTGTTGCATATGGTAAGATTTCATTCTTTTCTATGGCTGAGTACTAGTCCATTGTATGTATGTACCACATTATCTTTATTCGTTCATCTATCAACGGACATTTAGGTTGCTTCCATATCTTGGTTATTGTAAACTAGAGGACCGATGCACGAAAATTTGTGCAAAAGTGGGCCTTTCTTCCCCTGGATGCTGGCACTGCCTTCGCTCTGTCCAGAGTCGCCTTTCCACTCTGGCCCAGAGTCACCTTTCTGCTTTCCCATGCTGCCTAGAGGTCCAGAGCAGCTGGGATGATGCAATACACCCCCGGCTTCGCAGCACTTGTGTATGCAAATTAACCTGCCATTTTTGTTGGGTTAATTTGCATACTCACTCCTGATTGGCTGGTAGGTGCCATGAAGGTACCGTCAATTATGTTACTCTTTTATTAGGTAGATAACACTGCAACGAACAAAAGGGTACATATATCTTTTCGAATTAGTGCTTTGGAAGTAGAATTGCTCGGTCATATGGTAGCTCTATTTTTAATCTTTTGAGGAACCTCCATAACTGTTTTTCATACTTACTGCACTATCTATGCTTCTTCTTTAAAAAGGTTATGCAAACAATGCACAAATCCGTAATAATGACTCTCTAGGCTCTGCGCTCAATATGCTATATCTAAACACAAGGTAATATTAAAGAATAAAGCTTGGAGAAATGTCAAATAGTCTTGGGGAATTCTAGACTCAGGGACATTATAGAAAACACTAGAGGCCTGGTGCATGAAAATTCACCCTCTCTCACAGTTGGGGAGGCCTCAGCAGTGGGAGGCAACCTGGTGATCAGAAGGCAACGCCCTCATCACACCTCTGCTGCTGCCACTGCAGGCATCACAAGCCTCAGCCGGCCCTGATTACCTGAGCATTGGGTGGCCCTAAGAGGCTGGGCAGCTGCCATCTGAGGCTTGCCTGTGCCTTGGGCTCGCCCTGGAGAGCTGGGCAGCTTCCATCTGAGGCTTGCCTAGGCCTCGAGCCAGCCCTGGTGGCTGGGGGCCTGAGGGAACTGGGGGACTCTGGAGGCAGGTGCATGGAGCAGTCAGACCCACCTTTGGGCAGGCCCCACTGTGTCGTGCACCTGCTGCACCAGCAGGGCTGAGGGGACTTCGCACCACCATCTTGCAGCTGTGGGAACTGCTATCTTTGAGGGCGTGGAGGTCAATTAGCATATACCCTCCTTATTGGCTATGGGTGCTACCATCTTTGTGAGGGCATGATGGTCAATAAGCATATCCCATTTTTATTAGATAGGATTATTAGGGTTAGTCTGGAACAGAATTTGCAATTCTTTCCTTAAAATGTTAAAATAAGACTCATGGAGGAAATCTCCCTCAGACACTGTTGTAAAGATGGCACTGACACTTTTTAAATTTTAAAACTATTCTGTTTTTTCAGCAGTTAAAAGTATAAGTACAAGAGCAGCTGGGTTGGAATCCTGATTCCGTCCCCTGCTAGCTATGTTGTCACCTTGGCAAGTCACTTAGCCCTGTGGAGCCGTGGTCTCATTAGCCATAAAATGAAGATAATTAAACTCAGCTCCTAAGGCAGCTAGAAAGGTGAAGTAAAATGATGTCATGTAAATTAAAAGTGAGGCATTGATGGTTTGTGTGCATGGCCATTGCCAAGGAGCAATGCAATAAGAAGATAAAGCTCTTCCTAGAACTTCACCTAAAAACCATTTAGTTTACCAAGCTGTTGTTTTTGTTGTTATTGGAAATACATCAAAAGTTCCTCTGGTGAGCCTAGGCAAATAAATAAGCCCAGAATGTACTAGTACTATCAGATTACCACAATTAATTACTGGACTTGTGTCCTTTGTGCTTGCTTTAGAAAAATAATAACATCTTGGTATGTAGGTTATAAACCTTAAAATGAATAGCTGAATTAAAATTAGATTAAGAACCCCAGTGCCCAAACTGGAACCATGTGCAAAGCTCCTGGTGATTGATGGACTGCTGCCAGTTGATGCACATCTGTGAGGCTCCAGCGACTATAAATAAAAGAATCTGCCATTATTTTCAGAGCATCTCAGCCTCTCTGCCAAGAGAACAGTCTTTGAGTGTCCTCCAATTTTCTATCAATTCCAGGTTTGAGACTAATAGAATCTTCTGATTCCCAACCCTTTAAGGGCTTTGACTGCATATAAGAAGAAAAGGTAAGCTAAATATTCTTATAAATAACTGCTAATATCAAAAATATTGTTCCTTTCTTAGCCTCAAAGCCCTTAGGAGATCTTAAAAGAATTCTGGCCCTGGCCAGTGTGGCTCAATTAGTTGGGCATTGTCCCTTGCCCCAAAAGGTTGATGATGGGTGATTCCTGATTAGGACACATGCCCAGGTTACAGCTCAATCCCCAGTTGGGGATGTGCAGGAGGTCAGTCAATCAATGCTTCACTCTCACACCTGAGTAAGATCTAGATCTCTCTCCCTCTCCTTCCTCTCTAAAAATCAATAAAAATATTTTTTAAAAGAATTCTGAAAGTAACATTGTCAATGTGACTATTTTCAAAGGTGAGTTTAGTGAAGTGAAAGAGAACAATGATTCATCAACTTGTTGCTCATTCTTCCAAATACACCTTAGCAAGGGAGAATTGATGAGTAGGAAAATACTGCCCCAGCATCACTGAGGCTTGTCCAAAATATGGCCACTAATTCACCATTGGGTGGGGGAGGGGAGCACCACTCACAATGAGCTCTTTCTCCCATCCTATAACAAACAAACTACCATATGTAGTAGTTTTCAGGTATATTTTGTAGGTTTGATTGAACAATTGAATAAATACCCCTCCCCCAGAAACCAGTTTTCAGCTCATGTCACTATGGATATTCCCTTTGCTGAGACCACTTTTCACTTGTGGTGACCCACATTCCATTATCTCTCTTCTGGGTATGCATGAACAAGTCTCCACCCAGAAAAAAAGCCTGCCAAAAGTCCTTTAAAAGCCTCAGACCTCCCTCACTGGGTGCTGGAGCCATCCAGGCTCAGCCACCTGGTGTCCACACGATCAAATAAACTCATAATCCCTCGCCACTCTGGCCTTGTGTGTTCCTCCTTTGGCGACCTAACAATATTAATTTCATTTCCTGACTCTTTTCCATTTTCCCCATTCAGGGCATTTGCTTTTGTTATTCCTTCTATTAAGAACCTCTTCCTGGCTCTCTGCATGATTGATTCCTTCACATTCTCCCAAGTATCCTACTGTTAATGCTGCTACCCATTCGGAAAGGTGTCCCCGCACACCGGCGCTAGAGCAGCCCCCACCACCACTCCACAAGTTGCTAAATATCGTGTTATTCTGAAACAGCCAGGGTTTGAGGGCTCCTCCTGTGATGAACATACCCTATTTTGGAGTTGGAAAAGAGACTTGACCATAGAGACATGGTTACCTCATAGAATGCCTCATGGGTAGTATTTGTATGAATGACCCATTCACCACACTTAGAAGACGGAAAACAAAACAAATGTTAAAAAGCAAGGTGCTCATTAAATCAGGGCCGAGAAAGGTCTGTGATCCCTAACCAGGCACAGCAAGGCCCACAAACATGGGCCTGGCACCAGGATATCCTGAGAGACTCCAGAGCATGAGGAGACAGAGTTCAGGCCCAGGAAAATAATGGACATGAAGCAGTGGGCAAATTAAGATTTCGCATCTTAATTTTGGCATCACACTAACATAGAGCCAAATTCCAACTCCACCACATATGGTAAGTCCTTTGACATCTCTGTGCCTCAGTTTCCTCATGGCAAAGGAAATATCCCAAGGAGCACCCTGACAGCAAGAGGTATCACAGGAACAGCAGCCTTTGCCAGCTTCGTTACCATATCTTTTTTCTGACCTGAGCTCAAACTTAGCAAACAGGATATAAGTTACAACCCTTCAACTTGGGGCCTGTAACCTACCAACAACAACACTTCCTGCGCAAGTTATGATTATTACTTGAGTGAAAGGACTTTATAAAGGGTTCATGAGCAACTCTGACTGGTATGGCATAATAGTGATGAGGGCAATGATCTCAAGCCCCCAGGGCACCAGGATGAGTGGATTGCAATGTCCTCATGTATTTGCTATGTGACCATGCGGAAGTTATTCATCTCTCTGGAAAACTGGATCTTTAAAACTGGGGATCAATGCCCGGCCAGCATAGCCCAGTGATTGAGCATGAACCAGGAAGTCATGGTTCGATTCCCAGTCAGGGCACATGCCTGGGTTGTGGGCTCGATCCCCAGTATGGGGCGTGCAGGAGACAGTCAATTAGTGATTCTTTATCACCATTGCTGTTTCTATCTCTCTCCCTCTCCCATTCTCTAAAATCAATAAAATATAATTAAAAACCAAAAAACTGGGGATTAATAATAGTACTTATCTCCTAGGATTCTTCTGAGAATTAAATAAAATAATGCATATTAAGATTTAACACATGTATGGTAAATAAATAGTCAGTCCCAAATACATGACAACTATTTTTACCATTTTGACCCCCTCACCAAAGATTCTGAATTTCAGTCTTGCATGAAGTTCTGAGAATTTCTCTTGATTTCAGAGGGAGGTCCTGTTTAGCCATCTTTCCTAGGAATGAAACTTTATAAGCCTGGGAGACCACTGGCTCTAGAGCACCAACCCAGGGCCTGCTTTCTTAGAGCTGAAGTACAAGGAGGATTGCAGCAGAGACTACTATTTTTCAAACCAATATCCATTCTGCCCTTCTTCCTTAGGAATAGTTTCTAGCTGGTCATGTGGTCCCCCAGAATAAAAGACTACATTTCCCAGGATTCTCTTCATCAAAGCTCTGGCCATGTGATTAAATTCTGACCAATGGAAGCGAGAGTGGAAATTCTAGAGTGTTGCTTAGAGGAAAGAGGTATGCTGGGAAACAAATGTGTTGGTTGGCCATCTTAGATAACAAAAAATGAGAGTAATGCCCTACCTAAGGAGTGTAAAGCAACAAGATAGAAGGAGCCTGTGAGCTAGTCATTTTATAGATTAGAGCTGCCATTCAGATCAGGCTTTTATATAAGCAAGAAATAAATTGTCATCTGCTTAAGCCATCATTTTAATGGCCTTTGTTAACATGCAGCCAAATTAACAGCCTTATAAGTATTGTGGATAATGTGGAGAAAGAAAAAAGAAAGGCAGAATGTGGTAGACGTTGGCACACAGTAGGTTCTCATAATTACTTGCAGAATTAAATATCCTCTCTAGGACTCCAGGTAATCAATCTAAATTTGGGAATATTGAGATCAGCTTCAGAAACTGAGGGCCAGTGACCAGCTAAAGGGTGTCCATGGGAGAACAACTAGGGCAATGAAAGATCGAAAAAATCCATCTCCTGAGGAAAGACTGTAAGAGCTTGAAGGAGAAAGGTAAACCAGAGCAATAGGATTAGGTTTCAAGTAACTCAAGGGTAGTAAGTTGAACAGGGCTCCTCTCTCTGCACTCCAGTTTCCTCATCCGTAATAGATCAGGCCAGAAAACCATTAAAATCCCTTCTGGCTATAGCATGAGGGAGCTCTAGATTTAGAAGAATGTATTTTGCACTACAAGACAGAACTACAACCAGCTAGATCTAGCACTGAGAGCGTGAGGGAGGCTTTCCACTGAACATCAAAGACCACTTCTTATGATGCTTCTTGTCCCAAAATACAATGGCTGCCTCCAAAGTTCAGAGTTAACTGACTGGAAGAGTTCAATCAGAAGCTAGACAGGTTCTTAGAGGAAGTGCTAGAGTTTTGGGGAGGACCATGGAGTTAAAACAGACTCAGCTCCTTCATACACACCAGTCAGTATTCAGTCCTGGATTTCAAGGCAGTTCTGTCACTTACTTGGCTACCTTTTTTTGAGTCTCCATTTCCTCATTTAAAAAAAATAAGAATAGTAAAATGTAACTAGAGATATACAGTGATAAGGAGATAATATATGTCAAGAGCATTGCACAGTGCTAGGCTCATAGCCACCTATAGTAGTCATCATCAACATATTAGCTTCAGAAATGGAGATGGAAAACAGAAAATTGTGAAGAACTCAGAAGGTCAGAGTCAGTCATCCTGACATCACCACCAGCAGGTACAGGGCTGAAATCTGGGGACCAGGCAAGTAGTGGCACAGCCAAAATTAACCAGGCTGGCCACATGAACGCTATGAAGTGCTACTCAGAAGGAGGCAGAAGGAAAAGAGCTGGCAGTTGGAGGCTCATCAGAAACTGGAAAAGGTCTCATCAGGCTCATCTGCCCATCTAATATGTATGGATTATCTGTGAGCAAAGATAAGATGAGAAAAGTGCAGAATGAGGAAAATACAGAGTATAAAAGCAGCAGCAGCTGACCCAGATTTAAAGGGGCACATAAAAGTTTCCCAAAGAAAGTAATTAATGAGAGAGAGAGGTGTTGAGGATGAAGAGTAGGGAGAGAGCTCAAGCTGCTGCTGTGTTTGAAGAGAATCATTAAACCTCTCCTCTCCTCTTTTCTCCTCTCTCTCTCTCTCTCTCTCTCTCTCTCTCTCTCTCTCTTTCTCTCTCTCTCAACTCAATGAAAGTATATATTTTTTAAAATAAGTAATTAGAATAATCTGGTCTGGAGAAAAATCCAAGATGGCAGCATAGGTGAGCACTTAAATTGCTGCCTCACACAACAATTTCAAAATTACAACTAAAAGACAGAACGGACATCATCCAGAACCAAAGGAAAGCTGGCTGAGTGGAAATTCTACAACTAGAAGGAAAGAGAGGGGCCCACGGAGACCCAGAGGAGCTGCAAAAAGCTGAGGTACAGAGATGCGCGTGTGGAGAAAGTGGGTACCGGATTGCCTGGCTGGCTTCCTCTGGCAGGAGGGAGATGGGAGACTCCCAACTGCACTGAACCCCTTATCTTACAGCACTGAATCCCAGGTTCAGTCAAACGTCATACGGGGGGAGTTTGGACTGTGAAAAGGGAGAAGTGCACGCAAAATCAGGGGAGCCGAGAAAAAGCAGAAGTCTGGTGGCACAAAAGACGGACTGCTGACTGTGCCACTGGCTTTCACTAGTGGGCGAGAGACAGAGCCTCCCAATTACACCACTTCTAAGTCCACTAAACCCCAGTTTCAGGCGAGACCCTGGGGACCCAGACTCATATGGTCCCAGAGCACAGGGGAGCTGGAAAGGCAGTGGTCTAGAGGCACTGCGAGTGTACACAGGGACCACTCCAGCAATTACCAGAGGCACGTGAGACCCAGAGGCACGTGAGACCCAGGAGCCACATAGGGTGGGGCCGACTGGAAGGCAAGGTGGTCCATTAAGCCCTGAGATTCCACCCATCCCAAGCTCTCAACAGAGAGGCTTTTGCAGTTTTGCAAGTCTTATATCATAAGGCTGAATCCAACACAGAAATTCTCTCAGCATAGTGAAAATGCAGAGACAAATGAAGAAATCACAAACAAAAGAAATGGAGGAAAACAAATGACTGGCTATAGAGTTCAAAATCACGGTTATAAGGTTTTTCAAGAATTTCCTAGAAAAGATGGATAAATTTAGCAAGACCCAAGAGGAGATGAAAAAGGACCAACTAGAGATGAAAAAGGACCAACTAGAAATTAAACATACACTGACTGAAATAAAAAATATTATACAGAGACCTAACAGCAAACTAGAGGAGAGCAAGAATCAAGTCAAATATTTGAAATACAAAGAAGCAGAAAACACTCAACCAGAAAAGCAAAAAGAAAAAAGAATCCAAAAATGTGAAGATAGTGTAAGGAACCTCTGGAACAACTTCAAGCGTACCAAGATCAGAATTGTGGGGGTGCCAGAAGACGGGAGAGAGCAAGATACTGAAAACCTATTAGAAGAAATAATGACTGAAAACTTCCCACATCTGGTGAAAGAAATAGACTTACAAGTCCAGGAAGCACACAGAACCCCATGTAAAAATAATCCAAAGAGGATCACATCAAGACACCTCATAATTAAAATACCAAGAGCAAAAGACAAAGAGAGAATCTTGAAAGCAGCAAGAGAAAAACAGTTAATTACCTACAAGGAAGCACCCAATTGACTGTCAGCTGATTTCTCCACAGAAACTATGCAGGCCAGACAAGAGTGGCAAGAAATATTCAAAGTGATGAATAGCAAGAACCTATAACCAAGAATACTCTATCCAGCAAAGCTATCATTCAGAATTGAAGGGCAGATAAAAAGCTTCACAGAGAAGAAAAGCTAAAAGAGTTCATCAACACCAAACCAGTATTATACGAAATGCTGAAAGGTACTCTTTTAGAAGAGGAAGAAGAAAAAGGTAAAAGATAAACAATTATGAACAGCAAATACATATCTATTAACAAGTGAATCTAAAAATTAAGTGAACTAAAAATTTGATCAACAGAATAAACTGGTGAATATAATAGAATCAGGAGCACAGAAAGGGAGTGGACTGATAATTCTCAGGGGGAAATAGGTGAGGGGGGTGCAGGGAGAGCCTGGACAAAAATCATACACCTATGGATGAGGTCAATACAGGGGGAGGTAAGAGTAGAGAAGGGGTGGGAGCTGGGGAGAGGGGAGCTATGGAGGGGGAAAAAAGAGAAACAAATGTAATAATCTGAACAATAAAGATTTAATTAAAAATAAATAAATAAATAAATAAATATACAATAAATTAGTTGCTGCCTAGACAGTGTGGCTCAATAGTTGAGTGTCAGTCTATGAACCAGGAGGTCACAGCTTGATTCCTGGTCAGGGCACATGCCTAGGTTGGGGGCTTGACCCCCAGTGTGGGGGGTGCAGGAGGCAGCCAACCAATGATTCCTCATCATTGATGTGTCTCTCTCTCCCTTCCTCTCTGAAGTCAATAAAAATGTATTTTAAAATAAATTAATTGCTACCATTATTGAGATGATAAGAGAGAGCAAGCCTCTGAAATGTTCAAGTTAGAGAGGATCTTATAAATCATCTGACCAAACAATCCCTATAAAATATACATCCACATATAAATCATCTTATAATTATGGAAACTGTGTGCCTATTCTCACTTTGGAGTAAGAACAATGCACCATTTCATTAGCTAATTAAAAACAACCACCAACCTTTCTTTAAGCCATTTTTTACCATATAGAATCAAGTAAAAATATCAAAATGGAGAAACTATAGATAAAATATGTTTTAAGACTGAAGCATTTTAGATATGGTTCATATTTCCATCCTCTATGACATTGGGATAGTAATTGAATTATTTTAATTTTCTTTCCTCATTCATAAACATACCCATCTTCTAGTAGATCCTCAATAAATATATGTCATCTGAATGAATGATAGAAGTTTCCGGTACATATAGGTACTCAACTGCTCACAGTGACTCAAACATCCAATGTTCTTCCACCTTTCTAGTCAGCTCCTAGTAGGAATGTCTTTCCTCATTGCTTTCCTCACCTGAAAAAATCTTGCCTACATTCAGAAGCCAGTACTGGTGTCCCTCTTCAGAGATGCCTTCATCAACCCACTAACTTACTTCTCACCCATATTATATACCCCATACTTCGTTACTGAAACATAAATGCCTGTCTCTACTAATGGTAAAAGAGCAACTTGAGGGTCAGTCTGCTCCTTTTTCAACTTTGTGCTGGAACAACCACATTAACAAGGCAAGACAGGCCCCTCACATCCCCTACTCTGACTATAGCCATTGGATGAGAGGTGCCCAATAACATTTATTGAGACAATGGAATTCTCTTCTTCTAGAATTTAGAGTTTGGTATTCAGAGATGGATGAACGGTAATGACTGGTCACTTGAATTAGTGACATGTAAACCTGGGAACTTCAGGAAAGCCAGAGAGGCAGAGAAGACAAAAAAGCTGATTTACAGAGAGAGAGAGAGACTCAAGGATAGAGCAAATGCATAGGAGAGCAAAACAAGAACCATGGAGCACTACAGAGGGTTGGCTGCCAGGAGGCTCTCAGCTCTGGAGTTCCAGCCCCAGTGAAGCCAGGCTCCACATTCTGACCCCGGTATCCTGTAACTTTATAACTCCCTCTCTTTGGTTTTCAATTAAGATGTTTTGAAGTAGACCTTTATGACTTGCAACCAAAGATAATTCACTAAGATAAAGATTAAAGATAAAGACTCCAATGTTTTTTCTTCCATCCCTTTATCATTCTATTTCTTCCTCTGAAAATACTCTTTCCAACTTTATCTGAAATTCTCAAATCCTACCCATCCTTCTAGCAACCCTGAATATGTCTTAACCTAAGAAGAGTTTGTCTCTGTTTTTTCTCAACTCCCTCATTTAGCATCATTTCTGTGTTTGGCACAAGCACATCAGAGCTATTCATGTACTTACTTGCCTTACCCACCCTTTAAATCACATCCTCTTTCAAAATGAATGGGGTGAAATCAGCGGTTGTCAAACTGGATCCCACACAGCTGGGTTCTGCAGCTATGTACAAGAAACCTTAAAGCCGAAACCGGTGTGGTGCAGTGGATAGAGCATCTACCTGCGGACTGAAAGGTCCCAGGTTCGATTCCAATCAAGGGCATGTACCTTGGTTGCCGGCACATCCCCAGTAGGGGGCGTGCGGGAGGCGGCTGATCGATGTCTCTCTCTCATCGATGTTTCTGGCTTTCTATCCCTTTCCCTTCCTCTCTGTGAAAACTCAATAAAAATATATTTTTAAAAAAAAGAAAGAAAGAAACCTTAAAGAGGTGAGTGGTCCTAAGACCTCCCATCCTATTTTAACCAAAGTTGCTGTTTTCATGTATTTCATGTATTGTCAGTCCGAATAAGTGTTTATTGAGAAAAGGAATCTAGTACTAATCAAATTCAAAAACCCTAAACCAGATAATGCATAAGGTTCCACGATCCCAGTAACAAAGACAACTAAAGTTTTATTGAGCTAGATATTCCTCTAAACACTTTTTTTAATCCTTACCTGAGGGCATGCTTACTGATTTTATTTTTTTAAGCAAGTTCTATTGATTTTTGAGAGAGGAACAGAGAGAGAGAGAGCAAGATAGAAACATTAATGAGAGAAAAATATTGATTGGCTGTCTTCCACATGCTCCCTACTAGGAATCAAACGCACAACCCAGGCATGTGCCCTGACCAGTAATCAAACCAGGGATCTCTTGGTTCATGGGTCAATGCTCAACCAAGGAGTCTCAGCAGCCAGGCAACTTACTGATTTTAGAGAAAGAAAGGGAGAGGGAGGAATGGAAAAACAGAGATATGGGTGGGGGGGGAGAGAGAAATATCGATGTGAAAGAGAAACTCTATTGGCTGCCTCCTGTACATGCTCCACCCGAGGATTGAACCCACAATCTAGGTAAATACCCTGATTAGAAATTGAAGCCATATTTTTTCAGTGCACTGGATGACATTCCAACCAACTGAGCCACACCAGCCAGGGCTATGTCAATGTTTTAATCATCCCAATAATCATGTGAGAGAGATATTCTTTACCTTACCCTAAAATGAGGAAAGTAGTAGAGGCAGGATTTGAGGCCCACAGATCCAGATCTGAGTCATTAACCACAATAATACTGTCTTCTAAGCTTCTCCGGGCTGGAAGTTTCTTTTTATTTTTGATCTCACAGCACAGTATTGGGCCTGGTTGTCACTTAGTGGTGCTTGCTGAATGAATAAATGCTTGAACGAACAGAGAAAGTCTATCTTGGATTCCATGTAAATTGAGACATATACTTGAACTTCCTAGGACTTTGGCTGCCTCCAGAATCATTTTACAATTTAGTTCTTTTCCACACCATCTTCCTGAAAAGCAAAAAACCTTCATGCCGCCAGGAAAAAATTCCTCTTAGATATGGTTTAATTTCGTAGCACTGGCCAGTACCATCAGCTTGATGGGCCTGGACTCCTACCTTCACCATATTTGCTATCTTCAACTCATAATCAATACATTCATCCCTTTTATATCAGGATTTCTCAGCCTTCACACTTTGACATTTGGGGCCAGATAATTCTTTATTGTGTAGAGCTGATGCACTGTAGGCTGTTTAGCAGCACCCTGGCCTCTATCCATTAGATGCCAGTAACATCCAACTGTGACAACCAAATATGTCTCCAGACATTGCCAAATGGTGGAGAGGGGAGCATAAAATAGTCCTCACTGAAAACCACTGCTTTACATGGACTAGCTTTTGCAGCAATACTGGGAGGGTTGGAGGTAGGGCAGGGGATAATAAAGATAGAGGAAAACAAGCAATGCCCAATCATGCTTACAACATAAATTCTAGTTTCCCTTCATCCCTGGAAAGTTCCTAGGTTTCATCCTGCACCCTCAAAATTCCCCTTAATGGGGCTATCTTGAGCACCCCATAATGTAACAAGCCTGCTGACTGGTGATAAATAGCCTACATAGTTATGAGGATTACAGGGTGACCACAAATTGTTCTTAAAGCTTATGAACAATCCCAAAATGAATATAACAAAGAAAATGCTCTGAACCTGCTAAAATGAAGAGAGCAAATGATCCACTTTGAAGAAACAACTCTAGGATAAAATATTCCCACTCGTCCTCACTTCAACCTCCTGATACAGCCAACGTTTATCAAGCATGTACTATATAAGTCAGGGAATGCACTGGGCACTTTTCTATAGTTTGTCCCATTTGATTTTCCTAACAATATGATGAGGAAGGCATTACCTGTTTTACTTGGGGGTTCATGGTGAAAAATGACTTGCCCAAGGTTACAAAACTGGTCAGTGACATCAAAACTTGAATTTAGAACAGCTACTAGCAGGGGATCGAGCCTGCAACCTGGCACATGCCCAGACTGGGAATTGAACTGTGACCTCCTGGTTCATAGGTTAATGCTCAACCACTGAACCATGCCTGCTGGACTTGATGCCACTTTTAAATGAACCATTATCACTATTCTCACTTATGAGACTTCCAAAAATAAGTAACTTTGATAACACTCAGCTTTGACAAGGATATGAGAAACAAGTAGTCTCACACACTGTGAATAGGAACTTAAGTTGGTCTAAGACAGTGATCCGGCAAGATCTATCATAATATGAAATACATATGCTCTTTCTCTTAGCAATTCAACTTCTAAAAAGAGCTTATCAAAATAGATGCTCAAAGATATCTACCACCTATCAATAAAAGAACTGGGACAGTGCAATCAAAGCAGTCACTAGAGAAAATGAGGTACATCTCTAGGTACTACTGTAGAAAGTTATCAAAGATATAGAGTTAAATAAAAAAACAAGTGAATTAACAGTACATATAGGACATACAGGTATAGACTGTATATAAATGTGTATCTAAATGCATGTGTGGTGTGCAGGAATCTGCTTATTTCTATGTGATTGTATATAAGCTTGCATAGGCATAGAAAACTCTGTAAGTATATCCAAGAAATCATTAATGCTAATTATATCTAGAGAATATATACTTTTTTTTTAATAAAAGCGGGGGGGGAAGGAAATGGATTTTTATTTTTATTTCACTCTCTGAATTTTGTTCTGTTTTTAATTTTTTTTTCATAAACATGTATCACTGCTATGAGCAAAAACAGGGTTTTGTTTTGGTTCTTCAGATACAAGAAGCCCAGGTCTCACGCAAAGGCTTGAAAACAAAGCAGCGCATGAAAGAGAATGGTTTTCTGTTAGGACTGCAAATGCTCACAAAGCAAGATAGTGTGTGAAAGGCTCCCGGGTTCTGTGTACCAGTAAGAGGCATAATGGAGACAGCTCTTTCCTGGCACTCACTGGGAGACAAAGCCAGCTCCTACTCTGTTAGGGGAATTAAGACCAATAAGTCAAGTGAAATCTTGCTATTCCCTTTTGAGGCTATCTAAGCTAAGTTCCCCAGCAGTTAAAACCCAATTTTTCTGTTCTTTCCCGCCCCTGAGTCTCCTCCTAAAAGACCTGCTCCATCTTGGCCACAGGGGGCAAGATTTCAAGTCTCCTCCTTTGCCCTCTCCATCACTCTCCAATATGTCAGAAGACTGGGCCATCTGCTGGCGTGGCTGTCAATCAGCTCATTGAACTTAACAGAGCTTCTCACCTCTAAAACATTTTGTGGATGCCCCCTACTTCACTGGATAATCGTAACAACTAAATATAATAGAGTATCAAAAAGCATGTTGGCAAAACTAAGAGGCTGTGAAAATGTTAGTTCACTTGATCTTGAAAAAAAGAAAAAAGAAAAAGGCTGACCATTAATGTTGAGTAGTCCAGTTGCTGACCTCATCTGTGCCACGTAAATCCAATCTGGATCCCTAGAAAGCCACCTCCGATTCTTTCGAGGTGCAAGCAGCCTAAATGGTCTATTAACACAACTCGGACTTCCTTTGCAGTAATTGCCTCCTGGCTCACTAACTGCCAGTCCCATCACTTACCTACTACGTCCTGCAAAGCTTTCTCTCTCTCATATTTGTTTGTTTGTTTTCCTGTCTGTTTCTGTTTTGTGTTTTTTGGTTGTTTTTTTGTTTGAGGTGTCAGTTCAAATGTGACCTCCTCAGAAAAGCTTTCCTGATCAGGGTCTGCAGAATAGGCCCCTCTCCTCCCACCAGCTCGCCGAGGTACTGTCACCTCACTCCAATCCCTCATAGCATTTAACATAGCCTATATCCTTTTTCTTGGTTTCCTGGCTTATGGTATATCTTCTATGAGATAATATAAGCTCACCAAGTGCTGAGGCCTCATCTGTCTCATCCTGCACTGTATCCCTGTGCCTAGAACAGAGCCAACGCATACTAGGCAATTGGGAGACATTTATGAAATGAAAGAGTAGAGTTATTCACTGCCAAGTGCTTTCATCTACATGCTCACATTTCACCTTGCCCATGAAACAGGCAGGGTCAGTATGATTTTTCTCACTTGAATTACCTGCCCAAAGTCTCATTTTGTAAATGATAAAGCCAGAGCTTATATCTGGGTTTCTCACTCCTGATTCCCTAATAACCCCATGGCTCAGCATCATCCAAAAATTGGACTTGGAAGGGTTGAGAATGGAACAATTTATCTAGGCTTCAGCAACAGGGGAGAGTAAGGCAAAGATCTGCAGGGTGAGCTTGGAGAAGCAGGGAGAAGGAAGTGGCGAGCTATTATTTTGCATTGCCTTGTTGTGAATTCGTAAGCAATATTATTTCCTTCATCTGAAAGAAATGCAGCTGCCTCTGGGATGAAGGCTTATGAAACTTCTCATCACCAAGTGTGTGGAACATTCTGCTAATTGAAACAGTAAGTGAAATTTTAGGTAGGTCAGATACAGTTACCCAATTTGGAAAGTGACACCCCAGGCCACATGAAGCAAGCTGGGATCTAAGTCATACACACACCCACACACAACCCTCAAAACTACAGTCATCCACACACCTTATGGCTCCAAGTCTCCCAAATATGCTGACTCACTAACAGGAGAGAAGGGGAGAAGACCCACACAGAAAAGGGCAGAAGGAGAGAGAACAGGAGAGCAGCAGGAACAGAGGAGAGAGGGACGAGGCAGTCAAGATGAAAGGGAAGGAGAAAGAGAAGGAAGGGGGACTGCAGAAGGGGTAGGTGTTGAAAGAAGAATTAAGGGGCAAGGAGAAATGAGGACTGTTTAACCTGCTAAGATTTTTGCTGCAATGCTCAAGTGGCCAAATGCAAGTTCGAGGCAATCCTGGGGTCAGGGTTTTTTTCCAGGCATTTGTCTGTTTCCATAGAAACCAAGAATTCCTGCATCAATAATCATCTTCCAAATTTCATTGCTGTTTGAGCTTTCTTCCTGAGCCCCATCGCCAGACAAGAAACCAGAGGCTCGCCCAGGGAGAACAGATATAAGGGCAGGCTGGCTACCCTACACCATCCTAGCCTCCAGCCTTGGGCCTGGACTCAGCCCAATACCATAGAGCTTCCGTTCTAGCATTTCCACCCATTACCTGACCCCTCTTCCAGGCAAACACAGAGCCTGCTCCTGCCTCCAGCCCTCTCCACAGCACTCCCCCCAAGAACTGCACAGCCTCATGGGCAGCCAACCAAAAGCTGAAAGCCTGGTGAAACCTTGTGCCAAGCTAACAGTGTGCATTCAGCTCCTCCACAAGGGGCTCCTGGTGCATTTTGCAGCATAGCAAACCAGTTGGTCACATTGTCCCTTTCTGGCCAAGACTGGAAATATTCTCTTCTCTCTTGCCATCCAGGCTAGATGCCACCTACCCCATGACTTGTCAGTTGTCAGTCTGTCCATTCTCCTGTGTGATGCTTTCCAGAGCTGCCTCTTTCTCCCACAGCCCCACGGGCACTGCCCTGATGTGGGCACTCATTATTTCTCAGTTGTTCTCCCTGTCCTCCAGGCAGGACAGCCCCTCCTCCTATCTAAATCAGAAATTCCTGGGCCCAGAAATTTGCGTTTTCCACCAGCTTTCCAGGGAAATGGGACAAGGCTAGGAACCACAGATGGGATTCAACTTTTACACCTGCAAATTATCTCCAGGATTCACACACTTCATTATTCTTCCTGGAGCTGCAGTAAGACTTTTGTGAACCCTAGGCACTTTATCCTTGAATGCCCATTCTCTCATTAGAAAATTATATATTTTGACTGCATGTGTATAAAAAATAATAATTCCTAAATGTTATACTCATTTTTTAAATTCTGGTGTTTTTTATTTATTTTTTTCACCAGGGGAGAGGAAGCATTTGTGTCTCATAATTGTTATCCCTAATGTATCCAAGTTTAATTTTAGAGACAAGCCAACAACAGTATAGTTTGCTGTCTTGGCCAATAAAGAGTCCAGGGAGATTAAGCACAGTAAACCCTGCCATAATGCTATAAATAGGTAAAAATATGTCAATTGCATAAGATGAAGAGCCCCATTATTGCAAGAATAACAAAAACAGTATTTTTTTCAGTCAGCTCTCTGTTGCTACATTAAAATGAAAAAAAAAGACAACACTTTTTCCATCTATGAGCTATATAGAGATTATTACAAATAAATGTGTATCAAACATTTATTTCATTCTCTTCTTTCCTCTCCATACTTAAGCAAAAGATAAGAAACTTAACTTGTCTCTTCTGAGAATAGTGGTTGAAAGCTGATCTCTTTGTATTCTAGTTAGCATCATCATGGGGGCACGTTTTGATGGGGCTTTACTGTCATTTACTGCTTTTCAATGAAAAGTATTCCACATGGTAGTCAAGAGCAACTTTATCTGGATGATAAATCCCATAATAGATAGCATCAAAAGAGCCCAGTCTTTTGGTGAGCTAATTTCTTTGGGGGCCTGGGAGTATAGACCACATTGACTCTCAGCAAGTATAAAATTCTAGTTTGTAAAAGAAATTAAAATTAAAACATTTTCATGGAGCTTAAGATTATTGTGACACTATGCCTGTTGGATACGTTGGCCCTGCCTCATCCCTGCTCCCAAATCTTCGGTGCCCTCCCATTGCCTTCAGAATAAAGGTCAACTTCCTCGGCAGGCTGGCCCTAATCTGGATTCAAATAATCTTCCTTTCCTTCTACACCTACTAATTTCTGGCTCAAACATCACATTCTATGGTGGCCTTCCCTAGTCCTCCTGGTTGAAACTATGGCTTCTTCTTCTGTGCCCCCATAGCATTTTATATGTCTCTTATTACACCACTTATTCACCCCATTGGCTGCCAAATATACCCAATTTTAATGGGTATTTCTCTCACAAGATAACATCAGGAAGTGGCTTATAACATATACCAAACAAATTCAGGTAGAGGTCTATACCACAACACGCCAAGTCATTTTCTGCTCACGCAATCCCAACACTGCACAGAAGTCCAGGAGTCATCTGATTACTTCCTGGGTGCAGTTATTTGCATTGTTAGCACCACACACAGTTGAATTTTTTAATGTCTATCCCTAGTACCTTTTAAAATTGTGTATTGATGCATTATTGCAATAAAATGATATTTTGGATCTAGACTATGGCTCATACATGTCAGGAAAAGCAATTAAAGGTAGTAAAAACTGCCATATTCTTGACACATGCCGTGAAATGTTCTAATTCTTTCGACCATGGATGACTTATTCCTCAAATACTGAGGTGTTCTGTCAAAAGCTTCCAAATAAATTTCAGAAGATATTGTTTAATATGCAAAAACTGCAATTTAGTTTTTTTCCTGAATTACAAGTTTGCCAACAAGAAAATGTACAATGTAAACTCCAGTATTTTTCAATCCACCTTGAAATTATAGATTTTTTTCCTAAAGAGGTTCAAGATGGTGAGTACAGGTTATAAAAAGCATTAAGTTACCATAAAGCTTATATATAACTACAGACAGCCAAAGATGAAACAAAAAAATAGTTTTACGGGGAGAACCAAGATGGCGGCATAGGTAAACACCTACACTGCTGCCTCGCACAACAATTTCAAAACTACAACTAAAAGACAGAACGGACATCATCCAGAACCACAGGAAAGCTGGCTGAGTGGAAGTTCTACAGCTAGAAGGAAAGAGAGGGGCTCACAGAGACCCAGAGGAGCTGCAAAAAGCTGAGGTACGGAGACACGCGCGATGAGAGAGCGGGTGCCGGAGTACCTGGCTGGCTTTCTCTGGCGGGAGGGACACGGAGACTCTCAACGGCATTGAACCCCTTATCCTACGACACTAAACCCCAGATCCAGCCGAAACTCATACGGGGGGAGTTTGGACTGTGAAAAGGGAGAGGTGCACGGAAATTTAGGGGAGTCGCAGAAGATCAGGTCCGGTCTCGCACGGGCACGGTGCTGCGCGGAGGACAGACTGCTGATTGTGCCTCTGGCTTTCGCGACTGGGCGGGAGACAGACCCTCCCAGCTGTGCCACTTCTGAGTCCACTGGGCCCCTGTTTCGGGCGAAACCCTGGAGACCTAGACTCCTGTGGTCCTGGTTCGCAGGGGAGCCGGAAAGGCAGCGGTTGGAGGCGCTGCGGGTGCGCGCACAAGGACCGCTCCAGCCATTACCCAGTCACGTGAGACTCAGGGGCCGTGGAGGGCGGGGCCGACTGAAAGGCAAGGCGGTCCCTTAAGCCCTGAGACTCCACCCTCCCAAGCTCAACAGAGGCTTCTGCGGCTTTGCGTCTGGTTTCACAAGGTTGAATCCAACACAGAAGTTTCCCCTGCATAGGGAAAATGCCGAGACAAGGGAAGGGATCACAAACAAAAGAAATGGAGGAAAAAAAACGACTGGATATAGAGTTCAAAACCACGCTTATAAGGTTTTTCAAGAATATGCTAGAAAAGATGGATAAATTTAGCGAGAGCCAAGAGGAGATGAAACATACACTGACTGAAATAAAAAATATTATACAGAGTCCTAACAGCAGACTAGAGAAAGGCAAGAATCAAGTCAAAAATTTGAAATATAAAGAAGCAGACAACATTCAACTGGAAAAGCAAGAAGAGAAAAGAATCTAAAAATGTGAACATAATGTAAGGAGACTCTGGGACAGTTTCAAGCGTACCAACATCAGAATTGTGGGGGTGCCAGAAGAGAGAGAGCAAGATACTGAAAACCTATTTAAAGAAATAATGACTGAAAACTTCCCACATCTGGTAAAAGAAATAGACTTACAAGTCCAGGAAGCACAGAGAACCCCATATAAAAGGAATCCAAAGAGGACCACACCAAGACACATCATAATTAAAATACCAAGAGCAAAAGACAAAGAGAGAATATTAAAAGCAGCAAGAGAAAAACAGTTTATTACCTACAAGGGAGCACCCATACGACTGTCAGCTGATTTCTCAACAGAAACGATGCAGGCCAGACAGGAGTGGCAAGAAATATTCAAGGTGATGAATAGCAAGAACCTACAACCAAGAATAATCTATCCAGCAAAGCTAACATTCAGAATTGAAGGGCACATAAAGAGCTTCACAGATAAGAAAAAGCTGAAGGAGTTCATCAACTCCAAACCAGTATTATATGAAATGCTGAAAGGTACTCTTTTAGAAGAGGAAGAAGAAAAAGGTAAAAGACAAAAAATTATGAACAACAAATACATATCTGTCAACAAGTGAATCTAAAAATTAAGTGAATTAAAAATTTGATCAACAGAATAAACTGGTGAATATAATAGAATCAGGAGCACAGAAGGAAGTAGACTGATAATTCTCAGGGGGAAAGGGGTGAGGGGTGTACAGGGAGAGACTAGACAAAAATCACACCTATGGATGAGATCAATGGGAGGGAGCTAAGGGCAGAGGGATTGATGGGAGCTGGGTGGAGGGGTGCTATGGAGGGGAAAAAAGAGAAACAAGTGTAATAATCTGAATAATAAAGATTTAATTAAAAAAAATAGTTTTACTATTAAACCTGAAAATAGCCAAGAGCCATACTTTGTGAGAATGATGAAAAAACACACAGATAAAAGTCATCTATTATTAGTCTGTAAAAATAAAAAATAAAAAGTATATCTTTGGTGTATCTTTTTTTCTGCTGAAAAACATTATCTGGATAATGAATCACACAATAGATAGCATCAAAAGAGCCTGGTCTTTTGGAGAGCTAGTTTCTTTACATTTCCACAGTAGAAAACACCTGGGGATCTGGGACTATGTATTCCTCATCTTTCTCTCCCGTCTAGTGTCCTTGAACATAAAACATGCTCATTATTGAATTGGTCTAGCTTTTTGCCAACAGTTTAATTTATTTCAAGTCTGGCCTCATTTCTGTTAAAATCTGGCTGCATGATTATTTCTAGTTTGGATGGACATATTTCATTATAAATGCCCTTTTAAAAAATTCAAAACCTATTCATGTTTTCATTCACTCAACCAGTATTTATCAGGCTCCTAATAAATACCAAGCATTAACAAGAATGCAAAGGTGAATAAGACCCAGCGTGGCTCTGTACTTCACTTAGAGACGGGCCCGACTGACAACTCAATGTTATGACAGCTGTGATAGGGATGTCTAGGCTTCTGGAGGAGCATGGAGGATAGCCCTCTCATCCAACCTATAGGGCAGCGGTCACCAACTGGTGGTCCACGGACCACTGGTGGTCAGTGAGGTCTGAAAGGTTGGCAACCGCTGCTATATGGTTTAAGGATACTTCAGCCAAGTCCTGAAGAATGAGTAGGTGATAACCTGAAAATGTGGACATCACAGGGTGGGACAAAAATAGGTATACATTTGTGAGAACTCAAAACACAGATTTTATTTTTGTATTATTATTTATTAATTATTACATTATTTTTCCACATGAATAACTGTAAACCTAATTTTGCCCCACCTATATTTGTTAAAAAATCATTTTTGTTTCCAATCAAATCCATACTAAACAGGAAAGTAGTACAACATTCTTCATTATCCTATACTTTTTTTTTTAAATCCAACCTCACCCAAAGATAGGTTTTTATTGACTTTAGAGAGAGAGGAAGAGAGAAAGAAACATCAATTGGTTGCCTCCCATACACAGTCTGACTGGAGATCGAATCCACAACCTAGGTATATGTCCTGACTGGGAATTGAACCCCCAACCTTTTGGTGTATGTGATGGTGCTCCAACCAACTGGGCCACCTGATCAGGACCATTATCCATACACTTTTAATTGAACAACTGCTTTATGGCTTGTCATTATGAATTTGGTAAGTAAAGCGTAATGTTGGAACACTTTAGTGACTTAAAATTGGGAGTTCTGCTTTTCCGGATTCTACTTTCCATAGAAGGGGAAAGGCACACAAGAGAAATATGGGGTTTCTGAGCTAATGAATTGGGGTCATTGAAGTGCCATTGGGATATCCTTTGAAAGACAATCTTTCTTAGCGAATAATTCCAATGAAGAGAAAAAGAGCCAGGGCAGGTAGAGAGCTCTGCAAGTTACATATAGTTAGGCGGTCGCTCTGGAATCTACCACTTGAGAATCTGTTTACTTAATAAGTCATTACACTTCTCTGAACATCTGTCACTCTTTCATTTAAAAGCAGAGGGGAAAGTCAAAGTAGATATGGTTTCTTTTTTCAACAATCTAGCTATCACTAAGTAGCTATTTTACTTTGAACAAGTCTCCTGCCATCTCTAAGAATATGTTTCTTCATCTGATTGGAAGGGTACAGACAGTAATGGGAAGGAAAAATGCAAATATATTATCATGTTGTTTTAAGCCTCAAAGTAAAGCTCTATTATGATTCTCCTTTTATAATGGGAAACAGGTTTAAATATTTTCTAGATTTTATAGCTAGTAACAATAGTAAAGAGATTCTGTCCCAAATCCCTAGGCACACGCACATGCTGTTTACTTTACCTATTAGAATTCTGGGTAAATGGAATGAGATTACTGTCCAGGTGTTCAATCTATTACAAATAGCTATACAGATATAAGGAATTATTAAGACTAAGCTTTAAATTCTCCAGAGGGACCTCGACACATTTTCTCCATTCATAAACATTTATATTAGAGGAAACGCCCCATGAACCACCTATCTTATGCAGCATGTCACAGCACCATCAGTTGAATGAATGGGTGGAGTATTGCTACTTTAGAAATGATCTATGAGTTTAATTAAATATCTTAAACAAATGGATACATTTACACTGCACAAAGCCACTCACTGAGGGTCTTGGAAGAAAGGACTATGATTAGACAAGACAGATATAGTTGCACTAGTAAATGAAACATGCTACCCATTGAGAGAAACCCCATTTTCTGGGCCCAATCCCTCATCCAAAGCAAACAAACAGCATCCGCCTAAATTACATTCTCAATTGCAAATATGCACCAAAATAGTCATTACATACAGAGTAGTGCCACAACAAAGCCACAGCATTCCCCTAACCAGAGGGGAATGAACCCCTGCAACTTCTTCACATAGTGCTAATTTGATTAAGCTGAATAATCAACTCCAAATAATAGTGTTTTAGAGATAACAACATTATTAATAAAATGCTTTCCCATTATAATAGTTTATCAAGACAATTCATTCTTCTTTAAACTTATTGAAAAACTCTGATTTATTGAAAAAGATAATCTTCAAAGAAACAGGACTTACCATAGGGGGCTGTGTGTTTGAGTTACACACAGAGGCCAAAAGTGTCTTTCTAATTTTCCACAGTGCTTAGCACAGTACCTGGCAAATAACAAGCTCAGGAAATACATGTTGAATTTATTCCAGGATGTAATATACTTTAAAAAGAATTCCAATTCCAAAAAATGAAAATCTTTATAAAAGTTAAATACACAAAATTTCATAATTCTTTCATTTCTCTGAAGTGTGGCTCCTCCATACTCATTTAGAAACTGTTCATTTTCATTTCAGTTATTTGTGTACAAGTCCACTATGTTCCAGAAAGTATTACAGTAGTATCATTTGGAGTACATGAATCTTTAAGATTTAAATGAGACAATATCTAGTCTCATGATGGTTTGGATTTTGATATATCACAGATTTGGAAAAACATAAATCAAATAACCATGTACACATCAATACCAAAACTCTTGAAACCATCAGTTCCATCTTAGCTTTAATTTAAAATGATCCTGAGAGAACATCCCACCAATACCTTATTTAACATCAGTAAGAGTTTGCATGGGTAAAATTCATTTTCAGGCCAGGGCACTTGAACATGTGTTAACAATATTTCACACCATTTATGAGATGAGAAAGAAGATGGTAGCCCAGCCAGTGTACACAATTAAAGAAGTAATCATTTGTTTGCAAAGTGCAGAAACTAAATTCAGCTTAGTTTCATTATTTTCCAAACAACCCAATATGAATCTTTCCTCTGGAGTCCTCAGTTGTCTCGTACTAAACTTATCAATGTAAAAGAAACCACTGAGCACTTCAATTATAAATTATCTCTATGTGAACACACCTCGTATCCTGGTTCCTTGAAAACAATTAGAACACTACTCCTGGTTCAACATGGATATATTAAATGACTGTTTTGCTATGGAAGTCACTAAAAGAGCATTTTCAAGAGTAAAATTCAACTTGCTAAATTGATTTACAAAAGATGGTTGCAAGCCCAGATACAAAGTTTGGAAGCATTTCCACTTTCCTTACATGTAAAGGTTTATTAAATATCAATACACTCAATGCAAACGCCTTAAAAAAAATCTCAAAGACAACATAAAAAAAAACTTTCATTGCACAAATCATGAAAGCTGTGGTAAAAGCGTTCTAGATCCGAGGTAAAAAAAAAAAAAAAAAAAAAAACTTCTCAAGAAACAGCATCAACCCTAGCAGAGAGCAGAACTGAGAGAGGACAGAGCTTTACACAACTGCAAATAACATCAGCACTACCAGTACAACTGGAATAAACACCTCTCCCAGGCTGCAAACACAATCAAAGCACTGGCTCCTTCCCTCTCTTCCGCTCTCCCCTAGCAGGATAGTGAAAGCTGCCTCTCCCCGCCCTCCTTCCCAGCCACTCCTCGCGCCACCCCTTCCCCTCCCCTGCTCACCCTTCCTCTCCCCGCTCCCAGCAGGTGAATTCAGCAGCCTAGCCAGATCAAGAGGCGCTCACACGGGTCACTGGGCCTCCAGGCCAATCGAACATTTCCTAGCTCCCTGGATTAGAGAAATTAGAGAGGAGACACCCTGGTGGTATTAGATGCCTTGGCCTGTACCCGGGCCTCTCCCAGGCCAGGGCTGGGGTGGGGGCCTCGGGCTAGTGGGCTGGGCCGCGTCGGGAGAGCCCGCGGAGTTCAGGCCAGCGCTCCCGCCCGCCCGCGGCGCTACCTGAGCTGTCCATGGTGCTGGCGCGATCCGGAGGCTGCCGGGCGGGACTCCACGCCGCGGCCCCGACATTCACTCTCTGCTTGGCGCCACCCCCGCCGCTCCCGGCACTTAAGTCCCCGTTACTGTCCACCAGCTGCAAGGATTCATAACCATCGTTGCTGGTCTTTTTCCGGTAGTTCCCGAGGAGGCTCATGGGCAAGCCCAGAGAAGAGGAAAGAAATCCAACCTGGGAGACGAATGGGGAGGTGGAAGGTGGGAAAGGACTAAAGGAGAGAGATTTCTTTTTTTCTTTTTTTTAAGGAAGAAAGAAAGACAAATTATCAACTGCCCGACATGACGCGAAGAGGAGGGAAAGAGGGAGCGGCCTCCGTAAGCGGAGCCGTGCGGGGCGCGAGAAGCCACCGCCCTGGGCAGACCGCAGCTCTGGGCGCCCGGCGCAAGGGAGGGAGGGAGGGAGGGAGGGAGGGAGGGAGGGAGGGAAGGAGAGAGGGAGGGAGCGAGGGGGCGGCGCGCGCGTCCTCGGTGCCGCCACCGCGGAGCCGCCGGCCCCGCCGAGCCCCAGGCTCCGGGCCAGCCGCCCTCTGGCTGGGGAGTGCCAGCCCGCAAGCAACCCTAGAGGTGTCGCCGCGTCGCCCCGCGCAGTAGGGCAGCTCCACGCGCGGCTGGCCCACGGGAAGGAAGACGAGAGAGGGAGTAAGGGAGGGGAGATTCTCGGGGAGGTGGGCTGAAGGCGGAAAACGGGGCGGGATGGGAGGGGGAGGGGGAGGGACGACTGCGACCGGAGTAGAGGGTGTTTTCCTCGAGTGTGAGCTAAAGAAAGGGGCTGGGCGCCTCTGACGGGTAAGCTTTGGGGATGAGGGGGTTTCTTGGTAAGATCCAGACACGCCCATTTCGTATAACTTAACCTGTATCTGCTGGAAGATTCGGCAAGTCAAAGCCAACCCAACGGTTACCGTCCTGGAGGGTGGACTTGTAACTCCAAAGAACTGGCTATAGGTCTGCTAGGAGAGAAATAAACAGCGGCATTTTTTAGCACATTGCACCTAATGGGAATGATCCCTGAGCGAGAGATGGCAGAGCTAGCCCTTCTAACGCTAACGCTAGGAGGCAACTGGGGTCTCTTCCACCTAGGGAATGTATGTGACTGTTTAATGACTATTTGTTGAAGGAATAAATTGGGGAAGAAGAAAGGGACGCACGGTTGAATCCAGTGCAATGTCAGATCTGACATCTTTTACCTGGGGACCTGGAGAAAGGACCAAACCACTCAGCTGCCTTGAGGGGATAGTTGGGAAGCAAGCTAAACCAGGATTTTCTTTCCATACTCTAGCCCCTCCTCCTCGTTTTTTTTTTTCCTTTCTTTCTTTCATAATTTTGGGCAAAGAAAGCAGAAACTTATTGTTAGAGGAGAATTTATCATGAAGGTAATGAAGCTTAAGGATCAACAAGGCCCCTTTCTTGCCGAAGCCCCTAACAAGACTGTGTACCTAATCTAATATTTGTGATTTCATATTTTCATTCTTCAAGTGGACCCCAACATTGTATAAGTTTCAAGCCTTATGAAACCTTGATATAACTGTAATTCTCAAAATGAAATTACCAAATATTCCTTTTTCACCTGAATTAATAAGATTACAGAAGTAACCATTATTCTCATCATTTCAGGAAAAGACCAGGTGAAAATCTTCATTAAAAAGGAACCTTTTCCCTATTAGGATTTGAAATGCTAAGTGAAAAGCTTTTCAAAGTCATCTGACAGAGTTTCATTACCAAAACAACAAGAAAAAAGGTACATGCGTGTAAAATTTTCTTAAATCCATACACAAAGCTACTTTTGCCTTCTCTCCTTTCTTGGCTTTCTCTGGCTGTTATGATCTTGGTCTCCTAAGGACACAAACTCAAACTATACATTCCAAGACACTTCAGTCCAAATCACTTGGGATCCAAAGAGTTTCCTGGAAGCTCAAGCTCTACATAGGTCTACATAAAATAAATTAACCGGGTTGGGAGACATTTTCTGTTCAAGGATTACCCAAATGCAAATCCTTGTAGGAAGAGGATGAATCAGTAGAGAGGCCTAGATTGTGTAGTAGAATTGTGCACCCAAAATCTGTATAATTTTGTTCATCAGTGTCACCCAAATAAATTCAACCTTTTAAAATGCTGTCTCATCCTACAGCCCCTGACCAACTGCTTTCCTCACTGCATTACCTGGTGAAGTTCTGATCTGACCTAAATCCCAAATCAGTTAATGCTCACTTACATCAAACAACTTGAGTGGTACGGTTAAAATTGTAATAAAATTTTAAACACAAATTTTATACTTCAAAGTTTCAAGTCTGTCAGATTGAGCTATTTTAGTTACTTGACAGAATACTCTGAAAAGTCTAGTAAGTGAATCTTTTCCAATTATATATTAAATAATCTTTTTTTCTGCATATTTCCTTCTCATTTAATTCATTACTAATTCACAGGGAGAATAAATACCCAGAGTTTATCATGTGCCTTGACAAATTCTGGATTTATAATCAATGGATTAAGAGAATTTAGAGAAGATCATTTTTGAAAAGTGAAAATTACCATTTTCAAAAAGAGCACTCTCAGTTATTTTTGCTGAACTGTTTTCAGAGTTGCAGACATATTGCTGGAATATATTTAGGTGAAACATATTTTTGAATAACTATCTCCCACTTTGCAAATTTAAAGAAAAAACATGAATGAGCTACAGGGACCACTTCATTTTTTAACTTTACTCTTAATTTAATATTAACAAAGTCAATTATAACAACTCTTAATAACCCTACAAAATTAGAGATATAATGAGCATATCTGACCAGCTGATTTGGCTAAGTGGTTTTAGTGTTGTCCCATGCTCAGGTCAGGGCACATGCCCAGGTTTCTGGCTGAATCCCCAGTATGGGGCATGCAGGAGGCAGCCGACATAAGTTTCTCTCTCATTGATTGGATATCTTTCTTCCCCCTCTCAACCTTCCTCTCTCTCTTAAAATCAATTTTAAAAACATATTTTTAAAAATATAGATAATTTTAAAAGAACATATTGGGGTAGGAAAAACAGTAGGTGGATTCATTTACAACATTCTGAAACTAGTAGGGTATACTAGTTGACACTGGAATATATACCAATCTCAACACTATAACAGAGTGTAATAAAACTACCTAACACATATAGAGTAAGTGATATCCTCTATTATTACTATTATTGATATGGCTTGACACAGCTCTATCCTCAGTGTTTGACAGCCCTCGTTTCTTGAATGGGAGGAACTCAACAAAAGCAACATATTACTGTTTCCAGGATGATACCAATGGAAACTTCTCTGATTCTGAATGAGAACTTGCACTTAAGGAAGGGAGATGGCACTGGTAAAACCCAAGGTGAACGTTGAGAGATAAACTCTCCTGTTTTTCCCATATCAAGATTGCTCCATAATTCACCTTATCTCAAGAATACCACATCAGGCACGGGGCAGAGCCAAACGATTAGATGCTCTCTTTGGGGGAGAGCATTCTTTCCCCTCATCTTTTTTTTTTTTTAATGTATTTCTTTATTGATTTCAGAGAGGAGAGAGAGATAGAAACATCAATGATGAGAGAGAATCATTGGTTGGCTGCCTCCTGCGCACCCCCACTGGGGACCAAGCCCGCAACCGAGGCATGTGCCCTTGGCCAGAATCGAACCTGGGACCCTTCAGTCCGCAGGCTGATGCTCTAACCACTGAGCCAAATCCGCTAGGGCTCCCTTCGCCTTTGTATTGCTAACTTCAGGCACTTTCATTAACTCGGTGAAGATTATCCAAACTGAGGAATATTCAGAAGGCCGGGCTCTACTTCTTCTCCCCAACTCCTCCGCCCCCAAAATGCTCTCATCACAGCAGATGTCACACTACTTTTGTGATGGGGGTAGGAAAAGACAAATAGGTGACACAACCTATCAGAGATTATGATCTTTGCTTTCTGGTTTCCAGGAACTATATAATACATTGGTTACGATTGAGGTTCTGGAACCATATTTCCTGGGACTGAATCCTAGTTCCCCAGAACCTTAACTCTCTATGACCTTGGGCAAGTTACTTAACCTCTCTGTCTCACTTCTCTCCTCTGTAAAATGAGTGTGAAAGAACCATAACAGTAAGGTTGTAGTGAAAATTAAATATAGTAAATGCTTAACAAATGCTATTATCACTGTTGTTCTATTTTTTTTTTTTTTATGGGTAAGTCACTTTTTCAAAAACACAATTTCCTATCTGTAAAGTTAGGCTAAATTCTGTCCTGCCTCCTTAAAAGATTATCATTATGATGTATTATAAATAATAAAAAAAGTGTCATGTAAAATGTCAAGTGACTGTTCTGCCTTGAGTTTAGGCATTTTCATGCATGCCTTTCCTATTAGATTTTGGACTCCTTGGTGACAAAAATCCATGTTTTGTTCTTGTGCACCTCACACTCATTAGAAATTGAGTAAATATCTCTTGAATTAATAAATTTAATGAGTAAATAAAAATGTATTAGTATCAATCACCTCGTCTCATGATTTTTTAAAACTAAATGTTGTGGTCTATTAGTAGATATAAAATAAATGTGACAATTCATGATCATTATTTTAATAAAAATGGAACAGGTTTGAAAACATCAGTTTGGGCATATGGTAAGATACTGTTTCTTCAAATATTATTTTGGGTTTCTGGGGTGTGTGTGTGTGTGTGTGTGTGTGTGTGTGTGTGTGTGTGTGTATGTGTGTTTGTGTGATTCTGCTCAAAAATGACATAAATTTATTCTTCACTGTGGGTTCCAGTATTAAATGTTTGAATGTCTATATATGACAGAACCACCAGTACTGAGAGGTCCTAGTTTTCCCACATTTTCTAATCCTTACCTGAGGATATGTTTTTATTGATTTTAGAGAGGAAGGGGAGAGAGAGAGATAGAAACATTGATCAGTTGCCTTCTGTATGTACTCCAACGGGGGAATCAAACCTACAACCTAGGTATGTGCCCTGAGAGGGAATACAACCCACAACCTTTTGATGTATAGGACGATGCTCCAAACAACTAAGCCCTCCAGCCAGGGCTAGTTTTCATAATTTTTAATGACCTATACACTGTGACATCTGAATTCACTTGAATAATTGAACAACAAAGAATTCTAGATAACCAGATAGTAAATGAGGGCAGAGCTTCTGTGTTCTCTCTGCTGCAAAATGTATTGTGATTGTTTCTAAAATGCACTTATTCCATTTTCTGCTTTAACTCATATAAATCAATGAATAGCATTGAAACTTTCTTTGGCAACATGCCTCATATCCATAATTCAGATTATTTCCTTATTGAATAAGGCCTGTGGATACAGTTGGTACAAGATACTGAAACTAAAAGCAAGATACTCCACTGGCCCTCAGACAAGTTTTGTTTGTCCTGTACTTTAAAAAAAAAAAACATTTTTTTTTATTCAGATGTCTTCACAGAAGGTAGACAGGCTTCAGTTTGAGTGGCACATTTCATCACCACTTCCCAATGTATGATAAATACCCAGTCTGTCCTGCTCATTCCCATTGTCAGTCAGCGCTTGCAAAGTGTAGTGGCCATAGCCAGAGGAGTAACGCCACCAAGACAAGTGCCAAAAGCCACATCTATAGGCCACAGTCCAAATGAAAGAGCAATAGGCTGGGAATCCTCTCCTGCCTCTATTATTGATCAATAGAGTGGACTTCATAATCATTCTCTTTCTCTCAGCAATAAAATGGAATGTGTTAAATCACACCATTTTCCTATCCTTCTTAAAACTTTGTCATTTTCCTCTTTCTCCTTCAAATGGGAGTCCAGAAGGGGAAAAACATGACCATTTAAGTGTTCCAGTAGCTAAGTCCCACTTAATCTAAGTTTTTCTATAGAACACACACATAAATAGTGATAGCTGACAAGAGTTACATATAGAACAGTGATTTTCAACCAGTGTGCCACCAGAATTTTTAAAACAAGCAATACCTGACTGTTTAGTCAGGGGCACTGACCTCTTTTCCCTTAGATTGTCAAAGTGACAACTGCCAAAACAACAATACCTGTCTGGCGTGAATGCCCTGTCTTGAACCATAAATATATAGGTCATATAATAGAATTGCATCTTATTGGTCATATCGCATACAAAATTGTGTCTGATTGGTTAATTCTTGGTACCAGAAATCCTTATATACACGTAGAGGCACATGATCCTTTTATCTATTTTTTAAAAATATATTTTATTGATTTTTTACAGAGAGGAAGGGAGATGGATAGAGAGTTAGAAACATCAATGAGAGAAAGACATCAATCAGCCGCCTCCTGCACACGTCCTACTGGGGATGTGCCCGCAACCAGGATACATGCCCTTGACCGGAATCGAACCTGGGACCTTTCAGTCCGCAGGCTGATGCTCTATCCACTGAGCCAAACCAGTTTCGGCGGCACATGATCTTGGAGCAAAAAGGTAGGTAATTATTTTTGTAAATCAATCAAAATTATACCTCTTTTTGTCAGATCAGCAAAACAAATTGTTTGGTGTGCTACAGAATTTTAGTAATTAGCTTATATGTGCCAGGAGAGGAAGAAGGTTGAAAATTGCTGACATAGAGCAGTACAACAAGAGACAAGGAAGTATGCTAGGAAAAACTGAGTGAGCTGATGCTTAATAGAAGAAAATCCCAATTATTCCTACAATATCCCTGAGGAATAAGGTTGTCTGTTCCGGGTGCCTGATGGGAGTTCTAAGTTTTCCAGAAAAATAGGACACATTTTTCCAGGCAGGATATATTTTTTAAGATAATTCCTTGGGTTTAGGGGGACAATTCCTTGAAGCTCTAACAATAATAAAAACAACTGCTATTGGTTACTTACATTTGCCAGGTACCTTAACTACTTTAACTATCACCTTCCCAACAACTCAGCAAAGATATTATCCTTATTTTGTGGCAAACTGGAGAGGTTGAGTAACTTGTCCAAGCTCACACAGCTACCAATCACTTAGAATTCAAACTCCGGCCTTTCTACTCATGCTCTGGCCACTGCATCAGACTGAAGAGGTGGTTCTGGTAGTCAAAGTGAAAGCCGGAGGATGTCTTGGTCATCCCTGGTAGGTGTCCTCAGTGTGGCCAGTGAAAAATGGTCTGGACATCTTGTGGGAACTACCCTTGCTTTGCTATGGGTTCTGCTCAGTGAAACGTGAATGTTTTCAATCAATGTGGCTTCCCAATAGGCAGGCTACTTTGTAACCATCTGGGCTAGAGGAGTTTGTATGTTGTGCTCCTGAAAATTAATACTTTGCTATTCTTTGGCCTCATTTTAAATCTCTAGTAGGAAAAAAAAATTATTTTCATTAAAAGCAAGTTTCTAACTTTAAAAAAGTAAGCTTGGCCTCTGTGTTTGCACATGTATGTGTATAAATATGTGTGTATGCAAATTAAGAAGACATCGAGGCATTGTGAAAAACCACTAGCTTTGAGGGGGAAAGTACAACTATGTTTAAGTTCTGGAGCTGCCATATGTAAGTTTTCTATAATCTGTTTATCAGCCTCATTTTCTCTCTATAACGTTGGGGAGACTACTTTGCTTCCCTCACAGGAAGAATCAAATGAAATAAGGTACATGAAAGCATATGATAAATGCTAAAGCCCTACTCAAATACTGTATTTCATCACATCTAAGAAATCATCCATTTTATCTTATTTTTTAAGAAATATTTTTACTTATTTTTAGAGAGAGGGGAAAGATGAGAAACATCAACTTGAGAGTGAAACATTGATTGGCTGCTCCCTTACATGATCTCTACTGGTATCAAGAGCCTGACTTTTCAAGGACAGGCTCCTGGTATAACAATGTTACACCTACCTTACCAATTCAAGAGTAACTCATGGAAGCACCCGTCCCTTTCATCTATCATCTTATAAGCAGGGAAACTTCAGTTTCTCAAATAGACAGACACCAACAGACTAAGCTAGCTCTGTGCTCAACTGCAATCAATCCTGGGAAAAACAAGACTCAAAAGTTTTGCATGGTGAACAGTTTTCCAAAGTCAGAAGCAAATCTACACTGAAGTGAATGCTTTCCTAAATCCTAGATACTCCCATGTTTGGCCCTGAGTTCATTATATAAGATTTTATACTTAGATCCTTAAAATGTAATTCTTTTGTGCCTAAAGGTTCTCAGCCCTAAAGTATGTGGCAAATCCTCTACAATGATGATGAGAAAGGCAGTGGTCAACCCCAAATGCATACAGAGCTAATTCTTGGGGTGCTGAATCTCCAGGCAGTTTCTAAGACACGAACCTACTGCTGCCCACTTGACTACATCTAACGGCAGAGAAAGAACCAGAATTTCCTGACCGCTAACTTAAGAGCCTAGGTTTCTCATGTATTTACCCATCTAAACATGAAAGGTCTTTTGAGAAGGATTACGATGGCCATGTCATACCTATGGAGACCAGGGTTCTGAAATACAGCTAAGCATGGGCTAAGCAGTGATTGTCAGTGATCCCCAAATGTCCCTTTCTGTCTTCTATGCTAATAGAACCCTTGATCTTTAGCTGGGCACAAGGTCACACAGTATAGAGTATGTTTCTCGGTCTTCTTTCATGTCTTGGACCTGTCACATGCACGTTTCCTATAATCTGCTAGGTATGTGCATGGGACTATGTTGTGGTCACCAGACTACTGGAATAAGTAGAAATGGTAAGTGTGCATCCTCAAAAAGGAGGACAGCTGGTGTGCTCTTCTTCCATTCCTTTTCTCTTTCTTCTGGTAAAACATGGAGCTCCAACATGAGATGACCTTGAAATGGAGGACTTTGGACAATGAAGCAATAGGATAGAAGAACCCTGATCCCTAGAGAACTATGGCAGCCTATACTGATTATTTCTAGACTTTTTTTAAACAATCTATTTTATTGATTTTTTTACAGGGAGGAAGGGAGAGGGACAGAGAATTAGAAACATTGATGAGAGAGAAACACCCATCATCTGCCTCCTGCACACCCCCTATTGGGGATGTGCCCACAACCAAGGTACATGTCCTTGGCCGGAATCGAACCTGGGACCCTTCAGTCCACAGGTCAATGTCTATCCACTGAGCTAAACCGGTTTTGGCTCTAGACTTCTTAAAGGTGAGAGAAAAATGAACTTGTTTTAAGTGATTTTTATTTTGCTTTGTTGTTGTTGTTGTTATGTGCACCCAAACCTAATCCCAACTAGGATACAAACTATAAGCTAACCACTGGATTTTATTTATTTTCCACAACATTTGCTGGAAACAACAAAAAGTCTATGTGTTCATGGACAAATTAGTTAACTTCTCTATGCCTCAGTTTCCTCATCTGTAAAACAGTAGCATCTTTGGGTAGCTGTTAGAATTTCATGATATAAAGCACATAAAGAGCTTAGCACAGTCCCTGCCACATAATGTTCAGTGAAAGTGACCTCTGTTGTCTTGTCGTTGTCCTTTGACTCATACGTAGCTGAGTCTACTGTGCATAAATTCAAATCCAGTGATCTCTTCACCGCACTCTGCTACTGAGATACTGCCCTCCTGGCCAGAGCCACCCAGAGCTGCAGAACCCTGACCATGTCATCAGTGAACTCGCTAGAAGAGTTGCCCTTCCCTTGGAGTTTATCTTTTTTGGTCTGCCCAAATAATCTCAGTGCATTCTGGGACATTTTAAGTCATCCAAGTTGACCCAGAACCTAAAGCCAAATGTTAACACTTATGCCATAATGATTTTGAGTCTATTTACTTCAATATGGTCAAATGACAGTATGACTTGTCTTTTGTGCTAAAAGTAAATGAGGAATTGTGAGTGATAGGTTGGGCATCTTATTGTACTGTGTGTTGTTGTGTTGTTGTTGTTTTTCCTTTTACTTTCTATTGTGGAAATTTTCAAACATATACAGAATACAGAAAATCACATAATGGTTCCCATCATTCAGTGCCAACAATTACCACGTCATGGCCAATCATGTTTTACATATATAGATACTTAACTACTTTTAAGCAAATTTTGGATTTTGTATCATTTCACCAGTAAATATCTCAGTATATAGCACTTTAATGTTTGTAAAATGCCTACTGTATTTTCTCTATACTAGAAGCAGACATTAATCTGTCTACTAAGAAGCTAAAGCTATCCACCAGGGATCTTTGCAGAGACTGTCAGTTTTCTTATTTCTCAGCGGAAATGGCATATCAGTCCATTCAACTTCCTGATCTCACTCCCCAGCCCTACAAACTCACCTCTTCAAGCACTAGTTGTGACCTTAGACCTTGCTACCCATGACATTTAGAAATCAGTCTGGAATTGAGTTTTTCCAAAATATAAGAAATTTCTGGAATATTAAAGTTGGAAGGAATTGTAAAGGGTAAACTAATCCTTTCAATTTATTTATTTTTTATTTTTATTTTTTTAAATATATTTTATTGATTTTTTACAGAGAGGAAGGGAGAGGGACAGAGAGTTAGAAACATCGATGAGAGAGAGGCATCGATCACCCGCCTCTGCACGCCCCCTACTGGGGATGTGCCCGCAACCAGGATACATGCCCTTGACCGGAATCGAACCCGGGACCTTTCAGTCCGAAGGCTGATGCTCTATCCACTGAGCCAAACCGGTTTCGGCATCCTTTCAATTTAGAAATTAGAAAATTGAGACAGAGAAGTGAGCAAACTGATTCACATTTGAGCTTTCAAAACTTGCAGATCCAATTACATGACACAGCAGCATAAAATCATTTGAGGGTTTTCATCACCCTCAGTCTGAGGTATTTGATGTAATGGACCTTTCACATTCTAAGACCAGATGTGTCCCTCTACTCAGCCCTCTCCACTTTTCCCCTTTCCCCATGCTGCCTGAAAGTCTATAGGGCTTCTTTGTGATCTGCTGCCTGGCCAATTCCTGCTTGCCTTTCAGATCCCTGCATAGATAGCACTTTCCCAAGAAACTATCAAAGTTCTCAAAACCAAGTCAGATATGATTTCATGTGGTCCCATAGAATGTTGTACATATTTGAACATAAACTTACAAAGCACTACACTGAAATTTCCCATTATATGTGTGACTTCCCACATCATGTTTGTTATCTAACTCCATGCCTGATAAATACTTATTAAATGAATGACTACTGCCACTTGGAAGACATACGGGAAACTGCTCCGTATACTGTTTAGTACCCAACGAAGATTAACCATTGCATTTATAACTGCATAAGGCCACAGAGCTACAACTATATATAGAGAACTGACCAGTCCTTATCAGAGCTCTTAGTATTCCATCACACTGTTTAATATGAATCCAACCAATAAGTCAGTAACTATAAATAGCAGTAACTATTTTCCTATGCAAATAAAATCATTTCTACTGGTTAAGGAAATGGTTTTACAACCTTTTGAACTCATTTTAGTTTTAAAATGTTCACTTTTTTATCTTAGGAGAAAATTCATACACTGCAAGTCATTTTTCTGAAAGAATTATGGATCATCATTTTAAAGATTATTTCCTTTGGGCCAAATAGTGTTTACGAATAACAGAACATGACACTTTCGCCTTTGGCTCTGAAATCACCATGCCCATGTGTACAGAGTATAGGGAACCATGTGTTGGTGAAAAATTAGATGGGGAAGTTCTCAAAAGAAAATGTTAGATCACAAATTACAGGAACAAAGTGCCCAAGTTGCAGTATGTTTTAAGCTCCTCACTATTCAGATAATGTTAGAACTTTTCTATACCTTTAAATCTTTGCCAGCAAGATTGGAGCATAGCAGTGCTCCATAGCATCTATTCAAGAAAGATGGATGTGAGTACTGCATTTACCTACAGCGCCATCTTTTTTTTTTTAATATATATATTTTTTATTTTTTTTTTACAGAGAGGAAGGGAGAGGGATAGAAAGTCAGAAACATCGATGAGAAAGAGACATCGATCAGCTGCCTCCTGCACACCACTACTGGAGTTGTGCCCGCAAGCAAGGTACATGCCCCCGACCAGAGGAGAACCTGGGACCCTTCAGTCCACAGGCTGACGCTCTATCCACTGAGCCAAACCGGTCTTGGCAACATCGCCATCTTGACTGGAAATCCCTGCAACTTGTTTCTTACATGTATTAAAAACCTACTTTCTATATCTATTTTAAATTTATATGCATCACCTCACTAGAGTTATATCAAGCCCAACATAATCCTCCAATCAGTTCTGCTGTAGTTTTTGACATTTATCAAATAAGATGAAAAAGATGGTCTATTGGCTTTTCAACCCTAAGAAGTGATCTACAGATCGTCACAAAAAGCAAACAAAACCAGATGACTACTGTTCTATATAACTTGAAATTTTGCTATTCAAATGACAAATGCAGAATACTAATTAACAAATGGAAATCAGATTCTGGTTTTGTGAGAGAATAATACACATACAGTAAGTCGGTTTCATGGAGCACAAGTTCACTGATCCTCCAAGTTGCTGGGGATACAGGATGCATTAAATGATTCCATAAAAATATCCTGGTCATTGACTTTGTGATAGGCATAGTGCAGTGGGAAATGACTGACTCAAGGTGATTCAATGTCTGGATTGTAAGTAGGAAAATTTCAGATGTCTTAACTTTTAGAACAATGGATATTTCATTCCACCTGGATGCCTCATTTCTTTAAAAATCTAAAATAAATCTCCAACCTACCAAAATAAACAAGGAAGCTTAGGAAAGAAGGGAGGAATGTCAATGTGTACTCTATCCACTATATCATTTATTCTTAAACTTGAATTAGCCTCCTAAATAAATAACATATTTTCCTGTTAGGTAGAGTTTGAGTTATTAAAAGTGCCAGTGTCTAAATCTCCTTTTAATAACTGAAGGCCATGTTATTGTTATGAAATATCATAAACTTTGTAGTATTTTTCAGACACCAAAAATGTAGAAAGGTGGCAGTCATGTTAACTGAAAAATATGATTTCAACAAAGTAAACACATATATGGATATATAAAGATAACACAGAAAGGGGATACACTCAAGCTTTAACAGCAGTTATCTCTAAGGGATGGAATGATAGGAAGTTCTTACACTTTTTCTTGTGCTTTTCGAATTTTCATAATTTCCTTTTGGGAAACATATGCTTTCAAATTACAATATATTGAGTACCTAGAACAAGTCAAGCACTATGCTAGGTGTAATAAAGCAGAACACAGGGAGGGAACCTGAAGTCAGAGAAAGCCTTCAAGAAGAAGCTACTACATGAAATAGAACTGAGTCAAAGAGGAGGGGACATCTACTCAGGTGGAAGGAAAAGAATGCTGAGAACTCAAAATCCAGCCTTTGAGGAAGTAAAATAAATCCAGGATGACAAAAATGATGCACTATCAATTCCAAGCCAAGTTTTATGTGTGTGTGAATGTGTGTGTGTGTGTGTGTGTGTGTGTGTACAAAATACTCTCACCACGTTCTCAATAGGCCAAGCCCCATAGAAGCAGGAGAAAAAGAGGAGATATCTCCCACAGTTTCTTTCTCCTTACTGCCCCCCACCACTCCAATTAAGATAAGTCTGCTCTCCTGCATCCCCTTCTCTTGAAGGTCCTCTCCTTTAACACTGGTTTTCAGATTTTACCACTTAACTTGCAGCAGTGGGAGTCACAGCTGAGTTCATTCTCTGCACCAACACCCTCACCCTCAGTTTGGAAAAAGTATTCTAAATTTAAACCACATAGCACCAAACTAAAAATGGCTTAGAAAGGGAAACAAACTACCATGTGCTGAACTCCTGTTAGATTTCACAGACATGAGTTACCTTTTTTTTCTAAGCATATGTAGTCAAATAATTCTTAAGTCATAAAATAACCATCCCCAAGTTCTCATGAGACAAAGGTGTCTGTTTTTAAATGACCAGGAAAGAGGTTGAAGATGGCAAAAAAGAGTAGGAAAAGTAAGTGAAGACTCATGAAGGATGCATCTGGGGTTCTACAAATGTTATCCAGCTCCACTGTTAGTGCGCACTGGATTTTTCCTCATCCCCTTTCTGAAAGATAAGAAAAGTAAGACAGAATTAGAGTCAGGGGCCTGGGTATCAGTCCCTATTACATGAGACACTCCCCCAACTCTCAAGTAAGTTTTCCCTTCCAAGCTTCAGTTTCCCCATCCCTAATCATTCTGGGATTGGAAGCTGAACCTCATCAATGGCTCCCAAGCTTTTTTGTCCTTGGCACTTTTTCATTTTTTTTTAACAATAGCACATTAGTTCTTTTAAAAATTTCCACAGAAGTAAAATAGACATACAAAGTGTGGATCAAATCATGTGTTCAGCTCAATGAATTTTCACAAACTGAATGTGCCTAAATAACCAGCATTGGGGAAGAGAGACACATCTGAAAAGTAAGTGCTTTTTTGTTTGTATTCATTCTAATACAAAATTTGGGGTAACATGGAAAACATTCCATGTGGGTAAGGCACCAATTACCTGGTCACCCTTCAATTTTAGGTCATATTTGGATAGAGCTATTTATTGCCCTAACCTAACTCCTAGAACTATCTTAGTGTATATTTGAGAAGGAAGGAGAGTCTAGTGCAGAAAATGAGATGAATGAGTAAATTAACTGATCTTGGATTTGAGAGACTAAGGACATGGGCAGTGTGACATGAAACCCAGGAGTGTGGCCAGCAGCACCTATACATAACCCTAGATCCTGGGAAGGATGTTGAAAAAACATCTACTCACTTCTGGTAAAAAGCTGGGTGAAAATTATGGTAACAAATTGTATGGAATGTTTTGTAACTTAATCATTCAAGTTATTTTATAAATTTTAGAATTGCATTAAACTTGGAAGGTGAGGGTTGACAATTCCAAGTTATTAAAAAAACAAAAGTATTAAACATTTGAATGTAGGGTCAGATTCACCAAAATGAAAAAGTCTATATTTTCTGGAACAAAGCAACAAAAATGCGAAATCATTTCAGAGAAAATATGGGAAAAGAAGATACAGACAAGTTTTGACTAAGCAAGAAACAGTAACTAAAAATCAACTGTACTTACCCTTTATTATTTATAATATGTTGAAAATGTCGTTGGTATCTTGGTGTTTTGCTCTGCTGATATTATTTTTAATATAGTCCACATTTTTAATTAATTTAATATTTTAAATTTATTTTTAGAGAGAAGGAAAGGGAGAGGGAGAAAAACATCAATGTGAGAATGCAACAGAAATACAAAGGATTTTAAAACAATACTATGAATAACTACATGCCAACAAATGTGGATGAAATAGACAATTTTGGAATAATACAATCTTTCAAAACTGAATCAGGAAACCTGCATAGGCCAATAGCAAATTATGAAATAGAAGTAGTAATCAAATAACCCCCAGAAAACAAAAGCACTGGTCTACAGAGGTACACAGGGGAGTTTTACCTCAAAAGACAACTAACACCTTTCCTCCTCAAACTATTCCAAAAAAATCTAAGAGGAAGAAAAAGCTCTAAGCTCTTTTTATGAGGTCAGCATTATTCTAATTCTAAAACTAGATAAAACATTGAAAAGAAAGAGAACTAAAAAAAGAAAGAAAAGAGATTTACAAGCCAATATTACTGATGAACATAGATGCTAAAATCCTCAACAAAAAGAGCAAATCAGACTCAGCAATATATTAAAAAGATCATACACCATGACCAAGTGAGGTTTATTTCAGGGATGCAAGGCTGGTATAATATTCACAAATCAAGAAATATGATACATCACATTAACAAATTGAAAGACAAAAATCACATGATCAACCCTAGCTGGTTTTGCTCATGGATAGAGCGTCAGTCTGCTGACTGAAGGGTCCTGGGTTGGATTCCAGTCAAGGGCCTATCTCTGAGTTGTGGGCTCAATCCCCAGTAAGGGGCATGCAAGAAGCAGTCGATCAATGATTCTCTCTCATTATTGATATTTCTATCTCTCTCTCCCTTTCCCTTCCTCTCTGAAATCAATAAAAATATATTTTTTTAAAAATCACATGATCATATCAATAGATGCAGAAAAAGCATTCAACAAAATCTAACATCCATTTTTGATAAAAACACTCAGCAAAGTGGGAATAGAGAGAACCTATCTCAACATGATAAAGGCCATATATGACAAATATACATGAACATCATATTCTGTGGGCAAAAAGTAAAACCATTTCCCCTAAAAACAGGAACAAGACAGGATTATGCTTTCACCACTCTTATTCAACATAGTACTGGAAGTGCTAGCCACAGCGATCAGACAAGAAGAAAACATAAAAGGCAGCCACATTGGAAATGAGAAAGTAAAACTCTCATTACTCACAGATGCCATGATATTGTACATAGAAAACTCTAAAGATTCTACCAAAAACTACTAGATTTAGTAACTGAATTTGGCAATGTAGCAGGATACAAAATTAACACCCAGAAATCTTTATACACTAATAATGAATTCTCAGAAAGATAAACTAAACAAAAAATCCCATTTACCATTGCAACAAAAAATTAAGATACTTAGAATAAACTTAACTACGGAGGTAAAAGACTTGTACTCAGAAAAACCACAGGTTGATGAAAAAAGAGACAGAGGAAGATATAAACAAGTGGAAGAATATACTCTGTTCATGGGTTGGTAGAATTAACATCAGTAAAATGTCCATACTACCCAAGGCAATGCAATCCCTATTAAAACACTAATGGCATATTTCACAGATATAGAACAAATACTCCAAAAATTTACGTGGAATCAAAAAGACTCTGAATAGCTGCACAATTATGAGAAAGAAGAACAAAGTTGGAGTGATCACAATATCAGATATCAAGCTGTATTACAAAGTCACTGTTCTCAAAACTGCCTGGTACTGGCACAAGAACAGACATATAGACCAATGGAACAGAAAAGAGACCCCAGAAAGCTACCCAAGACATTATTCTCAACTAATATTTGACAAAGGAGGCAAAAGAGCATACAATGGAATCCAGACAGCTTCTTCAATAAATGATGCTAGGAAAATTGGACAGATATGTGCAAAAAAATGAAACTAGACCATCAATTTATACCATACATGAGAATAAACTTAATATGGATAAAGGACTTAAATGTAAGTTGTGAAACCATAAAAATCCTAGCAGAAGCCATGGGCAGCAAAATCTCAGACATCTCTCAGAGCCACAAGTTTACGGATACATCTCCTAGGGCAGTGGTCGGCAAACTGCAGCTTGCCGCTCTGTTGACTAATGAGTTTGCTGATCACTGAGATAGGGACTTAATCACAAGGAACAACAACAGCCTATAATTATTGGAACTGAAAGTCTAGGTCAGTGGTCGGCAAACTCATTAGTCAACAGAGCAACCAACCATTGTCCTAGGGCAAAGGAAACTAAGGAGAAAATAAACAAATGGGAATACATAAAAATAAAAAGCTTCTGCAAAGCAAAAGAAACCATCAACAACATGAAAAGAAATCCCACTGTATGGGAGAACATATTCAGCAATGATATATCTGATAAAGGGTTAATATCCAAAATATAAAAGGAACTCATACAACTTAACAAAAGGAAGATAAGACAATCCAATAAAAAAAAAATGGGCAAAGGCCTTAAAGAGACACTTCTCCAAAATGGGCATACAGATGGCCAAGAGACATATGAAAAAAATGCTAAAGTCACTGATCATCAGAGAGATGAAAATGAAAAAGACAATTAGGTATCACTTCACACTTGTCAGAATGGTTACCATCAACAAGTCAACAAATGACAAGTGCTAGTGAGGATGTGGAGAAAAGGGAACCTGAGTATACTGCTGGTGGGAATGCAGATTGGTGCAGCCATTATGGAAAACAGTATGGAGTTTCCTCAAAAAAATTAAATATGGAACTGACATTTGATTTTCTGATCCCACTTCTAGGAATATATCCTAAGAGATCCAAAATGCCAATCAGAAAGAATTGTATGCATCCCTATGTTCATAGCGGTGCAATTTACAATAGTTAAGATCTGAAAACAGCCCAAGTGCACATCAGTAGATGAGTGGATAAAAAAGCTGTGGTACAACCTGGCTGGTGTAGGATAGTGGTTGAGTGTCAAACTATGAACCAGCAGTTCACTATTCGATTCCCTGTCAGGACACATGCCCAAGTTTTGGGCTCAATCTCTGGTGTGTGAAGTGCAGGAGGCAGCCAATCAATGATTCTCTCTCATCATTGATGTTTCTATCTCTTTCTCCCTCTCCCTTCCTCTCTGAAATCAATAAAAATATATATGTCTTAAAAAGCTGTGGTACATTTATACTATGGCATACTATGCAAAAGTAAAAAAGAAGGATCTCTTACCCTTTGAGATAGCATGAAGGGACCTGGAGAGTATTATGTTAAGTGAAATAAGCCAGTCAGAGAAAGACAGGTATCACATGATCTCACTCATATGTGGAATCTAATGGACAAAATAAACTGATGAACAAAATAGATCCAGAGACATAGAAACATGGAACAAACTGTCGAATCTCAGAGAGAAGGCAGGAGTGGGTGGGTGGGAGGAGATCAACCAAAGAACTTGTATGCATATATGCATAGCCCATTGCATAGACAATAGGGTGGTAAAAGCCTGAGACAGGATAGGAGAAGCTAGAAGGGATCAATATGAAGAAAGGGGAGACATATGTAATGCCTTCTACAATAAATATTTTTTAAAAGAGGGTAGAATGTGCTCATCTCACTCTCATTGCTATAAATAAATCTAAGTATTTTTAAATGAATTACATATAGATATATATATATAAAACCCTAATATGCAAATTGTCCCCTCAGGGGTTCAATCAGGAGAAGAGAAATTTGACAACTCGCTATGATGTGCACTGACCACCAAGGGATGGTGCGGAATGAAGGAAGGCCCCAGTTGGCAGCCAGAAAAGGGAGGCCCCAGCCAGCAGCTGGAAGCCCCTGATCGGCTCTGATTACCAGCCAGGTCTAGGGACCCTACTCATGCATGAGTTTTGTGCACTGGGCCTCTATCCTATCTAATAAAAGAGTAATATGCAAATTGACCATCACTCCAACACAATATGGGTGCCCCTATGTGGTCAAAGATGGCTGCCCCCATGTGGACACAAGATGACCACCACAAGATAGCCAGCAGGGGAGGACAGCTGTGGGCGATCAGGCCAGCAGGGGAGAGCAGTTAGGGGTGATCAGGCCAACAGAGGCGGGCAATTGGGGATGACCAGGTCTGCAGGGAAGGACAGCTGAGGGTGAGCAGGACTGCAGGGGAAGGCAGTTGGGGGTATCCAGGCCTGCAGGGGAGGGCAGTTGGGGGGACCAAGCCATAGTAAAGGGCAGTTGGGGGGTACCAGGCCAGCAGGGGAGAGCAGTTAGGAGTGACCAGGCTGGTAGGGGAGGGCAGTTAGGGGTGATCAGGCTGACAGGGGAGGGTAGTTGCAAGTGACCAGGCCAGCAAGGAAGGGCAGTTAGGGTTTACCGGGCCACCAAGGTAGGGCAGTTGGGGGTGACCAGGCCTGCAGGGGAAGGAAGTTAGGGGCAACCAGGCCTGGAGGGGAGAGAAGTTAGGGATGACCAGGCCAGCAGGGGAGGGCAGTTAGGGGAAATTGGTCCAGCAGGGGAGCAGTTAGGCGTCAATCAAGCTGGCAGGGGAGTGGTTAGGGGGTGATCAGGCTACAGATTGAAGTGGTTAGAGGCAATCAGGCAGGCAGGCAGGCGAGCAGTTGGGAGCTAGCAGTCCTGGATTGTGAGAGGGATATCCCTCAAGGGGTCCCAGATTGGAGAGGGTGTAGGCTGGGCTGAGGGACACACACCCCATGCACAAATTTCATGTACTGGGCCTCTAATTAAATATATAATTGAGTCTATAATCTTAAAAAGTTTTAATATTGGGTCAAAATTTGTTTAGCATTAACTGGTCACAGAATTCTCACTGTGTTTTACAAAATATATTTTTAAAAGATATTAGCTTATAAGAACATGTAATAAATAACTTCAAAATGCAGTAAGTATTTAACTTTAAAGCATGCCTTTAACATTTATGTAAAATATTTTTTGTACTCATTCAATAGAAACGTATCTGGACACTGGGTAAAGCTATCAATAAAATACTAGTCCACAATGTGTTAAGGAAGCCAAAATAAAGTCATTTTATAAACTCCAAGTAACACAAATATACATAAATATAATACATATTTTATAGTTCCCTGTTTGGTATCTCAAAATGAAACTCAAAGATAAAATAATCTACCTAATACAAATTTGAAAAAATAAGATATATAATGTACCAACTATAATATAAAAGAGAAGTAAAAGACAAGTTATCTATATCTATAAAAGGTAAGTGATTGACTGTATGTCCCTCTGACCATCCAACTGACCAACCAGCCAGTACATATGATGTGCACTGGCAATTTAAAAATAAACATTGACTCATGCATGCACAATACATAAAAAGTTCTAGCTGGTAACAATTGCATGCATGTGTTTTGATCTGTCCTTGTTGATCATGAATTTAGCTGACACTTCTGTTATGGAGAAAGGGCGAATAGCAATATTAAAATATTTCTTCTAATTAATTTCCTTTCAATGTGCACTAATCTGTGCACCAGGCCACTAGTTTATAATAAAACAATATGTATTTCAATACGTAAATCATCAAGCAGGATTATATCAGGGAACATAATAAAGTAGTCACATACATGCACTTGTATGTACATTGAATGAGATAGGTGTGTTGTAATGTAGTGTCAAATGTAAGTGGTGTCACTTTGGGTAAGTGATGTTCTGAACAAAATTAGGTATAATCTTTCCTTCATTTACACAGCATTTTTAATCCTGATAATTTCAGTGTATGTAAAACCCACTTATGTTCTAGTCTCAGAAAATTACTTACCTCTTCCGCAAAACACTTGAAAGTTGCACAAACATTAGATAATTTGTCATGAGACAGAATAATCTGGAACATCCCAGTACTTCAAGCATTTCTGGTGTCTGCCCAGTGAATGCATATTTCCAGTTTCCCACGGGAAGTAGTACCGTGCCAATTTGAGAACCACCAGACTTACCTAGGCTGTAAAACCAGCTTTATCACATACTAGCTGTGAAACCAAAAGAAAATCACACAGCCATTTTACAGATCACCCCAGCCAAAATATCACTCCCTCAACCCATACAGTCATAAGATGCAATAACAGAAAAACCCTGGAGAGAATCTGAGTTCTCTAAGAGTATCAAAGTAGGTGCGATGGTTAAAAACACACAGTGTTTTTAGACTTACTTATACTTATTTTATTCTGAATTACAGACTTGGGTATGAACACCAGAATCTTTTTAATATTTAGGGCCTAAAAGTCTGGATCTGACCATATTCAAACTTTTAAACAGACTCTGTAATAAAGTTCAATCAAAAAAATCAAATTATTTCAGGAACCACTAGCATAGAATTATATTCTAATCCAAGTTTTACCGCATTAAAATATGCTATACATAATTTCATTTGCTTATAAAATGTTATTTGTTATTTTGAGATAAAATATAAAAAAACAACAGAAAAACTGAAAGAACTATTTGTCCTAAAATCTTGTAGAAAAAAAAAATTTCCACCCAAATTTTCAAATTCGCCACTCTTATCTTTTCATATCTGTTTCTAAAACCTTGTAATATAAAATATTCAGAAAATTTACAAAATAAAAGGAAAATTTGGAGCTGGACTTAAGATGTATTTGCAAATAAACACAATTTAGAAAATTAGTCAAAAGCTATCATTCTCTAAGGTTCACATTTCCCTTTCATAATAAGTAAATTCTAATAATAAATGATGTTGAAAATTTTATTAAAAGTTCTGCAAGTCGCCATGCTACTTATTCTTAAGCCTTGTCTACCATATGAATGAATGGTTTGGGAGATAAAATGAACTGGGTTTGAATCCTGACTCTGCTACTTACTAGCTGTATACCTATACAAAATTCTTAATCCACTTTTTTTTAAATATAAAATACCCCCTACCTATCAATGTTGTGATAATATGTAAAGCTTTTTTAAAATATATATATATATTTTAATTTTTTACAGAGAAGAAGGGAGAAAGAGAGGGATAGAGAGTTAGAAACATTGATGAGAAACATCAATCAGCTGCATCCTGCACACCCCCCACTGGGGATGCACCTACAACCAAGGTATGTGCCCTTGACCGGAATCGAACCCGGGACCCCTCCTCAGTCTGCAGTCCGACTGCTCTATCCACTAAGCCAAACTGGTTTCGGCTATGTAAAGCTTTTCGCAGACAGCTTTTCATGTACTAGTTGTTAGTTAAATAGGAGCTATGGTTATTATTATTATAACTAGCTGTAATGTTTGCCAATACCTGCTTAATAACTCATTCAACTATTTTCTTCTTAATTGCCTTATACAATTTATTTTTTCTGGCTTAAAAAGCATTTTGAGATATGCTGGGTAGATGTTATACAATGTCTCTTGTATAAGACAGCCTCAGCCCAGTGTGGCTCAGTAGTTGAGCATTGACCTATGAACCAGGAGGTCATGGTTCGATTACCAGTTAGGGTACATGCCCAGGGTTGGCGGCTCAATCCCCAGTAGAGGGCATGCAGGAGGCAGCCAATCAATGATTCTCTTTCACCACTGATGTTTTTATCCCTCTCCTTCTCCTTCCTCTCTGAAATCAATAAAAATGTATTTAAAAAAAGAAAATTCTTCTTTAAAAAAATAAGAAAGACAGCTTCACCAAACTGTCTTAAGGCAACATATGCCAAAAATAAGAGAGACAAAGAATGACATTTATTAAACTACAATTTAACATTTACTGAACACTAGTCATGTGATGGTAGCTTATAAAAATTCAGTTTCTCCTACCAACATCCTGAGTATTTTTTTGCCTCTGTCAACACTTTAAATGTTGCCTCTCTTTCTTTTTTGGTCTTTGCAAGAAGAGTTGACTTCTGAAAAATTCACAACATTTTAATAATTTTTCTGTAGTACTTTTCAGCACAAAGACTGTAATTTTTAGTATATTTATTTTTCATATTCAGATCTCCAACTGATTCGTTGCAAACCTACAGACTTCTCATGGTATGGTTAGCATGATCACACCTCTCTTAAATATGCACACACACATACATACACACACCCCCCACATTACATCACACTCTCAGCTGGCCTCTGTTAACACTTAGCCACCTCCCAGCATGAAAGGATTCTTTCATCTCTAAGAAATTAGCTAGGAAGAGGTTGGGAAAAAAATATGTAATAATTTATAACTTATTTGAGGGCTTATGCACCCTTTTAAAATCTGAAGAAAACTATAAATATTCTCATATATAAGCAATAAAGTACATACATATACCATTGCATTTCACAGACTCCTTGCAAACCAAATTAAAGAAGCTATGGTTTATTTCAGTGTTTCTCCTTTTGACTCAGTGAGGATTCATAGTGGGAAACAGAAGCTGACATCAACATAGCCCGTACTTACATACCAAAACAAACGTAAATATCTAAAACAGAAGTTTCCAGAAACAATATTTACCCTTACCATGTGCAATGGTTTTTACTATTTTCTATCCAATTTTATCTTTTTAAATGTTGCTTGGGGCTCACCAACTGCCCACAATCTAAAGAACAGTGATCTGGTCTAACAGTTCTCCATTTTTGAAATAAGGAAACTGAGATCCAAACAAAGTCGTAGATCATGAATGAGTCTGTGGTGGAACAAGCCAGAAACCTAACTATTCTGACTCCCAACCAAAGGCTCTTCTCTAAACAAAGTGAAACAAAAGTTCTAAATACCCACTCACTTCAAAAAAGCAGCGGGGATTAGGAACTGAAAACAGGCTGTTACACTGGGAAGCTGGGAGTGTTTCAATTCCAAACCACGGGTGAATATTAACCACAACCCTCAGCCTCCAATTCCGACAGCCTTAATTTTTTTCGAAACCATGCCACTGGTCTAGCCTGACATGGCACATAAACAATTTTTTTTTTCTTTCTAGTAACCCTTTCTCCGGCCACTGAAAACAAAACAGGAAAAAGCCCACGTTCTCCTTGAGTTCATTTAGAATACTTCTCTTACACACACACACACACACACACACACACACACACAGGTTTTGTCTGTCCCAGGCTGGCTTAGAAACTGTAGTGGGAAGGCCCTCTTTACCAGGCCCCTGCATAGCTGTTTTCTTCTCCGCTAGGGCTGCTTCATTAAAATTTTAACAGCTCAACCACATGGATCAATACGTGGATATGAATGATCCAGAGACTACTAGATGTTACTACTCCCAACAGCAGCTACCCCAGCCCTCTCTGAAGCCTGGGTACTGACAGTGGGGTGGCTAAGAGCCTGCATTACAAACAGCGTGGTAGCTTAAAATACCAGTCTCCCCACTGACATCAGCCTGTGCATGGTTTATGTTTGTTGGTTTGTTGGTTTTTCTTATTTTTAAGTTGGAATCTTGTAACTAGACAGTGGCTGGGGGACCGGTCCGGAGGCCGAGGCCCTGCGCACAGGAAGGAGGCTTTGCACGGATCACCCCAATAACTTCACTTGGACGCCAGCAGCCGAGTGCCGGCCTCCACCTGCCACCCCAGCCTGGTCCCCAAGGGCAAAGTGCCCGGTCTCCCAACGCGGGAGGCACAGTCTGGTGCAAACGGATGCGCAGTGGCTCCGGGGAGAGAGTCGCGAAAGCGTGCGAAGGCGGGGGAAGCGGAGGAGGGGGTGTAGAAGCAGGCAAACCCTAAAATTAGCGCTCAGGAAGCAGCGGCAGGGCATCCACTGGAAGAGATGGCGTCCTCTGCCCAGCGGCCACCCCAGAGCTACCCCGGAGCCCGAGGCCCCTGCGCCTGCCGCCTGCCTCCTGCACCCGCACCGGGAGCTGGACCAAAGCAGCAGAAAGGGGGGTGGGGGGGTCGGCGGGCAGAGTTCCGTCCTGGAAACAGGATCAGGGAGCACGGGGAGCCTCCTGAGACCTTGGGATCTATCGCTCCTCCCCCAACTGCGGCAGAAATTTTAAGCAGCCTCAGAATTTAGAACCGTTTCTCTCCTCCATCAAACCTCCCTGGGAATCAGAGGGACAGGGGGTAGGGGGATGTTAACATATCGAGGGGGTGGAGGCTGGCAGAATCGGGGGAGTCTGCATCCGAATTTCTCTCTTCAAGGTAAACAGTTCTGAAGGTCAGGGAAAGCTGCTCCATGGGGTGCTCCTAAAACGATTAATGTTCAGTAAGGGATCCTCAGTCATCGCTTTTCTTGAGCACCCAAACTATGTCAGTCCAAAGTATATCACATATTCCAACTCTAATAATGCATTGAAAACCTACCCATGAACTATTGTGAACACTCCCAATATAAAATTACCAAAACCCTGACAGCTGACGTAAGGAAATCTGTGAAATGGAAATGTGTTCCTCGGCTGAGATTAAATGAGGAATGCAAAAAAAATATGGTTTTTAGTCGCACAAAAAATGGAAAATTGAATGACACACTATTTGGAAACCAAAAGCCAGTCATTTTAATGTTGTTGAAGCCAGTCTTTCTAAAAAGTCATGTTTATTATGTAACTAGGACTGTTAAAATGATATATGCACAGTAATGCTAAGCTAGTCATTAATACACACTAACCAGGTCCGTGGAGGGCAATCGCATCTCTAGCATCTTCTGGACTCCCCTCTGCAGTTGGGCCCTTACCTTTATTTTCAGAATCTTTCATCCTCTCCTTCCTCCCTCTGCTGCAAATGGGCAGGAAAGTGCGGCTGGTTCTCCAACCCTGACTTTCGATTTGTCATTCACAGACAGTCAGCGGTCTCAGGGGCGAAGTCCCTCAACGGGGAGCACTGGGCTCTGATAACTGCATGCAAGTCAGTGTGCAGGGTTATAATTTTGCTTATGCTGGAGCGGAAAGGATAGAGATGAAGGCAGACGTAAACACAGCTTCCAAAACATGGCATGGAATTGGATCTGGAGCCTAGGCATGCCTTCCTTCCCTGAGGTTAGAGAGCCAGCCGTTTAGCACCTTTTTGTTTCTGGAGAGATGTGGTTCAAGTTCAAGGGGAATGTCTGTGCCATGCACTGGGCTTATTTTCAAATAGAGATCTTAACTCTGGAGGGGGGATTAAGACCCCTGTACCTTGTTTCCTCTTACATAATCATTCATTCAATAAACATTTCTTTTACCTCTCTGTGGACCAGGCTCTATCCTCAAGCTGTTCACAGATGTTACAATAGAAGCATACAGTGCAATGACATATGAATGCTGCATGGACATGGGTTTCTGAACTCACTTCACCCTGAGGTAAGTTGATACTCAAGGAGGCTTTAGTGATTGGTTTTAAGCCACTGAGTCACTGAGCCAGAAATGGGTATGAGGAAACCAGATCATGCATCCCCTCTGTTAGAAGGCAAGGAAGTTTTGAGTGAATCTTTCAAACATCCAATTCAAGTTTACTTTCAATCATTACATGGTTAAGATCCCTCCCTCTCTTCCTTCCTTCCTTCCTTTTTTCCTTCCTTCCTTCCCTCCTTCCCTCCCTCCCTCCCTCTCTTTTCCCCTCTCTTCCTTCCTACCAAATGGTATTTGCACAGGCACTAGTCTACTGGTTTCTAACCAGTAGGAACCCAGGAATACAAAAAAAAGACCAAGTCCTTGCTCTCAAGGCTATTATACTCTGGTGAGAGGACTCAAACAGACAATAAACAAGCCAATTTAAACATATAATGAATGTCAATAATATGGAGAAAAATTAAGCATGGTTATGAGGGAACAGAGGTGGCATTTCTTTTTTTTATAAAGTGGCCAGGAGAGTTGATATTTAACTTATTTTATGAAAAATTGGTTAGGATCATTATGGTCCCTTCCAAACATCTTCACTCTGAAATTGTTTTTTAAGTTTGTAATCCTCATAAACTCTGTTCCCAGTGCACTCACTGATGGGTGCTGTTTATTCCCCATTATACAGATTGTTAAACTGATATCCAAAAAGATTAACTGATCCAATTGAGGGCCTCACTAAGTTGGATGATGGGAAACCAAAAGAAATATATCTACTTATTGCTCTCACGCTCCAGAAATTGCTGGGTTAAATACAATACTGACATGGACAATTTGCTGGAGTAGGAGTTAAGGCAAGAGTGTTGAAGGCCTATCGCTACCAATATTAACTGAGTGGGGTAGGGCAGGTGGCTTAGTCTCTCTGGCACTAGTTTCCTCATCTGCAACATCAGGCTAATCATGCCTGCCTCCGTATGTACCAGGCTGTTCAGAAGATCAAAAGAGAAAACAGATGTGATACTTTGTAACTAAGTACTATATAAATATAATATACAATTATCAACATGCTTGGGCACACTTATAAGAACTAATTGCTAGTGTTCACTAGTTCTTTATTATATTAAATATAGCTATAGAATGAAAACTATCATGGACACTAGGATTTTTGGAGTTGGTTTCTAGCTGCCACAATTTAAGAACTCCCTGAAATTTGTGGAAAATTATAAGTATTTAATTTTTGCTCCCCTCTCTACTTGGCAGTGGGTAATAGCTTTCTGCACCTCTGACAACATAAGACCAATGAAGAAAATCGACCTTCATTAAAATTCCTTACTGCTACCAAATGAGCCATGGTGGCCCATAAATCACATCAAAGGAACAGGCATCTCTATCTCTAAAGACCAAGTCCAGCACAGCCTAGCAGAATCACCCTTAGAGGCTGAGAGGGTTAGGGAAGAAGTAGGTGGTGAGAAGCCATGATCCATTCACCCTTTCACTCAATAAATATTCATTGTGCCAGGCACTGCTCTGAACACTGGGAATAACACAGTGCTGAACAAAACATTCTCTGTCCTCAAAGAGCTGTGGTCTCAGGGCAAGAGGGTTCCAGAAGGTATGCTGGTTTACTGAACTAGGAAGAGGAATGCCAAGGCCTGGGCCTGAGTAGGGAGGCAGGGGCTCTAAAGCAGACGAGACTTGATTCAAACATGGGTTCTGCCACTTACTGGTCCCCAAAGTAAGCTGAGACATGTTCTTGCACCTCTCTAAAGTCTCTATTTTCTGATGAAGTAATAATGGTAACTACCTCCTAGGCTTGAGTGAGGCTCAAACAAGTTAATGCAAGTAAAGTACATAACACACTGCCTGACACATAAAGTAAGGGCTCCATAAATGCTCTAAGACTAATATTAGTACCTTGTGACCTGGATTAGTACCTTGTGACCCCTCCGAATCTCAGTTTCCTCATAAAATGCAGAAAATAATAACTAGCTGATGCTATTGTGAGAATTACAAATCAGGAATGATATAAAGCCCTTGACATAAAGGAGTAGCTCACCCACTGCCAGCCTTACCCCAGCCTCAAGCAGTCTTCCCAGGGAAAAAGACTAAGGCTGGGGAGTTAGAAAGTGTGAGGAGGGTGACTATTTATATTAAAAAGGAAGTAATTTTTTTTTTGAGAGTGCGGTGCATTTTACACAACATTGCATTTTACACAACATTGCATTTTGTAAAGTTTTAAACATAAAAAGGTTGGAAGAGCCCTGTTGGAGTGGCTCCCATCCCATGCACTGAAAGGCTGCTGGTTCAATTCCTGGTTCAGGGCACATTCCTGGGTTATGAGTTTGATCCCCAGTCAGGGAGTGTATGAAGACAACTGATCAGTGTTTCTGTTTCTCTCCATCCCTCCCTCCCTTCCTTCCTCCCTTCCTCTGTTCCTCTTCTCCCTATCTCTAAGCATGTCCTTGGGTGAGGATTAGGAAGGCGGGGGTGGGGTGGGGTGGGGGTGAGTTGGAAGAAATGCAGTGTGAACTGCATCTTCAAGTACATTTTGCTATATTTTCTTTATTGCATATCTGTCCATCTCTCTATCTATCCTTAATTGATAATTTATTTTAAAAATTAAGTTGAAAGAGGTTTGAAGATCTCTTCAAATAAAAAGAACCTTTACCTTTCCTCCTGACCCAATATTTACAGACCTTCTGATTCTGTGGCCATTCCAAGCCAGGTCAGGTAAATTCTCAAAAGCTTTGTCATGCCCCACAGGAACCCTCAGGCCACATCCAGCTGAGGGACAAGGATAGACTCGAGCATTGGAGCCTTCCAGAACAAGGCAATATCTCTGGCAGACCTCATACTTCCAACAAAAGGTACCAATGGCCATTATATGCATGCATTAATGAAAATGGTGCTCCAGCTCATTGACCGGGTTTAGGGAAAGTTCCAGGTGGGCTCCACTGGCCACCAAGTCCCCTCACTGCTCTGCACAGTCCTGGTCTTGTTAGATGCCACTTCTGAGTCACTAGGCTGGTGAGTCATGCCCAGCAGGGGAGGCCATCTTGAGAACAAAACCAAAGAGAATTTTTAAAAACAATCAGTGAGGCCTGAATTGAAAGAGAACAAGCATTTTATTGTCCCAGCCCCCCCAAAAAAACATTTTTTTTTGAAAGAAAAAAACCAAAACACTGCTGTAATATTGTGAGTTAAACTTCCTACTTGTACATTTTAATTTGGAGAAAAACTGAGCAAAAAAAAAAAAAAAAAGGGAAAAGAAATCTTTTACATATTTGAGAGCAAAAGATATGTGGAGGTTGCATCCCAAATTAGACAGACCTATTGAGCTTCCACTTGCCTGGAGCCTCTCCTAGCTTGGTCATTCGTTCCCAAAACACATAGGGTGGGGTGACAGGAGGGTAGCTTCACCTGAACCACCTTATTCGGTCGGCTTCCATCAAGCCAAGCCTCAGTTTCGTTTGCTCAGAGCCCACTGGTGGGTGGCGGTTTGTAAGTAGAGTCAGAGCAGAAGAGGGCTGCACAACTACCAGGAAAGCTCAGCAAGCTATCATGAAGCCAGGCCACCAGGTCAGGGGAAGGGAGTTCACCTATGAAGTCCCTACTGTGCTTCAGGCAATCTTCTTATCACCATCATCACACATGGACTGAGAACTCATTATTTCCAACTATCATCTTTACGGCAAGGACTTCCACAGCACACCACGCGGGTTTGAATTCCAGCTCACTAGTTGTGTAACTTTTGTGTAACTCTAAAAATGTTACTTAGCCTGTAAGCGTGGCTCAGTGGTTGAGCATTGACTTATGAACCAGGAGGTCTTGGTTCGATTCCCGGTCAGGGCACATGTCTGGGCTGTGGGCTTGATCCCCAGGGTGGGCACTGCAGGAGGCAGCCAATGGATGATTTTCCCTCATCCATTAGATTTCATCTCTCTCTCCCTCTCCCCTCCTCTCTAAAATCAGTAAGAGTACATTAAAAAGGAAAAAGAAAATGTTACTTAACCTACCTATGCTTTGGTTTTCTCCTTTGTAAAATAGAGCTTGTAAAACAAGGTTGTTGTAAAAAATTAAATAAAATTAAAATATGCACTGGTTTAGGACAGTTTATTAGATATATTTTTTAAACTGTTCGAACATATAAGCCAGCAATGGCTGTTACATAGTGAGCGATGCATGTGTTACCAGTCCATCTTTTTAGATGATAAAAAAGAGGCAAGGAAACTTGCCAAAGGACATACAGCTAACAAATAGCAGATCTGGGATTCTTCCTGTCATTTCTTTCTCATCGAAATCCCAGGAGGGAGATATCACTTCCTTTTATTGATGAGAGCTGGGAAGCTCAACAAGGGTCCAATGACTTGCTCACATCACAAGTGGCAAATGGGAGAGGTAAGATTTAAAACCCTCACCTGCTGACTTTAAAGCCATGGCACATCCCACCAGGCTAGGGGTTCTCCAACTTTAGCACAATTGCTAAAGGGCTCCTTGGAACAGATTGCTGAGTCCCACTTGCAAGGTTTCTGATTCAGTAGCTCTAAGGGTGGGACCCATAATTTGCATTTCTAACCAATTCCTGGTGATGTAGCTGAGGCTGGCTCAGAGACCACACTGGAAAAACTACTGCTCTATGGTCATGCACCAGAATGGAGAAGGTATGGCGGCTAAAGATTATAGTTCAACAAGGTTTTCCCACTCTGGCAGTGCCAGTTACTCTAAGAGCCTATACCACGTATTTCACATTTATGATATTATTTGATTTTTCCAATATCACTAGGTGGTGGTCATCATTTCCATTCGATGTGATCTGTTTTTAGAGACCTATGGCCAGAAAAATGGTAATGAGGGACCAAACCACAGATCACCTGACAAGTATTCTGTCCTCTTCTCCAACTAACTTGTCTTGGAAAGCATTATTGCTGACAGAGACTGACTCCAGTTCCACTCTGTGTCTTCCCAGAGAATATCACAGCTTAGGAAAGGGCTCTTCCCCCAGCAGGGTTTGAAGGAGGTAATGTCTAAACGAAGGCTCTCAGGACCGATTTTATACTATGACTTCGAGAGCTAGGCAAATCTCCTGCTTACAAAATTCTCCCACCAGCTGCCTGCTCCCTTTTCTGTCACCTGAAAGCTTTGATATTTGACTATATGATTTTTTGGAAAGGGTGGAAGCATATGGGGAGTAAATTTCTGCTGGGCACAGTTTGCTCACATTCCCATTTAGAACCACTTGCACTGTTAGATGTATTTTTATGTTTTTAATATAAGCCAGTAAATGATTAGTATCCAGACTATTGAAAGAATTCCTATAAGTGGGTAAGGAAAAAACAAACTACCAAAGGGTGTGGGGGGGGGGGCGGGAAATAGGAAAAGACATGAGCAGGCATTTCAAAGAGGATCACATAAGGCCGATGTGAAAAATCTTCAGCTTCATTACTCATCAAGGAAATTCAATATAAAACCATGCAGTGCCATTTCACACCCATCAAATTGGCAAGCATTGAAAAGTTGGAAAGTACTCAGTATTAACAAGGAAGCAGGGAATCAGGACTCTCATACACTACTGGAGGGAAGTAAATTAGTTCAAATAGCCCTGGCCAGTTTGGCTCAGTGGATAGAGCGTCGGCCTGAGGACTGAAGTGTCCCAGGTTCAATTCCAGTCAAGGGCATGTACCTTGGTTGAGGGCACATCCCCATTGGGAGGTATGCAGGAGACAGGTGATTGATGTTTCTCTCCCATCAATGTTTTTAACTCTCTATCCCTCCTCCTTCCTCTTTGTAAAAAAATCAACAAAATATATTTTTAAAAAGTTAATTCAAATATACTTAGCAACATCTTTCAAAATTAAAGAAGTATCTACCTTTAACCCAGTTAACTATCCTTCTAGGTATTTATCCTATACTTACAATGTTTGAACTGTTACATTTCAAACTCATTCTCTTTGGAGATATTTAAGGTGTACAAAATAAATGTATATATACACTTTGAATAATGATAAAGGCAGTGTTCATTAAGATACATTTCATTTTCAAAATTGTTAAAGTGTGTATACATTTTACAGGGACACCCTGTATGTATCCCCTAGACCAATCTGTGGGTTGCGACCCCTTTAGGGGTCAAATGACCCTTTCACAGGGGTCGCCTAAGACCATCGGAAAATGCAGATATTTACATCACGATGCATAACAGTAGCAAAATTTCTTGGTTGGGGGTCACCACCACATGAGGAACTGTATGCAAGGGTTGCGGCCTTAGGAAGGTTGAGAACCACTGCCCTAGACTCTCAGTGGTTCTCAACCTTTCTAATCCCATGACCCTTTAATACAGTTCCTCATGTGGTGGTAACCCCCAATGATAAAATTATTTTCGTTGCTACTTCCTACCTGTAATTTTGCTACTGTTATGAATCTTAATGTAAATATCTGTGTTTTCGATGGTCTTAGGGCAACCCTGCTAACGGTTCTCTGACCCCATGGCAGAACATATTTGGGATATGATCATATGGGGGAAGATCTGAAGTAATAGTAATAAAAATAACCAGCACCTGTGAGTCACTATGAACAAGGTATTTTATATGCATAAACTCATTTAATCATCATAGTAACATGACACAGGCATTAGCACCCTTCGTTTGCATATGATATAAAAGGAATTTTAGATTTAGAAAGATTTAGCACCCTGTAAGAAGATCACACAGCTTATTAATATGTCACTGATTAGTGGCAGATTCAAAGCATAGTCTGACTGATGCTAAAGTATGTGATTCTAGGCACCCAAAGTGATGATGACATCCTCATGATAAATTCAGGCTACCTTTTAAGAAAATCAAATGAAATTAGTATGTGGATTTCCTTCACTGCATGATATTTATCAACTTTTTAAAAAATATATTTTTACTGATTTCAGAGAGGAAGGGAAAGGAAGAGAAAGATAGGAACATCAATGATAAGAGAGAATCACTGATTGGCTGCCTCCCGCACGCCCCACACTAGGGATTGAGCCCACAACCCTGGCATGTGTCCTGCCTGACTGGGAATTGAACTGTGATCTCCTGGTTCATAGGTCAGCACTCAACCACTGAATGACACCAGCTAGGTGATACTTATTAATTTTACTTCTCCCTTCCATGAGTATAGATATTGGAAATGTGGCAGAAAGGATGCTGTATGGGTACTCATGCCTGAGCCTGCCACTCACCAGTCACAACCTCCTGCATGTCATTCTGTCTTTTGTTTCATCTTTCTCATCGGTAAATGGGAAAAATAAATCATCTGCCCTCGCTCTTTCCGGGGGTGTTATCAAGATCTAAACATGATTTTGTGGTTGACCTATTCTGTAAACTGTAACCTATCTTATGATATAGACATTATAATGACCTCATCTCCAGGCTGTCCAGGGGATGGGGATATGGAGAAATGCAGTGAGCAGCCAAGATCCTAATGCAGGAAAGAGAAGTAAAGCATGGCAATGGGCAAACTCTAGGAGAGGAACACAGGAAGAGAGGAGAGGTTGGCTGCATATACAGTATAGAATTAGTTTTAAAAATTATAAATCTAGGCCCTGGCTGGTTTGGCTCAGTGGATAGAGCATCTGCCTGCAGACTGAAGGGTCCCAGATTCAATTCCAGTCAAGGGCAAAATTCTGAGGCTCTATCTCCAGTAGGGGGTGTGCAGGATGCAGCCCATCAGTGATTCTCTCTCATCATTGATGTTTCTATCTCACCCTCTCCCTTCCTCTCTGAAATCAATAAAAAATACATATTTTTAAAAATAAAATAAATGCAAACTTGTCCATTTTCTCCTTAAAAAATTATAAAACTGCTCTAGCTGGTTTGGCTCAGTGGATAGATCATCAGTTTGTGGACTGAAGGGTCCCGGGTTTGATTTCAGTCTAGAGTACATGCCCAGGTTTTGGGCTCGATCCCCAGTAGGAGTACAGGAGGCAGCAGATCAATGATTCTCTAGCATCATTGATCTTTCTCTCTCTCTCTCTCTCCCTTTCCCTTCCTCTCTGGAATTTATGAAAAATATTTTTAATTATAAAACTAGGAAACCTATTGTAACTTAATTTAGCACAGTAGCAATATCCATTTATTCCTCTTCTGAAAATATTCACACATACACACACACACACACACACACATCTGGAATAACACTAGGAATGTGATTATCACTCAAGGAATACTTGTTGCAATCTATTCAACTACTCAGGCAAGCTAAAGAAACAGGTGGTTAGCCTTCAGCCCTACTAATTTTCAGCAACAGTTCTGGATGCCAGTGGGCAAGGAGCTTAATCGGTGTATTAATGAAAGTAATCACACATCCTTTGAAAGCCACAAGAGGACAGTGCCAAGCCCTTCCTTCCCCTCCCCCCCACAACTACCAACAACAAGAAAAGCTTGTTTCTAATGCAATAAATATCCGAAAGGTAATCATTTCTGCTCTTTGTCAAATGTGTTTGTAGGATGCTTACTATGTCAGCACTTTACATTTATTAACTCATTAATTCATTTTATCCTCAAAACAACCCGAGGGGTGAGAGGGTGACAACTACAGCATGGACAGGGCTCTGGTGCAATCTAGCCTCTGCCCCGGTTCAGATCGGCCATTTTAGAAATCAAGGCATGTGGGTGTCTCAGAAGAAGAATCCCGAGATGATGGAAACAGATGAAAAGGACAAGATAGGACACATACATAAACACACACACGCAAACAGGTATCTACAAAGTTCCAAACCCTCAGCTAGCCGAAAGCGGAATGCAGAGATGAAACCCAGGGGAACCTGTCACGTGTAATCTGTAACACCAGATGAACAGCAACACATGTCCGATGGATGATGAGATGATAAAAGAGGGGTTACAGGTGGCAGGAACCCCAGGAAAGGCTTCACGGGTTAGTCTTGACAGATGGGTAGGAAGGGTCCATTGCAAATAGAAAGGAGGCAGTGAGCCAAGCAGCTCGTGTCATGTCCCTGCAGAGAATACATTAATGGCTTCCAAACACCTCATCCTGGCCTACCCAGAACCTGATCCAGGCCCTGCTTCCCTCACTTTCCCTGGGCACACAGGGATCTTTCCACTAGTGATTCCCCCTGGCTGGACTGCTCTCGTGGGCTCCAAACTGGAGTAGCTCCTAATAAGACTTCAGGTCTCCACTTCCATTGCCTCAGAGAGAGAGCTCTTCCCTATCCACCTGCCATTTCCCCATTTCCTCCTCTCCCAGCTGACTGGGAGATTTTTACCTGTGTTATATGTGCAATGTCCCTTTCCCCCTCTGAAAGGAGTTCCATGAGCTGGGGCCTCCCCTCTCCGGTTCACTCAAGCTCTGGCACACAGTGGGGGAGCAGGATAAAAATTGTGGAATGAATGAATGGAGTGAATCAGTGACTGAATAAATGTGAGTTAAGGCCCTGATGAGAACAGGTTGGAATGTGTCTGGGGAATAGTTTATCGGGGCTAGAGCTTAGGAGATAAGGAAGAGTCACACCAGACAGGTTGGAAAACGGGAGGGTCTGAAAGGGAAGGACCTTGAAGGTAGTAGCACTGGGTCCAGATTCAAACCCCCACGCGCACTGCAATGCAGGTGCTTGCGGGAGGAGGCGGGGCGGCGGATGCAAACCTAAGATTGTGTCCCCCAAGCACCCTGATTCCTTCGATCTAGCGCCAAATACACAGCCAGCGACTTTTGCGGGCAATAAACTGCAAAAACACCGGGGCCTACAAGAGACCGCCTATCGGGCCGCGGGGTGGAGAGGGAACGCGGACCGTGCCGAGACTGGACCCTGCGCTCGGTCGACCGGCCCCGGGTGAGCTCGGGGACCGGTCTCGTTCCCGCGGCCGGGGATCGGGGTGCAGGATCGCCCGGCCGGACCTCCTGGGTCGGAGAACTTGGCCCGAAGGGCGGCGCCGGGTGCCCGCGCCCCGTAACAGGTCCCCCGGCTGCGCCCACACTCACCCTGCGCCGCCTTGGGAGCCGAGCGCGTCCTCCACAGCCGCCGGGTGGCCTTCCACGGCCGCAGAGAGGAAAACAGCCTCCGGCTCTTCTTGCCGCCCTTCTCAGTTGCTCCCATCTGTGCGCCCACGCCCCTCCCCGCCGCGCCCGAGGGTCGCCTCGTGCCTCCCCCGCCGCCGCGCGTGTGCCAGGTGCCGGGCCGTCTCCCGGGCCGTCTCCCGGGTAGACGCGGCCGCCGCCGCCGCCGGGGGAGGAGCTTGCGGCCGGGCGGGTGGCAGTGGGGGGGCGGGGGCGCGCGGAGGGGGACAGCTGCCGGGGCGGCGCCTGCGGGGGCGGCGGCCGGGGCGCGGGCGCTACTGTGTTGCGCTCGGCTGGGCAGCACTTGGTGCCGGGCAGCCGGCCTTGCAGCGGAAGGCGTTAGCCGCTCGTCCTTCCTTCGGGAGACGTCCATGGAGAAGCCAAGTTACTGCTACGCCTCGTTAATTAACAGGAAAATCCCAAGGGGGGTGATGTTTGTCCCCAAAACGATAAAATGGAAGAAGCTCCGGGAGTTTCTCTGGCCTGCCCAGAATCACCCATCTGCGCAAGGGTGGCGATTGTCAAGTCTACTTTTTCATGTTAGATTTTTTTAAGTCTGGCAGGTATTTCTGTTTTCCTCATACAACAGGTCGTGAGTCAGTCATGATTTTTTTTTGAGAACCTATCTATGTCCAGGCACTTTATTTTATTTCCTTCAGAGAGGGAAGGAGAGGGAGAGAAAGAGAGAAACACCCATGAGGAGAGAGAGAATCATTGTCTGGGCGGGGCCTCCTGCATGTGTCCTGATGAGCGTACAACCCGTGACCTCCTGGTTCATAGGTCCACGCCCAGCCACAGAGCCACCCTGGCCGGGCTGGCGGGCACGTCTACCTCATGCCATTAAACGTCACAGCACACCTGGGGGGGTGGGAGGCGTTCCCCATTTTCCATTTGCCTCCACTCCCACCCACCACTTTGTCTCCGTCCTGGTTTTGCTTGTAATTGGGAGAGTCTGAGAGGAAGATGGAAACCAAGGTTCCTTCACTACTGCCTGGTTACCATAATAATAGCTTACATTTATGGACGGCTTTTCATGGGCCACATGTTACATACATCACCTTATTGAACTCTCCCAGTGAGAGTCATGAGAGAGAAATGAGTATTATCTATGCTTAAATTAGTGGAAGAAACATAGCGTCAGGGGGGGTCAGGCTACACATATAAAACATTAATAAAGGTGATGTGTTAGGAATCATGAAATTGCCATTTTTGTATTGTAATGTCAGACAATAACTTCACCAGATGATCAAAATTAAAATCACCAGTGGAGGCAGATGAAAGTGGAAAGCCTCCAGTCCTCACTGGTGTGGCTCAGTGGCTAGAGCTTTGGCCTGTGGACTGAGGGGTCATGGGTTCAATTCTGGTCAAGAGCACATGCCCAGGTTGCAGGCTTGATCCCCAGTAGGGGACATGCAGGACACAGCCAAACAACAATCTTTATCATTGATGTTTCTCTCTCTCTCTCTCCCTCTCCCTTTCTCTCTAAAATCAATAAAAAAATGTTTTTTTATAAAATGAGGGTGGACATTGAGAGGTGTCCTCTCTCTCTGTCAGCAATAGGCTGAGTTTTCTTCTACACCATGATATCCAGACTAAAGTCTGAAAAATAGGGACTTAGAAGAAATAACCTAAATAACAAAGTTACTCAAAAATAGCAGCTACATACCACCAACTAATACCCTAGGCAAGGGTTTCGCTCTGCTTTTCAAACTTCTTACCTGTCCCTGGGGTTAGGGCACCAAGAACCTAGTCCTGGTTACCCAAACCATCTGGGAAATATTGCTTCTGTCCCTTCCCCTCCTGGCTTCCTATTTTAATCTCCACCATCACCTCCAGCCCCATTAATGGAGGGTGTTTAACAAGATGACACGGACGTTTCCTTCCAGAGTCTCACCATCCTTCCCTGCGTGCCCTGACTCTCACTAACTGGTTTTGGAAAACTGCTAAGTGATAGTATCCCCAGTGGGCCTGGCTTAGAGACTCATCTTTTTTTTTTCCATTGTCCTGGTACATCCAGTACATCAGAACAGCTCCTTGGAGGGGCCCACTCGCTCACTGCTTAGACTTCACTGGTCCGGGAGGGATGAAAGAAACATTCTTTGGTTTGCCCTTTCTGTCCAAACATCATGTGATTTCGTGGCACTCCTCCAGCCTGTAGCTAAACAAGGCCAGAAGCCTCTGACTCCCACAGTCACAGCTTGCTCCAGGCAGATCCAGCGGGGAGTCTTCGCAGTCTTCGGAGTCCATGGGAAAAGAATGCGGCCTGAGAGATCTTCCACCCAAGCAGAAACACCCAAGTGCCCCTGAGGCACATTCATGAGTACCAGCAACATGGAATTTCTTTTCAAATGTCACAAATGCAAAACAAGCCCACTTATTTGTACATCTGGCTCACTGGGCTTAGGGGGGCAGGGGTGACAAAAAGGAGAAAAAAACAAACCTTAAATTTCATTCACTTCATTGTGCTTATGAAGCTAGGTCCAGAAATATGAAACTGACAGTCCTCAAAGTCAATGAGATACAAGATTCTTCTGTGTGTGCACGCGTGCACCTGAGAGAGAAAGGAGAGAGGGCTAAAAGAAAAAAACCTAGACTTTCCTGCTACAAAGCTTAGTGAATCCTGGCTCTGCCACTTACTGTGTGACTGTACCCAGCTTACCTACCTTCTCTAAGTCTCAGTTTCCCTGTCTGCAAAATGGAGATAATAAATAGTTCCTACCTCACAGGGTTGTGCTAAGTTTACCTATTATGTATAAAGCATTGAATAGATTTAAAAAATGGTAGCTTATTATAATACTGTATTTATTGAGACAATGACATAAACAAATGGCACCTTATTTTGCAACAAATAATTGTGTGTGTGTGTGTGTGTGTGTGTGTGTGTGTGTGTTTCTAAAGAGGGAGAAACGGGAATATCTCGATTTTAGGTGGAAGTCACACCCTTCAAACTTCATGATTACTTTTTGTGTCTCCCATTATGCCTGTGTCTCTTATTATGCCTCCATCTCTTATTATTCCTCCTCCTGTTACCTACTCTCCTTACAGAGAGTTCCAGAATATAAACAAAGCTGTACCACCTGAAGTCACCTTGAGTACCTTCAGGTGTTTTGCATGACCCTGTTGGCAATGCCAATAGGACTATTATTCGTGCAGGAAGCACTTATTTTTCCATCTGAAGTTCTCCAAGTTGACAAGCTTATGATGTGCTCAAGATAAAGAGCAGTATCTACAGAAAGCCTCCCAACCACTCTTTGGGACGTTGTGTCTAGTGTGCAAGGAGGGGAAACTGCTCACGGAAAATGTGTTCAGGGCTTCTGCATGCTCTGTTTCAATGACCTATCACTGCATAATAAACCATCCCCAAACTTAATGGCTTAAAGCAACAATCACTGGTTGGCAAATGACTTTGCAGTTCAGGCAGCACTCAGAGGGGACAGCCTGTTTCTGCTCTGATGGAGGTGAGCAGGGCTGCTCAGGGCTTGAAGATCCACTTCTAAGATGGCTCTGTTACATAGCTCACAAGATGGTGCTGGCATCAGCCGGGAGCTCAGCCAAGAGCCTTGGTTCTTCTCCACATGGTTGCTTGGACTCCCTCACAGCGTGGTGGCCGGGTTCCAGAAGGAAAAAAGCTGAAACTGCTAGGCTTCTTTTTTCATTGTTTTTGCAAAATGTGTTTCTTGGGACAGTTCCTCACTCGTCTCATGCTGCTGAAAGAGCCTCCTTCTGTAAGCCTTGCTTTTCCTCCTATCAGCTGCCAGAGCACAGGGGAACAGCCAACACAAAACCAGCATTTGTGCATGGCCAAGGAGGGTGGTGATTTTATAGCATCCTGGGCACTTCACATCCACGAAGCAGGGATTGGGGCTCTGCACCAGGCGCTTCTTCTTGTGTTTCCTCTTCTCTTCTCTTCTCGAGGGGGCTGAAGGAGAGCTTGGTAAGAGGCATGTTGTTGTAGGGAGGTCGTCACGCCCAGAAAGGTGAAAATGCTAGACTTCTTAAAGCCTTGGTTCAAAAGTCCCCAGATGCCTTGGCTCAAGTCCCCAGAAGTACTTCCTGTACATTCTATTGATCAATGCAGACACAGGCTCAGCTGTTCAAGGGAGAAGTCATAGGCTTTACCTCTTGGAAGGGTGAGTGACATATACATACGAGAAGGCAGAATAATTTGAAATCACCTTCAGGGACTAGCTAGCACAGGCCCCCACCAGCCAAAGAATATCCCAACCAACAAATGTGGGGTTAGACCCAGAGTCTCACAGAGAGCAGAAGCATTGTGCCGAGTGAACATACCTCACAGAAACTGGGGTTCTGCAAAAGGCCCACTAAATGGGAAGCTAGGCATAAAAAAGGGGACAATTATTCAAAGGCAAAAATCATGTTGCAAATTAAAATTGTAGAAACCTTCTTTTGAGCATCTACGGTGCTGAAACTAAACCCCAGTGCCTCTCTCTCACTGAGTGAAGTGAAAAGAATCCCCGGCTTGATAACAAAATCCTGGATTGAGGAATAGCCTGGAGAATCCAAGATGGTGGCATAGGTAAACACCTACACAGCTGCCTCACACAACAATTTCAAAACTACAACTAAAAGACAGAACGGACATCATCCAGAGCCACAGGAAAGCTGGCTGAGTGGAAATTCTACAGCTAGAAGGAAAGAGAGGGGCTCACAGAAACCCAGAGGAGCTGCAAAAAGCTGAGGTACGGAGACGCTCGCACTGAGAGAGCGGGTGCCCGAGTACCTGGCTGGCTTTCTCTGGCGGGAGGGAAACGGAGACTCCCAACGGCATTGAACCCCTTATGTTAGGACACTAAACCCCAGATCCAGCCGAAACTCATACGGGGGGAGTTTGGACTGTGAAAAGGGAGAGGTGCATGGAAATTTAGGGGAGTCGCAAAAGATCAGAGGTCTGGTCGCCCATGGCACTGCTCGAAGGACAGATTGCTGATTGTGCCGCTGGCTTTTGAGAGTAGGCGAGAGACAGACCCTCCCAACTGTGCCACCTCTGACTCCACTAAGCCCCTGTTTCGGGTGAAACCCTGGAGACCTAGACTCCTGTGGTCGTAGGAGAAGCCGGAAAGGCAGTGGTTAGAGGCACTGCGGGCACGGGCTTGCACAAGGACTGCTCCAGAGATTACCCAGTCACATGAGACTCAGGGGCAGTGAAAGGCAGGGCCGACCAGAAGGCAAGAGGGCCCTTAAGCCCTGAGACTCCACCCATCCCAAGCTCAACAGAGGCTTCTTCAGTTTTGCAAGTCTGGTATCATAAGGCTGAATTCAACACAGAAGTTTCCCTGGCATAGTGAAAATGCCCAGACAAGGGAAGGGATCACAAACAAAAGAAATGGAGGGAAAAAAATGACTGGATATAGAGTTCAAAACCACGCTTATAAGGTTTTTCAAGAATATGCTAGAAAAGTTGGATAAAATTAGCGAGAGCCAAGAGGAGATGAAAAAGGACCAACTAGAGATGGAAAAGGTCCAACTAGAGATGATAAAGGACCAAATAGAAATTAAACATACACTGACTGAAATAAAAAATATTATACAGAGTCCTAACAGCAGACTAGAGAAAGGCAAGAATCAGGTCAAAAAATTGAAATATAAAGAAGCAGAAAGCACTCAACTGGAAAAGCAAGAAGAAAAAAGAATCCAAAAATGTGAACATAATGTAAGGAGACTCTGGGACAGCTTCAAGCATACCAACATCAGAATTGTGGGGGTGCCAGAAGAAGAGAGAGAGCAAGATACTGAAAACCTATTTAAAGAAATAATGACTGAAAACTTCCCACATCTGGTAAAAGAAATAGACTTACAGGTCCAGGAAGCACACAGAACTCCATATAAAAGGAATCCAAAGAGGACCACACCAAGACACATCATAATTAAAATACCAAGAGCAAAAGACAAAGAGAGAATATTAAAAGCAGTAAGAGAAAAACAGTTCATTACCTACAAAGGAGCACTCATATGACTGTCAGCTGATTTCTCAACAGAAACGATGCAGGCCAGACAGGAGTGGCAAGAAATATTCAACGTGATGAATAGCAAGAACCTACAACCAAGATTACTCTAACCAGCAAAGCTATCATTCAGAATTGAAGGGCAGATAAAGAGCTTCACAGATAAGAAAAAGCTAAAGGAGTTCATCAACTCCAAACCAGTATTATATGAAATGCTGAAAGGTACTCTTTTAGAAGCGGAAGAAAAAAAGGTAAAAGCCAAAAAATTATGAACAACAAATACATATCTATCAACAAGTGAATCTAAAAATTAAGTGAATTAAAAATTTGATCAACAGAATAAACAGGTGAATATAATAGAATCAGGAGCACAGAAAGGGAGTGGACTGATAATTCTCAGGGGGGAAAGGGGTGAGGGGTGTACAGGGAGAGACTGGACAACAATCATACACCTATGGATGAGATCAATGGGAGGGAGCAAAGGGTAGAGGAAAGGATGGGAGCTGGGTGGAGGGGTGCTATAGAGAGGAAAATAGAGTAACAAATGTAATAATCTGAATAATAAAGATTTAATTTAAAAAAAAAATCCTGGATTGAGCCTAGTTTCCTTACCATTTTAATCTCCTCACACAAAGTCACTTAATTAGCTGAGCTTCACTTTCCTCATCTGTAACTTGGGGATAATAATATTTGCCTTCTTGTTCTCAACAGGACATTTCCAATTACCCTGGAATGCAGGGAGGTTCCAATGAAAGCATGTGTGAAAGTCCTCAGTTGACAACCCAATATACTACTTTGCAAATGTTTTGTTAATAAACTAGAGACCTAGTGCACGAAATTCATGTATGGGCGTGCGAGGTGTCCTTCAGCTCAGTCTGCTCCCTCTCCAATCTGGTACCCCTTGAGGGATGTCCGACTACCCATTTAGGCCTGATCCTACCTGGACATCCCTTTCACAATCCAGGACTGCTAGCTCCCAACTGCACACCTGCCTGCCTTCCTGATTGCCCCTAATCGCTTCTGCCTGCCAGCCTGATCACCCCCTAACCACTCCCCTGCCAGCCTGATTGATGCCTTGCTGCTCCCCTGCCAGCATAACTGCTATACCCTGTGGGCCTGGTCACCCCTAACTTCCCTCCCCTGCAGGCCTAGTCAACCCTAACTGCCCTCCCCTGCAGACCTGGGACCCCCCCCCCCGCCAGCTGCCCTCCCTTGCAGGCCTGGTTCCTCCCAACTGCCCTCCCCTGCTGGCCATCTTGTTTTCACATGGGGGCAGAGTCTTGTGTGTTGGAGAGATGGTCAATCTGCATATTACTCTTTTATTAGATAGGATAGAGGTCTGCTGCACTGGTGGGGGCCAGCTAGTTTGCCCTGAAAGGTGTCATGGATCAGGGTGGCTGTTCCCTTGGGGATGGGGTGGCCTGGGCAAGAGGCCTGTGGTGGTTTTCAGGTAGACCACCTCTCCTCCCTTCCCCACTCTAGTGACCCAAGCAGAGGCTGTGGTATCTGGGATTTATTTATCTTCTACAATTGTAACTTTGTAGGTTGGAGGGGAGCCAAGCCTTCTGCTTGCACAGCCATTGAAACTTTGTTGCTTTAAGTGGAGGCTGGATGTCCTGCCAGGGTTTGTGGAAAGCTTGGCTTCCTCCATCACCAGGGCAACCCAAGCCTCCCCTTTGCTCTCTCTGTGGCTGTAGTCATCTTGGTTGGGTTAATTTGCATACTTACTCTGATTGGCTGGTGGATGTGGCTGGTGGGTGTAGCGGAGGTATGGTCCATTTGCATATTACTCATTTATTAGATAGGATGATGCACCGACTCTGAAGATCTCAGAACTTTAAAGGGAACAAAACCCCTAGACCTCATTTTCTGCCACACCTGTGCCTGAAGCCAGCTGGTGGGGACGATGGGGGTGTGTTAAATCCCGCTCCTGCAATGCAGATTTGTCAGGGCAGGTGTCAAGTGCAATGATGGAGTGTGAAGGGAAGATGAAAAGAAGAGGTACAAAGTCCAGTATGGTATTTGTGTGCCTACCGCATGCATTATACTGTTATTATAATGTGCCTCATTATAGTACTAATTCAGGCCTTCAAAAATGTTGATTCATTTTTAAATTGACCTAAAAATATAAAAAGAAAATGTTTATTGAGAGAGACAGTATGACATAGCTATTAAAAGCACAAACCCTGGTGCCACACTGTTCCTGACTAAAGTGTACTGGCACAGTGACATTAGAGAGTTATATTAACATCTCTGTGCCAAATTTCTCATCTGTAAATGGGAATAATAAGCACCCACTTCCTACAGCTGTTGTGAAAACTTAATGAGTTGTGTGTAAACACTCAGAACAGCACCTGGCAATGAATAAGTGTGAGCTGCGGGTTTTTTATAATACCTGATGCTGTGTACTGGGCTAAAAACTTTACAGACATGGCTTAATTTTAAAATATTATTTCTTGATTTTAGAGAGAAAGATAAAGGGAGGGGGGGAGAGGGGGAGAGAGAGACAGACAGATTTGTTGTTTCACTTACACAGTAATTGGTTAATTCTCATATGTGCCCTGAGGATCAAACCTGAAAGCTTGGTGTATTGGGACAACACTCTAACCAACCGAGATACCCAGCCAGGGCTCAGACATGACTTATTTATTTACAGCAACCTATGAGCATCAACTAAGTACCTACTGTGTGTTGGGTACTGTTGTAGACTCTCCGGGTCCATGAGGAATGAATCAGATACAGATTCCTGTTCTGTGGAGCCCACATTCCTCTAGGGGATGGGGGAGAGGGGAAAGACAGTGAGTAATAGGTAAAGTAAGTAGGCTGTGAAGTTTGACAGAAGATATAAGTGCTATGAATAAAAGAAAAAGTAGAGCAGGTTGCGGGAACTAGGAATGCTGGTGGGGAGGACCTAGGCTGGTTAAAGTTTTAAATAGGGTGGTCATGTTCGACCTGGTTGAGAGGGAAAATTTGCACAAAGTCTTGAAGGATGAGGAATAAACCAGCTATCAGCTCTGCAGGGAAGAGCATTTCAGGCAGAAGGACCCCTTGCATATAAAGGCCCCACCTTGGGAGCTTGAGAGCCAGCCTGGTAGGGTTAAGGAACAGCAGGGGGACAGGAGTGGGTGGAATAGAGAGGGTGAGAAGGTCTGCTGCAGAAGAGGTTGAATGTCGCCTCAGTGAGGGATTAAGGAGAGCTTGGTAGGCTTACAGCCTAACTGCTAGGCTGTAACTTCCCTCTGAATGAAATGGGAGCCTATGGTAAATGATGGGAGCCATTACTGATCCGTTTACTAATGGATAAACTGGAGCTGAGAGAGGCTAAGTATACAAAGCTATACAAAGAGTAAATGAACAATTAGGGTTATTATCTACAGATTCTTATCCTTTTTATGGGGCAGAGAGGGATGATGCAAACTGGGGTAGGGGAAAGTCAGCCTTGAGGAAATGTGGTCTGCAGATCCTCCTTTGTAACATGAAGGTATTGAATCCATGCTCTCAAAGGTCTAGACACAATGATTTATCATTCACTGGCCTCCAGAGGACAGATGGAAGATATAGGAGACGGCCATTGCTCTTACTTGGCCAATGGACTTTGATCTTGTGCTCCCACAAAACCTTACACATAGCTCAGTCATAGCTCTTTTCATACTGTATTGAAAATATGTGCTTAAAAATTTGCCTTTCTGCCAAAACCGGTTTGGCTCAGTGGATAGAGTGTCAGCCTGTGGACTGAAAGGTCCCAGGTTTGATTCTGGTCAAGGGCATGTACCTTGGTTGCCGGCACATCTCCAGTAGGGGGCGTGCAGGAGGCAGCTGATCAATGTCTCTCTCCCATCAATGTTTCTAACTCTTTATCCCTCTTCCTTCCTCTCTGTAAAATATCAATAAAATATATTAAAAAGAAAACTGGTAAGAATAATGAATCTGATTTAAAAATAAAAATCTGTCTTTCCTTCACAGATGAAGGCTCCCCAGGCTTGCATCTGACACTCATCTTAAATCACAGCGTTCCCTGCAGTCAGCAGTGGATTTGGCAAAGAGGAGGTTCTCCACAAATATATATATGCTCTGTCTTCCATTTAAATCAGAACAAAGAGACTTTATTGCAGGGAAGTGGTGATCATGAGTTAGTCTGAGAATGACAAAAGTGGAAAATCAGTTACTAATGCTCTGGGCTACAAGGGCAAAAGGAGGAGTTACAACAATCCAGGGGTTGAGATCACAAGACAGAAGCCAGAACCAAGGTGATACATAGGAGAAGAAATGTCTTTGCCTCAAAATGTATTCTGACCTGGAACTTAATGTGCAGCCTAGCATGGCCCAGGCATCCGCCTTGAAGGAACCTTCTCAGAATCTGCCTCCCCTGTCTTCCTTAGACCATCTGGAGCTTAGGAGCAGTGGAGAAGACTGATTAAAGGCTCAGACTTGATCACTTCTGGGCAAGTTACTGGCTTCTCTGTGACTTAGTTTTCTCCCCTGTAAAATTGGGAAATTAATATCTGTCTCAGAGGGATAGTTTAAAGATGAAAAATGAGATTACATTTATAAAATTACACACACACACATTTTTTTTACATAAATGGTATCGTAGGCTGCATATTATGCATATTTTTCATTAACAACAAATCTGGAAATATTTCCAAGGCTGAGTACAGTTATATTATATGATGCTTCCATTAATCTGAACACAGTTCTATTTCTGTTATAGGAGCTAAGATTCTATTAGTTGCTGTTTTTTTTCAGAGGGGGGGTGATGGAGGATTTTTTAACATTAGGTTGAGCTAGTGTAGTGTCATCTAAAATCTCAGACTGTTTTTCATAATATTTGTTATAAGCCATGTTCCTCCTATTCTATACTTCTGCAACTGAATTTTTTAAACCTAAATGTAAGGCTTGGCATTCATTTCCATGAAGTTATATTTTGTCGTTTTGACCTAGACTCAAGGTCTTTTGAAATTTTCAGTCTTTTATCAAGACAGCGATCCCTCCCCGCTGTGAACATAGTCACTATGATTTTATTTCCATGTCACTGAAGCATCCAAGGCCAAGAACAGAGGCCTGTATATCATGAAACAAACATGACCTTGCTCCAGATACAAAGATCTGCTTCCCTTGCACTGTCTTGGCAGGAACGTTGTTCTGGGACTACATGTTCTACCGGGTCCTGACCCTTTGCTTTCCCCCGTCCTTCACCTCTCTGTTTACACCAAAATCAAGAGACGATCAAGAACACTGAAGGAGAGAATATATCAGTTTACTTTACTACTCCTCATAGCTTCTGTGACAAAAACAAAATTCAACACAGGAAGAGTTTGAAACAATGAATATAAAATACGGGGGAGGTGGGGCGGGACCTGTGGGGATGTGCACTGAAGATTACAATTAGAAATAAAATATAGATTAGAAACTCATTTGATGAATTCATTACCTATTAATCATATTCCCAGCCAGGATAAGGTGAAAGACAGGGGATACACACTCTCCTTGTAATAATCAACAAGCAGTCTGGCCGATGTGACTCAGTGGTTGAGCATCAACCTATGAACCAGGAGGTCACAGTTTGATTCCCAGTCAGTATACCTGTCCAGGTTGTGGGCTCGATCCCCAGTGCGGGGGCATGCAGGAGGCAGCCAATGAATGACTCTCTCTCTCAACATTGATGTTTCTATCCCTCTCTCTTCAAAAAAAAAAAAAATATATATATATATAGATAGATAGATAGATAGATAGATAGATATAGATATAGATAGATAGATAGATATATCTTATATAATAAATATATCCTATATAATAAAAGGCTAAGATGCAAATCAACCAAACACCAGAACGACAAGTCACTGATACTCACTGACACCGGGGGGCAGATGCTCAATGCAGGAGCTGTCCTCTGGTCGTCAGTGTGCTCCCACAGGGGAAGCACCACTCAGACAAAAGCCCGGCTCATGGCTGGCTAGCGCAGTAGCGGTGGTGGGAGCTTCTCCTGCTTCCGCAGCAGTGCTAAGGATGTCTGACTGATGGCTTGGGCCAGCTCCCTATGAAAAGCGAGCCCAAGCCATCAGTCAGACATCCTCTGAGGGCTCCTGGACTGCTAGAGGGTGCAGTCTGGGCTGAGGGAATCCTGCCTCCAAGTGTACGAATTTTGTGTACTGGGCCTCTAATATATATATGTGTATATATGTATATATTATTATTATTATTATTATTATTATTATTATTATTATTAACAAGCACAAAGTGGAAAGAGGCATACCTTTTGTGCATGCTGCTTTTTCAGAGCCTCTAGTTGGGAGTATGTGAATTCATCAATGGGGTTCACAGATGTCAAGCTCTGTCTCCCTCCAAGCACATGGCAGGTTGCAGCTCCCCACTTTTCATGGCCTTCCCCAGAAGCAGTCACTGCTAACTGTTTGATATATACCTTTCCAGATCTTTCTTCTACATCAATATAAATATGGGTAAAACATATCACAAGAAAATATTTTGAAATATTAAGCAAATGTCTCCCTTGCTACAATTCTCTGATTCATTCAGCTTGGCTCTTTTGTGCTCATTGCCACAATGAGCGAAGGAAGAGAAAAAACAAATATAGAGGGTTGTGAGAGTCTTCTCCTGGCTTTGGTTTTCAAAAGTCTAAAACCTTTGGATCGAGAATGAGTCCTGGAATATAAAAAGCTCTTGAAGAAACACAATAAATACAAAAAGTAGAGGATTTGAGGACAGAGGGATTGCCCACTTGTCATTTTCCCTACCCTTGGACACTACCAGCGGAGGTGGGGAGCAGAGAGACTACAAAAAAGTGGTGAAGATATAGATTTTGGAAAGTCCTGGAGTGAGGGACTCGGAGGCCTGTCTCTGAACTAGCATCCTGGAAAGTTGCCCATAGACAGTCTCTCAGACATTGCAGTGCATCGGTAGGAAACAGGACCAGCAAAACGAATCCTGGGACTGAAGAAGAAGCAGGGAGACCCTCTGGGTTAATAGGAAGGGAAGACCCAGAATCAGATAAGATCATATGAAAATGGCAATTCTTTACAAATGGATCCACAGATTAAACACAATCCTTATCAAAATCCCACCAGTCTTTTTTGCAGACATTGACAAGAAGACACTGATTCTAAAATTCTTCTAGGAATGCAAGGGACCCAGAAGAGCCAAAACTTTCTTATTTTTTATCATCATCCAAGGATATTTTTTCCCACTGTTTTTGTTGTTGTTGTTGTTGTTGTTTGTTTGTTTGTTTGTTTGTTTTAGAAACAGTGGAAGGGAGACAGGAGGAGAGGAGAGAGAGAGAAACTTTGATATGAGAGAGACACATCAATTTGTTGCCTCTTGCATGTGCCCCAATGGGCCAGGGATCAAGCCTGCAACCAAGGTATAGGCCCTTCACCAGAATCAAAAACCTGACCCTTCCGTCCATTGAGCAACAGGCCAAAACATTATTGAAAGAGAAGAATAAGGTTGAAGAATACACATTTTCTATTTTAAAATGTATAGCAAAGCTACTGGCATAAGACTAGACATATAGATCAATGAGGTAGATTTGAGACTCCAGAAATAAAACTATATATCTATGGTTAGTTGATTTTCAACAAAAGTACCAAGACAATTTCAACACATGGTGCTGGGAAGACTACATTGCCACATGCAAAAGAATTGTTGGACCCCCTCCTGAGCTATCTCACACCATTCATAAAAATTAACTCAAAAATAGACCAAAGCCTTAAATGTAAGAACCATAACATTCTTAGAAGAAAATATAGGGACAAATCTGTGCGACTATGACTTAGGTAATTATTTCTTAGATATGACACCAAAAACACAAACAATAAATAAAAAATTGGTAAATTAGACTTCATCACAATTAAAACTTTTGTGCTTCCAAGAACACTATCAAAAAAGTGAAAAACAACCCACATAATGGGAGACAATATTGAAAATCTCATATCTGATAAAAGTATTTATAAAGAACTCTTCTCTTTTTTTGTGGCATCTCAGAGGGAGTTTGCTGCTTCAGGATGAAGCTGAACATCTCTTTCCTAGCCACTGGCTACCAGAAACTCCTTGAAGTGGTCAATAAATACAAACTTAATACCTTTTATGAGAAGCGTCGAGCCATAGAATTTGCTGCTGATGCTCTCTGGAAGAAGAATGGAAGCATGTGTGGTTCGAATTAGAGGTGAGAATGACAAATGAGGTTCCCTCATGAAGCAGGGTGTCTTGACCTATGTCCATGTCTATCTGCTACTGAGTTAGAGGCAATCCTATTATAGACCAAGGAGGGCTGGAGAAAGAAAGTACAAATCTGTTTGAGGTTTGCATTGTGAATGCCAATCTCAGTGTTCTCAGCTTGGTCACAGGAAAAAAAAAAAAGTGGTGGGAGGTATTCCTGGTCTCACTGATACTACTATGCCTTTTTGCCTGGAGCCCAAAGAGCTAGCAGAATTTGCAAACTTTTCAATCTCTCTAAAGAAGATGAGTTCTGCCAATATGTGTTGAGAAAGCCCCTAAACAAAGTAGGTAAGAAGCCTAGGATGAAAGCACACAAGATTCAGCATCTTGTTACTCCATGTGTTGTGCAACAGAAATGCTAGCATATTACTCTGACAAAACAAGGTACTAAGAAAAATAAGGAAAATGCCACAAAATATGCTAAACTGTTAGCTAAGAGAATGAATAAGGCTAAAGAGACATAAACTGCCCTTTCTGAGAGCTTCTACCTCTAAGTATGAGTCGAGTCAAAACTGAGATTTTCTAGGAACAACAAATAAATAAAAACAAACAGAGAAACCAAGATGGTGGCATAGATGAACACGTAAACTGCTGCCTCGCACAACAATTTCAAAACTACAACTGAAAGACAGAACAGACATCATCCAGAACCACAGGAAAGCTGGCTGAGTGGAAATTCTACAGTGAGAAGGAAAGAGAGAGGCTCAGGGAGACTCAGAGGAGCTGTAAAAAACTGAGGTATGGAGACACCCACATGGAGAGGATGGGTGGTAGAGGGCCTGGCTGGCTTCCTCTTGCGGAAAAGAGACTGAAACTACCAACTGTACTGAGCTCCAGTTCCAACTGCATTGAACCCCAGTTCTGCATGAGACTCATACGGAATGAATCTGGACTGTCATGAAAAGGGAGGAGTGCATGGAAACTTAGGGGAGCCATGAAAGGCAGAGGTCTGGAGGCACCCGTGCAGAGAGAGGACTGATGGCTGATTGTGTTGCTGGCTTTCTCTAGCAGGAAGAAGACAGAACATCCCAATTGCGCTTAATCCAGTTCCAACTGCACTGAACCCCGATTTAGGGCAAGACTCTGGGGACCCAGACTCCTACAGGTTCCTGGATCGCATGGAAACTCGAGGGAGCTGTGAAAGGCAGAGGTCTGGAGGCTCATGTACCTGTGCACAGAGAGGGCTGGAGCGATTACTGCGGGACACTGAGACCCAGGAGTCTCATAGGGCAGGGCTGACTGGAAGCCAAGACTGTTTGCTAAGCCCTGAGACTCTGCTACATCCAAGAAGAACACAAAGACTTTTGCAATTTTGCAAGTCTTGTATCATAAGGCTGACTCCAGCACAGAAGTTCTCCACATTTAGACACAGCTGATCCTCACAACCAATTGGCTTGGGGGTCAATTGCCCCCAGTGATACTAACAACAATCAAGACTTAACTACAAGTCTGTACATACAGTCCACAAAGGGGTGCACCAAGAGAGTCCACCTCAGGTAACCGGGGAGACAGAGCTACTGGGCCATATAGAACACCTAGCACACAAAGCTACTCTGCCGAGAGGAGAATCCAAGATGGTGGCATAGGTAAACACCTACACTGCTGCCTCACACAACAATTTCAAAACTACAACTAAAAGACAGAACGAACATCATCCAGAACCACAGGAAAGCTGGCTGAGTGTAAGTTCTACAGCTAGAAGGAAAGAGAGGGCTCACAGAAACCCAGAGGAGCTGCAAAAAGCTGAGGTAAGGAGTTGCGCACGCTGAGAAAGCGGGTGCCCGAGTACCTGGCTGGCTTTCTCTGGCGGGAGGGAAATGGAGACTCCCAATGGCATTGAACCCCTTATCTTAGGACACTAAACCCCAGATCCAGCCGAAACTCATACAGGGGGAGTTTGGATTGTGAAAAGGGAGAGGTGCATGGAAATTTAGGGCAGTCGCAAAAGATCAGGTCTGATGGCGGGCACGGCACTGCGCAGAGGACAGATTACTGTTTGTGCCGCTGGCTTTCGTGACTGGGCGGGAGACAGACCCTCCCAACTGTGCCACTTCTGACTCCACTAAGCCCCTGTTTCGGGCGAAACCCTGGAGACCTAGACTCCTGTGGTCCTGGTGTGCAGGGGAGCTGGAAAGGCAGTGGTCTAGAGGCACTGCGGGCATGCGCGCGCACAAGGACTGCTCCAGCGATTACCCAGTCACGTGAGACTCAGGGACCATGGAGGGCAGGGCCGACTGGAAGGCAGGGCGGTCCCTTAAGCCCTGAGACTCCACCCATCCCAAGCTCAACAGAGGCTTCTTCAGTTTTGCAAGTCTGGTATCATAAGGCTGAATTCAACACAGAAGTTTCCCTAGCATAGTGAAAATGTCGAGACAAGGGAAGGGATCACAAACAAAAGAAATGGAGGAAAAAAAACGACTGGATATAGAGTTCAAAACCACGCCTATAAGGTTTTTCAAGAATATGCTAGAAAAGTTGGATAAAGTTAGCGAGAGCCAAGAGGAGATAAAAAAGGACCAACTAGAGATGTAAAAGAGCCAACTAGAGATGGAAAAGGTCCAACTAAAGATGGTAAAGGACCAACTAGAAATTAAACATACACTGACTGAAATAAAAAATATTATACAAAGTCCTAACAGCAGATTAGAGAAAGGCAAGAATCAAGTCAAAAATTTGAAATATAAAGAAGCAGAAAGCACTCAACTGGAAAAGCAAGAAGAAAAAAGAATCCAAAAATGTGAACATAATGTAAGGGGACTCTGGGACAGCTTCAAGCATACCAACATCAGAATTGTGGGGGTGCCAGAAGAAGAGAGAGAGCAAGATACTGAAAACCTATTTAAAGAAATAATGACTGAAAACTTCCCACATCTGGTAAAAGAAATAGACTTACAGGTCCAGGAAGCACACAGAACCCCATATAAAAGGAATCCAAAGAGGACCACACCAAGACAAATCATAATTAAAATACCAAGAGCAAAAGACAAAGAGAGAATATTAAAAGCAGCAAGAGAAAAACAGTTCATTACCTACAAGGGAGCACCCATATGACTGTCAGCTGATTTCTCAACAGAAACTATGCAAGCCAGATGGAAGTGGCAAGAAATATTCAAAATGATGAATAGCAAGAACCTACAACCAAGAATAATCTATCTAGCAAAGCTATCATTCAGAGTTGAAGGGTGGATAAAAAGCTTCACAGATAAGAAAAAGCTAAAGGAGTTCATCAACACCAAACCAGTATTATATGAAATGCTGAAAGATACTCTTTAAGAAGAAAAAGAAGTAGAAAAAGGTAACGATAAAAATTATGAACAACAAATACATATCTTTCAACAAGTGAATAAAAAAATCAAGTGAATTGAAAATCTGATGAACAGAATAAACTGGTGAATATAAAAGAATCAGGGGCATAGAAAGGGAATGGACTGACAATTCTCAGGAGGAAAGAGGTGAGGGAGATGCAGGGAGAGACTGGACAAAAATTGTACACCTATGGATGAGGACAATGCAGGGAAAGGTAAGGACAGAGGGAGAGGTGGGAGCCAGGTGGAGGGGAGCTATGGGGGAAAAAAAGAGGAGCAATTGTAATAATCTGAACAATAAAGTTTTACTAAATAAAAAAAATTAAAAAATTAAAAAAATAATAAATAAATAAAAACAAACAGCAAATCTCAAAAAAAATATTTAAGAATTCTTGCAAGTCAGTGATGAAAACAAATAACTCAGTTACAAAATGGGGAGGGATTTAAATAGGGATTTCTCCAAAAAAGATATATAAATGGTCAATAATGAAATATGAAAATATGTTCAATATCATTAGGGAAATGTAAATCAAAATGAGATGCCACTTCACACACAGAAAGATGGCTAGAATCAAAAGAACACAAAAGCAAGTATTGTCAAGGATGTAAAGAAATTGAAACCCACCTTCATTGCTTGTAGGTATGGAAAATGGTGCAGTCACTCTGGGAAACAGTTTGGATGTTCCTAAAAAAGTTAAACAGCTGCCATATGATCTAGTCATTTGGCTTTTATATAGATACCCCAAAGAATGAAAAACATATGTCTACATAAATGTGTGTACACAAATGTTCATAGCAGCATTATTCGTGATAGCCAAAAAAGTAGAAATAACCCGTGTTCAATGATGAATGGAAAAATGTGGTACATCCCTACAATACAATAGTATTTGGCCATAAAAAAAAGAAAGTATTGACCCATGCTAAAACATGGATACACCTAAAAATATTGTGCTAAGTGAAAAAGGCCACTTGTATGATTTGATTTATAAAAGAAATTTCTATACTGAAAATGTCCAGAATAGACAAATCTATGGACAGGAAGTAAATTAGTTGTCAGGGGTTAGGGAGAAAGAGGAAATAAGAGATCTATAAATAGTCAATACTTGTTTAAATTTTTTAAAAATTTCCCCAATGTAATATTTAGAAATTTTCTATATTCTCCATCTACAGAAAAGCTAAAGAAATACTGCCTCTGGTGCACTTCTCCCAGAGTCAACAACTATAAAAATTTTTTTTTTTTTTGCTACATTTGTTTGATAATTGAGGGTCAGCTAGCTGGATATAAAATCCTTGATTCAGAATTTCCTTCCATGATGAAAACATTGCTTTATGTTGTTTTTATTCATAGTTCGAATTGTTTGGTCTTTTTGCCAGAAGGTTTACAGGAGTTTTCTTGGACATAGTAGTAGAATGTCCTAAAGTGACTTTACTGAGTCAGTTTCATAATTCCACTGTGTATTCTTTCAATATGCAGATTCAGGATTTATTTGTTTTTGTACATTTTTATTGGGTTGTAGCTTTTAATCTTGGTTTTGCTGTATCATTTTGTTTTTCTTCTTTAAAGAATTCAGTTATAAGTGTGTTAGATTTTCTTTATTTTCTATAGCTATATTTTCTTTCTAAGTTTTTTGCTTTTTCCTATTTTGTTTTAGTCTCTTGGAAATTTTCATTTCACTTTCCCATATTTATTTTGTATATTTTTAAAAACTTTAACTTTTTTGTGCATCTTTTAATTTAGTCCTAATTTTGAGATCATTGCCTTTTACTTCACTTTCTTTTCTGTGTTGAATCAATTCTTATTTTATGTATTTTTATTTTGTGCCCACTTCTCTTCTGAATTTGTGAATTTATGATTTGTGATGCTTTTTCATATTTGTTATTGCTTGTCTAACAACATTTGTTCATGCTAGAATGTTGTGCTACAGTATCTTCTGCTTTAAGATTGGGTCTTTTTATTATTATTAATGTATTACATGTGCACATATCTTCCCATTGCGCCCCCCCCAACCCCACTCCCATGCATGTCTTCACCCCCCAGTGTCTTGCATCCATTCGTTATCCTTATATGCTGCATACAAGTCCTTCGGTTGATCTCTTATCTACCTCACCTCTCCCTAACTTTCCTGCTGTAATTTGACATTCTGTTTGCTGCTTTACTCCCTCTGTATCTTTTTGTTCATCAGTTTATAATGTTCTTTATTACCCATAAATGAGTGAGACCATGTGGCATTTTTCTTTCATTGACTGGTTTATTTCACTTAGCATAATGCTCTCCAGTTCCATCCAGGTTGCTGCAAATGGTAAGAATTTCTTTCTTTCTTTCTTTCTTTCTTTCTTTCTTTCTTTCTTTCTTTCTTTCTTTCTTTCTTTCTTTTTTTTTATGGTAGTATAGTATTGCATTCTGGGCAAAGAATTGACCCTGTGTCCCTTTGGGTACCAGGCTTGCTAGGAATGTGCTGTCACCAGTGCCATAGATAAAGGCAAAAACCTGGCGAGGTGGGGTGCACCAGAGGGAGCTCGGGCTGGGGCAGGGGACCAGCGCCTCACCTGCAGAGAGAGGTTCTGCATTGGCCCTAAGACAGGTATGGACCCGGCAGGGATCAAGGGGCAAGGACCCATAGCCCTGAGGCGGGGTTGAAGGGAGGTGCCACCTCAGTGGAGGGGTGCCTCACTGCAGGGTAGGGACTGACTGACTGACTGACTGATTCAAAGAAGCTCCCAGTGCTAAACCAGCTTCACAGGCAGCGACTTCTGCTCCCGCCCTGCCCCACAGCAGAGCATGTCTAGGTGGTGAGTGCGAAGCCTTCCACCGACTGCAAGAAGGCGGAGGGGGGAGGGTTGGCGGAGGGCAGTAAAGAATGGGGGAAAGGACCGGGAAGAGGAAAGAATGTGGAGCATCTGCTATGAAGAGGTGCTTGAGAAAGAGGCTTGGAAGCCTGACGGGAAGGTTTATTCTGTTTGCCCGGCAGCTGTCCCTTAGGAAGGGCAGAGAGCATGGCTCTGAGGGCTCCCTGTGCGCTGAGTCAAGTTCCACAGCCAACTGGAATTGGCCTCAGTTTCCTGATCTGTAAAATGGATTAAGTGTGTCCCAGTGCTTTCAATGACCTTTAATGGCCAATTGAGATACTATGTAAGGAAAGTGGGGGAAGAAGTGAAAAAGAGAAGGAAAGGCGAACAACACAAAAGAAAGATTGGAGGGAACCTGTAAACCTATGGTCACTTAAATAGGGAATATAGTTAATAGTGTTGTAATGATGGTATGATGCCAGGTGGGTGCCGAAAATATGGGGGAAGACTTTGTAACCACTAACCACTATTCTGTAACTAACATAAAACCTGAAACCAATACAAAATAATATTGAGTGAAAATTGGAGTGAAATTTTTATAAATTTCAAAAGTTTAAATAAGGGTTGTAAAGGAAGGAAGAGGAAGAATAAAAATTGTGGTTTTCATTTTACCACTTTATTGTCTTTTCAGTACATGAAAAAGATAGTTGTCTTTATATAGTGCTTTTATACTTTTCTAAGTCATTATCTCATTTTTAATTTCAGGGCAACTTAAAAACAAGGTAATTATTCCCTCCACTATTCAAAGAAAGGAAATCTTAATGTCTGGTCCCAATGATTCAATCGTCAAGCCCTTATTGTAAAGCAAGGTTAGTAAAATTTTCTGTGAAGGATCATATCTATACTAATAAAAGCCTTGGGGGTGATCGGGCCAGCATGGGAGGGTAGTTGGGAGCAATCAAGCTGACAGAGGATCAGTTAGGTGTCAATCAGGCCCACAAGGGAGCAGTTAGGGGTCAATCAGGCAGGCATGCAAACAGTTAGGAGCCAGTGGCTCCAGATTGTGAGAGGGATGTCCAACTGCAGTTTGGACATCCCCCAAGGGATTCCAGATTGGAGAGGGTGCAGGCTGAGCTGAGGGACATGTTCCCCAGTGCACAAATTTCATGCACCAGGCCTTTAGTATAAAACATACATACACATATAGTTTACATAAGTTTTTCCCAAATACAGGTATGGTTTTTATTTAGTATTAGATGTTTATGTACTAACTGGCTGAAATGACTATGGGAAAAGCCCACTCAATTGAACTCTGGAGTAAAAAACTCAGGTGATTTCTTTGAATAGGTGGTATTCTCTGATAAAGCAGAGAATATAACCATGCATTTTGTCATTGTTGTTGTTGTCAAAGCTAAAAAATCCTCCCCTTCAAACTCTTTGCACTTATAATGCCTACCTCCTTACTTCATAGATACCTATCTAGCCACAAAAACTCTCATACCTACCTCCTATGTCTCTAATGCAAAACGGACATGCTGTTTGGCCTGTGCCGTTTTATTGAAATTTAAATTGCAAACATTTAAACATAAGATTTCACCAAGAAAACATTTCTGGTTTCTGTTCACAATTGGAATGATTGGGCAGCATTTCTAAGGTTCTAACAATCGTCCAGAGCTGAGCAGTGACTCCTGTGTTAGAAATAGTTCCTCATAGCTCTTCCCCTCCCTACTGCCTCACACTTGCCCTCATTTCAGTCATTTAGCTTCCTGACTTCTCGCCTGGAGGCGTTTGAGACTCTTTTTTTACACCTGTTCCAACCATTCCCTTTTGTTGAACTTCCACATCCTAGTCAGACCTCTAGTACAATTACAATGTTATCGTGCAAACCTGATGAATCACTTTCTGGCATAGAGACTGGACTGGACTGTGAGCAGTTAAGACCAGGTCTACACAACTTCCCAATACAACTCAATCTTATCTTCAACTCCCAGGCATGCCTCACCCAATACACATAGCTTCTCCTCCCCTTGGGTTCCCTTTCCTACATCACTAAGCTCAAATAGCTCTTCCTTGGTCTCTACCTTGTCAGCCAAGAGCGACTCCCTCTGTGTCCTCTCAGATATAATTCAGTGAAAAACTCCAACGGCTATATGTAGAGTTATGTAATCATATATCCATCCCCTCCAGGAGACTGAGGAAGTAAAGGGTAAAAACTGGGTCTTACTCCTCTTTGCATCCCTAGAGACTAATAGTGCTAGATAAAGAATCAAAGTTATTACTCGATGACATATACTAGGCTCATTTTGATCCGTCAGCTTGGGCTAAAGTATGCTGTGATACCAAATCTCAGTGGCTTATAAAAGCAAAGGTTTAATTTTGCATTGTGGATTGGCTGCATCCCAGACTCCATGTCTTCACTTTACAATCCAGGTTGAAAGAAAAGTCCCATGAGACTGCCAGATTCATTGCAGAATGAGATTGGCGTCCACATTCTGGCTCCTAAAACTTCCAGGCTTCTGCTTTGAAGTGACACACTTCACTTCTTCTCACATTCCATTGGCTAAAGCAAATCATATGCACCAGCAAGAAGCCAATGGGGCAGAGATGCAAAATCCTCTTAAAATACAAATGGCTTGGCCTAGGAGGTTGACTAAGTGGATAGAGCATTCAGCCTCCGACTGAAAGGTCCTGAGTTTGATGCTAATCAAGGACACGTACCTTGGTTGCAGGATCAATCCCTGGCCCTAGTTGGGGAGCATGGGGAAGGCAACCAATCCAGGTGTCTCTCTCACATGGATGTTTCTTGGTCTCTCTCCCTCCCTTTCACTCCCTCTGAAAATCAATGAAAAAGTATCCTCGGGAGAGGATTAACAACAAAAAGATGAATGGCTTGAACTTTAATACAATTCACCATGTTGCCATCCTATCCAGTTCACCTTTCCAGGGGCGTGGAAACCTGTAGAACACGTTTCTCAAGGTTTTTGCTAAGAGGAAACTGCACCACCCCCACGGGAGAAAAGGGAGTGTGAGGTTGAGAGAAGGCAGAGCCTTTGCTCCCTCCCTATTGTAGGGGCTCCTTAGGTGGAGGCTATATTTCCTCGCTGGCAACCCCGCCAAATGGGCATGCTGAGATTTCTTCTGCTGGTAACCTCAAATGCTATGACCTGAGAGTCACATATTTTGATCCAGTCTCCCAATCTATAGGCTGGGATCTGTGTAGAATGTGACCTGCTCACATCATCCAGTTATTTCACAAATAAAATTTCCATGTCCATGAACATGTGAAAAGTAAAGTGCTGGACAAACAAGGTACTGGAGGGTATACAAAATGAGGCAGTATGGCACAGCAGAAAAGAAAATGAGACTGGGGATCCTAACTCTCAGGTTCAGGATCTTGCCCTGCCACCACCTTATCCAGGCAACACCGTGTTCTTCGTTTTCCCAATCTGTAAACTGGAGAATAATGGAGTGCTTGCAGTGGCACGAATGAGAACAGTATCTGTGAAGATGTAGATGGTCAAGTATAAAAAGCTATCCAAATGTTAAATGAATTCACTAGTTAGAAGCAGAAAAAAAAAACTTTATTTCTATCAAATCAAAAAGTATGAATATGCTTCAAGCAAGAAAGTAAAAATAATAATACAATGAATAGTTAGAACATTTACAGATTAGGTTTCTATAGTCTGCATTAAGCACATACACCCAAATCAAGAAGGCCGAGGGCTCTCCCTGTGGGAAAGCACTGACTCAACGTAAACACGTGACTTCTGGGAAAGCGAGCTGAGGGTTCACAGGGCAGTAAACCAGAGACAAGTTGTCCTTGGGTTGGAGAACTGATTTGAGCTTGAGAGGGATCACAGTGAAATGCCATTGGAACTCAATTTCCCCCAGAGATCTGTTCATCTCAAAAACAAGAATATATAAAAATCAGTAGTACAAATTCTCATAAAACTAGAAAGGCCCTCTGACACCTTGGCGCTGACATAAAGACTGAGTTTTTGTTTTTCTTTCCTTTTCTATAAATTAAATACAGTTTGTTTTTATTGAGTACATTTCTGACTGTATAGCCAAAGCTTCAAAATAAAGAAAACAATTTTAATGGAATGGAGTTAGGCACACAATAACCCCAGGGAGAATCGTCCGGGCGCACTGCTGTTCGAAAAGTTTTAAACAGGAAATCTTTTATTTCAAAGATACGGAACTTCTTGGGATAGCCTAATTATCACTAAGGAAGGAAGGAATATCCATGCCATACTAGAGCTTTCTCCTTTTTGGAAATGTTTTACCATCTCTATCTCTTTGTCATTCTGTCTCATGCACACACTACTTAATGGCATTTATTTTGGCAAGAACTGTGCAATTTGCTAAAAGAAAGATAAGATATGGCACTTATAAACCATTGTAATTATAATACATCCCAACAGGTGCAGGAAGCAGATATTTCTTCACAGCTGAAATATGGCCTCATGGGTCCCTGACATCTGGGTCTTGCACACGTCTCCCCTGGAAATCAGACTGGGCCCGTTATATACGGAAAGGGGTGATAACTTATGGCCAGACCACATTCTTCTTTTGAGACACCAAACAAACACAAGGGAGTTACTAAAAATGGAGGGGAAGAGAGAAGCAATTCACACCATGAACATCTTCTGCCTTATGAATGGCCTCTCCGGCAAAATTAACTGCAGCAAGAAAATGTAACTGCTGTTTGTTAAGAGAAAGATGATGAGCGAAATTCATCAAGTAGATACAGAAGCCTCCTAATATCCTGTAACGCAGGCAGAGTACAGATGAGACATGTACCCTCCATGTATACAGTGTGCAATTACCACTGGGACCCAGTGAGGGTCCATTTCCTATCTCAGGACCAGAGCGCAAAAACAAAGGTGCCAGTTGGAAGCAAATAACGTTGCTTTACTTACTAATGAGAATGGAGAGCCCAAACTAAAGAAAGATACTAAAAAGGCCATTTTTCATTTCCAGGTTAATCCCTATAGATCCATGAAGAGTTCACAGGATTATTTCAGTTCTTAAATACAAGGAGGCAAGGTAATTGAAATATCTATCATTTAGGGTAATTGTTAAGGATTTAATTAGACAATGCATTTAATGCGCCTAGCATGAAATAGCAATGACCAGCAACTGTTAAGAATGCCTATGCCATAACACTTGAAAATCTGTGATGTTTATGATTTGAGCAAATACCCCCAGTATGCCTGCTGTGAATTGTTTAGACAAACTGCTAAAGTCAAATACTGATCGTAGTTTCCGGTAAATTAAATTTTGTAAGAGCCCTATGTACGGATTTGCACAGGTATCTTTCTAACATTGTCTCAACATTTTGAATGGCAGAAAAAGCCACAGAGCACCTCTCTCATCCATTGGGGTCAGGGGATCAGGGGATCAGGAAGGAAAGGGAGGAGGGGGCACATCTGAGTGTTGCTTCTGGAGGGGACAGGGAATGACCTGGGGAAGGTGGGAAGACAGGAAGCCAGTCTCCCGAGTTGGCCAGAACTGTGTATGATAAGCAGCGCCACCACATCAGATGGTAGGCGAAGGCGTGGATTTGGCATTCAGAATCCTGGTGACATAATATAGAGAGATGGTGTCAAGTCAGAGTTACCCTGTTAGGTGCACACTCACCATTGGTTCACCTGCCAGCACTTTAGGAAGGATGAGTTTATCAGGGCTTGTCTGGGGTCACAGTGTGTGCTTTGTTCTAATCTCAGGAAAGAAGTGAGGCTCCCAAGAGCCCTGACCTACCTGTGAGCACCATGGCTGAGGGTGGCTAAAGGGTAATGGTCCCTTTAAGGGCACAATACCATGGACACAAAAGAGTTGGTGAGGGACATGAGCTTCCTTTCTCCATAGATTAGTCAGGACTCAAGCCAGCCTACATTAATAGCCTTCTTATTTTGTCTATAAATGAATAGCTTCCAAGGAATATCAAGGCTCAGACTCTCCTCTAGCAGCTTCCTTTGTGTAAGCAAAGGGAAAATTAAGAACAGTACCATGTAAAGCAGACTGTCACTTAGGGAACTATTATGTGAGGCCACTCCTAAATACAAGAAAAAAAAAACAAGCAAGTTCACTCAGAAAATAGGTGGTTGACATCCAGGAGCAAACCCCAGCTGCAGAGTCAGGAAAACCTGAGTGTGAGTCCTGGCTACAGTTTATTGGCAGCAGAGACCTGGCAACACACTTCACATCTCTGACCTTGCCTTCTCTTAGAAATGTGGGATCCTGCTTATCTCACAGGACGCTTGAAAGATGAAATCCAGGGTAGGTCACAGTTGCGAGGGCATGAAAGTTTGTTCCTGTATTTTTTATTATTGTATTATTTTCCATGAACAGCTGTAAACCTATTTTTGTCCAACCTTCTATTTTAAAGGCCCTGAAACTGCACATCTCAGTGGGTAGGCCTGTGATAAGCGGTACCAATTTTATGCTTGCATTAAAGTTAACAGGTATTAAACACAGCAAAGTTTTAAGTTCTAAACAAGCAGGAACGCCTGTCGGATAATGAAGAGAAAGTGAATTCAGAGCTGGTTAGAACCATAGCCTGTGAGGACAGGGAGGAATCTCAGACTATCCAAACAATGTCTGCACAGCAGCGAAGGAGCCGTGTGTGTGTGTGGCAGTGGAATGAAAACCAAGAAAAGCTGTCCCTTGGATTTTATGTTTCACAAAATATTTTCCAAAAAAATTTTTTTTAATTTTTTACAAAATCATTGAAGGAGTGTGTTGAAGAAAATCAGATATACATATATTTTTAGGCCACAGAGCATGAAACAAGCATCGTCTTCCAAAGACCATGGAAAAGGTGTGTGGCTTTTTTTGGTCTCACCTAGCAAAGGGCCACCCCGGTTGGTGGGAAGTCTCAGAAACAGCAAACACCATGAGACACAGTGTCACAGGCTGTAGTTGTAATTTTGCTGGAAGGGAGATGGGAGTGAGGGATGGAGGAACATGGAATCCGGGATCAGGTCATTTCCTATCCCTTTCCCAAAGAGGCCAAAGGCAGTAAGTCCACGGAAGGCCCTCCCAGGAATAGCAAAGGACCCTTGCTGGGAATAATCACAATGCATGAAGAGGGATATATATTTTTTAAGGCAACAGGAATAAACTTCATTATTCTTCCCAGAGGAGAGCAAGAATTATACAAGGTGGCCACCAAGTCTGAAAACCAAGCAAAGCGTTAGCAAATGATTTATTGATATTACATTACAGGGAATGACAAAATAGTGTTATCCGTCTTTTTAGACTTTATGGCCACCTTATAGAATCTTTGGAATAAAAAAAAGAAAATTAAGATTTTGTTTTCTCGTCATTGTAAAGCTGTCACCCTTAGTTTAGGCGCAGCTAGTGCAACATGTTTCCGCAACCCCACACGCTCCATTCCCTTCGCCAACACTTCACTCACAGGAGAAAAACACTGTCGGCATCAACATTTAGCAGCATTTTCAAAATACATTTTTTTTTATCTTGAATAAAAAGTAAACAATTCTTTTAGTCCAGTAACTCCCTATGGTCTTAATTTCATCTAGTATATAAGATATGATCTTTTAACATTGATGTAGGTGAATATTTCTTACTTTAAGGATTTACAATGACAATTTTTTTTCCACACACACAAAAAAAGGAACAGTACCCACCCATGAGAGTCAGATCAGCAGTGTAAAATAGACCCTTCAAAGAGCTCAGTTCTGGTGCATCAAGGGATCTGACATCATCCCCTAGCATCCCCCTCTTACAAAGGAATCTCAGCGGGCTAAAAGCAGTAAGTATCTGCAGGGAGAAAGGGAGGGGAGGCAACAGATGCTTAAACAACAACAAAAACACCATCTAATAAAAATAGCAGAAGCCAAATCCTTTCATTCCAGGATGTCTGAAGAGCAGAGCTTCTGTGGAGCATGGATGCAAGGGAGATGCCTCTCCTAACAACGACAACAAAAACGTTGTGGGATACAGTCACTCAAAGTCAGAGAAGCGACCACTGCGAGCAACTGGCTTCAACTTCCTTGTCTCCAGGGGAGGATATGCCCGAGAACTGGGACAAAAGCCTGGCCTACAGCCCTGGGCATCCTCAGGCCACTGGTGCTATGGTTCAACAGCCATTAGGGGGTGGGGAGAACCAAGAGACCACCACCACCACCACATGTAAAAAGGCTGCCACTATGGCAACATGAAGGTCAAAAATCAGCTAGAGCTTGGGTTATACGGCATTTGAAATCCAGCCTGCCCTCTTTTTCTTGCGAAGGGCTTGACAGGCGTGTGCAGAGGCATCTTCAACATGTGCGGGTGACCCTTCTTTCCAAAGGGCAGAGAACAGCCTCTTCATTGCCTCCTTTCACTCGTCCATTTCGTATCAGTTCATCATTTAAACTAGAAAAGATACTGCAAGCTATCTCAGCTGGCTTCTACTGGGGAACAAACTACACATACAACGGAAACATCTATAGGGAGAAAACACATCTTCCGGGTTCTTCCGCTGGCAGGGCTCAGCATGCTTCTCTGGACTGAATAGGCGTGATCTTGTTCGAGAAAACCGTGTAAACACAGGGCCAGATTTTGTCAGTGTCCGTTCCAGAAAACTGGTGGAGCACTCCTCGGGACCTGAAAAACAAAACCCAGCACACAAAGGCATTGTAGGTGAAATGCCAGCACAATCTCATAGTCTCTATCACACACTGCAAAGCGTCCAAATGGCCCCTCCCAGTGTTATTAGCACTCCCAGTTGTGGGTATCTAACTAAGGCCATAGCTTTCACAATTCTGGTATGCTCACCACCATGCCCCCTGTCCCCCTCCCCTTTGAATCATATTGAAGAGCATTACTCTTTGGGGACAATCCCAAGTCTGCCTCCCGACACATTTCTCAAAAGGGAACCACTGACAAACTTTGCCACTCTAAAACCCAAATTACAACCATAATCGTAAAATATGGAATGAGTCACAGTAATCTGATCAGGAACCTCTGACCTAAAGGATGGCTAAATTGTTTGGAGGTTACAAGGTCAGAAATGGATCATAGCACATGTTGTACACTGCTGTCCAGAATGCAGGTCCACAGACGGGTTTCATTGTTGCTAATATAAAAATTGGGAATTTTTTCACCCAAGAGCGAGATGTCTGCTTTTCTTGGAAAACAGGAATCATTGGTCACAGGGAGTCTGTGGGGACTCCTGTGGTGATAACTGACTGGAACTGCATAGAAGCCATACAGTTCAACTGTCACTCAACTGCCCCTGCACAGCCCCACTCCCACCTCCCCCACCCCCTTTGTTGACATTCATTTCCAAGACCTGCCTGGCCCCTTTAGCCATTTGAATTTGCAATATACAACTTATAGTTTTAGCTTTTCTTTGTAAAACTCCTTCCAGATACATCTAGGCCAAAAGTCCCTTCTAACCTTGTATCTGAATAAGATATTTATGTGTGGCATTTTCATTTTTCTTTTTAAATGGCTGAAATAATGCTTTATATTTTGGCACTAAATCTACATGCAATTTCCAACTGGACAGGGATGACCAGGTATCAGAGTCTGTACTGGGCATTGTCTCCCACAAACAACTCCAGTATTTCATCCTGGAAATGTGCTAGGCTTTTAGGGTTTATTTAACTGAAAGAAACATCCCTCCAACTCTACTCAAGGCCCTTACCACGAGACTCCAAACCTCTCTAATGGGTCGACTGCCACGAAAACACCGAAGCGCACTCACTTGTATAGTTTAACCACCGGCTTGGCCACCTCTTTGTACTGTCTTAGCCTGACGTTTACTGCTTCGGGCTTATCATCCTCCTGCTGGACCAGCCGTTCACCGGTGACATCATCAACCCCCTACAAATGCCAGAGAAACCAGTTAATATGGGCACTGGTCAGGCCATTCCATAGTAAAACACTTTCCTGTGAAAACCATGTCTTCACCTTTGATTCCCGCCACATAACGGGTTAGGCCTGGGCACCAATGGAAACAGGGAAGGCACTTGAAAAGAAATGGCACTCTTAACAGCATGTAAACCCTACTTCATGAGAGCTGACATTAAATCTTTATTAACTTCTCAGATCTTTCCAAACAGGTTCCTGTGCTGTTGATAAATGATACCATCAATTCAGTTTAAATTTCCATGCAGCCTCCCTCTGCCAACAAGCAACCCTTTCAACAAAATGGAGATGCTCTCTAAAGCCTGAGTTCTTAATATAGAAAATGAAATGTTTCAAGGAAACAACTGGTTTACTCAGGGAAAGCATTAACTGAGATCAGTCCTGTCTCAGATAACTTTCAAATTCTATCATGTAGCTTTTCTAAGAGTAATCTTGCTCAGGTTATTTTACTAAATCAAATAATGATTTATCTAAAGGGAAGTTAGCCCTGGCCAATTTGGCTCAGTGGTTAAGCCATCAGCTCATGGGCCAGACAGCCATGGGTTGGATTCCCAGTCAAGGGAACCTGCTTAGGTTGCGGGTTCAATCCCAACCCCGGTTGGGGTATATGCAGGGAAGGGCAGATCAATGTGCCTCTCTCATCGTCAATATATCTTTCCCCTTCCCTTCCTTCCATTCTGTCTAGAAATTAATGGGGAAAATATCCTTGGGAGAGGATTAAAAAAAGAATTTTCTTAATAAAGGTAAATTAAAATAGGCATGAATCATACACTCATGATAATCAGGGACAAATATTCTGAGAACTGAAAAATGATAATTAAAAAACAACAACATAACACCCTGATTTTTTTTAACGTATTTTAACCTCCTCAGGAACCCTACATAGAAATAGCAAATTGGACAGATCAAAATTTTGCCTCCCAAGTCCATGGCCATTCTGCACCAGGGGAGATAGTCAAAAGAAATAAATCTGTCAAAAGGCAGGCTAGAGCAGAACCAAAAGTGCTCAGGCAACTCAACTGGATAATCAGAAACTGGCTATAAATTTGAAACTCGCTGCAATTCCATTACAGCTCAGGGTCTTGGGAGCCACATGTGTATTCCATTGCTGCTACCCTGACACAATAGGAGTGAGCGATGGGGATGGGAGAGGCTATACATCACCTATAGCTCCCTCTTTTTTCATACCTTTGGCTGCAAAGCTCAGAAGTCATTTCCAGGACTTCAGAGCACCAGCAAATACAGCTGCTTCTGGAAAGAGCAGGAGGATGCTAGGGCAATAGCACTGTCTTTCTGGGGGAGCTCTCAGACCCCAGGGGCTGGTCAAGTTGGTCTAGACAAGCATTTTTACTGCTTCCTTTGGCAGCGGCATTGTAACTATTCTTTTTGGGAAACCGTTTATGGAAAGTGTTAAATCATCTCAAATTTTATGAGAATCTTTGCAAAAGCAAGTCTAGGCAGAGCCAAAATTTGAAGCATCTGTGCTAGACTTCAGTGCATATTCAATGTTTTCCACTGCTGGTAGCTTCTTGGGATGGAAAAGAGAAAGAAATCTAATAAAGAAATTCCAGAATTACTTACATTTAAAGAGAAGACTTAAAAGGGAGACGAGGTCCTAGCCAGTTTGGCTCAGTGGATAGAGTGTCGGCCTGCAGACTAGAGTCCCAGGTTCAATTCCGGCCAAGGGCATATGCCCAGGTTACATGCTTGATCCCCCCTCCCCCCTCCCCCGGTATGGGACATGGAGGAGGCAGCCAATCAATGATTTTCTCTCATCATTGATATTTCCATCTCTCTCCCTTCCTCTCTGAAATCAATATATATAGAGATATATACATATATCTATATATATTTAAAATAAAAAAACAATATTGTTTTTAAAAAAATGGAGACTAGTGCGCAGCCCAAATGAGCAAGACTCATTGGCACTTTACTGAACTTCTAGCTAGCAAGGCATCTTTAATGTTCTAATTTTCCAAAATCCCATCCAGCAATTGATGTTATAAACTTTAATTTACATTCCTTAAGTACTAGTAAATAAGCGTCTTAAATATTGGTTGGTTATGTATATTTTGCTCATTTTTCAATATCTTTTACCCACTTCTCAACTAAAATGTCTTGGTTCTTCCTGTTAGTTTGTAAGCACACTTTGTATATTCTTACATGCACAAGAGGTGGATTGAAGTCCAGGTTATACACCCTTCCGCTAGGAGGGTGAATCCAACGTCGGCTGAGACGATCTCTGAGTGTTTCAAATGGAATGTTCAGAGTGATCACGAGGTCCAGGTCACAGATTCTGTCTAGGGCTTCAGCCTGAACTAACGTCATGGGAAAACCTAAATGCCAAACAAAACACAACAAACGTGAGACATTTCTCAATTCCAATTAGTCATTGAAATATAACCCACCCCCCAAATTAATGAGAAGAAAACAGGCAACTTTCCAATGTGGGTTCAGCTTTTGTAGTCACATGATAAAAGTAGAAAGTGCACTAAACGAGAAGCCACTAGACAAGTCCCAGCTCCAGTCCCAGCTCTGCTCTAAACTACCTGTGTGACCTTGGACAAGTTACATCACTCCCATTTCCTCTTCTGCTAAAGAAGTGAAGGGTGAAAGCAGGGAATAATCAGCACAGATGGGCAAATTAGTATAGGGCCATATTTCCAAAGTTTATACCCTGTTAAATTAGCTTATATTTATTATAAGGTTGCAGTTACATATTGGGTTTATAGAGCTCAAAAAAGTCATATAATTTCATGGAATTAAATTAGGACTTTAAAAATGAGTTGGACTGGTCAAATAATATGGTCACTGAATGAAAAATTAGAAGACAACTACCCAAGTGCTACATTCAAATACTGGTAAGTCTGGGTCACAATAAGTACAGAAACAAGAAAAAAGCAGTCAGGAATTTCATAGCAATTCTATGGTCAGTTTACCTTATTAGGGCTTGAATTTTTTCTTCTACTCTTTTCCAGCAATTTGTTTTTATTATATTTGACCAAAGTGTTGTTTTGCAATCAATTGGGGAAAAATAAAACTGAACTTTCACTACAGATAGTTTGTTCCAGATTTCCCTTGGGACTTCCTTTCTAATTTCTCCAATGAGGAAAACTATCCAATGGCACTAGCATATAACTTTTTGAAAAATATATTTTATTGATTTTTTTACAGAGAGGAAGGGAGAGGGATAGAGAATTAGAAACATCAATCAGCTGCCTCCTGCATGCCCCCTACTGGGGATGTGCCCACAACCGAGGTACATGCCCTTGACCAGAATGGAACCTGGGACCTTTCAGTCCACAGGCCGAGTTCTATCTACTGAGCCAAACCGGTTTCAGCTAGCATATAACTTTTGATGGTGTTTACTAGTTATTACAGAAGGGATATAAATTAAGTTGTATTTCTTTCCCCCAAAAAGGACACAACAGAGAGACCCAAACATGCAGTATGTTCCAACATTATTCTTATGACAAGGAAAGATAGAACAAGTTCACGCAGAGTGGGGAAAGGCTTATTTTGCAGGTAATATCTCAGTTCACTGGTTTTCATGTGTCTGTCCCAAGGTATACACGTGTTCCACTACGCAAAACGATTGTTCCAGCTTTACAGATAGCATCAGAAGAAACTGCTTTCATGTCCTCATAGCTATCCTCTTCTGACCCAGCTTGCATTCAGGCTGGTTTCAACACAGAAATTCAACAGAGACCTTGTGTTTCTGATCTTGTAGCACCCAGTCACACTGCCTCTGGCTAAGCATCCCCCTCATATAAAGGTACCCACACATTGGGAAATTATGCTAGAAAGTATGTTCATGGTGGCTTTCCTTTGCAACAAAAAGATGGTGATTCCTTTCTACTCTGATACACTTTTTTTTCTTCTTCCCTAATTGTGAACATGTGTTTTCAGAATGGGAAAAAAAAATGGTGACTTTAAATAAAGAATTGTTGACTATGCCTGGCTGACATGGCTCAGTGGTTAAATTTTGACCTATGAACCAGGAAGTCACAGTTTAATTCCCAGTCAGGGCACATGCCTGGGTTGCACGCTTGACCCCAGTGTGGGGCTCTTTAAAGTGGAGAGTGTAGGAAGCAGCTGATCAGTGATTCTCTCTCATCATTGATGTTTCTATCTCTTCCTTCCCCTCTGAAATTAATGAAAATGTTAAAAAAAAATTCTTAAAATAAGAATAGCTAACTTTTAGATTTTTTTAAATCTCAACATCATTTCTATTAGATCCAGTTATGACTAGATGGCATTGAGGGAAGTGAAAGGTCAAATCATATTTGTCCAAATCAAGTACACTATGGAAACCTTGGCCTTAGGTAGTAATGCCTGGCACACAGTGGGCCAACATTTGAATGTTACACTAGTTTTCCATTTTTTTCCAGTTTTCCATTCAGTGACCATATTATTTGACCAGTCTAACTCATTTTAAAACCCTAATTTAATCCTATGAAATTATATGACTCCTTTGAGCTCTGTAAACTCAATATATAACATTCTTTCAAATATGAAATGGTTTGACTGATTTAAATGTCAATTTATTAAACAACTTCTCTGATTATTAAGTTTAAAACAAACTGAATTTTATAATTGGGGCTTTACAGCACCTGGATGTGTTCTTGAGCCCCAGACATATAATAACTACCGGGAAGAGAGCAATGTGATTCTGTCTGACTTATCAAGGAAATGATTTGGATCCACATGGGCCTCAGGGCTCAATTCAATCTATGGCTACATAGACTGGAAGGTGGGGAAAGTGTCTCAGAAGAGTCCCAATAAAGCCATGCCTCCTTTATCTGTCCCAGAAAATACCTTCACAATACTACACACACACCTCAACCAGATCCTTTCAACCACTCCTTACCCCAACAGCTCGCTAGATCTGGGATTGGGGATGCCAGAAAGAGAACATTGGGAGCAGGCCTGGGCACTATGCTGTCTATTAGTGTAGTCTATTAGTCTAGACTCACTCCCCCTACACTGCATCCTACGCTGGCCTAGACGATGAGCTTTCTGGTACTGGGCCTGGTACATTCTACACTGAAACCCCAGCAAAGAGAAGGCAGTGAACCTTCCACATGAAACTCTCTCACTGATTGCTAGACCCTGCCTTTCTTTGTATCACCCACTCTTCACTAAATCTTCAAGATGACAGCTGGAATTAAAAAGGTTTCTGCAACCCTAGCTGGTTTGGCTCAGTGGAGAGAGCACTGACCTGCAGACTAAAGGGTCCCAGGTTCAGTTCCAGTCAGGGGCACTTGCTCAGGTTGCAGGCTCAATCCTCAGTGGGGGTTGTACAGAAGGCAGCCAATGATTTTCTCTCATCATTGATATTTCTATCACTCTCCTTTTCCCTTCCTCTCTGAAATCAATAAATATATATTTTTAAAAATGTTTCTGCAGCCAAAATCAATCTATGTTCCTTCCTCAAATATTTTTTTTAAAAGGCCATTTTGTAAAGCAGTAGCTTTCCGTGGCCCTGACTAGAGGACAGAAGGAGGATAATAGAGTTTCTATTGTGTTTTTTTTTTCCTTGTTCTTTTTAAGCTTCTATTTTGAAGGACACATTTTATTTATAAGGTATATAATCAAATTGTATGAACACATAATTTATACATAAATATCTATATATTGAAGTTGTAAACACTTAACATTTTTACTGATAAATCTGAGCAAAGAATTTTAAAGATCATGCTACCATAGCCTGATTTCTCAGCCATAAAATACCTTCACAATACTACACACATCACAAACCACTACCCTGACAAGAAAACATTGTTTTCTCTTCCTTCAGATAGAGGCTGACAGCTGAAAAAGGAGTAGGAAAGAATAGTTGTTGTTCCAATAAATGAAAGCTCAAATCTTATTACTGGCTAATGCTTCTTGTCTAACAAGGTTGCATGCCAATTTGCTCAGCTTCCCAGCTGTTTCTGAAGTTGGGGGCCCTCTGGAGGAATGGTTGGAAAATGCAAATGCATACAAAATAAACTGAACTCGGAATGAACAGATTTCAAAATTATTTTGTGTAATACCTACCTGTTGGGCACTCACATTCAGAACTGCTAAGGACAGCAGAAAATAATTAACTCTGAAGGTTTAGAGGTCTTCTGATAGGGCAGGGTCTTTTATGTCCTTCCAACCTCAAATAGGTTCAAGTTAAAAGAACCATAGAAAATACAAAAATCTAAGGAAAGTTAAAATTATTATTGGAATGCAACCATTTCAATAGTTTAGAATAATAATTTTCAACCAGTGTGCCACCAAGACTTTTTACAATATGCAATACCTGACCATTTAGTCAGGACACTGACCTCTTTTCCCTTTGTCTAATAAAAATATATTGCCAAAACTGGTTTGGCTCAGCGATAGAGTGTCGGCCTGTGGACTGAAGGGTCCCAGGTTTGATTCCGGTCAAGGGCATGTATCTTGGTTGCGGGCACATCCCCAGTAGGGGGCATGCAGGAGGTAGCTGATCAATGTCTCTCTCTCATCGATGTTTCTAACTCTTTATCCCTCTCCCTTCCTCTCTATAAAAAAAATCAATAAAATATATTTTAAAAAAATAAAAATAAAAATATAACAATGATCAACACAACAATAGCCATCCAATGTGAATGAGTCAAAATTATACCAATTTTTCTTGTCGGGTTGGCAAAAATATATTTTTTTGGTTTGCCACATAATTTTAGTAGTTTATGTATGCAATGAGATGAAAAGGGTCAAATATCACTGGTTACAAAGTACCAACAACAGAAATCAATCATTCCACAACTTATAGGGTTCCCCAACTGATGGAGCACATCAAAAATTGTCAGGGAAGACTTAAAGGAGGACATAAAAGTTATGGGTGTCCATATTCCATCCCAAGCTTCCTAGAATGCAGCATTTAGGCACAGAATCAGACTTGGGTCTTTTAAAAGTATCCAGGTCAAGCTAATATTTAAAATTATTATTGGAATGCAACCATTTCAATAGTTTAGAATAACTATTGATAAAGAACCTGATTGATAAAGAACCACCAAACATCTCAGTGACAAGAATAGTGGAAGTACAGTGATAAGTTCTTCTATTGGCCCCATTTTGTGGGTTAAGCTTCACACCATTTTTAAGCAGATACAAACCATTTCATGAGAGGAGAACAAAGAAGGGAGGTACCAATTGGAGGCCAATCTTTCCAGATTCAGTGATACCAGTCACTTGTTTATCCCATTCCTGACCAGTATCTTAACCTCTAAAGAAAGTGTGGTCCGAGACTAAAGAGGCAGTAGAGAGACAGAATATCCCCGCCACCATCACTCAACATGATGCTTTCAGTGGGAGAATGAATCTTAACAGAAGAGACAGAAAGTCACATCCTAAGGGGAAACCAAGTTCCCTTTAAGGAAGAAAAAGAGCATTCTGCAAATAGCTAAGGAGCATGTGGAGAAAACTGTAAGGAACAGTGAAAGAGTCAAAACTCAGGAGGAAGGAAGAGGAAAGTCAGTAATGGGAAGAGGATTCAAAAATGACATTGAGGGATGACTTATATTAATGACCAAGCATCACAGGGATGAAAGGCACATGTGAAAGTGCCCAGCCTCAAAAAGCATAATTTTCAGGGCAGATGCAGTGTCTTAATCTCTGAAGTTGTCACCAAGGCCCTGAGGATGGGCTAGGGCCCCCACTAAAGTTTGGGGTGAAGTGTTAATAGTCTAGAGTCAGGGTTTCTGTCACTTGGTTTATCAAAGGCTCCATGCAGTGAATAGCAGTGTGTGCAAGACTCTTAGGAAACTCTTCAGCCTATAGATCCTAACTCAAAAGCTTCAGAACACCCCTTATGAAGCTACAGGTGTGGCAACTTCAGTGTCTCAAATTGGGCTGAACAAATTATGATAGTACATGTGTAATTTTCACATCGATCAGCTGCCAAGAACGAAGGTCAGATAAGGGGCAATTTTAAACCATCATTATCTGTCCACATTTTGAAAAGTGAAAATGTCAGAGGAGCACAGTATCAAGACTATGGGGAACCTGTCAAGCAAGAAAGTCCCTGCATCAGAACATGAGATGGTCATATTAACTTGGAAGAGGTACGATTATTTTGCTCTTGAATACATTTAGTTAACAATTTCTATCCACTTATCCAGGTTCTCTTCTAGAGAACTACTCCAGCTATGAGACAGAATTCCTTAGTACTTTGAATTGCTAGGATATTAGGATTTGCAAGAAAATAGTAGATGTATCAAATCTATCCTATCTAATAAAAGAGTAATATGCAAATTGACAGTCACTTCAACATACAAGATGGCTGACCCCATATGGTCAAAGATGGCAACCCCCATGTGGACACAAGATGGCTGGCAGGGGAGGGCAGTTGTGGGTGACCAGGCCTGCAGAGTAGGACAGTTAGGGGCAGCAAGGCCTGCAGGGTAGTGCAGGTGAGGGTAACCAGGCAGGCAGGGGAGGGCAGTTAGGGGCAACTGGACCAGCACAGGAGCAGTTAGGCATCAATCAGGCTGGCAGGGAAATGGTTAGGGGATGATCAGGCTGTCAGGGGAATGGTTAGAGAGCCAGCAATCCTGGATTGTGAAAGGGATGTCCAACTGCCCTCAAGGGGTCCCAGATTGGAGAGGGTGCAGGCGGGGCTGAGGGACACACACCCCTGTGCACAAATTTCATGCACTGAGCCTTTATTATATATATAAAAGGCTAATATGCTAAATGTCCAACTGTCCAACCGGTCGCTATGACACACACTGACCACCAGGGGTTAGATGCTCGATGCAGGAGCTGCCAAGCCACAGTGACTTGGAGCAGCAGTTCTCAGGTGATGCACCCTGAAATCAGAGAGGAGGAAACGGAATTCCTCGCAGGGCCACGTGATTAAACCTTCAGCCATGGGCAATGTTGCTGGTGTACTGTCAGCCCCAAATCTGGTTTACTGCATACTCAGTATGACAGAAACTTTGCAGAGTACCTCTCACACTCTGGGACCCCTCAGGAGATGTTGGAGAGCCTATTTCAGCCTGAGCCCCCAAGATCAAGCTGAGGGAACCCCACCTGTTGGAGAGACCCCCACCCACTCTGAATATGCTGGGGAGGGACCACAGAAGGTTGGCTCCATGGCACATCCAGCCTTCTTGCCCAGTTCCGCCCTGCCAGCCACCTTTTAATTAATTTCTTTTCAAGGTGCACAAATCATGCACCAGGTCACTAGTGTTATAATAAAGCATGATCTGTGGAAATCTTATAACAGAATGGGCATTCTGAACATGAAAGTATTTCAATGCATGTGTAAAAGTATTTAAGAGATTGTCTCTCAAGTGATTTAGACTAGGCAGGCTTTGATTACATTGGTAAGCCCAAGGAGAGTTTTCCACTCTAGTTAAGGGTATGTATTCTTCTTTAAATGTGCTTGCTGTAGCCTCTATTAAAAAATAAAAGCTCCTTGAGGTCTGGGGCTGTGTTTATTCCTGAAGTTGTATTCCTGGTGGGCAAGATTACGGACCCAGTGGACTAGATGCACACTCACATTCTGACAACAGGTGGCAGCATTAATAATGTTTCCTTTCAGAAAGAATTGCAACCAAGTCTGGTATGGTTTTATTTTTACTAAAAGTAATCCTCAAAAGACATGCTTTCTAAATGACTAGCATATTCTAGCTTCCTTAGATAACCTATTCTAAGTGCATATAGTCTATTAATTGTTGAGGAAACCAGAAAACCCAATAGGCAGCGTAAAATAGAAATCGCATTTTAAACACAGAAAGCTTGTTTTCCTTCCCGTTGACTACACATGACACTGTTCCATCACTTGATTTCTCACCAGGAGTATGAAACACTGAGCTCATGGTTCTGTACTAGGCTAGGCAATCCCTCATCTCACAACCTAGACTCGAAAAGCTACTCTGGTCCTGATTAATCAAACAGCCAATCCACATTGAAAGCTAAAATTTTATGCAGTTAAATGTCTCCCCAAATTTGGCATGCTCTATCAGGAATTATGGTTCCTACAGGTTGCATTTTTAGACTCTACCACCATCACTATCACCCCCAAAAGAAGATTCACTATTGCTGGGAGATGTCACTAAGTTCCTAACTGGCGTTGCGTTCCCGGAAGTGCTGGCCACTGCCTTGTTACCTGCTCCTCTCAGCCATACCAAGTGACTGAGGAGGGCAGCTGGTGCCACAGCAACAAGCTGTAGCGATAGACGGGAACAGAGAACTAGGACGCTTCTGTTTTTCTAATTTGGAGTACATTTACTCCAGAGGAAGGGCGCCGAGCCAAAGTCCACTGCCACATTCCCTCCACCTGATGAAAACAAAAACAGCAATTCTGAAGAGCAAACACTGCCTATGACTGGCAGCTTGTGGAAAGGTCAGGCAACATCAGGCCCCCTTCCTACCTTCATTAAGAATGAAATCTTATCATTGATGAACCTAGAGAGTGTTATGCTACGTGAAATAAGTTAGCCGGAGAAAGGCAAACACCGTTGATTTCACAGAGATGAGGAATCTAAAGAACAAAAGAAATGAACAAATAAAACAGAAGCAGATTCATAGCAACTGATGGTTGCTAGAGGAGAGGAGGTTTGGGGAACATGGTGAACAGGGTGAAGGGATTGAGTAGTACAGATTGCTAGTTACAAGATAGTCACAGGGAAGTAAAGTACAGCATAGGAAATATAGTCACTAATATTATAATAACTATTTATGATCCCCAGTGGGTACTGGAAATATCAGGGGAACATTATATGGTTGTCGAACCATTATGCTATACACCTGAAACTAATAAAAAATAATAATACTAATTGTAAACTGTAATTGAAAAAACAAAGATCTGGGGCCAACAAGGAAGAGACCATCTATCTCTTCCCAGTTTGCTGGAAAAGCAAGAACCAAATTGCAAAGGCAAGCTATGGTTCATCCCAATTAATAACCGAGTGATTAGCTGAAGTTGAAAGCAGGCAGTTCAGTTATTCTTCCACAGTCTTCCGTTGTGTTTGGGAAGATTGCTTTCAACCAGAAGCCTCAATAGCAAGTTAAAAGTAACCCACCATTGGCCAGACCAGTGTGGCCGATTTCTGACCACGGCCTATGCCTGTGTCATGCAATGGGCAGCCAATGGATGTTGATGTTTTTCTCTCACTGACATTTCTCACTCTTCTTCTTTCCTCTCTGTCTAAGCTCAATAAAAACATACATATTTCTTAAAAGTAATCATAACCTGTGTTATGAAAGCCTTGTCTCTCATTTTATAATTACTTTATCTGTTTACAGAATATCCACTTCATCCAGTTTTTATTGACAGATGAAGAAAAACTAAGAAGCAGCTGTGCTCCAGATGTTGGCAAACAGAGCTTGGGCTATACCGTATCACTTTGTGAGTTCCACATTTCCATTGCACGGAGAGCCCTGGGACCCACTTCCGGCCCACTGAAACCTCCCTGAGACACTTGGCACTTCTCTCTACTAGACTCTAGAGTTTAGGGGATCTGTAATAAATGGGTCCTGCTCCAAAGGAGCTTGTAGGTTATGGTAAATAATTTTAAAACCTAGATATGCTATAATCACTACTTACTGTACCACAGATAAAGAGAAAATAGATATTCCAGAAAATTTGTTTTTAAATCAAATGTCTGCTTCTTCAAAGTGGATTAGTAAAATAAATAATGAATTCCTATGAGTTAGGCATTCCGGGGAAATTTCTAAATGGTATTCAGATCCTCTGACATCAGCATGGTTTTTCCTGTTTAAAGACATAGGTGAATACTAGCTTATAACCTTTGCTTTTAAAGACAGTATACTAAAATCATCTAACCCTTTTTCCCAGTAAAGGAGAGGCGTACTGCATTTAGGAAGGATCTGTTGTCTGCAAATTCCTTCCTCAAAGGCTCTTCTGTTGAAGAATTCTGCTTGCTTGTTCTTCAAACATAAGTCTCTATAAACAAATGAGGGAAAGACTGGTCCCATTGTATTTAAGTTAACATAATAAGAATTTTAAATAATTTCACCATAGAACCATATTTTTTGCTCCAAGGAAAACACAGAGGCTGAGTACACCCTACATAGATTCAGTGACAGGCTGCAGGTGAGACCTCTATCATCGGACACATATTTATCGGTCTTTCTATGTATCAAACACAGTTGTAGCCTTAGCTGGTTTGGCTTGGTGGATAGAGCAGCAGCCTGCAGACTGAGGCGTTCCAGGTTTGATTCTGGTCAAGGGCACACATGCAGGGTTGCAGGCTCAATCCCAGTAGGGGGCATGCAGGAGACAGCTGATCAATGATTCTCTCTCATCATTGATATTGCTATCTCTCTCTCCCACTCCCTTCCTCTCTGAAATCAATTTTAAAAAAAGTGTTTAATCTGCTTTCTGAGGCCTACATTGGGAGTGAGGGTATAAGGAAGGTGGCCCAAACCAAATATACATATAAATGTGAAATATCATGTGATTGTAAGGTAAGAATAGAGCAGCATGGGTAGATAGGATGGTACAGGAAGGACTCTCTGAGGTGGCCATATTTGAGTAGAGATATGAACACAGCAATCCATGTGGATATCTGCACGAAGAGCACTGCAGGTAGAGGGCAGAGGACCTACAAAGGCTCTGCAGCTTGAGCATGCATGGCACAGACAAGTAGAAAAATTATGAAGTAGCCACAGGATATGAACAAAGCTTTGCTCAACCCTGCCCTCGCGTAAAAGATCTAAACATGGTTGAAGGCAGAAGGAGACACAAGAAAAAAACTTAAAAATTATATAATAAAAACAAAGAATAGAAAAACCAAGATGGTGGCATAGGTGAACACCGAAACTGTTGCCTCATACGACAATTTCAAAACTGCAACTAAGAGACAGAATGTACGTCATCCAGAACCACAGGAAAGTTGGCTGAGTGGAAATTCTACAATTAGAAGGAAAGAGAAGGGCTCACAGAGACTCTGAAGAGCTGCAAAAAGCTGAGCTACACAGATGCACGCCTGAAGAGAATGGGCAGCAGTGTGCCTGGCTGGCTTCCTCTGGCGGGAGGGAGACAGAGACTCGTGACAGCACTGAACCCCTACTGCATTGAACCCCAGCTCCGGGCAAGACTCATATGGGGGGAGTCTGGACTGTGAAAAGGGAAGAGTGCACAGAAATTTAGGGGAGCCATGAAAGGGCAGAAGTCTGGGGCGTACACACCAATGCACGCAGAGAGGATGGACTGCTGATTGTGTCACTTGCTTTCTCTAGTGGGCAGGAGACAGAGCCTCCCAACTGTGCCACTTCTAACTGCATTGAACCCCAGTTTTGGGTGAGATGCTGGGAACCCAGACTCATATTGGTCCTGGAGCACAAAGGAACTGGAAAGGCAGAGGCCTGGAGGCACACACGCATGAGCACAGAGAGGCTGCAATGATTACCGAGAGACACTTGAGACCCAGGGGCCACATAGGGCAGGGCTGACTGGAAGCCAAGGCTGTCTCTGCTCAGCCCTGAGACTCTACCCATTCCAAGCTGAACACAGAGGTTTTTGCAATTTTGCAAGTCTTGCATCATAAGGCTGATTCCAGCACAGAGTTTCTCTCAGTATAGTGAAAATGTGGAGACAAATGAACAGATCACAAACAAAAGAAATGGAGGAAAACAAATGATTTGATATAAAGTTCAAAACCACGGCTATAAGGTTTTTCAAGAATTTCATAGAAAATATGGATAAATTTAGTGAGACCCAAGAGGAGAGGAAATAAAACCAACTAGAAATTAAACATACACTGACTGAAATAAAAAATATTATACAGAGACCTAACAGCAGACTAGAGGAACGCAAGAATCAAGTCAAAAAGTTTGAAATACAAAGAAGCAGAAAATACTCAACTGGAAAAGCAAAAAGAAAAAAGAATAAAAAAATGTGAAGATAGTGTAAGAAGCCTCTTCAAGTATACCAACATCAGAATTGTGGGGGTGCCAGAAGAAGAGAGAGAGCAAGATACTGAAAACCTATTTGAAGAAATAATGACTGAAAACTTCCCATATCTGGTGAAAGAAATAGACTTACAAGTCCAGGAAGCACACAGAACTGCATATAAAAGAAATCCAAAGAGGACCACACCAAGACACATCATAATTAAAATATCAAGAGCAAAAGACAAAGAGAGAATATTAAAAGCAGCAAGAGAAAAAAACAGTTAATTACCTATAAGGGAGCACCCATACTATTGTCAGCTGATTTCTCAACAGAAACTATGCAGGCCAGATAGGAATGGCAAGAAATATTCAAAATGATGAATAGCAAGAACCTACAACTAAGATTACTCTACCCAGCAAAGCTATCATTCATAATTGAAGGGAGATAAAGAGCTTCACAGATAAGAAAAAGCTAAAGGAGTTCATCAACACCAAACCAGTATTATATGAAATGCTGAAAGGTACTTTTTAGGAAGAGGAAGAAGAAAAAGGTAAAGATAAAAATTATGAACAATAAATACATATCTATCAACAAGTGAATCTAAAAATCTGATGAACAGAATAAACTGGTGAATATAATAGAATCAGGGGCATAGGAAGGGAGTGGACTGACAATTCTCAGGGGGAAGGGGGAAGGGACATGCAGGGAGAGACTAGACAAAAATCATACACCTATGGATGAGGACAATGCTGGGGGAGGTAAGAGTATAGGGAGGGCTAGGAGCCAAATGGAGGGGAGCTATGGGTGGAAAAAAGAGAAACAAATGTAATAATCTGAATAAGAAAGACTAAATTAAAAAAATAAAAAATAAAAATGAAGAATATTCAAAGATATCCAATATGGATTAAAAAAAAAAAAAAAGATACAACATAAGAGAACTTCCCTAAAGGGAATGAGCTGAATTGCAGATCAAAAGGACACACTGTGTAAAGGAGGGAGGAACTCTGGGGCATTCTGTAAGAAGAAACAATTCTTCAGGAAGTCTGTATAGAAAAAATATGCTATTCAAAATGGGGGGAAGCAAGGGTTAGACCGGCCCCAGGCTTCTACAGAGCAATAATTCAGGCCAGGAGCAGCTGAAACAATGGCGACAAAGTTCTGAAGGACACAAGGACTGCTGAACAACAAAAAGACATTTTCAAACATGCAAACTCGTGACCATAACCCTTCATAAGCAAGTAGGGAAGGAAAGAGAAAAGAAAGGAAAAACTATATTTAAAAATCCTGTCAATTAAGTGATGAAAAGTTTTGTCAAAACGAAGTGCAGCTTCATTCACATAGAATTCCACACAATTCATTCATTTAAAGTGCACAATGCAATGATTTCTAGTAGTTCACAAGTATATCACCAAGAGATTAATCAAAACAAAATGAACAGAGAAATGGTGGAGGCAAGGGGATGGTCTGAGGGGGTGGAGGGAAGGGGCAGAGAACTTGACAAAAAATTCATTTAAATTCTTTAAATGTAAGACCAAATAATGGAAAATTAAAAATACAAAAGAATAAATATTAAGAACAAAGCCAACAAAAGTTGGAAGAGGAGAAGGCAGAAGAAAGTATATTAAGTACAGGAGTTTACTGTTCACTGTAAGAGACAATATCTCCTGTCTAAATTTGAAATGTAAAAATTAAAAATATATGTCTATCTCCTAACATTGATAATAATTATAACACATACACATATCTACCATTTGACCACCTACTACATTCCAGACTTGCAGCTGTTTATGCAGCATTTGCTCCTCCTGGACTAGGAGGTCAGGACAAGTGCTTTTCTCTCCTCAGATGGACCAGTGCCAAGCACATCAGGACACACAAAATGTGCACTCAATTCACTTTTGATCTCAGAACCAAGTTTTTCTAGAGTATACTCAAATATCTGGACACATATGTTTTCCATATGTCCCTTAATGCTCAGATAGTCATTCTCTCTGAAAAAAACAAACCAAATAAACAAAGTCAGGATTGTCTACTATATTAAGATTGTTCTTCATCCCAAAGCAGAAATCAGATCAACCAAGATAATTTTATCAATAATGGAATGGGATCGGGGTCTCAGGAGGGAATCCAACCAAACAAAGAAAAGACCTTGTTTTTCATTTAGAGACTCTTGATTTCACCTTGACAAATTGGTAAAATCCAAGTTGATATAGTTTGGATTTAAATCAAAGAAATAAAGGATGACCATCACTGCCTAGAATAGCTCGAAGGTTGAATCACTACTCGATTCTAATTCCAAGAGGTCCAGGTCCTGCCCATCCTTTTGCTGTACTGTGATGTCTGGGCACTTAGACTAATTATACACACATCCACTTTGTCATCTTTCTTGAAAAAATATTTCCACTAATCTCTCAGAACAGATGCCATCTGTGGCATGATTGGCTGCATACATCATCAGGAGTTCCTGATGAGTCTACTCTACCTCTTGTGTCTCCAATAGTTTTCCCTTTTTTTTCTTCACTGATACCATCCCACTGCAAAATCAGACATGGCTATATTTGGCTCACTTTAGCAATATCCAGGTTGTAACAGGTATTTTTACCTTTTTTAGATGTGTATAAAAAATGTTTGATGAACGAACAGAACTATGGTGAGGGGCAAGTCATGAATGTGTCAGAGGGACAAGCCTGGTGAGGGACCAATGATTTTGATGGTTCAGTCTCTGCTTGGCAGAGATATAACTGCCACAGTAGCCTAGCAGAGTCCTATCAATTCTATGACTACTCTCTATTCTCCAGAAACCATTCCAATTTCTTCCAAGCTTTCATTCAGCATTCAGAGGATCAGAGTATACATCATTGCCTTAACAATGACCTTGGATACAAAGGTTGGAGGGGGGAGGTGAGGTATGTGGAAGTAGAAGAAGGTATAAGGAGGATAAATGGTGATAAGGAAAAAAGATAACAAAGGTTACCTGATAATATTATTTTTCAGGATTACATATTTGAAGGAAAATGAGTAACAATGTATTTCCCTCATACACATACATGCATGCACACACACATACACACACACACACACACACACACACTTACACACACACACACACACACACACACACACACTTACACACAGAGTGAGAGAGAGAAAGCCTGGTGCTTTCTGTTATTGTTGTTGTTCAGTGACCTTCCAAATAAACCCATCATAGTTTCTTCTTGAAAGAGATCGTACATTCACAAAGACAACAGAAAAACCATTGCCCTTGGCATTTCTTCAAAGATGTGATTCAGGAGTTATGTGATTATCGGCTTTTTTTCTGTAGGCATATGTTGCCCAGTGGGATCTGACACTCTTCAGAGTATCTGATTCAGAAAGAAAAATATGGAGGGGATAAGGTCAGAGCAGTTATATAAAGCATAGTAAAACACATTTGCAAAGCCAGAACAAAATTCTCCAGGTCCAGCATCTGTAGTCTGGTCTCCCGGTGCCGGCCTTTATTTAGATACCTAGGACTCTGAGTGAGTATGTACCCTGGAATAGTTCAGGTCTGAGGTCATCTAACCTCAGGGAAAACAAATACACACAAAACACTGCACACATTCAAGCAGCTCAGACGTCTGCTTTAGGGGGGGAAAAAAATCCCAGAATTCCTATGGAAAGTACGAGAAAGCAACACTGATCAGCACAAAAAAACCTATGGAGCAGGTAACCATGGACTGAATGAGGACTCTTATTCTAAAGGTATCTTTTTCTCCATTGAAAAAGCTTTAAGTTATATTCCACTTATAATTCCTAACTTTAAGTCTGCTTTCTGTGATACCAAACTTTGACAACAAATTTAAAAAACTTGGTCATTATACCTAAAATCATCTGGCAGACAATTCTGGTATATCTTGTTACCTGGAGATCAATTAGGACTACTGTTTAAATACACAGGATAGCATTCAAGTTTAAAAATGAAACGTGCCTAATACCAACAAACCTCCCTACTGGCCCACTTTATTGCCAGTCCTCTTTTAAAAAGTAAAGAATTTGTATTTGTTTTAAAGAGCTGGTTGTTATTCCCTAGTTTCTATTTCACCTTAAGATCACCTAGTACGCAGGAAATGCCTTTTCTATGAAACTAAAAAACACTTGGTTTTATAACAAATTTAGAAACCTTGTGCATTACATTACTCTGGTAGAATATTTTTCTTAAAAATCAAACTATTTTTTAAATACTGCTCTCACACTTTTAACTTCCAGGGAAATTATAGGAAAAAATGGAGGGGGAAAACCCACACATATTAATGCATACAAGAATGTTTCTTACCCAACTGGGAAGTACACTGTCAAGGTGAAGTGGTGCTGAACTTTTTTTAGCAAGGACACAGCTGACCAAACCACAGAGCATTCACCAACCCCATCATCCAACCAACCCCCTTGCTGTTCCCCTGGCTTGCATCCACTGGACTCATTTCCACCCACCATTTGCAGGATGCCTCTCTACAGCCATATGGACCAGGATGATGAGTCATCTATCCTCCAGAATTTTTTGCTTGACCTTTCCACACCTAATCACCTTCCATGCACTCGACAGGCACATCTCAGCAGAGCATGTGCCCTGCACCCCGGAGTTTAAGGCTGAACACAAGAACTCGGCATTCCTGACACTCCTCACTTTGCCAAATGGATTTATTCCAGAGCTTTACAGAAAAATCACAACTGAAAAAGTGACCAGATGGGGTGTTCAAGGAGAAGCATACAAACGAAATCAGTTAGGAGACTGACGCACTTGATTAAAAACAGACCTATGAAGTAAAAGAACTTCAGTTTTTCACGCTGAGCGGAAGTTATGGCAAAAGCAAAGCATTGAAAAGACACATAAAACACTCCATAGCTGAACTGACTTTTTGACTTCTCATAGCGAAATGTTTTTAAATCTACATTTGAACTTAATACTTCATGAAGTCACCACAAAATATCAGGAAGAAATAATAACAGCAGAATCTCATACTTATATAGCACTTATTATATATAAACATTCTTCTAAGTAGTTGGCATATATTCACTCACTTAATCCTTACAAACCCTTTTCTAATCTGTTTTCCATGCAGAATAGGATGCGGAGGCCAGGTATCTTGCCCAAGGTCACACACATTGCCAGTAAGTGAAAGAGCTGAGATTTGAAATGAGCAGTCTGGTATAACCTGGGGTTAATTATTATTACACTGACCACCTTCCCCAAAACCTATAATACAGATGATACCCTTTTAAAACAGATATTTTAAGTTTATTTAAAAAGTTCGCTTTATATATTGAGAAGCCTTACATTAAAGAATTTAAACTCGGGAAATTACAGTTAGGTGGTGGTGAAGCCAAAGTTTATCAGTCATGGCAAATACCTACCCAAGAAGTACTGGAGGGCTAACTCTTGTGAGTTAAATGTATAGTGTCTGGAGAAATGAACCTGGCTGAAGAAGTGATGATAGCCAAGAAACTCAAAAGGCTTGAAAGACAATAAAAGAAAACCCAGGGTTGTAGTAACTAACACCAGTCACAATGCTGTCAGTTCTTCCTGTTCAATCTCTTCTCCCAAATGATGTCTCCTTTCCATCACATTGCTATTGCTTAAATTCAGACCTTCAACATCCCTTGGTTTAAGTATCCTACCAATCTTTTACTTGGCTTCTAGTCACCACCACTTCCCTGCCCAAGCACCTAATCCCTCCTCTGCTGCTAAGCAAACATCTTTCCAAGACACAAATCTAATGTGATATGTGCAAGGGGGGCAGCTGATCAGAAATTGTCTCTCATCATTGATGTTTTTATCTCTCCCTTCTTTTCTGAAATCAATAAATATCCTATATAATAAAGAGGTAATAGAAATTGACCATCACTCCAACACACAAGATGGCCACCCCCATGTGGTCAAAGATGGCTGCCCCCATAAGAACGCAAGATGGCCTGCAGGGGAGGGCAATTGTGGGCAATCAGGCCTGCAGGGGAAAACAGTTGGGGGGACCTGACCTACAGAGGAGGATAGTTGGGAGGGACCAGGCCTAAAGCAGAGGGAAATTGGGGGCAACCAGGCCTGTAGAAGAGGACAGTTAGGGACAACCAGGCCTGCAGGGGAGGGCACTTAGGGGGTGACCAGGCTGGCAAAGGAGGACAGTTAGGGGTGACTGAGCCAGCAGGGTAGGACAGTTGGGGGCAACCAGGCCTCAGGGAAGGACATTTGGAGGCAACTAGTCTGGCAGGGGAGGGCAGTTAGGGGTGACCAGGCTGGCAAGGAAGGGCAGTTAGGGGTGACCAGGCCTTGGGGAAGGACAATTGGGTGGGACCAGGCCTGCAGGGGAGGGAAGTTGGGAGTAATCAGGCCAGCAAGAGAGGGCAGTTAGGGGCAATCGAGCCAGCAGTCAAGCAAGCAGTTGGGAGCAAGAAGTCACAGATAAGAAAAAACTAAAGTTCATCAACACCAAACCAGTATTATATGAAATGCTGAAAAGTACTCTTTAAGAAGAGCAAGAAGAAGAAAAGAGTAAAGATAAAAATTATGAACAACAAATACAAATCTATCAACAAGTGAATCTAAAAATCAAGAGAATTAAAAATCTGATGAACAGAATAAACTGGTGAATATAATAGAATCAGGAGCATAGAAAGGGAATGGACTGACAATTCTCGGGAAAAGGGGTGAGGGGTACAGGAAGAGACTGAACAAAAGTCGTACACATGGATGAGGACAATGGGAGGGTAAAGGTAGAAAGGGGTGGGAGCTGGTTGGAGGGGAACTATGGGGGCGGAAAAGAGGAACAATTGTTAAAAATCTGAACAATAAAGATTTATTTAATTAAAAAAAAAAAGAAATCCTGCATTATGAGAGGGATATCCCAGATTGGAGAGGGTGCAGGCTGGGCTGAGGGACACACCCATACCCCCATGCATGAATTTCATGCACCAGGCCTCTAGTATCTACACTAATAAAAGAGAACCATGCAAATTGACTGTACCTCCACTTCGCCCACAAGCCATGCCCACAAGCCAATCAGGAGCAAGTATGCAAATTAACCCAACTAAGATGGCTATGGCTACAGAGCAAACAGGAGGCTTGGGTTTCCCTGGCAATGGAGGAGGCCAAGCTTCCCGCCCACTCTGGCTAGCCCTGTCCTCTACTCAAGGTTACAAAGTTTGAATTATAAAAGATAAATAAAGCCCAACAAAATTGGCTGTGGCCATAGAGGGAGCAGGAGGCTTGAGTTTCCCAGGTGATAGAGGAAGCCAAGCTTCCTACTCTGGTCAGCCCTGTCTTTCACTCAAGGCTACAAAGTTTCAATTGTAGACGATAAATAAACCCCAACAAAAATGGCAGCAGCCACAGAGCTGGAGAGCAGGAGGCTTGAGTTGTCCCTGGTGATGAAGAAGGCCAAGCTTCCCAAAACCCTGGCCTCTACTCAAGGCTACAAAGTTTCAATTATAGAAGATAAATAAATCTCAGATACCAGGGCCTCCACTTGGGTCGCCAGGGCGCGTGGCCAGCCTGCAAATCACCACAGGCCCCTAGCCCAGGCTGCCCCTTACCCCAAGAGAACCCCCACCCTGATCTGGAACACCCTTCAGGGCAAACCAGCCGGGCCCCACCTGTGTACCAGGCCTCTATCCTATCTAATAAAAGAGTAATATGCAAATTAACCATCACGCCAAAACACAAGATGGCTGCCCCCATGTGTACACAGATGGCTGCCACAAGATGGCCAGCAGGGGAGGGCAGTTGGGAAGGACCAGGTCTGCAAGGGAGAGCAGTTGGGGGCAATCAAGCCTGCAGATGAGGGCAGTTAGGGGTGATTAGGCCGACAGAGGAGGGAAGTTGGGGGTGACCAGGCCTGCAGGGAAGGGCAGTTGGGGGTAGCCCAGGCCTGCAGGGGAAGGTAGTTAAAGGTGACCAGGCCTGCAGGGAAGGGCAGTTAGGTGCAATCAAGCTGGCAGGGGAACAGTTAGGCATCAATCAGGCTGGCAGGGAGTGGTTAGGGGGTGATCAGACTAGCAGGCAGAAGCAGTTAAGGGCAATCAGGAAGGCAGGCAGGCAATCAGTTGGGAGTTAGCAATCCTGGATTGTGAGAGGGATGTCCGATTGCCCATTTTGGCCTGATCCCAGTGGGCAGTCGGACATCCCTCAAGGGGTCCCAGATTGGAGAGGGTACAGGCTGGGCTGAGAGCCGCCCCCCCTCCATGCACAAATTTCATGCACTGGGCCTCTAGTGTGTGTGTGCACGTGTGTGTGTGCACGCGCGTGTGTGTGTGTATATACTCTCTCTGTGGAGAATGCTTCCCAGAACAAATCCTATGGGTGTTGGGAATGAGGTAGGAGATTCTAGGGTCAAAAAAAAAATTAAAAAATAACTCATGATGTCTCCTTCTATGAAGTATTTTGGCAAGCTCCAGCCAGTTTGGCTAAGTGGACAGAGGGTTGGTCTGAGGACTGAAGGGTCCCAGGGTAGATTCCAGTCAAGGGCAGGCTCCTTCCCCACCCAGGTCCTGATCATGGCACCTGGAGGAGGCATCCCATCGATGTGTTTCTCTCACATGAATATTTCTCTCTGTCTTTACCTTTCTTCCACTTTCTCTAAAAATCAATGGAAAAAAATCCTCTGAAGATAAAAAAGAAAATAAGTTTGACAAAATCCTGAAGTAAAGGAAACTGGTTAACTCTGACACTACTAGAAATTCTGTACAGGTAATGAAACCCTGTAAGTGTTCAGAATAATTCTTGACACACAGCATTACAATTAATATTTAAGCTAACATTTTCTAAATATATTTGAACACAAAGTCTGTTTTCTGGTCTTGCCATTAAAAGCACTGCATGCTATATATTTTGAGAAACAATCTCATAGAATAAATAATCTACCATATCAGTCATTTTAAAGGTTTGTGGCTCTAGACTTAAACTGAAATACAGGCAACCTAGTAGTTTGAATGTGGGACAATTGCTCTGGTTTCTCTGTAGCTGGCAAACAAGGTTTCAACTGTCAGCTTCCCGAGGTTTCAGTTTCACCAAATTAAGACAGAAATGTGTGCACTGTGTGAACTAGACAAAAACAGTCCTGCAGTGGAAAAAGGTTTGTTAGAGCTAAATTTCACAATCCATTTTTTTATCCATAGAAATCAGTATGTTCAACAGCAAACTTAAAGTAAAAGATTCTGAATTCCAGCTTGTTAAAGTACAAAATTGTTTGTGTGTGAGCATCTGTATGTATTTTCTTAGGTGAAATATCATAGCTGTCATCAAGGGATCCATAATGCCTAAAAAGGTTAGGAACCACTCAGTTTGCAGATAGGTCCATGTATTGTTTAAATACATATTAAAAATCAAACAGTACCAGGGCATATGTACACATGGTGAAAAGTAAGTCTCCCAATCCTACTATTTACCCAGAATCAACCATGGTTACCAGTTTTTATATTCCAAAGATAGTTGATGCATGTGTTTCTAAGTATATACAGTAATATTATGCCATCCCTTTAGTTTTGCATAAATAATACTCAATGTATGCTCTACTACAACTAACTTTGTTCACTTGGCATTTTACGATGAGATCTATTCATATTATAACATAGGTACATACCAAATATGAGACATTCCTATGACAGATACTTAGTTACCAATACCTTGCTCTTTATAAATAACTAGAGGCCTGTGCATGAAATTCGTGCATGGGGACAAGGGTGTCCCTCAGCCCAGCTTGGACCTTCTCCAATCTGGGACCCCTCAAGGGATGTCTGACTACCTGTTTAGGCCCAATCTTCCCTGAGCAGTCGGACATCCCTCTCACAATCCAGGACTGCTGATTCCTAACTGCTCACCTGCCTACCTGCCTTCATGATTGCCCCTAAGCACTTCTGCCTGCCAACCTGATCACCCCCTCACCACTCCCTTGCCAGCCTGATTGACCCTAACTGCCCTCCGCTGCAGGCCTGGTCACCCTTAACTGCCCTCCCCTGCAGGCCTGGTCCCCCCAACTGCTCTTCCCTGCAGGCCTGTCCTCCAACTGCCCTTCCATGCAGGCCCGGTCACCCCGAACTTCCCTCCTCTGCCGGCCTGGTCACCCCTAACTGCCCTCCCCTACAGGCTTGATAGCCTTCAACTGCCCTCCCCTGCTGGCCTGATCACCCACAACTGCCCTCCCTTGCAGGCCTGGTCCCTCCAACTGCCCTGCCCTGCTGGCCATCTTGTGTCCACATGGGGGCAGGATCTTTGACCACATAGGGGCAGTCATCTTGTGTGTTGGAGTGATGGCCAATCTGCATATTACTCTTTTATTAGATAGGATGAGGCCTGGTGCATGGGTGGGGCTGGCTGGTTTGCACGGATCAGGTTGGGGGTTCCCTTAGGGTGTGGGGCAACCTGGGGCAAGGGGCTTATGGTGGATTGCAGGCCAGCCAGGCTCCCTGGTGACCCAACTAGAGGCCTTGGTATCTGGGATTTATTTATCTTCTATAATTGAAACTTTGTAGCCTGGTGTAGAGCTAAGCTTCCTGCCTGCTCTGTGAAGGCAGCCATTTCTGTTGGGGTTTATTTATCTTCTATAATTGAAACTTTGTAGCCTTAAGTGGAGGACTGGCCCACCAGGGCAGGCAGAAAGCTTGGCTTCCTCCACCTCTGAGAGCAACTCAAGCCTCCTGTTCTCTCCAGCTCTGTGGCAGCCATCATTTTTGTTGGAGTTTATTTATCTTCTATCACTGAAACTTTGTAGCACTGAGTGGAGGCCTGGACTGGCAAGGGCAGGCAGAAATCTTGGCTTCCTTTATTGCTAGGAAAACCCAAGCCTCCCTCCTGCTTTCCTTGGCTGCAGCCATCTTGGTTGGGTTTATTTGCATATTTGCTCCTGATTGGCTGGTGGGTGTGGCTTGTGAGTATAGCAGAGGTACAGTCAATTTGCATATTACTCTTTTATTAGATAGACCTAGAGGCCTGGTGCATGAAATTTGTGCATGGGGGAGAGGGGTCCCCTCAGCCCAGACTGGACCCTCTCCAATCCGGGATCCCTCTGGGGATGTCTGACTGGATCGGGCTGAAACCGGCAGTCAGACATCCCTCTCACAATCCAGGACTGCTGGCTTCTAACTGCTCGCCTGCCTGTCTGCCTGATTGCCCCTAATTCCCCCCTCCCTGCCAACCTGATCACCCCTAACTGCCTCTGCCTGTTCCCCCCTGCTGACCTGGTCACCCCTAACTGCCTCCCTCTCCACCCTGGTCACCCCTAACGGCCCCTCCACTGGCGTGGTCACCCCCAACTGACCCTGACACCAGCCTGGTCACCCTCAACTGCCTCCCTGCTAGAATGGTCACCCCTGTCCCTTTCTGCTGGCTTGGTCACCCCTAACTGCCCCCTCCCCCTGCTGGCCTGGTTGCCCCTCACTACTCCCCCTACTGACCTGGTTGCCACTCACTGTCCCCCCGGATAGCCTGGTCATCCCTAACTGTCCCCCCACCCCCGCCGGCCTGGTCGCTCCATGCAGCCTGCTGGTCAGTCGCTTGGTTGTCCCTCACTAACCCCCCTGCAGTCCTGGTCACCCATACAGCCTGCTATTCAATTGTTACTGTGAGGGCATTGTGACCAAATTGCATATTACCCTTTTATTATTATAGATGCTGAAAATAAACATCCTTGAAGCTATATCTTTAGGCAAGAATCTAGCAAAGAACTCCTGAAACAAAAAGTATAAAGTTTGTTAAACTCTATTCCAAAGGTTGTGCATTGTCTACGCAACACTTATTTCCCATATACTCAATAAAAGATTTTCAAATTTTTTATCTTTGTTAATCTGACAGATGAAAAATGGTAACTCCTGATTTAAATTCTTGTGGCCTATTATGAATGAAAGAACCTCTGGTTTCAGATATATGTATTAGTATGACAACTTCGTCACAGAAAAAAAAAGGCATCATCAAACTGGAACAATAACAGAATTCTATTAAGAACAAGCTGCCAAGACCGGTTTGGCTCAGTGGATAGAGCGTAGGCCTGTGGACTGAAGGGTCCCGGGTTCGATTCCGGTCAAGGGCATGTACATTGGTTGCGGGCACATCCCCAGTGGGGGGCATGCTAGAGGCGGCTGATAGATGTCTCTCTCTTATCGATCTCTCTCTCTCATCGATGTTTCTGGCTTTCTGTTCTTTTCCCTTCCTCTCTGTGAAAAATCAATAAAATATATTAAAAAAAAGAGAGAGAGAGAACAAGCTATTCCCAGAAATCCAGCTTACCCATGGGTCCCACTCACCATCTAGCAGCCAGTGCTGATTCTGCCGGTTCTCCAGCTCTGACAGCATCATGCGTGTGATCACGTGGTCTGGAACCAAGCGGCCTTTCTCTATGTACTGCTTTGCCACATCACCAACTTCTGTTAAAAAGACAAGAGTAAAGAGATTCTCAGAAAAACCTTCAAAAATAAAAATAAAAACCTTACAAATTCTTTTTGGACATTCCTCCTGGTTCATATGGGGGCGGGGGGAGGTTTTAGAGTAAAGTTTTAAATATTGCTTCGATAATGGTGGCACTGTCTCCCTCTTGTCTCACAAGAAATTATAAAAGCAGCTCAGGAAAAAATAAAAATAAAATAATATAAATTGACATATCGTGAAAATAAGAGCAGGAAACAAAGTTGGAGCCTGGAAAGAGGGTGGTACACAAAAGGCCAGGAAGGAATCCTAGCGACTCCCTGAAGGTAAGTCAGAAACTGGATACAGCAAGTTATGTTAACAAGGAAAAGTGATAAACCACACGACATAATATACAGAAGATTGAAGGAAGATGTGAAGCACAACTATTCCTTAGAGACCAAAGGAAAAACATTTCCACTGTTTTTCTAGAACAGCAGTTCTCAACCTGTGGGTCGCGAACAGCTAGTAGGGTCTCCTAAGACCATCAGAAAACACAGATATTTACATTAAGATTCATAACAGTAGCAAATTACAGTTATGAAGTAGTGACAAAAATAATTTTATGGTTGGGGATCACCACAACATAAAGAACTGTATTAAAGTATTGCAGCATTAGGAAGGTTGAGAACCACTGTTCTAGAAAGAATGCTAGATAGTACACACAACCAGATCTATATCTTTTCTGGAGCCTCAGTATAAGCAAATAGCACCTTGCTGGCAAATTGTAAAAGAAACTAATTCAGTGTTATCAGTGGAATGCAAGTTCATAAAAGAATGAAAAATTTTTAATTATTTTCAGGGGAAAATGCTCCTATCTTAATTTAAAATAACAATTCCTTACTTGTAGAAGTTGTGAGTTGGATTCAGGAAAAAATAAAATAAAAAAATGACCAGTTTAAATTGGTTAAATTTCTAGGCATTGAGTTTTTATTTAACTAAGACAAGATGAAGTCATCTGCTCTCCAGGGAACTGTTAGTGAACCATGAGGAGTCACCTTCTCCACAAGCCAATGAAGTTTATAGAAACATAAAGCAGCATTATATTAGTGGGGGGGGGGGCACGGAGCTCAAGAATAATTTTCCTCCACTTTCATCTTGAATTTAAGGTAGAGCCTTTCCTTCTCATGGCTGAGCCTACTCCTAACTCCAACTTCCACACTGAAACATGAGCTGTGAAGAGCTCCATATCACTCCATCACTCCTACTGGACCAAAGTAGCCCAGTTAGGCCCCAGGAGATGCATATTCAATAACTCCCTGAAGAAGCAGAACACAAAAGACAAATTCCTGAATGTGGCTGAACATGAATGGGAAAATACTGATTGATTGTATACTACATGACAGGTAATATTCTAGAGAGGTAAAGAAAAGTACTAATATTTAAGCAGTATTAATTCCCTTAAGAGCAACACTAGCAATCATTAACTTAATATATACTATGTTCCTTTAACTCAGTGCTTCTCAACCTTTTTAATGCTGCGACCTTTTAATACAGTTCCTCATGTTGTGATGACCCCCAATCATAAAATTATTTTTGTTGCTACTTCATAACTGTAACTTTGCTACTATTATGAATTGTAATGTAAATATCTGTTTTTTTTCAGACAGTCTTAGGCACTACAGCAGTGGTTCTCAACCTGTGGGTTGCAACTGCTAGCAGGGTCATCTAAGACCATCAGAAAACACAGATATTTACATTACAATTCATAACAGTAGCAAAATTACAGTTATGAACTAGCAACAAAAATAATTTCATGGTTGGGGGTCACCACAACATGAGGAACTGTATTAAAGGGTCCCGGCATTAGGAAGCTTGAGAACCACTGCTTTAAATAAATACATACTATGTTCTTGTTCGTATCATTTCATTTCATCCTCATATATCCTCATCTTCACCTGGGAGGTAACAGCCATTTTTTCTGACAGCTTTTTGAGACATAACACACACCACAACATTCACCATTTTATAATATATAGCTCAGTGATTTTTTGTTTTGTTTTTTAAAATATTTTACTGATTTTTTACAGAGAGGAAGGAAAGGGATAGAGAGTTAGAAACATCGATGAGAGAGAGACATCGATCAGCTGCCTCCTGCACACCCCCCTCTGTGGATGTGCCCACAACCAAGGTACATGAACTTGACCAGAATTGAACCTGGGACCTTTCAGTCCACAGGCCAACGCTCTATCCACTGAGCCAAACCAGTTTCGGCATCTCAGTGGTTTTTAATACATTCTCAGTGTTGTGCAATCATCACCACTACCTAATTCCAGAACATTTTTATCAACCCACTAGCAGTCACTCCCTATCTCCTCCTCCTGATAGCATGTGACAACTACTAACCTGCATTCTGTCTTTAAAGACTGGCCTATCCTGCACATCTCATATAAACAGAATCACACCACATGTGGTACTTTGCATCTGGTTTCTTTCACTTAGCAGAATGATTTCAAGGTTCACTCATGGTGTGGCAGGTATCAGTACTTTATTCATCTTTATGGCCAAATACTATTATTCCATTGTACTGATAGAACATATTTTGTTTAGTTATTTGTTCATTGAGGAACATTTGTGTTTTTTGTTTCCACTTCAGGGCTATGGTGAATAATGCAGGAGTGAACATTCGTGCACAAGTCTTGGTCTGAACATATGCTTTCAGTCCTCTTGAGTAATACCTGTAGGGTATATATGTTCTGTATCTGAAAAAAAAAATAACTTTCATAGTAGACTTGGAGTAACTGTCAAGTTTGGTGCTCTCCTACTGTGCAATGGTCAGGCCAACCAGCCCCAGAGCCCTATTCTTAAGTCCCATCCAACAAACCGTAAGGTATATATAAACAAGTACACATCTTCCAAGGTGAGAGACCATGATGTGAAATGGCACCAGACATCCCATGAGGAAAGAGTAGGTAGCAGCTTCTTTGGAAAAGAGAAGACACAGAGAAGAAGATGATAACAATTTACCCATGAGCTGATTTTGATACATGGGAAAGGCATTATTTTATGCAAAGCCTCAGATTTAGAATTGGGACTAGTAGTGGTTCAAAAAAGTTGCCTAAGGAAATGTCTGAAGGGAGACTCAAATACCGTCTAGGAAGGGATACTGTAGAGGGATTTTCACAATAAGACTCGGGGTTGGCAACATGGTTTTCCAACTATTTTGGGCAGCCTTGGCTCTTCTCAGGCAGGACAGGTATGTCCTCAATCTGATTCCAAAATCAAACTTCCACCACATCTCTCAATCCCCCACCATGAAAACCTGCAAAGGTCCACAGCCAGAGCAAAATGGATTTAATAATAGATCTACATCTGAATGAAGACCTTGCTTAACAGCAAACAGTAATACAATGTGGGAGAGAAGACAGAGGCCCATTCCAGGAAACATGACCTTCACCTGCCCAGGTCAGTTTGCTTGGGAGAAAAGCAATATTATTAAGTGCTAATGTTAACACATTTGGATACAACACATGGCTGCTCCAATTTTTCAAGTAAAATTCCCAAGAAAGGCTGCAGACAAGCAAACATTGTCTTTTAGTTCTGATTGCCTATAAATTAAGGGCAAACTGGACAGAGCTGGACAAGTGTTCACAAAGCAGCAAATTCCCCAAGATGACTAGCCAGATCACCAGAAACAGATAACAACTCAATGTCCTTTTATTTTCTTTTTAAGTATTTTTATTGATTTCAGAGGAAGGGAGAGAGAGAGACAGAAATATCAATGATGAAAGAGAAGCACTGAATCATTGATTGGCTCCTCCCTTAAGCCCCACACTGGGGATCGAACCCGCAACCTGGGCATGTGTGCCCTGTGGACGCTCAACCACTGAGCCACAGCAGCTGGGCTCAATGTCCTTTTAATTGTTCATGCCAGAAAACACTGAGAATAAAAGAACCCTGTAAAAACAGCTTGATTCCTTCATAAGGCTGCCTAGAACCAGGGGAAACCATTGCCACTCCCAGTATCAGCCCTTCTTCAAAAGGTCATTGAAAATGCCAAAGCGTGCGCGCGCGCACACACACACACACATGCACCATCTGAGGAGTGCTCAAAATGAACTATCGCTTTGTGATTCTGCCAGCTACAAGTTCTTTATCCCTCCTACTTTCAAGAATATTTTGATATGAAGTAGTTACTTAAGATTAATAAAACAAAGAAAAACTTCATTCTATAAACTATTTATCCTTGATATCACTTTGAGGAATCTCTTTGGGTTAAAAATAATAATAAGCTTTAAAAAAAATCTTGGTTAAGGGATTGATACCAAGGACCTTTAGAGGTGAGAGTTATGGAAGAAACTCCTAATTTTAGGGGGGGTGGGAGTTGGCACTTAACTCTATGACTCATTTCAGATGTCCAGTATCCACCCTTCAGTTGGCCTTGCTTAAAAGCAGGCTTTCTTTTCCTTCATAACAAAAAGACGTAATCTTAAATCATTCCGTGACACTTGCTATTGGTAGGTATGAAGAATATCCTGAGTCATACTTCCTGGGTTCAAATTCTGACATTGCCATCCATGAAAAGGCTTTTAAGACTTTGGTCACATTGTGTGTTTTTGCCTCAGTTTCATCATCTGTAAATGGGGAATACCATCACCTACAATTGTTTTAAAAGTTGTACGTGGTTAATATGTGGTAAAGGACTTGGAATAATACCCCTTTGCAAATTTCATTTAAGGATAGAGAGATAGTATTTTGCTTGTATATGGCAGGTGTTATTCTCAGTAGTTTATATACATGAACTAATTTAATCCTAATATCTAGGAAGTTGATGTTTTTATTTTCCCCATTTCATAAATCAACTGAAGCACAGACGTTAAGTAACTTGCCCAAAGTAATTCAGCTTATAAATGGTGGAGCCAGAACTCAAACTCAAGCAGGCTGGTACCAGAGTTCCTTTTCTTTACCACTAGTCACACTACATTCTCTGTTTGTGAGCATTTCCTTGAACACAAGCACTTTGAATGTTAGAGTATATGTGTAATTTGTGATTTGTAAGAAATATATATGGTCCAAAGTAAGGCTCAGAGCTTCCCAATGCCTTGGAATTTCCTCAGTGGTAAGAGCAATGGGAGCATCTTTCATTAATATTTGGTATCTTGTCTTTAGTTCCTGAAAATGTGCTAATGGTGAAATTGTGTCTTGTTATTCATAATAAGCCCCATCCCCACTATTGGGTTTATAATAATGGGGTGACTGTTGGAAAGCACCTAAGGGCGGGGTACTGGTTGCCAGAGGAACAACCATGAACAGAGGGGAATATTTTTACTCCCATCCCCTGACTTCCTGGAAGAGGAGAGGTGCTGGAAGTTAATTCAATCATCAGAGGGCAATGAGTCAATGAGAATGCCTATGCAATATGCCTTCATTAAAAAAAAAGAGGGGGTTCAGAGAGCTTCCAGGCTGAGGAACCACAACACTTCAAAGTGCCAAACCCCAAACTCCATGAAGACAAAAACTCCTTTGTTCAGCACCTTACTCTCTGTATCTCTTCATCTCACTGCTGATTTGTATCCTTTAACATATTCTATAATAAACTGATAATCTAGTAGGTAAATGGGTTTCCTTAATTCTCTGAGCTGGTCTCGCAGCCAAACCCAAGATAGAAGTCATGGGAATCTTTGATTTATAGTGAGGTCTGAAGAACAAGTGACCAACTGGCCTGACAATCTGAACAAGAGGGTGAACTTACAGGACTGAACCCTTTAACCTATGGGATCTGACCCTGGCTCCAGACAGACAATGTCAGAATTGAGTTGAAATGTAAGACACCCCTAATTGGTACTGGAGTTGGTGGTGTGCCAACACCCTCACTCCCTACACACACACACACACACACACACACACACACACACACCTCAATGTTAGAGGTTGGGTGTAAAATCTTTTAACCTTCTGGAATAGTGAAGCTCCTGTCTAAAGGGACAAGAGCATAGTGGGAAGTAAGTTTCTTTGTAAATACTACTTGGTGATAGTATGCCCTGTGGGGAAATACCTGAAATACCTGGTACTGCTCTGTGCAACAACCACTTTGCTCTGAGTAGGCACTATAGCTTCAACTAACTAAATAAATTTACAGCATGTATTTCTTCGCAGCTACTTTCTACAAAATTCTAAGTACCCTGCAATCCTACACCTACTAATTAGTCAACCTCTCCCCAGGGCCCTCATCTAATCCATTCTCCATACAACTTCCAAAGGAACTTTCCCAAACCACAAATCAGCACAGGTCACTTCTTCCTCCAACACCAACAATGCATTCCCTGGCCTACAGGATGGCATGCAAAAACCTTAGGCTAGCATTCAGAATCATTTTGATCTGGCCTGGAAGCACTACTCCTCCCACCTCACCTCCCACCACAGAGTTCCTTTATTTCCGATCCTCTCTCACTGTGCCAGACACAAGCTAAGAAAGACTGTGCTCCCTTCCCTCAAGCAGTGTACAGTCTCATGGAGGAAAGGCAGGTCAGGAGGGAGGCAGTGCTCTGATGTGATGTGCCCAGGACAGGGATACAGAGGTGGACACCTTGATCCATGCTCAGACCCAAGGAAAGCTTCCTACCCTAGAGCTGGAATTTGAAGGGCTAGCAGAAGTTGGCTGAAAGAGGCACCCTTCAAGTACTGCATGTGCCAATCACCTCAGAGCCATGTATTTTCTACTTCCTTCAGAGTAGTAATCCCCTCTTCTACAGTCCACGAAGCTGAAGCTAGTCTAGACTAGCTGAAGCTAGTCTATCAATGATTCTGTACAGATTAGAAAAAAGATGCCCCCTTAGGAAGATACCCACTCCCCCAGGCTGACTCAACTGTGTGCGAGGAAACAGCTTGGTGGACAGAACCAAGCTGGATCACAGACCCCATACACACCCTTTAGCCAGGTGCCCTGCCACATCCCTGTATAATCATATGTGGTTGTACCTGTACCTACATCTTACTCTTCTTGTTAAGTGGAGATTGTTCACATATCCTCCATACCATATCATAATTCCCTTGAGGGCAGAGACTATTTTAAAGATCATTAAGGGCCATTCTACTTGAGATACTATTTGAAGATACTATCATATCTTCGGGCTCCGTTTTCCTATACTCAAGGTCCTATAAATTATTAGATGAAACTCTTTTCACTACATCCCCTTTCGAATCTTGTATCTACTGTATTGTTCAACAGTCATTACAATCATAGGGCCCTAACTGGTTTGGCTCACTGGATGGAGTATTGGCCTGTGGACTGAAAGATCCCAGGTTCAATTTCAAGTCAAGGGCATGTACCTTGGTTGTGGGCACATCCCCAGTAGGAGGTGTGCAGGAGGCGGCTGATCAGTGTTTCTCTCTCATTGATATTTCTGACTCTCTGTCCCTCTCTCTTCCTCTCTGTAAAAATCAATAAAATATATATTTTTTAAAAATCATAGTTGTGACTTTTAACGCAATAAAAACTCAGAAAAACCATCTCAATGAGGATTATGAGCAACAATGATTCCTTTAAATGTTATCTTTATGGTCTTAATTTTTGCCAGGCAGGCCTTAAACAACTGAGTAAAATAAATTTATTGAATTAAGCAACACTCTGTTATCTGATCAGTCTACATACATGAACATTTAGTTCTCACAACTATTGCTTCAGCCTAGTCAAGCTGGTGCAGAAAGATCATTACCACAGGTTGCATTTGGATCCCAAGCCTGACCTCCTAACAAGAAAGATCTGTTCCTACAGAGATGCTTGCTCCCCCTGAAGCTATCTGACATTTTTAAACGCCCACAAAATGTGTATGAGTCGACTTTTAAAGATGTCTGAGCTTATGACTCCAAAATATTCTCTAACAAAAGAAACAGAAAGTTTATCACCCCAAGTGAGGGTTTATACTAGATTCAACCACCCAAAAACACATGCTGCCTGTCTTTGAGCTGTCTCTCCTTCTGGAAATCTGGGTGATACAATCTTTACCCTAAAGGTTTTCTGATAAATTACAAGACATTAGGGATTGTAAACTATTTCTAAAGAAAGTAAGAAGGATAGGTTTATAATTTACTTGATACAAAATAATACTATAAAGTAAACTACCAAGCAAGACTTTAATCCTATCCATTCTTTATTCTTTGCATCAGGCTAAGATCCCCACGTCAGTGATCATATGTCTCTCCTGAGGAACAGTGACTGCACACAGAGTACACCTGTCTTCAACATCTTTCTGTTGCTATTAATCTTAGGAAACAATATTTAGCTCATCATAAGGTGTATTAACCAAAAAAAATTGTAGCTAAAGTTATTTGAATCTTTGACCTATATAATTAATCATTTCCTAAGTCAAAAGAAAGTAGAAAAAAAATTTTAACCTAGATTTGAACCCAAATTTATGTAAAGTACAAATATGTATCTCTTTTCCACTAAATGCAAGATTAAAAACAAAATTATGATATGATTTTTATAAAGGTGCAACTGACAAAACATTAAATTAGTATCAGGAATACAAAATAATGATTTGATATTTGTATATTAAATAAAGCATAGTCAACACAATAGGTATAGTTAACATCTGTCATCATACAGTTAAATTATTTTTTTTGTGATGAGAACTCTTAAGATCTACACTTAGCAACTTTCAAATGAGCAATACAGTATTATTAACGATAGACACCATGCTGTATACTATATCCCATGATTTATTTATTTTATAACTGGAAGTTGGTACCTTTTAACCCCCTTCACTCATTTTGCCCACCCTCATCATTCCGCACCTCTAGCAATCATCAATCTGTTCTCTGTATTTATGAGCTTGTTTTTTTCTTTTGTTTTTAACATAGATTTTTATTGATTTCAGAGAGGAAAGGAGAGGGAAAGAGAGATAGAAACATCAATGATGAGAAAGAACCATTGATCAGCTGCCTCCTGCATGCCTCCTACTGGGGATCGAGTCCTCAATCTGGGTATGTGCCCTTGATTGAAATGGATGGAACTCGGGACTCTTCAGTCTGCAGGCTGATGCTCTATCCACTGAGCAAACTAGCTAAGGCTTTTGTTTTGTTTTTTAAATTCCACATATAAGAGTCCATTCTACTTGATTTATTCTTGCTATCTGCCTTTTGATCATGGGAAAATACTCTTTTAAAAACACTGAAATGGCTTCATCATGAGGCAAAGAGTTGGCATGATACAAGGAATTACCATCATACTGGGAATCCAGAATCTTGGCTCTCAGTTCTGCTTCTGCATGACTGCGCACATCAATGTGCTTCACATATTGTGCCCTCAAACTTCCTCCTCTGCACGAGAGAGCTGGACCCCTCTACCTCTATCATCTCAGAGGTGAATTTCAATTTCCTCTCTACCTGGCTTTGTGGGCAGGTGGAAAGGTGAGTGGACTAGCTTTCCCAGTATGCCTCAAACTACACCAGTGTCCTTTTATTTGTTTATTTTTGTTGCTAATCCCTCACCTGTGGATATCTTTTCCATTGATTTTTAGAGAAAGTAGAAGGTGGGGGGAAGGAGGAAGAGAGAGAGAGAGAAAGAGAGAGAGAGAGAAAGAGAGAGAGAGACATCAACATGAGAGAGACACATCAATTGGTTGCTTCCCCAATGTACCCTGAGCAGGACCAGTGATCGAACCTGCAACCCAGGTACATGCCTTTGACCTGGAATCAATGAGCTGATACTCTAACCGCTGAGCACACCAGCCAGGATACACACTCATGTCCTCTTACTCATGAAATTCACCTTTGAAGTGATGGAAGGAACCTCAGAGGTTAAGAAAAGTCTCCTTGCTTTCATGGGCAGTCAAGGCATGGATCATTAAACCCATTCTAGATGTGAGGAGTAGAGTCCGGACCGGAACTCCAACCTGAATCATCTGTCAGCATTCTATCATTCCTTGCCTGGAAGATTTTCTGGAATAAGGGCCAATGCTTTGTGACGCCTCTTTGCTCTTTTCTCTCTAGCCAGACTGGATATTTACACTCTGTCTAATTTTGTAACTTTAGGTCCAGAAACGTGTTGGCTGTGGGTGTGTTTCTATAATAGCCAAGATAAAAATATGCATGGACAAAAGCCACAACAACTTTGGGTAAGGGAGCGGTTAGCATTACTGAGAATGACAGTGACACAATATTGAAGCACAAAGGATATCCAGCAGATTCTTCTTCCATAAGCTTTCTCATTCCACCAGCAGGTCCATTACTATTTGACCCTCCACACTGATTCAAAGAATACAACAGTGCAGTAATCCCATTTTAAGATGTTAAATAAATCATGAAAGAGTTGGGGTTACATAAGCTAAAAAATATTGGATGTCCTACATCAGGAGTATTTTCTTGGCCCAGAATAGGAACAGATGCACTCATAAGTACACCATGAACATCTGGTGTAGGACCATGTGCCGCCTTATATAAGCAGCAAAGGAGAAAAAGCAGATTGGGATGGAGGCCACAAACGCTGGGCAAAGGAACAAGTGGGAAAAGGCAAGTCATCTGAAAGGTCTGCCAAAATTATAGATGAGTTTTAGACCCAAAATGCTTAAGCATCTCCTCAAGCCCACATTCTGCAAGTCTGCTTTGATGTCCACCAGGCACTTTCAGTCCTGAAGAGCAGGGCCATACTTCAAATCTCTTGAGCTCTCTAGATTTTCTCTGCCTCCCTAGTATCCTTATCACAAACCCACTACCAGTCCCATTCAGAGGGCAGGGAGGAATTTCACTTTTAAAGCAACATAAAAAGAAATTCCTTCCCATTGCAGAAGGCCTGGGGTGTGGGTCTGGCATGCCAGACACCTTTTCAGCTGCCTCTCCATGCAGGTTCTTGGCCGCAGATCAGCACCAGGGAAGCAGCTGTTTCCTGCAGTGCCATCTGCTCAGATGATGGGCTGCTACTGCTGCCATGAGGGACTGGCCTCCATCTCTCTCCCTCCCCCCCACCCTCCCTCAGTCATAGCTCTCTGGCAGTGCTCTGATAGAGAACTACAAGGACGCCAAAGATGTGCCATGCTCACCAGCCTCCCAGAGCTGGCAGCAGACCTTTCTGCAAACAAAGAGAAAGAGGATGAGACGTAAAGCTGATGCTAACATTCTTTTCTAATGGGGCTCCCAGTGGGGGCATAATGTCCCCTGGATAGGGTGACATGTAAATCATCCTTTAACACCCAGAAAAGAATAACAACATCAAAGGGCAGCCACTATAAAAATCAGTATGGAGGTTCCCCCCAAAATTAAAAAAAAAAAAATAGAAGTACTTCTGGGTATTTATCCAAAGAAAATGAAAACATTAAGTCAAAAAGATATATACACCCCCATGTTCCTTGCAGCCAAGATATTGACAATAGCCAAGGTATCAAGCAGAGTATTTACAGAACAAGAAAGTTATCTAAGTCTCAGTGTGGTGATATGGTCACATCTTGGGCTGAGAGAAAAATTTATTTCAACATAATTATTGGTCACATTTTTAAAAATTAAAACAAACACATCAAAAACAAAACAAAACAAACAGAAACACTGGGCCAAGCCTTACTCTAATCCCTTGTATGCATTACCTCATTCAATTCTTAGAATAACACTAAGAGGGTAGTGCCATAGTGTTGCAGTGGGAGAAATGGAGATATGTAGTGCTTGAGCAACTTGCTGGCCGCCTGCCCAGACAGTGCAATCCAAGAGGCTGCACTCTTACATATGCCCTACCTTCGGGTATCTTCCCAGGCCCAGCCTCCAAAGCATTCCTCCATTTCCTCAAGCAATTAATTAGTCTCTTCCTCCCAATTACTCCCACACTGGAATGTTCAGTTCAACCAACCACCTTCTCCCTTTCTGAATACCTTAGAGTATGTCTTATTCACCTGAGTGACTTAATCTAAGCCTCAGGGAGCTAAGGATATCTTCAATTGTTTTTAAGTTGAATAAGTGAATAAAGATGGGTTGTTCTTTTTGTTTCTTTAAAAGAAAAGCAAAATAAAATATTGCAAGAAAAAAATAATAAACATTGAGCATGAGGGCCTATCCTAGACAAAGGGAAACAATCTTTTTTTTATGGTTAATCCTCATCCAAGGTTATTTTTCCATTGAATATTAGAAAGTGGAGAGGAGAGGGAGAGACAGAGAGAGAGAAGTATCAATATGAGAGACACATTGATTGGTTGCCTCCCATTACCGCCTCCTCCCCCAACCAGGGCTTGGGAATGGAGCCTGCCACTGAGGGGTTAGTAGTAAAGAGGTAAACTGTTCTGGATAAAAAAGTATTGGAGGATTGAAATCTGGGAGACAAAGAACAAATTCTACAGAAAGGAAAAGAGAAGAAGGTAACAAATTGAACTCTAAGTTAGGGGAGGGAGGGGCAGAGGTAGAGGAATGTATAGGGAATGACTGACAAGTCATAGGGTAGAGGTGTTTAATATGACAGGCCAAGATGTTGCCTATGCCTTCTGGGAGCCACCCATTGTCTTCACTAGCAGAGAGGTGTGGACAAGGAACTCGGAAGGCTGGTGTCCTTTGAGCTCAGGCAAAGGTCAGGGCTATACACTCACTGTTTAGTCCAGACAATGGTAGCTGAAGCAACTTCCCCACCACACAGTCATGTAAATCCTTACTGATAAGATAGTCTGCCTGTTACTGAAAATTGCCTGCCTAAGGGCTATAGGTGGATCCCAAATTGAATAAAAAGATGGCCCAAGAGGAGTCCTTCCTTTTGAGCTGGGCTCCCACCTGGCCACCCAATATTTCCAAATTATTTTGTCTTGTCTTTTTCATTTGCATGTGGCCCCTCTTCCAGAGCCCGAACCCTGAACCACACGGAACATGGGACATTCACACATGCCAGACTCTAATCCCTATTACCCACAAACCCTCCATACAAGCACTTTATATCGGGGGTCCTTTAAAAGAGGAAAATAAAGGTAGTATCCAACACAGGTGAAGGAGTGCAGAAAAGGGCAGCCCTTACAAGAAAAGACTTGCAAGCAGAAGTGAAGAATTCCAGAAGCATGAAATCTGAGAAAGAGGTGATTAGGCAGAGGCACATAGACAGTGGAGTGGAGTAGAATGCTATGTGCCTTCCAAGCAGGTGATGAGGACCCAAATCTTTCTAATGCAAGAGATAATGCTGGAGGGCCAGCCACATGGCACCGACTGTTATGTTAGCCAGTGTCATCAGTCACTCCCACTGTGAGAGCACTTCTGCTCCCACCCGCTGCAATCAATCCCTTGCTACACCTCATAATGACGCAAAACTAACAACCAAGATTTTGGTTTGCAAATCTCTAACTCAGTCCAAGCTGGCCCCAGAGCAGAAGTAGTGAGAAGGAAGAGAAAACATTGGATTTCATTTTGCAACTCAGGAAGTCCTACCATACTAACTAATCTAAAGATGAGCTGCTACATTACCCAACAGGAAATATTAAACCCTGCCCATTAAACTAAGGATCACTTTCAGGGTAAGACAATCTATTTTCACAGAGGCTTCTATTCCATGAGTTCCTAGATATCTTAGAATATTTCCTTCATGAGTCAAACTGCACTGGCCTCTGGATTTCAACATCTAACTTCTTCTGTACTCAAATTTCTGTACTGTATCTTCTTCTGCTGCACATTGCTATTCCAAATAGCTTATAGGGGAAACTGAAGGTTGCACCAGATACACTAATTTTAGACTCACTTTAAAACTTTCACTCTTTCTTCACCTGCCAAATGACAGGAGGAAAACAAAGCAGGCATAAGTAGCTCAGCTGCCACAGCTGTGCTCTAAAAATGGGTACAAAGAAGGTGACATACATTCTTTTTGAGACAAGAATTTCCCATCCCCGTTGCTGTTGTTTTTAATGCTAAGCCAGAAGATACCTGGAGTCTCTAAAAATAATCAAACGTACTCTGACTGGTGTGGCTATGCCAAGATTTCAATTTCGATCCCGGGTAGGTGGCATGCAGGAGGCAGCAGATGGATATTCTGCTCTCACCTCAATGTTTCTCTCTCTCTCTTTCTCTCTCTCTGCCTCTCTCCCTAGCCCTATAAAAGGATTTTGGGGAAAAATAATCAAACTTATGCAGTGAGTCAGCTCCCCAGAGCAAGGCAGTAATGTCTAGCAGTAGCCAACAAAATAAAGTTGCGTTTTAAACTCATTCCAGTTCTCAAGTACAGTACATTCTTTGCAATCTAAAAACAAAAGGATAGCCCTAGCTGGTTTGGCTCAGTGGCTAGAGCATCAGCCTATAGACTGAAGGATCCCGGTTTTGATTCTGGTTGAGGGCACATGCGGGGTTGTAGACTCAGTCCTTAGTAGGGGGTGTACAGGAGGCAGCCAATCAATGATTCTCTCTCATATTGATGTTTCTATCTCTCTCTCCCTCTTCCTTCCTCTTTGAAATTAATAAAAATATATTTTTTAAAAATTAAAAAATAAAGGAGAAAATGCAGAAACATTTAAATCAAAGCCAATGATAGCAGCTATAACAATTATTAGTTTATTCACCTCCACCTACTTTATACAAAGCATCAACAATATCTAGTTCATTTAAGAGCAACTATTTCTACTACTTTGTGCAGAAAAGTACAGTATCATGAATAAATTTGTCAAAAAGATCAAAGAGAGAATTGTAGGGAAAAAGGGAAGGAGGGAGGAAGAGAGACCACGGCAATAGGGATGATGCCCCAACAGATAACAGCTGCCTTGCCTTGTGTAACACTTGGACTGCCAAGAATAAAGCTTTAAAAAATTGTTTCTGCAACTTTTTTTTTCTTCTTCTTTTTCTTTTTTTTTTTTTTCTTTTTTTTTTTTTTCTTTTTTTTTTGCTTTTCAAGGGCCACTAATTATGAAACAGATTTCTAATACATGTTTATAATCAGGTCTGTGTAACTGAGAGCAAATTGGAATAGATCCAAATTTACAGAAAGATTCTATCATCATAATTTAACTTCTAGAAAACACCACTTCTCACCCACCCCAGCCCTAGTGGGTGGATTCCTGGCTCCTATCACTTAGAGCATCTCGAACAAGACTAACAGTAGTTCCAGCTATGGCTCAGCCACCATCTGTGGCTGTCTTTCACAACCCTGGCCATCAAGGACAAGCAATATTTCAGTGCTATTTGGCTTGGCTAGGTTCCTCCAGACATAAGCTAAGTGTTCCCATTTTTTATTATCTGGGGTTTGAGCTCCAGCAGAGTTTGAAATATGACATTCAGAACCTAAAACTGACCTTGATTATAAGATTTAGACTGGCACTGAAAGAACTAATAATCATGTGGGGGGGGGGCGGGGGGGGCAATTAATCCTTCCACTAGACTCTTAGACTTCATTTCCTCTACAAAATATCATTGCAATTAACGTAAAACAAAACCTATCGCCCCAAAATATGCCTTTTGAGATATTAATCATTTTAAGCTGGTTATTTTCAAGAAACAAACTCGAGAAAAACCATTGACCTTTCCTCTGTCTAAAAGGAATTTAGACAGAGGACCTGCTCCAAGAAGGAACTATTATCAGAGATAACTATAGTTTAATACAAACAAAGTGTGATAGGGAGGAACCTAACAAGTCCTCCCAGTTCTCATGGTCAAGATGAACCCAGCAAACACTTATTTATCAAATATTTGCTTTTCAATATTTGCTTCCGGCCCTTTGAGTTCCCAAATCACAGCTCCTCCCCCCTCTCCTTAGGTCGCGATGGCATATAAGCTTTTAACTGCCCCATCAGTTCTTGGGTCCCATATTCTTAGGGAACCCCCCATATATACATACGCAATAAATCTGGTTCCTTGTCTTGTTAATCTGTCTCATATTAGTCTGATTTAGTCCAGAAGAACATAGAAGGACAGCTGGAAACCCACTACCAACAACAAACACCAACACACTGGCCTGCTAGTTTAGTGAGATGAGTGAGACACTCACCTTGCGGGGAAAATTGAAGCCGGGAAGCGGGGGGGAGGGGTAGGGGGGAGGCCGCGGGGGACACACATCCAGTAATCAAGACAGATAACATTTTGTTGCAATATTTTAAAACATCAAAATTAATACAAAATAACCGCGATGAAAGGCTTTGAAAATTTTTAAATAAAGACAGGATCCAACCCTGCACTGTAAAACTCATTGACTATATCCTAATCTCAGTCCTACTGAATCTAGTATTTAAAATATTGATATTAAAAACTGTGGTACATTTACACAATAGAATACTACTTGGCTGTTGGAAACCAAACATTGTTCTCACTAAATGGATGTAAACAGGAGGCCAGAAGGCTGGTCAACCTTAACTGCTCTGAAAGGTCAGAGCTAATTACTCACTGTTTAGATGAAAACATTGTTAGCTGAAGCAGCCTCTACCTGTTTGTTTCATGTTAATTTCTGTTTTGTTATTTCCAGTCTAAAGGCTAGGGGTGTGTCCCAAAGCCTTAATAAAAGGGAGAAAAAGGCCAGAGCAAGTGGCAGTCCTTTCCACCAGAGGAAGGCTCCCGCCTGACCCCCCAATATCGCCAAATTAATATTTTCTAGTCTCTCTTTTCGTTTGCGTGCGGCCTCCTTCAGAACCCGAACCCTGAACCATACAGGACGTGGAAAGGGACTCCCACACTTGGCCATAAAAAAGAAGGTAATCTCACCTTCTGTGACACCATGGACAGAGCTAGATAATATGATACTAAGTGACTTCTGGGGGAGGTCTCCTGCCCCCATGGCTGCTTCGCTTCCGACGCCCAGCCCGGATCAGAACCCAGGAAACAGACAGAGACTTGGCCAACAGCAGCTGCCCTATATCTAAATCAAACCCAGCACCAGGAATGCTCAGGGCCTACTTAAGAATGCAAATAATCCTTTCTACTAATATTTACAGGGTAAACTAAGATTGTTGATAGAGTATTAAATTTTACAGTAAAAAAGTAATGAAGCTTTCAGATTCATTTAAATTGGCTAATTGAAATAAGTGAATATTCAAGAAAATTTAATTGTACTGGACAAAGCTGTTCCTAAAGTAGTAACTAAAATTTCTATTGGTAGTTCATCTCATGGTAAAATTGCTTAACATGCAATGAACCTAAAGCAGTCATATTTTTGTGCAAAAAATTAAAATTTAAAGTTATCAAGACTGCATTAAAAATTTACAAAAGCCTCCATTAATCAAAAAAGGGGGGGTTAGTGGCATAATATCATGTAAGAAAAGTATCCTGTAAGTATCTAGAAAACTTTTACTTTAGAAAATTATTTTCATTTATAATGCTAACAGCAAGACACCCATGAAAAACATACATGGTATCAAAATAAGCCAAAGGAAAATCAGGTGGAGGAAACCAAGATGGCAGCATAGGTGAACATCTAAACTGCTGCCTCACACAACAATTTCAAAACTACAATTGAAAGACAGAACGGACAACATCCAGAACCACAGGAAAGCTGGCTGAGTGGAAATTTTACAACTAGAAGGAAAGAGAGGGGCTCACAGAGACTCAGAGGAGTGGCAAAAAGTTGAGGTATGGAGACATGCGCGTGGAGAGGACATGCGGCGGAGGGCTTGGCTAGCTTCCTCTAGCAGGAAGGAGACAGAAACTCCCAACTGCACTGAACCCCACTTCTGGGCGAGACTCATACAGGGGAGTCTGGTCTGTTGTGAAAAGGGAGGAATACAGGGAAACTCAGGGAAGCCAGAAAGGCAGACGTCTGGAGGCGAGAGAGCGGGACTGTGTGCAGAGAGGGCTGCAGTGTCGAGAGACACTGAGAGCCAGGGGCCACGTAGGGAAGGGCTGATGAGAAGCCAAGGCTGTCTGCTCAGCCATGAGACTCCACCCTATCCAAGCCTAGTAGAGAGGCTTTTGCAATCTTGCAAGTCTTAAGGCGGAATCCACACAGAAGTTCTCTCAGCATTGACACAGCTGATCATCACAACCAATTGGCTTGGAGGTCAATTCCCCGCAGTGATACCAACATAAAGACTTAACTATAACAAGGTTGTACACACAGTCCACAAAGGGGTGCACCAAGAGAGTTCACCTCAAATAACTGAGGAGGTGGAGCTACTGGGCCATAAAGGACACCAAGCACACAAAGCTACTCTACCAACTCAGGGAAGCAGCAAAAATATGGAGACAAAGGAACAGATCATGAATGAAAGAAATGGAGGAAACAAACAATTGGATATAGAGTTCAAAACCACGGTTATAAGGTTTTTTCAAGACTTTCCTAGAAAAGATGGATAAATTTAGTGAGACTCAAGAGGAGATGAGAAAGGACCAACTAGAAATTAAACATAGATGGACTGAAATAAAAAATATTATACAGAGACCTAACAGCAGAGGAACATAAGAATCTAGTCAAAGATTTGAAATAGAAAGAAGCAGAAAACACTCCACTGGAAAAGCAAAAAGAAAAAAAGAATCCAAAAATGTGAAGATAGTGTAAGGAGCCTCTGGGACAACTTCAAGCGTACCAACATCAGAATTTTTGGGGTGCCAGAAGAAGAGAGAGAGCAAGATACTGAAAACCTACTTGAAGAAATAATGACTGAAAACTTCCCCCACCTAGTGAAAGAAATAGACTTACAAGTCCAGGAAGCACACAGAACCCCAAAGAAAAGGAATCCAAAGAGGATCACACCAAGACACATCATAATTAAAATGCCAAGAGAAAAAGACAGAGAATGTTAAAAGCAGCAAGAGAAAAACAGTTAATTACCTACAAGAGAGCATCCATATGATTGTCAGCTGATTTCTCAACAGAAACTATGCAGGCCAGACAGGAGTGGCAAGAAATATTCAAAATGATGAATAGCAAGAACCTACAACCAAAATTACTCTGCCCAGCAAAGTTATCATTCAAAATTAAAGGGTAAAGAGCTTCACAGATAAGAAAAAGCTAAAGGAGTTCATCACTACCAAACCAGTATTATATGAAATGCTGAAAGGTATTCTTTAAGAAGAGGAAGAAGAAAAAGGTAAAGAAAAAATTATGAACAAATACATATCTATCAAGTGAATCTAAAAATCAAGTTAATTAAATTCTGATGAACAGAATAAACTGGTGAATATAATAGAATCAGGGGCATAGAAAGGGTGTGGGACTGACAATTCTCAGGGGAAAAAGGGTGAGGGGGGTGTGGGGAGAGACTGGACAAAAATTATACACCTATGGATGAAGACAATGCGGGGGAGGTAAGGGCAGAGGGTGGGGTGGGAGCCGGGTGGAGGGGAGCTAGAGGGGAAAAAAGAGGAACAATTGTAATAATCTGAACAATAAAGATTTATTAAATCAAAAAAAAGGAAAGAAAATCATTTGGGGAAAAATAAAAAGATCCCAAGTCAATTCTATAGAAAAGACTCCTTTATTAACTTTTGGTTGAGAATATGTTTATATTCTTTCAGAAAACAACTCCAAGACCATGTGGACTCCTGCAACAGAGAGGAATTGACAGGTCTTCTCCAACCACGAAGACAAGAGGAGAAACAGTCCAGAGATGGAAGACGCTGAGGAGCCATGCTAGCAGTCAGCAGCTATGCATCGCTTCAGGATGTCTAGGACCAAACCAGAGAGGGTCGGACTTGCATTGCCACCATTTGTCCACCATCCAGATACCATTACTGACATGTACACATAAGGAACTATTTGACATTGAAACTGGGACTCAGAACTGTTGGACATTGAAATTGGGACTCAAACATTTTTTTGTTCTTATAGGTTTATTTCTAGTCTGCAGAGGCAAGATTTTTTAAAGAAAAGAATCAGGTGGGGGTATAGATACAGAAGCAAAGAAGCATGGAACAGACTGTCAAATTATAGCAGGAAGGCAAAGGAGATTTTTGGAGGGAGGGCCTGTAAGAGATCAACTGAAGGACTTGTATGTATGTATGTAAGCATAACCAATGGATACAAGACATTGGGTGGGGGGCAGATGAGGGCATGTATTGGAGGGTAACGAAGGCTGGGGTGGGGGGGAGGGCAACGGGGGGGGGAGGAGACATATGTACTACTATTTGTAATACTTTAAACAATAAAAAAAATATATTATACTAAGTGAAATAAGCTAGTCAAAGGAAGATAAGTACCATATGATTTCACTCATATGTGGAATCTAATACTCAAAATAAAACAGAAACAGATTTAGATACAGAGAATAAACTGAAAAGCTGTCAGAGGGAAGGAGAATGGGGGGATGGATGAAAAAGATTAAGGGATTTAGCAAGAACAAAACAAAAGGGGTTGTTGGAGATAGAAGAGTGTAAGGGGGAATAAATCGTTATGGAAGGAAACTTGAATTGAGGTAAGGAACACACAATACAATATAAAGATCATGTATTATAGAATTGTACATCTGAACCTATGTAATTTTATTAACCAATGTCTCCCAAATAAATTCAATAAAAATTAAATTAAAATTAAAAAATAAAAAGTAGAATATTGGTATTTTTTCATTTTATTGCTTCAAACTATTAATTATTGAATTTTGGATTTTATTTTTGGTGTCACCTTAATCTTTTTACTCAAAGAAATTGCCCATACTCTGCCTCAGCTCTGCCACCACATATTAATTTAATACTCAGAGGAAACCCTATGAAGTAGCTCTATAGTTACTCTCATTTGTAAGTGAGTAAACAAAAACAGCTCCTTTGCCTAAGACCACAGAGCTAGGATAGCCAAGTCAGATTCCAAACTCAGCTATGTGGCTCAGAGCCCATGCTCTAAAGACACCATACTACCTACCTCTCAGAGCTTTGCATCACTAAGGCATTCAGCTCAAATCTATACAGGCCTTAATTTTAAGAAACATGTGGAAAACAATCCAAATAAACCATAATTAATGACAATTTAGGCAAATTTAGTCTTGACTTATTTATCTCTCATCAATGTCCTACACTGAGTTAATTTCAAACTCCTAGAATTTTCCTAATTTAATCCTTAAACCTTTAGCCATCCTAACTCTTGGAATGAGTCAAGGAGAGAGGGTATGTCTGGATCCTCACTTAAAAGGCCAAGGTTAAACAGCCCAGCCAGTGTGGCTCAGTGGTTGAGCATCAACCTATGAAGAAGGAGGTTCATCAGTTTGATTCCTGGTCAGGGCACATGCCTGAGTTGTGGGCTCGATCTCCAGTAGGGGTCATGCAGGAGACAGCTGATCAATGATTCTCTCTCATCATTGGTGTTCCCCTCTCTCTCATTCCCTCTCCCTTCTTCTCTGAAATGAATAAAAATATTTTTTAAAAAATAAAGTGATAGTGTAAAAAAAGAAAAAGGACAGGACTACAGATTTACTTTTTTTAAATTTTTTTATTGTGTTACATGTATACATATCTTCCCATTGCGCGCGCGTCCCGCGCCCTCTCCCCCCTCCCCCGCCCTCCCCCCCTCCACCCCCCCGCCCCAGAACTACAGATTTAAGTGGCCTGAAGTAGCTGGTGCCAGTAATTAGGTTCTGAGATGACCTAGTACATACCCTCAAATACTGTCAGTGCTAAGAGGCTAATTGAGCTACAGTGTGCCTTGCAGGGCAATGTTCATAAATGCTCCCAAATAATGTGTTCATTTACAAAGAGGGTAGAATTTAGAAATAAATCCACTTCAGCTACAACGGTCTCACCACATTTAGGCAGATGTCAGTGGTGATGGACATTGCCGTCACAAAGGGTCAGTGAAACAGGCTGAAAGAGTATCTGGAAGTGATATCATGGGAAGAATGGCTGAGGGAACTAGGACTAGCTTTCTTGTGGGAGGGAGGATGGGTTGGAAACAACCTAAAAGTCAGGGAGGTGGTGCCTAGCAACTATTTTCAATTATATAAAGAACTAATGGATTTAATTTATGTGGCTCCAAGAGAAAAAGATGTTGGACAAGTAGATGACAGTTTATGGGTAGCAGTTTCAAGAAGTTGGCTTTCATCTCACTATAACGTGAAAATCTCCCAACAATTAGACCTGTCCAGCAATGAAAGAGCCTGATCCAGAGGAGGCAAGTTGGCTGTCAGCTGCTATAGAAAGGATCCAAAGGATCCAGCACAGAATGGCTACTTGGACAGAAGGACTTAAAATCCCTTCCAACTCCAAGACATTAAGCAATGGAGCAAATAATTAAACTTAACACATTCATTGTTATGCATAGTGTTTGGTTCCTAAAAACCCTAGAAAACTGAAACAAAGCCATGAGCTTACTGGAAAGGAGGTCATATGCTTTTATTTTATTCCAAGCTGGGATTCTTGATTTTTTTTTTTTTAATTACTAAGCCACTGAAGTAATCAGAGTGAAATATCTTCTACCATCTCCTCCCTCAGTGCTCCAGACACCTGCTTCCTCTTCTCTCCACCAATGGAAAGCTCACTCTTACATTTGGCTCTTTCACATGCTGTTCCCTCGGTCTCCAAATCTTCACACATCTAGCTCCTGCCCTCATTCAGTGCTCAGCTTCAACATCACCACGGGGAAACCTTCAACTCCACAATCTAAAGCAGTCTTCCCCGGTCACTATCTCGCATTGCACTGTTGTGTTTTCTTTGTAGTACTGAAAGTATAAGACATAGGAATACAAGGTTATCTTGTATATAGCACATCTTCCCTCCTGCTAAAAACATTTGTTGAACTGAACTGACACTAATGGATTTACTATTCAGATGGCAACAGACTATAACTAAAGTTATGCAACAGATCATCTTACAGGGAGCTGATAATAAATACCATATTATAAGTGACATAGTAACAACAGCTTTGCAGATTTGTGTGTGGACTAAAAGATAATATGCACACAATAGCCAGTACTGGGCCTAGCATATGCTTGACTCGCTGCAAATGTTATTTATAATGACCAAGTCACAAGAATTACAAAAAGTGCCAGCATCACAGGTTGCTGGTCAAGAAGAAAGTGTTGAAGAACAGAAAAACAGTTGATTTCTAGATTCTTGGCAATTTGATGAGGAGTAACTCTGCATTATTTCAATACTGTCATTCTCACTGGCTAGTAAACGATGCTTGATCTGTCATGTAACTAGTATAAGAATTCTTGAAATTTAGAAGTGAGGCTGTTAAAATATAACATCAGCCATCTACTTGGACTTCATGAAGCTATAAAAATGAGACCTTCTGTGACATAAACGCCAACCCGTGAACCAAACTGCAAGTGTTAGAGGGGAAAGTCACAGAGTACAGTGGTACCTCGAGATACGAGTGCCCTAACATATGAGATTTTTGAGATACGAGCCATCAAGCGAGCGATTTTTGCTTTGAAATACGAGCAACAGTTGAGATAGAAGTAATCATGCGGATGGGCTGGCTGCACACAACCCACCAGTTTACCGCGACTCAAGGTTACGGAACGAATTAAACTCGTATCTCGAGGTACCACTGTATTCCAAAGCCACTACTACCTCCTCACGTATTAAAAAAATCTAGTCTGCTGAAAGACAATAATAATACAAGATTGTCATATCTGACATGCTGTGAAAGCATACTGTCTAAAACTGTACCAGACAAACATAATTTCCAAGTCCTGAAATTTCACAACATGGACTGAAGAGCAGATGGTAAAATATAATGCCCTTGAACAAAATACTTGGTAGATTTTAAAGAAAACAGGCAATTCCATATGTCCTGTATAATGGGTGGATGTATACCTAATAGCCTACTACCCAATTTACTAGTTTCATGATCAACTGCCATCACTTGAGTTTCCAGGAAGCTTGAAAGTTTCATAAACTATGGTGGCACAGTGTTTGTGTGTAACTTAAAGATAAGCACAAGCAATGGAAGCCGGAAAAGGTGATATGGAGCAGATATTATATATAACCCTTTCCTCTGACACCACTCTATCTCACCTGCAGTCACTTCACACAGCAACCCAAACGTCAAATTTTAGAAGGTCAAGCCAAAAGTCACTGTCCTATTTCAAACCCCTTCAATAGCTTTGCAGTGCCATGAAATAAAATCCAATCCTTTCCAGGACCCTTGCAGCTCATATTTGTTCATTGCCCTCACGTGACCTCTTTCTACATTCCCACTGCTCATTATGATCCAAAAATACTGCCTTCTTTCTGTTCCTCAAACAAGCTGTGCTTGTTTTCACCTCAGGGCCTTGGCACTTGCTTCTGCCTCAAACACTTCTGATCCTAGATCATTGCATGTTCATCCTATGGCTATTTATCTCTCAAAGAACTTTCCTAATCACACGAGCTAGGACAGTGGTCGGCAAACTGCGGTGTGCAAGCCACATATGGATAGCGAACCGCAGTTTGCCGCTTTGTTGACTAATGAGCTTGCCGACCACTGACCTAGACTCTCGATTCCAATAATTACAAGCTGTTGTTCTTTGATTCCAATAATTACAAGCTGTTGTTCTTTGTGATTAAGCCCTATCCCAGTGGTCGGCAAGCTCATTAGTCAACAGAGCGGCAAACTGCGGCTCTCAAGCCGCATGTGGTTAGCAAGCCACAGTTTGCCGACCACCGCTGTACACCAAAATGTTGTAGGTTGATTCCTGGTCAAGGCTCATACCTAGTTGCAGGTGCGATCCTCAATCAGAATGTGTATGGGAAGCAACAACTGATCAATGTTTCTCTCACATCTCTCTCTCTCCCTGCCTTCCTCCCTTTCTCCCTCTAAAGTCAGTTAAAAATATATCCTAGCATGAGGATTTTTAAAAAATGCTTTAAAAAGCTTTTAAAAACACAGAAAAGCCCTGGCCAATGTGGCTCAGTTGATTGAACATCGTTCCATGCACCAAGAGGTCACCAGATCAGTTCCCAGTCAGGGCACATGCCTGGGTTGCAGGCTTTATCCCCAGCAGGGGAAGAAGGAGGTTGTAGAGAAAGCAACCAATCAATGTTTCTCTCTCACTGATGTTCCTCTCTCACTCTCCCTTCCTCTTAAAAAAAAATCTATTTAAAAAAACCCACATTTTTTTAAAAAGAAAAAAAAAAGCCAAAACCAGTTTGGCTCAGTGGATAGAGCATCAGCCTGCAGACCGAAAGTTCCCAGGTTCGATTCCAGTCAAGGGCATGTACCTTGGTTGCAGGCACATCCCCAGTAGGAGGTGTGCAGGAGACAGCCGATCAATGTTTCTCTCTCATTGATGTTTCCAGCTCTCTATCCCTCTCCCTTCCTCTCCGTAAAAAACAAAAACAAAAACAAACAAACAAACAAAAACAATAGCCCTGGCTGGTTTGGCTCAGTGGACAGAGCATCAGCCTGCAGACTGAAGGGTCCCAGGTTGGATTCCAGTCAAGGGCACATGCCTGGGTTGCAGGCTTGATCCCCATTAGGGGACGTGCAGCAGGAGGCAGCCAATCAATGATTCTCTCTCATCATTGATGTTTCTATCTTCTTTCCCTCTCCCTTCCTCTCTGAAATCAATAAAGATACATTTTTAAAAAATCAATAAAATATATTTAAAAAATAAATAAACAAAAAGAAAAAAAATTACATCTATCTAAGAGAGAGGACAAGTTATCAACTAATATAACCCCAAGTTAGTTTATTGGGGGTAGTGGGACAAAGACACAAGAAAGAAAAAAATAAAATAACAATTTTCAGGTGTCAGAGTAGTATTAATTTTTATTGCCTCCTCAATTATTCCCATTTTCACATTTACTAATTCTTCTAAAAGGCATGGCTTTGATCAGAAAAAGCTACTTTAAAAAAAAATGACAGCACTGAAAGAATACTTAGATTCACAGCTCCTGTGGCTGAGACCTACTGTCATGGAACCCTTAGTTCAAGTCACAAATAGTTCTCTACAATATATGAAAGCCCTCAAAGGAAACAGAAGGTAAGGGGGTGTGGAGTGGACCTGCAGACTGAAGAGATGCTTCAAAATAATTCCTTGGCCTGGGTTACATCCCTGTTCTCACCAAGCTAGAGAAAAAATAGAATATAGCTTATGCTATAAATCCTATAATAAGCCAAGAACCCTGTAGGATCTACACAAAGGCTAACTATATGTTTTAGGTATATTGTTAAAATCTGTCTCTCAAGTCTCTCTAACACAGCTTCTCTATCCTCCAATATATCTTTTTAATGTAAGTTTTCACTTACACAGAAAGATACACTTATATTTAATGAGTACCCCTTAAAAATACCACCAAACCCTGAACCCTCTGAATTAGGTCATCTTTTCAGAGAAGAGAGACTCAGACCATAATCTAATTTAAAATGCTAGTCCCATCTGCAAAGCCCAGCGAAAGCTGCAATTAATAAGTAAGAGCAGAAACAGGCTTGTTCTTGAGCATCTTTTCTCTCAGTCAAGTCCAGGATGCTTTCAAATAAAAATTTGCTAACTTTCCTGCACTTAAGATAGATCCAGTCCAGAATAATGTGATTTTTGTGTATTTGTCCAAACCTTAGCACAGGTTTCTCACATCCTTCAGAGGAAGGTTCCAGTCGCCCATCTGAACAAAGGAAGCTCTCACTACACATAAAAAGTGTTAATGGGCCAAAACCGGTTTGGCTCAGTGGATAGAGCATCAGCCTGCAGACTGAAAGGTCCCAGGTTCGATTCCGGTCAAGGGCATGTACCTTGGTTGCAGGCACATCCCCAGTAGGGGGCGTGCAGAAGGCAGCTGATCGATGTCTCTCTCTCATTGATGTTTCTAACTGTCTATCCCTCTCTCTTCCTCTCTGTAAAATCAATAAAATATATTTTTTTAAAAGTGTTAATGGGACTGAGTCCACATGTGCATGTGCACTCATACAACACACACACACACACACACACACACACACACATACACATTAATATTCCTTATGATTGAGGTCTCAGCTCCTGTCAATCTAAGAGAACTCTCTCTTCTATTTACTTATGCAGTGAGCCAAAAATTTGGGGTGAGTCTTCAAGTAAGGTATTTGATAAGTCTCAGCCTGCACGGCTCCAGGCAGATGAGGCAAAGCTAATGTGTGACAGCTAACAAGACTAATCTCAAATCTACAGTGAAGGGAAGCAGATACTGTCACACCAAAATATGCCTCTTTGGGATATATTTTAGGCTGGTTAATTTTAAGAACAACCGACATAAGCCCGGCCAGCATGTGTGCTCAGTGGTTGAGTGTTGACCTATGAACCAGGAGGTCACAGTTCTGTTACCAGTCAGGGCACATGCCCAGATTTCGGGTTCAATCCCCAGTTTGGGGCATACAGGAGGCAGCTGATCAATGATTATCTCTTATCATTGATGTTTCTATCACTATCTCCTCCCTTCCTCTCTGAAATCAATAAAAATATATTTAAAAAAGAACAGCAGACATGTGAGAAGCTCTGAAAAATAAAGAGAAGTTAGTCTTTGTAAAGAAGATTTACATTTGTAAGGGTTGTACCGAGGTTACTGAACCCAGGTTTGATCTGACCAATGGTACTATTCCCGCCTCCTACACAAGACAACTTGATATAAACGTAACAGAAACTACCAAAATTGTTCAATAGCTGATGTTTAGACAATCTCCAGGCCTGATATAAGCCACTAATAGTTTCTAGCCTAGCCAGTATGGTTCAGTGGTTGAGCATCGACCTATGAACCAGGAGGTCACAATTCCATTTCAGGCTCAATCTCCAGGAAGGGAAGTACAGGAAGCAGCTAATAAGTGATTCTCTCTCATCATTGATGTTTCTATCTCTCCCTCTTTTTTCCTCTCTGAAATCAATAAAAATATGTTTTTTTTTAATTTTCCAGAACACATGATGACATCAGAGACATTTCAACCTGCAACAGAAGCCTGACACCTTGAAATCTTCGATAGCTATCCCCTTGGCTCAGAAACTGATCTACAATTTTCTCCAATCATTAACCATTGTTTTTCTCTTATTTTATAGAGATGCCTCTTATAAATTACCTGATTGCCTGATCAATATAGACTTAATGTCAGGAGCTCACCTGCCAGACCACATACATCCTGAAATGAGAGACAACCGCTTAACTAACCGGACCTAGTCTCAAGATTAAGGCACCTTTAATAAGATATGGAACAATCTACCAGCATTGCTCCTGGAAAGTGAAACCTTTTATTTGAAGTTTCAAAGATGGGACTGAAAGGGAACAGTGCTTGCCACCCCAAAATCTGCCTCTTTGGGATAGTGATTTTTTAGATGGTTAAAAATGTTATTTTTAATATATTTTATTGATCTTTTACAGAGAAGAAGGGAGGGAGACAGAGTGTTAGAAACATCGATCAGCTGCCTCATGTACACCTCCCTCTGGGGGATGTGCTCTTAAGCAGAATTGAACCTGGGATCCTCCAGCCCACACGCTGATGCTCTATCCACTGGGCCAAACCAGTTTCGGCAGATAGGTTAATTTTAAGAAACAGCTGCACACAGGCGAGAAGCTCTGAAAATGAAGTAGAAGTTACCCTTTGTAAAGAATATTTACATTTGTAAAGGAAATCTCCATTTGTGAGGGTATTTCCCTCACTTTACCAGGCCTGTCAACGCATAACAATATTACACTTGTTTATTGTGCTTTTCCTGGTGACCTCCCATAACTGACTCTCCACCTCCAACATCCTTTGTCCTTAGCTGAAGATGGTATTTAAGATGATAGCTTCTGCCATTTTGACAAGTTATTGTTTTCTTGGGTCTTCCCTATATCTACAGATAAAAAGATATGTTATTAAACTTTTGTTTCTCTCCTGCTAGTCTGCTTTATGTTAATTTATTAGACCAGCCAGAAGAATCATGAAGGTGTTAAAGAGAAAAACCACAACCCCCCAAAATGGCCTCACTGGTGCTAAAAACCCATGATACCAAACCTAGATTTAATATCTGGTCCAATCACAGTTTTACCCTCACTGAAAACAATCTTAATCAACCAATCTAGACTTTTCTGGTCAACACCAATGAGGTAATCTGTTACTTGGGCCCTCTGTATCCCCCAGAGAAAGAAGCATCTCACTTATAAAAAGTTATGCATATGTAAAGTACAGCATAGGCAATATAGTCAATAACATTGTACTAACTGTGTATGGTGTTAGATGGGTACTAGACTTATGGGGTGATCAGTTCATAAGGTATATGAATGTCTAATCACTATGTTGTACACCTAAAACTAATATAATATTGCATGTCAACTGTAATTGGAAGATAAATTAATTTTTTATTTAAATAAAGACCAATCTATATATATATAAAAGCCTAATATGCAAAGTGTTCCCTTCGGTGTTCAATCACTTGCTATGATATGTGCTGACCACCAGAAGGCAGCGTGGAATGAAGGAAGGACCCAGCCAGCAGCTGGTAGCTGCTAGGGACCCTACCCATGCACAAATTCCATGTATTGGGCCTCTAGTATAGGAATAAAAAAAAAATGTACATGATAAAAACCCTTTCCATGATCCCCACCTCCAACGCCAAAGAAAAGATAAAATCTGTTTTCTTTTGTTATTATTTCCCTTAGTCAACCCTTCTGAATGCCCTTCTGGTTGCTAGATGGGATGTTGCCCCTTCATGAATCCTATATAATAAAAAGCTAATATGCAAATTGCTACCTCCACAGGAAGTTCCAATGAGAGTTCAGCCAGGGGGCAGGGCCTGCCAGCCAACCACCCTCAGCCCCTCCCTCAAGCCAGCCCCGCCTGATCGGCCCCATCAGGGCAGGTGGCCAGACCCCACTCATGCACGAAATCATGCGCCAGGCCTCTAGTACTTAATAAAGCCAATTCCCATGTTCTAACAAAGGATAGAAGAAAAATTTTTCTCCCTCAAAATAATAAGTACAAACTTTACCAAAAATCGGAGCTAATTAAGCAGAATGGATTTGCTAGCTGGAGCCTGTTTGACTCCTGGGGAAAATGTCCATAGAATTCCTGACCCCTTGTTGAACTCCTTTTATGTTTGTTTGTTTGTTTGTTTGTTTGTTTGTTTGCAAATCCCTCTACCAGTGGGAATTGAAACATGGTGAAAGTACAAGGGACAAGGGGCACAAGATCATCTCAATATTGCTATAGCCCCCAGCACCTGGTGCTACAGAATAGTAAGAAGCTAGTAAAATTCCAGGACAAGTGGAATAGGAAAACTAAGAAAGATAGTTAAAGAGCAGTTTGCAGCCACCTACTAATTCCTATCTTCCCTAAATCAAGGACACTTAAGAGTAAATGGGCCCTAGTTGTTTTGCTCAATGGATAGAGCTTCAGCCTGAGGACTGAAAGGTCCTATGTTTGATTCTGGTCAGGGGCACATGCCCAGATTGCAGGCTCAATCCCCAATAGAAGACAGTGCAGTAGGCAGCTGATCAAAGATTCTCCCTCATCATTGATGTTTCTATCTCTCCCTCCCTTCCTCTCTGAAATCAACAAAAAAAAAATTTTTTAAGAAAAAGAGGAAATGGTTTGCACTTTTCCCCAACCAGAGGGTAACTACCTTAAATCACTCTACTCATAGAGACAACAGAAATCCAATTAAGTGCCATTTGCCAACCACACCTAAGGACAGACAAATTAAGAGACTAGTTTAGCCAGTGTGGCTTAGTGATTGAACATCTACTCATGAACCAAGATGTCAGGGTTCAATTCCTGGTTAGGGTATGCGCTGGGGGCTGTGGGCTCAATCCCCAGTACGGGGTGTGCTGGAGGCAGCTAATCAGTGATTCTCTCTCATCACTGATGTTTCTCTCTCCCTCTCTTCAATCAATTATACACACACACACACACACACACACACACACACACACACAGTAGAGGCATGGTGCACAAAATTCATGCATGGGGGTGGAGGGGCAGAGGTGTCCTTCAGCCCAGTCTGCTCCCTCTCCAACTGGGACCCCTTGAGGAATGTCTGACTGCCCGTTCAGGCCAGATCCAGTCCCACTGCTCACCTGTCTGCCTTCCTGATTGCTCCTAACCATTTCTGACTGCCAGCCTGATTAATGCCTAACTGCCCTCCCTTGTGGACCTGGTCATCCCTAACTGCCCTTCCCTGAAGGCCTGGGTCCCCCTCAACTACCCTTCCCTGCAGGCCTGGTCACCCCCAACTTCCCTCCTCTGCTGGCCTGGTCACCCCTAACTGCCCTTCCCTGCAGGCTTGATCACCCCCAACTTCCCTCCCTTGCAGGCTGGTCCCTGCTACTGCCTTCCCCTGCTGGCCATCTTATGGTGGCCATCTTGTGTCCACATAGGGGCCATCATCTTGTGTGTTGAAATGATGGCCAATATGCATATTACTCTTTTTAGATAGGATAGAGACCTGTGCATGGATGGGGGCCAGCTGGTTCGCCCTGAAGGGTATATCAGCGTGGGTGTTCCCTTGGGGCATGGGGTCACCTGGGCGAGGGGCCTGTGGTGGTTTGCAAGCTGGCCATGTCTCCCAGCGACCCAAGCACAGGCCCTGGTATCTGGGATTTATTTATTTTCTACAATTGAAACTTTGTAGGCTGGAGCAGAGACAAGCCTTCTGCTTACATAGCCTTTGAAACTTTGTTGCCTTGCTGAAACCAGTTTGCTCAGTGGATAGAGCACTGGCCTGCAGACTGAAGGGTCCCAGGTTCAATTCTGGTCAAGGGCATGTACCTTGGTTGTGGGCACATCCCCAGTAGGGGGCGTGTAAGAGGCAGCTGATTGATGTTTCTTTCTCATCGATATTTCTAATTTTCTATCCCTCTTCCTTCCTCTCTGTAAAAAATCAATAAAATATATTTAAAAAAAAAAAAAAGAAAGAAACTTTGTTGCCTTAAGTGCCTGCCAGTAGCCATCTTGGTCGGATTAATTTGCATACTCGCTTTAATTGGTTGGTGGGCGTGGCTGGTGGTGTAGCAGAGGTAAGGTCAATTTGCATATTGCTCTTTTATTAGGTAAGTTATATATATATATATAATTTTTCTTTTAAGACAATCTCATTTTCATTTTAGTACATCAGCAAATGAATAGCCTATTAATTCACCCTAAGACTTCCCCTAAATCCCTGGTCTTTAAAACTCCTGGAAATAAAAACATATCTCCTAATCTCTAAGGGACCCCAGGAGGCTTGCAACCAGGAGAGCAATGAGGAGTGGCAACTAATCCCAGACTAACCCCCTAAACCTTGTCTCCAAGCCCCTATTCTCTGACTACCCGGTGAGCTAAGGCAGCCCAACCTAGGCTCTCCTGTTGCTTCTCTTATGCTCTTCCTTGTTTCATTCTCCTATGTATGTTTTTGCTGTGGTCAATAAATTCTTGCTTACTTCTCTATACTTTGTTTCTTGATTGAAATATTTCCTTCAGGAAGATAAGAACTGAGGTCTCCTTGTTAGGGGCAGAAATAGAATATTGCTACAGACATAAGAAATCTTGCTGTTAACCTTGATTGCTCTGATTTAAGAAAGCACATTCTAACCTGGGGTTGTATGCCTTTGGTACCTAGGAGTCAACCTTGGGATGAAGTCCATTCTCCTAGTCTCATGGATTAACAACCTTGTAACCCAATCAAGTCCTGCTCCAGTCCACATTGCCAGTAATACCCATTTTGCATAACCATTCTTATTTCTTTTGTCTACTTTACCATGGAGGGGTGCAGAGTAGGTTTTTGGGGATGGCCTGCTGCTCTCTGATACTGCCAGCATTATTGAAATAAATGCCATTTATGACTCCACTCTGTCTCTGCTTAATTGGCTCAAATAGTGACAGGCAGCCCAGTCCCACTGGTTGTCCCATTTCATCCTTATCTCTTCTCCCCGGTAACATTAGAACACTGACACATAGCAGGTACTCAGTAAGTATCTATAGGATAAATCACTGGCACAGGTTGCACTTTGTTATAACTGTATGTGACCTCAGCCACCGAACCAAGCCATGTGCAGAAAAGAGACCAATTCTGCCAAGGTAGGTGGAGGAAGGAAGATTTCCCAAAAGCAAAGAGCAGCTCTTCCCTGAAGGAGCAGCTTTTCACCAGGCAGAGGCTGCCAAAAAGCCATGTGGACAGGGGTATGTATGCCCTAATGGAAGCTGGAGCAGATGGCCCAGCTACTTTCCAATTCAAATTCTTCCCAAGGTTTTATTCCTGGGGTTTTGTTGTTTCATCATCTCCTTCAAACATTCATCTATAAAGGGGATACATATTCAGGGATTGTTGTGCTTCTCTACTAGGAAATGAGCTCAAAGAAAACAGTAGGTAACAAAAAATAAATACTGTGGAATGTTTTATTTACTACGCAGTAAGACTCTTAGACCTTTTGAGAATTTAATCCAAAAACAGTGTCCAAGTCCACTAGAAATAAGCCATTTTACAAACAAATTGCTGCCTTTTATTTTTCTTCTCTAAAAGGGTTCATGCAAAAACTACTTGAGTCCCAACAGAAAAAAAGGAACGGTAATCTAAACATTTCATAGTCACTTCTTATTCCAAGGAGAAACGGGAGAAGGAGGAAGAGGAGACAGAAGTATTTGAAAGAGAATAACAACTGAAATTCAAAATTCAAAACAAAGCAAAGTTAAATGAAAAAGCAAGTGAGAATAAGGGAAAAGAGCAAGTGGAAATTTTTCCAAAACCTCTAAGAAAGAACAGAAATACGCCCCTTCCTGTCACATTCTCTTTAAAAAATGGAAAGAGCCCTGGCTGGTATGTCTCAGTTGGTTGAGCACTATCCAGTGAACCCATAGGTCACAGGTTTGATTCCTGGTGTGGAGGAAGGGGAAGGCAGCCAACTGCTGTCTCTCTCACCCTCTCCCTTCCTCTCTAAAAAGTCACTGAAAGCATTTTATAAATAAATAAATAAATAAATAAATAAATAAATAAATAAATGGCTGATAAGCCAGCCCCAAGGAGGAAAGGTGTGGAGCCCTTCATGCCAGAAGGAAACAAGTCACAAAGTCAGGTATAGAGAATGCTAAGAAAGGGGCTCAGTCCCCACTCTAGCATTTCCTCCCCCTCACTATGCCTCCATCATGGACAAGGGACTTTGTCACAAAATCCTTGAAAGCCAGCCTTCCCTCTCACACTGCTCTTCCCCAAAACAGAAAGAACCACCCCAAACTCCGAAATAAAATGCATTTGAATGTGGTATTAAAATTAAAATAGACCTAATTTAAGTAACTATACCTCCCAGAGAAAATTCCAGGTGTAACCAGAGCTCTTCCTTTCAAGAGAGGGATGTGGGAGAGTGGGGGAGGGATGGGAGTATTCTTGAAAAATCAAAGTAAAAACTTGCTTTTACTATCAGCTTGACATAATAAACTCTGTACTTGAGACAGGTAATTCGTAACTTTTCAAACTCATATATGCTTCTGTAATCAAGATCCCTGGATAATGTCCTGACCCGTTTTTGCTCAATGGATAGAGCACCCGTCTGCGGACTGAAGGGTCCCAGTTTCAATTCTGGTCAAGGGCACAAGCCCAGGTTGCGGGCTCGAGCCCCAATAGGGGGCGTGCAGGAGACAACTGATCAATGGTTCTCTCTCATCACTGATGTTTCTGATTCTCTCTCAACAATGATATTTCTATCTCCCTCTCCCTTCCTCTCTGAAATCCATAAAATAAAAGATCCCTGGATAATTAACCACCTGGGACACTGGGAAGAAAAGCGATTGTCAAGTACCCCCTTTGCAATAACTTTTCATAAAGAAGTCGCTCATTATAAGCATCTGCATCCATAGGGTTTACCTACCTCGCTAGAAGCACAACAGCTACCTCTCGCCTTTTAATGCCAGTGAAGGTGGGGTGGAAGGAGAGGGAAGGGGGCTGTTCTGAACGCCTGGGAGATCAGGCGATCTTTATCCCCCAAAAGCATCACGAAAGCCACGGGAGGCATTCTCAAAGAGCCAGCTCTGTGAGATCTGGATTCAATGTGTCATGGATCAGATCTAGTCTCCCATTAGTCTCCTCTCCGCCAAGGCCCAGGGTTGGAGAAGGGAGGAGTTCGTGGTGAGAATGTACCTTAGCCAATGGCCAGGGAACAGACAGGCCTTTCAGAGCCACCCAGGGCTCGGCCCCGAGACCTGAGGCGACACCGAGGGGCTGGAACAGCGCGAGGCTCCGAGCACCGTGGCGCCACAGGTTCCCCAGCGCGCACCGGCGGACTCCCACAGGTGGGCGGCGCTCGGCGGGGGGCGGGGGAGCAGCGCCCGCGGAGTGGGCTCCCGCATTGACGCGCGGCTCTGGGGAGTGGGGTGGCTCTGCCTGAAGGAAACAGGGCCAGAGGAGAGCTTGGCGTCGTAGCTCCCACAGCTCGCTCGGTGGTGGCCGGTTTTTCCCCCAAGGCAGCAGGAGCCCGGGCGCAGAGGAGCGGCGCGCACCGCCCACCCTCCTCCCCGCGGGCGCCGGCCTTCTCCCCCGGCGCACAGCCGCGGGCCACCGGCTGCATGCGGCCCGGCACGTAGGAGGCTGCACGACCACAGGCGGGCGGGGGCAGGGCGCCCGGGGACCCGAGGAGACCCAGCCCCGCTCCGGCCGTTAGGCTCCCCGGCCTTCAGCCTCACCCGCTCCGGCTCTCCCACCCCCCCCCCACACCCACCCACTCGCCCCCGAACCGCCCTCACCGGTGTTGGCTTTGATGTTCTCCCGCAAGAAGTGGCCGCTGGAGAGATGCTGGAGCCCGAAGTTCTGGGCGATCCTCTGGCACACGGTGCCCTTGCCGGAGCCGGGCGGCCCCAGGATGACCGCGCGCAGGAGTTTGGACGCCATCGCCTTCGCGTGGAGCGGGGGCAGCCGCGCGCGCTGGCCGGACAGCGGCCTCGGAGACGCCCCGGGAACGAACTTTGGTTCTCCGGCGCCGGCGGCTCCGGACCCTCTCGGCTCGCGCGGGGACTTGGCGGCCGCCCTGCAGGGAAGGAGCGAGTTATAAGACAGCCCCTCCCTTCAGCCCGCGGCGGGGCGGCTGGAAGGCGGAGTGAGGCGCCACGCTGCACCTCCCCGCCCTCCGCGCCCCAAGCCGGGAGCTGGGAGAAGTCCCCCGTCCCCGCCCCAGGCACCCTCAGCCGGGGGGCTCAGAGGAGGGCCGGAGCAGTCCCACACCCCTCGATCCCTCCATCTCGCTCCCCCACACCGCATCCGAGTTAGGGGCCGGGCAGCCGGGCATCCTCCAGCCCCACACAGAAGGGAAGCCGGGTCGGCGGTGACTCCGGGCGCACCCCTCCCCCGTCGCCTCTTGCACCGGGCGGCCGGGGCGCTGAGCCCCTGCCGGGGGTCCTCGCACGTGGGCGGCGTTTAATCGGCGCCTCGGCCCTGCCCTGCGGCTGTCACATCCCCGGGAGAGTCGCAGTGGCCGCTGCGCCCGCCGCCCGCCCTGACAGCGCAGCGCAGCGCCCACCTCCGCCGCGGGTGGACGGATGCGCTCCCCGCCGCGAGGAGCCCGAGTCCGGCGCCTCTCCACCCACAGCAGCCACGGAAACACACACCTCGGCCGGCCGGGACGCGGCGCTCCCACCGCTTGCAGCCCAGATCCCGCTGGGCGGTGCCGCCTCTGCCCGCCCCCACTCGGGTCGGTCCCGGGCGTCCGCGCGGGGCTCGCGCCTTACGTAAGCCGAGGAGCCCGGCTCCGCGCGAGACGCCGGCCCGCGTCCGCTCCCCGGCCCACCGCGCTGCCACCCCGCCTTCCCGGAGGCCCACGTGCTCCCCAAGACCCAGTAGGGGCTGTAGGGGCAAAGGGAGGTGGGGAGACACAAGAGACAGAAAGCGCTTTTTTGTGGTCGCCTAGGCGCGTTCAGGGGAAATAACACAACTTGTTGAGCGCCTACTGTGCGTCAAGTTGGGGGCCAGGTGATTTCCTTAGGCAAGGACCATTCCTGGTCAGGTATGCACAGGTGAGGAAAGGAGGCCTGGCGTGTGGCCATTCATTGCATTCGTTGGTTCATTCAACAAACGTTTATCGCAGACTCAGGCGCTCAGCATACAGCTGAAAACCAGAGAAAGAATTTTGCTCTCGTGGAAGCCACGTTCCATCGTGTGTTTTGAACCTTCATCTGCCTGATTCCAATGGCTACACATTGGGGCAGAAGGAAGGAGGTGGAGTCATCACTCAACGGGCGCTGGGGATCCTATTGCCAACTGATTCCAGGACGTCAGGGCCCAGCTGTTGATACTATACTTAAAACTAGTTAAGTCCAAATGGGTGTTATCTTCTCCCTCTCTTCCCCTCCCCATGCATATCCAAATTCATAGCATCTCAAATCAGCTCCCACCCCACACAGCCTTCATTTCCCCCTGGGACTAGTGAGCTAACTGCCTGCCCATACGTCTCTGGCTTCTGTCAATCCATCCACACAGCGGCCAGAGATATTGCTAAAGTGCAAATGAATTTCTATTATTTTTACTTTATCCTGATGTCCCTTCAGGATACAGTAAAAAATATCCAGCAGAGAAAAACAGGTGCCTTCCATATACATTTGCATTCCACCAACTCCCCTTCTCTTCCCTCCTTCCACAGGCTTCCTGCCTTTGAGAACCTATTGCAAGGTTCTACGCCACCAACCATGGTGCACAGATGGGGAGGGACAGTGTGGAGAGGAGCCTTCTCTAGGTTCCTGGAGGGCTGGCTGTTGGGAGGCTGGGGTGGGGGAAGAGCCTAGCACCTGTCCTTTTCCCCTGGCAGCCCTTGTTCACCTCACACACCTACGGCCACGCACCTACACACCTCGTGTCTGGCTACCTGGGAGCACACAAGAACCACCAATCCAGGGCAGCATTAGTTTCAGAGCTGCTATAGACCTCAGCTGAGCCCCTTCAGTCCTTCACCTGGAACAAAGAAGACCTGAGGCAGGGAGTAGGATGGGTTATATCTCCCCTCTTCTTCCTGCCACATGCCTTATAATTTATAGTAGATACTGTGTGCTGGTTTGCAAACCTGAGCCCGTCTCAATCGCTCTGTGGGCTTATTATAACAGATTGCTAAGTGCCATCCCAGTTTCTAATTCTATGGGTCTAAGATGGATATTTCTAAGTTCCCAGGTAATGCTGCAGCTGGTCATCTGGAGACCACACTTTAAAAACCACTGCTCTAGTGAAATAAGCATTGAGAGACATGGGAAACGTGTGGTCTCTTGATTCCTCTGCCTGCTGTGTGGGATGTCAGGCCCTTTGTGTCTATCAAAAATCCATTCTGTAAGTTCCTACAGAAAATGCAGCTTCTAGCCTCCACAAAAACCTTGACCTATCATCACCCACTTTTGAAAAGTCGTACCAACATCACCTTACAGTGGAGCGGTGTTGGCCACTCCTAGGACTTTGTGCTTTAGGAGCTCATATTGTGAAACAGAAAGAGGAATTATGACATAGGTAAACTCAGTAGATAAACTCGGCCCGGAATGGAACCTAGCATTTAACAACAGAGCACTCAAAAGACCTTCCCTGTGCATAGTCACCACAAGGCCCCAGAGCTCAGCTGATGATTGGAAGCAGTTGAATCAGATGAAATGCATTTTGGAGTGAAACACCCCTGGGATTAGGCTGCAACAGCACCATTTACTCAATCAGCAAGCCTCTTGAGCTCTGTGATCCTTAAGTTTGTTTACCTGTAAAAGGGAGACAGACTTATCCCACAGACTAGGGATGAGTCTGAAATGAGATAATGCACATAAAGGATTTACCACAGTGCTGGGCATATGATAAGTATTTCATCATAAATATTATCACCAGCTGAAATAGTTTGGCTCAGTGGATAGAGTGTCAGCCTGCGAACTGAAGGGTCCCAGGTTCGATTCTGGTCAAGGGTATGTACCTTAGTTGTGGGCACATCCCCAGTAGGGGTTGTGCAGGAGGCAGCTGATCAATGTTTCTAACTCTCTATCTGTCTCCCTTCCTCTCTGTAAAAAATCAATAAAGTATATTAAAAAAATAAAAATAAATATTATCACCATTATTAAAAACTAGATGCCCGGTGCACGAAATTCATGCATGGGAGGGGAGGGTCCCCTTATCCCAGCCTGCACCCTCTCCAATCCAGGACCCCTCATGGGATTTCTGACTGCAGATTTAGCGGGCCTAAACTGGCAGTCTGACATCCCTCTCACAATCCTGGACCACTGGCTCCTAATCGCTCACCTGCCTGCCTGCCTGCCTGCTCACTCCTAACTGCCCCCCACTGCTGGCCAAGTCACCCACAACTTCCCCCTGCCAGCCTGGTTGCCCCCAACTACACCTCCCTGCCAACCTGGTCACCTCCTACTGCCACCCCTGCCAACCTGGTTGCCTCCACCGGCCCCCCTACTGGCCTAGTCACCCCCAACTGTCCCCTCTGCCAACCTGGTCGCCCCTCATGGCCCCTTCCCCCGCCAGCTTGGTTGCCCCATGCAGCATGCTGTTCAGTAGTTTGTTCGTCCCTTACTAACCCCCCTGCCGGCCTGTTCATAGGCAGCCATATTTGTGAGGGTGTGATAGTCAATTTGCATATTACCTCTTTATTATATAGAATAGGACAATTATTTAGCCTCTCCAATCTCAGTTCCCAAATTGTTAGGAATAAGTGAGCTAATGTGACAAAGAACCTAACAGGCTCCCTGGCCTTAGGAAATGGCAGCTATTCTTATCACAATAGTCATGTAATCAACTTCTCCCTATTTCCTTTGCCTATAGTTTTATTCCCATTTATAATTTATCATAGTCTGCAAAATAATGTACATCTATGTGTTTGTCTCCCCTGTAGAAAAACTAAACTCTAAGGGTGGCAGTTAAGTTTTATTTATTATTCTCTCCTGTACTTTGCCTGAAATAAGTATTCTGCTAATGTTGGCAAGTCTCTCTTCTCCTCCCAACACACTTGACATTAAGTGGTATAGCCTCTTTACAACATCACTACATTTACATGTTCCTTCATCAGTTCTCACAAACTTGCAAAGAAGGTAATGTTCTTGCTCCTATTTTGCAGATGAGGAAACTAAGGTTATAAGAGGTTAAGTGAACTTCCCCAGGGCACAGCTAGTAGGTGGTGGAACAGGGACGCAATCCCAAATTTTCTCATTTCAAGCATAGCACTCTTGTGTGTCAAACTCTAGTCATTTCTGTACTACTTTCATAATCTTGCCATAACCTTGCCTCACCTTGGCTGTTATCTGCTTATCCTGTTTCTTTATATCGACTCAATTTGTTTAAATAATTTATTTGAAAAAGAAACTATATATAACTCACAAACCATAAATAAAAGGATAAACTAAAATGGATACAAGAAAAATAAAATAAGGGACCATATTCCAACTGGACTCTATTGACTGACTACCCATTGAGTTTGAGTTTAAAATTTATTTAAAACATAAAGTAAGGGGGTTGTTTACCAAGTGTTAGAGAGATGTTTAAGACATATAGCATCTAAATGAGACTTTGTTTATCTGTAATTTTAAAGTTCAAAATGAAATTAGAAATGGAATACCTTTTAAATATTCAGTTTAATATTATCCAAAGCCAGATCCAAGTGTTGTAGGCAGCGGAACAGCACCAGGTGTCTGACCAGTGGGGTCAGAAAATACCTGGGTTCAGCCAAGTTGGTACTTGGGTTCTGGCTAGGAAAGGATTCAGAGCCAAGACCCAAACTGTATTAGAACATTTATTGGGTAAATCACAGAGGTAGAAGAAATGGGCCTTTGGAGGTTGGGAGTGAGGAAGGCAATGGTAAGGTACCTGGGGCCACAGAAGAGGAGTGGGAGGTGGGAAGAATAGGAAAGGGAAGGAAGGGACATACTCCTAGGAAGAAGAGCATACTGGGTCCTCCAGCCTCAGGGTTTTAAGGGTGGAGATTTTAGGGGAGGTCCCGGAGAAGGTCTTCATAAAATATTCAGCAGTTTTCCAGGTGTGTTCTTTCAGGGTTGTGGTCTCCACTGATTGACTGGCCAATGCTGATTTTATTGCTTATCTGGGCCTCGAGCTGAAATACATCTGAGGCATAGATGTTATCTCTAGGGAGGAAAGGTCAGGGGTCCAAAAGGCATGACCATCGATATGCTAGGGTAGGGAAAGTCACCCTGTGATTGATTATTCATTACTAGGCACCTGGGGCTTTTCACCCTGGTGACCTTCCGTACTTAGCCCATCGTCCTTGCTCTGCTCATGTCCGTCTAACTACCTACCACACATGTACCACCTAGATCCATCTCTGACACTTTATCAAATTATCTCTTACATCACCAGGAATATATGTCACATACCTCAAAGTGTACCTTTGAAATGTAGTTTAATATAACTCACCAGCATTTTTTAAGTGATGCGATCACCCCAACCACAGTTCAGATATGATTCTGATCCCACTTCAAAAGTTAAACCCAGTTCTTGTAGCTATCACCTCTTCGTCACTTTCCATAATGATTTTAGGCATATTTGAATATAGTGGCTTCATCTTTTCATCATGGCCTCTACACAGTTAGGTATGGAGTCCAGACATGAAGATAAAATATTATTGAATGACTGACTCACTGCTGAATGAATGAGTGGATAGTTATTTCTCTCTTTGTTTCTGTGAAACTTCTCTGAATATACATACAGAAGAAAGTCTAGTGACTTGGATATGCCAAGATTCAAAAAGAAAGCTGAAAATAATAGGAAAAGAAACAAGACTTCATTCCTGAGTATACCTAGCTCCTTTCGGCCTATAGGCAATCATTAAATACTCAAGAAGCCAAATGGTTGAGAGAATAAATGGTGAATAAAGGAATAACATGACATTATTTGTGATCATAGTGTGTTCTTACAAGTGAAAGAATCTCCAAATTTTATTAGCCCACATGGTTATTAACCTATAAATTCTTAACCATTATTGAAAAGAGGCAGCAGCATTTATTTTGTAAGCCTGCTCTCTCAAACAAACAAGTTCCCCAGGAATTACAAAAAGAACTGGAGGAAAGAAATGAATATTCTTTGTATTTATCTGCCATGCCTCCTTTTGCTTCATGAGCAACAGATTATTTACAAATCATTCTGCATAAGAGTTTATGATGGAGGTGCTCTCTAAGTAACAATCCATTATTACCTTCCAAATATAATGATAGAATGATGGTATCTCACTCAGAACTTTGCTCTGATTTGTACATCACGTAGAGGGATGAATAGGGCTGTGTCATTCCCTCCCTTCATCTCACCTTTCTAACCACAACCATTAGCAGAATTCCTTCTAGATCTTGCCTTGGGGTTAGTAGGCATGTCTGGAGATCAGATGCTTTTGGGTGTGTCTTTCCTCTGCCAGGAAAAGTGCAACTTTCTTTCAGCTCCAATTGAATAAAGGGACCGGAACCAAATACTGAGTTTATCCTGCTCAAGTCTAGCTCATCAAGGCTAGGTGAGTAAAGAGGATCCCACTTGTGGAAATCTTCTAAGTTTGGTCTTCAATAAGGGCAGTAAAGTTTATAATTAATATTTATTGAGTATTTGCTATGTATCTATCTCTCTCTCTTCCTCTCTCTCTCTCTCCCCCTCTCCCTCTCTCCTCTCTCTCTCTCTCTCCCTTTCTCTCTCTCTCTCCAAATCCTATACAGACAGTCCTCCGGGTTACATTGGACTTGATGTACATTGTTTCATGGTTACGTCACTATCTCCCATTTATTTATAAAAAAAAAAGTTCTGTCATTTCAACGTATGTACATATGTGCTTATGTTTTTTATTATTTATTTACAAGTAAAGGTCAGGAATTGTTATCTTGCTTTTAAATTTTTTCACTGTTTCACTTCATTACTGCTGTGTATGTGCTCCATGTGACACAGGTGCTTATGCAGGTGGGTTCCGACTTATGGCGAAAATCACCTTATGTCACGCTGTAGAAATGGATCTCTGATGAAATCCGAGGACCTACTGTATAATCTTATATAATAAAAGGCTAATATGCAAATTGACCAAACAGCAGAATGACAGGTCACTATGATGCACACTGACCACCAGGGGGTAGATGCTTAACGCAGGAGCTACCCTCAGCCCACAGGCCCTAGGCCAGCCAAGCTGGGTGCCAGCCAGTCCCCAACCCCCTGCCAGTTGCCCCACAGAGGGAGGCAATGCCTAGCGGCTGCAGTGGCAGCAGGGAGTGGGGCCAGCAAGCAGGCAGCCAAGGTGAATGATACCAGCAGGTCACCCCACAGACCGGCCCTGATCACCAGCCAGGCCTAGGGACCCTACCCATGCACAAATTTTGTGTATTGGGCCTCTGGTAAAGAGTTAATATGCAAATAGTCATCACATTCTCACGCCGTCATGCCCTAATGGCTCAGACACTCAAAACTGTGGGGAGAGATATAGAGATCAGCCAGGCTGTGGCTCGAGAGAGGGACAAGCCACCCGCCCCACGGTCTCAGGTGCAAACAGCTGTGCTTGAGCCTGTGGCCCAACCCAGAAGAGGGACAAGCCACCTGCCCCACAGTCCCCATAGTCCCGGGCACCAAAGGCTACATCTGCAGCTGTGGCCCAGGAGAGGGACAAGCTGCCCACTCCATGGTACCAGGTGAAGCTGGTTCTGGTTGCCTGTGGCCGGCCAGAGGGAGCAAAACTCAGGTCCCAGGTGCAGAGCAAGGCAGAGGCAGTTAGAGGCAATCAGGCCAGCAAGAGAGCAGTTAGGGGCAATCAGGCTGGTAGGGAGCAGTTAGGGGCAATCAAGAAGGCAGGCAGAAGTGGTTAGTGATGATCAGTCAGGTAGAGGGGTTAGGGACAATCAGGCAGGCAGGCAGGTAAGCAGTTAGGAGCCAGCAGTCCCAGATTGGAGAGGGTACAGGCAGAGCTGAGGGACCCCTCCCTGCCCCGTGCATGAATTTTGTGCACCAGGCCTCTAATATATATATATGTGCGCGCACACACACACACACACACACACACACACACATAGTATGTATGTATATGTATGTATGTGTGTGTATATATATATATATATATTTATATATATTTAATTATGTTACTATATAGTATTATGCCATAGGTATCCTATAATTATGTGAACACGTGTTATTATATAGTACTATACCATAGGTACCCTATAATTGTGTGATCACTTTATAGATCTTAAACTGAAGCAAGACATCTGGTAACTTGCCTGAACCACATAGAGACATAAGTAGAAGATTAAGGATATAAATCAAGCATCGTGACTCCAGAGCCCATGCTCTTTAATCACTGTGCTATGATGATTCAGAAACCTCTGGAGTAACACTGCTATTTCTGTGTTTCATTGATAAAGAAACTAAACCACTAAGAGGTTAGGTAATTTCTCCACCAGTGTCATTGAGCCAATTAGTAGCAGAGCTGGGATTTGATCCCAGGCATCAGGGTCAAGGCACATAACCACTCCATCCTTTCCAGTCTCTTAGTACTTGAGTAAAGAGGATTTTAAGACTGTCAGGAGATTTCTACACCAGATTATGTAGAGAAATGCTAACAGGAAGGAGAAAGCCACTCGTGTCAACAGCTAAGTTCTTCCCATTAGTCTCTCTTTCAGGAATCTCCACAGGTTTTAACTTACATCTTTCCTCCTGAACTTGCCAGTTCATCTGTCAGCCTTCTCCTGCCAAATTATTGCTATGTTCCAGGTTTTGGTCTTACTGCCAGACCCTTTTGACATGATGCTTGGCTCATTGTTGATCTGGCTGTCAATTGGCATTCCCACTTTGTCTTTTACCCCATGACTTCAGGCCAACCTACCAACGCCAGGGTCAAGTTCCAGCTGTCTTCCTCCACTGCCATCACCTCCTGTCTACCACACCAGTCCCAAACTTGGCTCCAGATTCCCAGCCCAGGTTATAGACTCCACTTATCTGAGGGCTTATTATGGGCAAGTCATTCTGATAGACAAATCAAAAGGGTAGGAAGGGCCTGGCTGGTGTGGCTCAGTGCTTGATCATTGACCTATGAACTAAAAGGTCACCAGTTCTATTCCCGATCAGGCACATGCCCGGGTTGCAAACTTGATCCCCCGTCGGGGGTGCAGGAGGCAGCCTATCAATGTTTCTCTCTCATGGATGTTTCTGTCTCTCTCTTCCTTTCTCTCTCTCTAAAATAAAAACATTTTTTAAAGGGTAGAAAGGGAATATAATTATTTTTAATTGATTTGTTTTAGAGAGAAAGGAAGGGAAAGGGAGAGAGAAATAGAAACATTGATGAAATAGAAACATTTTATACCAGAGGGAAAGGAAACACAGATAAGTCAATGTGTACCTACTGGTACCTTGCTAAATTGCTGATCACAAGGAACCAAAGGGAAGGTTTACAATGGCATGCCACAGTGATCTGTCTCTGCCCTGAGTTTGTATTTATTATTTTAAAAAATACATTTTTATTGATTTCAGAGAGGAAGTGAGAAGGAGAGAGAGATAGAAACATCCTATATAATAAAAGGCTAATATGCAAATTGACTGAATGGTGGAACGACCAGTCTCTATGACGCACACTGACCACCAGGGGGAAGATGCTCAATGCAGGAGCTGCTTCCTGGTGGTCAGTGCACTCCCACAGTAGAAATGCCGCTCATCCAGAAGCTGGGCTCATGGCTGGCAAGCACAGTGGTGGTGGCAGGAGCCTCTCCCAACTCCATGGCAGCACTAAGGAGCAGCAAGCTGAGCAGTAAGGAGCAGTGAGCAGGCAGGAGGTAAGGAGCAAAGGTTCCCAGACTTCTGGAGGGTGCAGGCCAGGCAGTGGTATCCCCCCTGAGTGCATGAATTCCATGCACTGCGCCTTTGTCAATGATAAGAGAGAATCATTGATCAGCTGCCTCCTGCACATCTCCTCAGTCATATGTCCAAACTAGGAACCGAACCTGTGACCTTTCAATGTATGGGACAATGCTCAACCAGCTGGGCCACACTAGCTAGGCAGGGAGCATAATTTAAAAGGTGTATCTTGTTGGAGAATCCAGTACCAAGACTGTCTTCTGAGAATGCTCATGTTATTTGTTTGCACAGTTTGTCTTTCACATACTTTCATATGTTTGAAAACACATCTTGTCCCATGTAGAACTTCTCTTCTTTGTGCTAAATATTCTGAATTACTCAGCTATTCCTTAAGTAATATGATATCCTATTGGAGACTAGCACAATCATGTGTATTTTGCTGCATAAGTAAAAAAGACCATAAAGTTCTCCTGTTCATCTTCAAAAGATTTAAAATAGGCAACATATAGAAAGATATTTTTCTTCTTAATGAAATACAGTGGTACCTCGAGATACGAGTGCCCTAACATAAGAGATTTTTGAGATACGAGCTGTCGAGCGAGCGATTTTTGCTTTGAAATACCAGCAACATTTGAGATAGGAGTAATCTTGCGGATCGGCCGGCTGCACACGACCCACCAGTTTACTGTGACTCGAGCATCTCATAGTTTCCCACGCCTCAAGGTTACGGAACGAACTAAACTCGTATCTCGAGGTACCACTGTATAATAATAATTAGAGGCCAAATTCATGCACAGGTGGGATCCAGGCCACTCACTCTGATAGGGCAATTGGGGGTGAAGCCAGCCAGGGGGAGAGGGCTGCCACGCCCCCTGATTGAACTCCCAGTCAAGGGTACAATTTGCATATTAGCTTTTATTATCCTATCTAATAAAAGAGTAATATGCAAGTTGACCATCACTCCAACACACAAGATGGTCACCTAAATGTGGTCAAAGATGGCCGCCCCCATGTGGACAAAAGATGGCTGCCACAAGATGGCTGGCAGTTCTGGGTGATAAGGCCAGCAGGGGAAGACAGTTGGGAGAGACCAGGCCTGCAAGAAAGGGAAGTTGGGTGGGGACACAGGCCTGTCGGGAAGGGCAGTTTGGGGGGACTAAGACTGCAGGGGAGGGCAGTTGGGGGTGACAGGCCTCCAGGAGAGGGCAGTTGGGAGGGACCAGACCTGCAGGAGAGGGCAGTTGAGGGCAGCCAGGTCAACAGGGGAGAGCAGTTTTGGGTGACCAGGCCTATAGGGAAAGGCAGTTGGGGAGAGGGGGACCAAGCCTGCAGGGGAAGGAGGTTGGGGGAGATGCAGGCCTGCAAGGGAGGGCAGTTGGGGGGGGAACAGGCCATCAGGGAAAGGCAGTTAGGGGCAATCGGGCCAGCAGGGGAGGACAGTTTGGGGCAACCAGGCCTGCAGGGGAGCGAAGTTGGTGGGGATGCAGGCCTGCAGGGGAGGGCAGTTGGGGAAGACCAGGCTTGCAGGGGGTGGAGCAGTTGGGGGTGACCAGGCAGGGCAATTAGGGGCAACCAGACCAGCAGGAGAGGGCAATTGGGGGCTACCAGGCCAGCAGGGTAGGGAAGTTGGGGGGGACCAAGCCTGCAGAGTAGGGCAGTTGAGGGGCACCCAGGCCAGCAGGGGAGGGAAGTTGGGGGAGAGGGGGACCAGGCCTGCAGGGAAGGGAAGTTGGGAGGGGACCAGGCCTGCAGGGAAGAGCAGTTAGGGGTGACCAGGCCTGGAGGGGAAGGCAGTTGGGGAGGGACCAGGCCTGCAGGGGAGGGCAGTTAAAAGGGACCAGGCCTAATGGGGAGGCAGTTGGGGGAGACCAGGCCTGCAAGGGAGGGCAGTTGGGGGTGGGGGGGGACCAGGCTGGCAGAGGAGCAATTAGGCATTGATCAGGCTGGCAGGGGAGTGGTTAGGGTTGATCAGGCTGGCAGGCAGAAGTGGTTAGGGGCAATGAGGCAGACAGGCAGGCTAGCACTTGGGAGCCAGCAGTCCTGGATTGTTAGAGGGATGTCTCAGATTGGAGAGGGTGCAGGCTAGGCTGAAGGACACCCCCCTCCCTCCCCACCACCACCAAATGCATGTATTTCATGTACCAGGCCTCTGATATAGGATAAAAGCTAATATGTATTAAATATTATGATGCTATATCCCTAAGAGTTCTTAGATGATTCATCAAGGATCCCCAAAGAGGATGATGCAGAACTTTCTACATAGTAGATTCTACTTCTGTTCATGAAATATTCTTATTTCCCTCATGAAATAGCCCTCTCCATCCTGTTATCTCTCCTTCTGGTCTGATCACCCACAACTGCTCTCCTCTACAGGTCTGGTCACCCCCAACTGCCCTCCCTTGCTGGCCATCTTGTGTCCACATGGAGGCAACCATCTTTGACCACATGGGGGCAGCCATCTTGTGTGTTGGAGTGATGGTCAATTTGCATATTACTCTTTTATTAAATAGGAGATATATATATAGGATATATAGGATATATATAGGATACACACACACACACACACACACACACACACACACACATATATTAGAGGCCCAGTGCATGAATTCGTGCATGGGTGGGGTCCGGCCAGCCTGGCCAGGAGGAGGGTACATGGGCAGTTGGCCAGCCTGACTGCTGGTCGAACTGGTTGAGGGGACAATTTGCATATTAGCCTTTTATTATATAGGATAAACACTGAGTAGCAAGATTATTATGATCTCTGAATGCATAATAATCTGGTCACTCAGTGTATATGTAGTCTGATAAGCAGTCTCTTGACTATATTTAGTTTATAGCAGGATAATATTTTTCCATATTTCAATCTGTGTTCTTTCTCCCTCTTTTTGTAATAGCTACCGGTAAGTAATTTTATACCCATTGCCTTAACTACATGCTCTTGACCAGGAATTGAACCTATGACCCTTCGGTCTGCAGACCAATGCTTCAACCATTGAGCAAAGCAGTGTAGTAATACTGACCTTTTAATATAAAACTTATATTATTCTTTTAAATGTATTGAAGCATTTCTAGAGATATTCATAATTCCTGAGAATAGATTTTGGATAAATACCATAGCCCAGTGGTCAGCAAAGTCAGTCAACACAGTGGCAAACTGGAGCTTGCAAGCAGCATGTGGCTCACGAGCCGTGGTTTGCCGACCATGACATAGCCAGTTGATAACTACCATTATCCTCTTGAAAAGTACATGAATAATTTTTTCTAGGTCAGTCAAATGTTTACATTAATCCTTTTGAACCTCAAACCAATATCTCCATCCCACTTTCCCTTTTATTGTAATGTAATATATTTTTATTCTTTAAAATTCTTTTCTTCATTACCATAATATAGTTGGCCACATATACATATATCAATTTTGATCATTTCCTGTTACCTTAAACTCTTCTCTTTTAATAAGTCAATTCTGCAATAGCACCAAAAATCATTAAAAATGGGCAGATGATGACCAACAGGTACATAAAAAGGAGCTCAAGGGAGAAGTCAATGGGGGAAAAGGAGAGATAGGTAATACTTTCAACAATAAAGAATTTAAATTAAGAAAAAGGAGCTCAACATCACTAATCGTCATGGAAATACAAAGCAAAATCACAATGAGATATATTACCTCACACCTGTTAATATAATTCAAAAAGAACTCAGTTCTAGGAATTGAATTATCATTATAATTATTGGTCATACACCACTGATGAAAATAATAATGACTATTTTAATCAAAATTATTAAATAAAAATAATATTTTGTTATAAATTCCTCTCTTACTAAGTAAGATCAATTATAAGTCTAAAAATTGGCTCATGTGAATGTTATTGCTCTACTGAGATAGTGTTCAACATTTATTTCACCCTGTTTTCCATTTCTATAAATACGTGTTGAGAAAATTTGTTCACATAAATTGTAGGTTGAGAATAGGAGTTTTGTCGCAGCAATATCATTCAATTCTTTGAACACCTTCCTAGTTATATTCCAAAAATCATGGAGTGATCTATCATTAATGTGCATTTTTTTTCTTTTTTTTAAATATACTTTTATTGATTTTGACAGAGAGAAAGGGAGAGGGATAAAAAGCTAGAAACATCGTTGAGAGAGAGATATCAATCAGCCACCTCTTGCACGCCGCCCACTGGGGATGTGCCCGCAATCAAGGTACATGCCCTTGACCGGAATTGAACCTGGGACCCTTCAGTCTGCAGGCCAACGCTCTATGCACTGAGCCAAACTGGTTTTGGTTAATGTGCATTTTTTAGTCAACTACTAGCTGAAACTTGATTCTTCCTTTAATTCTGTTGCAAAAATTATAAGTATCTGACTTGCCAAAGTGTTGTTACCCAGTAGTGAAAAAGTTTGTGATCCAGTCATTCACCTTTTTGGATTTCTGGGAAGTTCATCAAAAAGGCTTTCTCAAGAATTTTCAAATGATTATTAAAACATACTGTTACTTTTCCACATACCGTCATTTTGATTAACTGGATATGTTCAGAAAGGATTAGCAAATGAAAAACATTATTAATTGCAAAATACCTTAGTTAATAAAAATTTTGGCAATGATTTTTCTCGCTTAAATCGTGTGATTTAAATATAATTTATTCATTTCCAGCTCATTTATGGAAAATATTCACCTACTACCTGACTGCCAAAGTCAGCCCTCACTGTCAAACTAGCTGGCCAAATCAGATATTTTTCTGTGTCAGAAAAGATCTGACTACATTTTCTATTCAAATAAACATGTTAAGACACATCCCCATGACAACCATCTCACTTCTGAATTCAAAGAGAGAGAGAAAAAGAGAGAGAGGAGAACCCTGCAGAGAATTTGTTCCTGAATGAAATGGAATATATAAAATGTAATTCTATTTAATATTTTTAAACCAATATCCCCCTTTTGTTTTGTTTGTGTGTGTGTTTCTGCTGTCACAAGACTCTATGTCAGAGGTGATAGATTCTTTGACAACAGTCAGGGGATGGAAAGGCTGAGGTAGTTAAATAAAAATTGTGTAACTGGATTCAAAACATCCCAACAGGGGCAAAAATAGTCCATTCCAGATGCTGCCTTTCATTCTTCACAGCATGTGGGTAAGCCAGGGGAAAAACACAAGCTCTGCTTTGGGTGCATGCTGCCTGGACCAGAAAAGGGTTAGCCTCGCCCAGTGTTTTGAATGGTCTCTTTGGGTCTCTCTGGGGCTCTGTGCAAGGTACATAATAAGATGGGGACAAATAAACCTTTTTATTTTATCAAGTGGGATGTGGCTGATTACCTGGATACGAATGTGGAACGGAGAAAGAAAACTGGCATAACACCTCAACACACAGCGTCTTCTTGGAGAGATCCTTTCTAGCAAAATTACGTTTGAAAAACAAGGTCCAGGAACTGATTCCTCTAAAATGCTTTCTGCTGTCCTACCTCTTGGAAAGTCTTTGTATCTGCCTTTGAAAACCATTTGACCCATGCTATTTGCACCATTTGATCTTCACAACGGCTCTGCGAGTTCTGTATGTAAAACGGCTATTGACACGACTCTCATTTAACGGTAAGGAAAGGAAGGTGCACAGGCATTACCCAATTAACAACAGTCAGTTGACCCCGGTTGAATCGACATCCTGGGTTCTTTCAGCAGAGCAGCCTGCTTCTGCGGCAGCCAAGCAGAATGACACACACAAGCCCAGCACTATTTGCCTCTCCTCTGGAAGGCTTCTGCCGCTCCTCTCTGCCTCTTCAAAGAAGGCTGAACTAAAATGTATCTCTCCATTTCTCAGTGAGACTCCATTCGTGTATTATCTTTGGCTCAAGCTATTTCTTTCTCCAACATTAAAAAAAAACATATTTAAAAATACATCTAATTTTTAAAAGTTATTTACCCACCTGTATACCCATCACCTAGATGCTACCATTAATATTTCACCATACCTGCCAGGCTTATTTAAAATCCCACTGTACTTTCATCTGAGGTATTTCCAAAGATTTAGCTTTCTGACCCACAGAAAACTATAAATACACATTTTCTCATCTCCACCGGTTGAGCTCATTCATTTAGTCTAACAGTACCAAGCCTGGAAGTACATGAGAATCACCTGGGAGTTTTTTAAACCACACCAGCACCCTGCCCTACCCCAGATGCTTAGTCCGAATCTCTAGGAGTAGATACAGTATTTTAGCTTTCCATTAACCAACAAGTAACTAATAAGAACCAATTCTGTGTCAGGCATCATTTTAGACATTGGGACTTGTAAGGGAAGTCCCTTCTCTCAAGGAGCAGCACCCTCTTGTCTGGCCACAGAATTTTTTTCCTAAATGGTGTGTTCCAGCCCCTTCCATCTAACTCTCTTTCCCTCCCAGACTTCAGGATTTTTGTTCAGGACCAGAATATTCTTCCCTTTCTCCAACGAGAGCATGCCTACTCATGCCTCAAAGTCAGTTTACACATCTCCTTTTCTGGTGGGGCAATCAGGCTGGCAGGGGAGCAGTTAGGCATCAATCAGGCTGGCAGGGTGACCAGCCTGCAAACCACCACAGGCCCCTAGCCCAGGCTGACCCACGTCCCAAGAGAACCCCTATTGCTCAGTTCAGTATGTCCTCCTCAGAAGTCCTAGTGCTGGTTTTTCATATCAGACTTATCATAGGATATAACACATTGTGCTAGGGTTTCTGATTTCATGGATGGGACTCCACTCACTGTGAAGAGTCAGGGACTGTTGTGTTTGAGCTGATAACCTCATTAAGTACAAAAGTGCCTACATCGTGGCACAGTTTCAAAATTTCAAACAAACGAACAAAAGGCCAGTTGACATTATAGTGAATCAATGGCAATCACCACCTCCAAGCATGGCATGTTTCCTGAGACTTATTCTGAGTTCCTTCCAGATCACTTGTTTGATGGTTTGAGGGATATACTAACTTACCCAAGGGGACAGAGACTAGACTTTGCAGTGGACAGACCCAAGATATGAAGGCTCTGGAGGCTTACAAATGGTTTTCTTGGATTTTTCTAAGTCCTCCACTGCAAACTCTTCATTGAAAACAAAACCCATGGAATTCATAGAAGGGAGTACCCTAGAGAAGACCCCCCCCCCATGAAAGAGTCCGCAGGGCTTGACAGACATAGTGTAGGCTTTGAAGTCTCACCTCCACCCCTACTATCTATTTGACTTAGGCAGTTTACCTATAACCTCTCTGAACCTCAGGATTTCTTACCTTTAAAATCAGACAAATATTCTTGCCCTCTTCTTTCCACATTAGACTGCAAGCTTCAGGAAGAAATACTTCATTAGCTAACATTTACTGAGTGCTTTCCATGTGCCAGGCACATTCCTAACTCCTTTACAATTTAACACCCGGACCCTTTAAGGTGCTATTATCATTCCTGTTTTACTGGGATTGAAACCGAGGCACAGTAAGTGAGTTGTCAATGATCATACAGCTAGTGAAGAGTGGATTCAAATCTAGACGATCTGACTCCAAGAGCTTACTCTTCTCCATGTCCTAGTGACCTTGTTTGCTTTATTCAGCCTGTATTTCCAGGTGCTAGGATAGGAACTGGATGCTAAAAATTGCTGTTGGATGAATCAATCAATACCTTCTTGCAGCATTGTGGTAAGGAGAAAGTACTATTTAGCATTTACCATATTTCAGGCTCTTTTATGTGTCTTATCTTGCTTAATCCTCCCCATGAAGTGTGTGCTATTATTAAATCCATCTTAATGATGGCATACACAGAGGAGGAAACCTAACTGAGAGAGGTCACATGCCTTTCTCAAAGACACACAACTGACAAACAGCCTCTAAGCCTCCTTACTCCAAAGCTGCACTCTTTCCTCAAGCCACTCATATCTTGAGCCATCTCTTCTGCCCTAGCTGTTTCTCTTTCCCTTTCAGAAAGTTTTCACTCCATAGCTCCTCTTCCTTATCTGCCATTTATGCCTTAGCCTCTGTCAGTCGGACTTCTGTCTCAACACCTCACTGAAATTCCTTTTATTAAGATGACCCGTCAGTCACTTCTCTTTCAACCATTATGTACTAAAGGCCTACTCTAGGCCAGGCACTGCGAATATAGCCACAAACAAAACAAATTCCTGTACTTACATATTTCCCATTCTAGTAGGGATAACAAACAACTAACTAATAAATATTCTAACGTCAATTAGAGCTAGGTGCTACACTTGAGAAACTCATCTGGATAAAGGGCTGGAGTGAGACAGGGATGCTAGATTAGATAAAGTGGTCAGAGTAAAACTCTTTGAAAAGGTAATGCATGAGGCAGAGATCTGACCAAAATTAGGATGTAGGACATGCAAATATCTGGGGGATAAAAGGAGTTTAAGAAAGGAGACTAGCAAGTGCAAAGATCCTGAGGCAGAGACAAATGAGAAAGGAAGAGGGACTCCTACTCCTTAAATCCAATCAAATAACATTTCTCAATATTAATCTCATTTGACTTGCTGCAAAATGCACCAACTATTGACTTTTCCCTTCATCTGGAAAATTCTTTTTTCTATTGGTATCTACCATGTCATTTTCCTCTAGTTTTCCTGCCTTTTATCTGTTCATCCCACTTCATTTTTGTTCTTGAGCACCTCATCTTCTACCTGATTTTTAAACTTTATTTTTGAGAAATAATTGACAAATATGCTTGCATATGTTTAAAATGTACAATGTGATGATTTGATATATGTTGCGAAATGATTACCAAAATCAAGACTATTAGCACATCCAACACCTCACATAGTTAACCCTTCCTTTGTGTGTGGTAAGAATGCTTAAGATCTACTCTCAGCAATTTTCAAGTGCACTATACCATATTATTAACTGTAGTCACCACATTGCATATCAGACCCTCAGAACTTATTATTTTCATATCTAAAAATGTGTACCTTTTTATAACCAGGCAATCAATGGGTCCACGCTGCCAACTAAGCAGAGACAGGGTCAAATCATATATGAGCGTTAATTCCAATGACCTGAGAGCAACAGGTCATCCTCAAAATCTACTCTGCTGCCCCCACCCTACCCCCCCATAAACCAGTTTATATAGGGTAGCACAAAGATTATATGGGGAAGTAGGGATTATAGGCATGGGGAAGTAGGCAATGCTGGCTGCGTTGTGACTCCATTGTTTGGGCAGCGAGGTTGTTAATCTTTCTATGATAGTAGGAAGTTCTTGAATGAGAATGGACCACATTCCAAGATTGACTCCCAGGTCCAAAGTTGACTCCCAAGTCCAAGGCTGACTCCAGGTCCCAGGGCATACAACTCAAGGCACGTTAGAATGTCCTTTCTTTAACCAGCACATAGCAATCATGGTTAATAGAGCATGGTTTATATTTCCTATAACCATAGCTAGTCCCCAATATCCTATTTTTGCCCCTAACACTTTGATCTGCATGATCTCACTTTCCCCTCCCCACAGCCTCAAGCAATCACCATTCTATTATTTGTTTCTATGAAATTTGCTTTTTTTTTAAAAAAAAGATTTCACATATATGTAATACCATACATTTTTTTTGTCTGTCTCTGTCTGGCTTATTTCACTTAGCTTAAGGCCCTCCAGATTCACCCATGTAGTCAAAACAGCACCTAATTCTTATATATGAAAAGTATTTTCCTATGGCTTTGTCTCTGACCTGTCTTTCTATCACTCTGTAGTCTCTCACTGAGTGATCTCAGCCACAGTTTTGGATTCAACTGCCACTGACATGTTGAAACCAAGGTTTATGTTTCTAACCCATACTTTTTTTTCTGAACTCCAGACTCATATAGCTAATTGTTATGCCTACCTCTACTTAAATATAGCCCAGGAACTTCGAATTCATTCTGTCTAAAGATGAGCATCTTTCTTAGAGCAACTTCTTGTGTATTATTCCCTATCCAAATTGAATGTGAAGCACCGTCTACCCTACTTGCCTAAACCAGAAACCTAAAGGGCTCTGGAATTCCTCCTATTAAGGGCAGAAATAGAATATTGGGGACTAGCTATAGCTATCCTATATAATAAAAGGGTAATATGCAAATGACACACACTGACCACCAGGGGGCAGATGCTCAAAGCAGGAGCTGCCTCCTTGTTGATCAGTGTGCTCCCACAAAGGGAGCACCACTCAGCCAGAAGCCGGGCTCACAGCTCGTGAGCACAGTAGTGGTGGTGGGAGCCTCTCTTGCCTCTATGACAGTGCTAAGGATGTCTGACTTAGGGATGTCCGACTGCCTGCTTAGGCAATGCTAAGAATGGCCTAAGCCTGCATTTGGACATCCCCCGAGGACTCCTGGACCGTGAGAGGGCACAGACCGGGCTGAGGGACCCCTTCCCCCCCGCCCCTGAGTGCACAAATCTTGTGCACCAGGCTTCTAGTAAGAAATATTAATCATGCTACTAACCTTGTTTTGTTCTAATTAAAGAAAGCACATTCTAAGCTGGCTGGGAGTTGTACACCCCTGGGACCTGGAAGTCAACCTTGGACCTGGAGATCAATCTTGGAATGTAGTCCATTCTCATTCAAGAATTGTCTATTATCCTGGAAAGCTTAACACCTTGTTGCCCAAAAAAAGAGAGTCCCAACTGCATTGCCTACTTCCCCATGCCTGTACCCATTTTGTATAGCCATTTTTATTCCTTTTTGCCTATTTCCCCATATAATCTTTGTCCTACCTGATACAAGCAGCTAGCTTATGGGGGTAGGGAGTACAGAGCAGATTTCCATGGATGACCTGCTGCTCTCCCATACTGCCAGCATTATTGGAATAAACATTCATATATGATTCAACCATGTTTCTGCTTAATTGGTTCAAGTAGTGACAAGCAGCCCGGACCCATTGGTTATCCAGTTTCATTCCCACTCTCTTTCCCTCCATGTCTAAAGAGTCATGGGGCCAATCTATTCTATCTACTGTCTAGTTTTCCATGCCCAATGCCATTACCTAAGGCAGATCCTTCCCCATCATTTCTTACTGACTTGCTGGCTTCGCCCTCTTATCTCCCTGTCTAGTCTGTTTGGGTTTTTGTTTCATTGTATTAATTCCTATGCTAAAAAAAAACCCAAATTCCTCATGGACTCCTATCTATGAACCTCAGGTTTATATGTTCAATGTATATCCACAACTGAAATTCAGTGTAACTGTATGAACCAGAACTAGAAGGCTCATTCTGGGTTTTTAATTCTTTAATTCTTTATTAAAGCCTGCACACAATCAACCATACATTCAACTTGTCTCCAGATATGCTCATTCCTCTCATACCCAACTTCCCTAAAACTAGCAAACTCTTCTTTCATGTTTCCTGACCTTATTTCCTGCACTCTCAAAAGATCTTTATGAAATGTATAACTAATCTTGTCACTCAACACTTAAAATTTTCCCCATTTGCATTAGGATAAAACACAAACTCCTTATTGAGGAACATATGGTTTTTCAAGATCTGGCTCCTACCTACCTCTCCAAGCTCATATTCCTTCACTCCTCTCTAATTTAATTACAATCACAACTTTAATATATGTTGTTCTCACTGATCTCCAGGTCTTTGTATATGCTCCAGGCTTTTGTATAGTCAGTACTATACCTTCTGCATAGTCAGTACTGGCAAAATTCTATTCAATCTTGAAGTCATAGCCTAATCTCACTAGCCTCTTCTCACACTCTCAGGTGTAGCTATGATAGGTGCTTCTCATCTGTGTTCTGTGTTTCCCGAATACTCACATTTCTGTCCTCTTCTAATTTTAAATCTACTGATTTTTCTCCCCCTTATTTGTAAGCTCTTTTAGGTCCAGGCCTATGTCTTTCTCTTTTACTCCCAGAGTTTAGCTTGGGGTCTAACACACAGAAAGCTTTTCAATAAATGTTCTTTGGAAGGCATGGAGGGAAGAGAGAAATAACCAACACACTATGTTAAGGAGGAATGCAGAAAGTAGTAACAAGAGGCCAAACACAGTGAATAGACCAGATGTCTTAAGACTGCTTCCAACCTTGAGCTATGAGTTTCTGGGATGAGAAAACTCAAAAATCATAAGGAAAGAGGACATTGAGTGTGATTCATCTCATTCATCTCGCTCCCGTTTTCTTCTGGTCTGCAGAAAGAAAACTATATTCAGATCTTGTACGAGGAATAAGCCAATGACTTTACAGGTGCCACTACTTAACTACCTATTAAAGCCCAGCAATGCACAATCTCTCTTTATTTGACTTCTTTATTATCTGCATTTTCATGAAAAAAAAAAGGCACAAAAGACTTACTGAAGGAATATGTAGTTGTTTAATTTGGGTCTCTGTTGTATCCTCTAATGACCCAGCGAACTGGGGATTCTTAGTCCTTACTGAATTACACATGATATATTATCCTTGCCCATTCTACTGCAGGAGAATAATGGTGTAGGAAAGGAAGAGAACGGGACAGTATTTTTCCAGGCTTTCTTCCCAACAAAGAGGAAAAAGCTATTGGCAAAGGACTATGTGTTATGCTAGGCACTGAATCTTTCTCTCTGGTAATATCTAAAATCCTCTGGTGAACCCAGAAATCAGACTTTGGAAAATCTTTTCACTAAACTAAAATTATGAATAAATAAGAACATAGATGCATAACTCTTTTATGCAATATGATTTGAAATGGCAAAAGACAAAAATACTAGATACTACTTAGACATATATTATAGGGGAATACATAAATAATAATATATATAAACTATGGATATTATGCATAAAATAAGTTACATTTATATATATTTAGCTGGAGGAGCTTGAATGAACTATTGAAAAAAAACAAGTTTTTAAAATGAGTTTATAAGTCCCGTTTAACAAGAGTATGACAAAAATATTTAAATATGTGAATATATTATACACAAGTATATGATATATGTATATTGAGGTATGCATATACCACATATATAATATGTATATATAGATAGACACGCATACATAGATAAGGGTATGAAGAGATATAGCCCAAAATATTTACATTTGTTAGGGGGTACAGATTAAGCAAAAGGGGGGGGTGGATATTATTGACTGATTGGCAAAATGACATTATTTTTTTTTTGCCTCAAGCTGGCATTAGGTTTGTATTTCAAAATGAAAATACAAATTTTAAAAGCAAGTGCACGCGCGCACGCGCGCGCGCACACACACACACACACACACACACACACACACACACATCTGGAGAATAAGGGGGAAACTGAGGCTAAAACCCTGTGGCTGGGCTCCATAAATCTTTACCTAAATTGATGAGTTGCTGAGTGAAAGCACTGAAAGTTGTAGAAGCCCAAGCTCTGGAATAGCCCACCCAAACTCTGTGTACTAGGGAAGAAGAAAAGTAGGAAAAGACACTTTGATTGCCTCTTGGTTCTGAGCCAGAGGAGTTGCTAGTGGTGGGAATGGAATTTTCCATGGCAAAGGAAGAGGAAAAATCAGGTCACATTTCCTACAGGCAGAGCCCTGTTTATTCAGGAAGATCTTGGGGGCCCTTGCAGTTCATAACAGGAGCATGTTCATTGGGTCATCCTTGATTTTTACTATTATAAATCTCTCTCTCTCTCTCTCTCTCTCTCTCTCTCTCTCTCTCTCTCTCTCTCATTCTTTCTTTTTGCCTTCAAGTTTGAAGGTGTTTCTTCCCAAAACAAAACTAAAGAAATGCCCCAGAGAAGAGCCCTGTATGACCATTATTAGACTAAGTACACAAGGAAGTCAGGGCAAACAAATGTGAAGAATGATTGGTTCAGCAGGGATAGCTACATCCTCCAAAAGAATCACATTTTTCTCTCTTTTACTTCATAAAACAAACTGCATCACCAGTTTTGGGGGACTTGAGGGCCCACAAGTGGGGGCTCCTCTCGACCTCCTCTCCCTCTCTCTCCCATCCTGGGCACTGGAACAGGAATTATGGACATTCAGAAGCCAGTTTTGTAAAATTTCACTTGCAAGCAAATCCAGTGATAAGTGTGGAGCCATAGAATTGTGTACTTGGAAGGGAATCGTCTACTCCCACCTCTGCTGATATACTAATATACACCATTTCCTGAAGGCTTACTATCAGCCAGGTTCCCCTAACACTTCATCTGATCCCCATAGTATCCCATAGATACAGGGGCTTCATTTTCTTAGCTTAGATGAAGAAACAGGCTAAGTAACTTTCCAAGGCTATAGAGGCAGTAAACCGATTCCACCCTCTTTGCCCAGGTACGCTGCCCCTGAAAAGTAATCACAATTTTTGCTTATACCAATAATGGGAGGCTCAGTATGTTTAGAGGCAATTCATTGCTAATTATGAGAAAATTTTTCTTTGTTGAATGCTGGCTGTCTTCAGTTCAGCAGGCTTTATACCTTGGAGTGCCACGCAGAATATATCTAATCTCTAGATCTCTGTGATCTGTTCTTAATTGTTTTAACTGTTTCTTTTTGTTTCTCACCATTTCTGGTCCTACTTCTCTGTACACTCTTCTGTTTGTCAGCTTTCCGACTTAACTGCAAGGCCAAAACTGCAAACAATACCCGATTGTAAGCTCCACGATGGAAGGGAATGTATCTGTCTTGTTCCCCAAATAGAGCCAGACTCTTGTCTCATTCTGGATGCTTGCAAAGTAGCTAATTTTAAAAGTGTGCGCGCACACACACACACCTGGATTTTCATTTTGAAATACAAAACTAATGCCAGCTTGAGGAAGTAGCAGTCCTCCCCCTTGACACTGACAACATACTCAGAGTTCGCTGTCACTCAAATCACTAAGGATCTCCCTAAAATACGGACCCAGAGCCAGGCAGATCTTCCCCAAACTGTTTTTGTAAAATAGGCTTGTTTTAATACGTTGCCCCTAGAGACAGTGTGCTTTAGTGGTAAGAGCACTTTGGCTACATACTCGCATATCCGGCTTTACTATTTACTGGCTGCATAACCTTCGATTAATCACTTAGTCCCTCTGAGCCTCCATTTTTCAGTATCTGTAAAATGGAGATAATAATGACTCTTTCACAAAGATTTCTTGAGGATTAAGTGAGATAATGGATACTACCATTAAAAAAAGATATTTCAGAAATTGTTAATTTACTCAAAATAAATTTCTATCTTAAGTTCTTATACTATACAAGGTGGGACAAAAGTAGGTCTACATTTGTGAGGACATGAGACACTGTTTATTCTTGTTATTATTTCTTTATTAATTCTTGTATTGTTTTCTATAGAAACAACTGTAGACCTTACTTTTGCCCCACCCTGTATGTGCTGCTTAATTGCTCAAGGACATTGCATTCAATCTGAAAAAGCAGAGAGAAAGAACATAGGAAACTCCTGGTGTTTATGTGAAGAAAATAAAATGTAGAAACTAAACAACTAGAAAAACAAATCAAGGCTGTTCTGCAAAGAACCACTCAGTCAAATGTCTCCCTGGCATAGTGCCAGAGCCAGAACAAATGACATGCAGCCTGCAGTTATGAAATGTTGGGGGCACAGAGAGCCATCAGGTAGGACAGTTGACATTGCAATGCCTCTGACCCAAGCTTCCATGGTGTCAGAAAGATATATCCAAGATAACAACGCACCTGTAGACAGGAAAGAATCAAGGTAGGTTGGGAGGGGGGTAGGGTTAATCCATGCACTTATTCAATAAACATAGAATGGCCTGTATGAGCCAGGTGCTGTGCTCATCGCTGCCCACACAGGAAGGAGAAAGGCGAAGTTGCTGCCATCCAGCAGCCTGAAGTCTAATCTGGAAGATGGGAACATAAATATTCTCAAGGGGGGAAAAAATGTAGCGAGCTGAGGCTCAGGAGATGGGAACTCTAATCTCTTCCTGCTTTTCTTGGACTCTGCACAAATATTTTCACCTCTATGGGATTTAGTTTCCCAATTGAACTACATGTTTCTTAAGGTTTAACCTAAGCTCTCTGTGTGGTAGGTGTCGTGAAGTCAGACCAAACCTGGGTTCAGCAACTTGGGTTCTGAGTAGGAAAGAATTCAGAGCCAAGACCCAAACTGTAAGAGAACATTTATTGGGTAAATCACAGAAGTAGAAGGAGTAATTCTAGAAGAATCAGGCCTTTGGAGCTTGGCAGTGAGAGCTAATGGTAAGGTGCCCAGAGCCCCAGAAGGAGAGGAGGAGGGGGAAGAATAGAAAAGGGAAAGGCAGGGCGTCATTACTCAAAACAACTGGTCCTGAGGCTGGTTTTGTTGCTTATCTGAGCCTAGAACTGAAATAGAACTAAGGCTTAGATGCTATCTCTAGGGAGGAAAGGTCAGGGGGTCCAAACTGCATGACCAGGGATATGCTTGGGGTGGAAAAGTCACCCTGGGGCTAGGTCCCACCCTACAATTGATTGTCCGTTGCTATGCATCTGGGGCTTTCCACCCTGAAGACCTTCTGTACCTGGGCCATCGTCCTAGCTCTGCTCATATTTTTCTAACTGCCTACCACATCTGTATAGTTAAGTTTCCTTGCTGGAAAGTGGGGACAGCAATAATATCTACCTCATAGAATTCAATGGCTCAATATTTGTAAAAGTACTCAGAACAATGTCTGACTCACAATAAACACTATATACCTGTTAAATAAAAATAAATATAACTATCCTAATAGTTTGTCACCAGGTCTCTGTTTCAAAATTTGAGTGAAAGGCATTAAATGACTTTTTAAAAACATTTTTTTATCGATTTCAGAGAGAAAGGGAGAGGGAGAGAGAGATAGAAACATCAATGATGGGAGAGAGTCATTGATTGGCTATATCCTGCATGTCCCCTACTGGAGATCAAGGCTGCAACTTGGGCATGTGTCCTTGATCAGAATTGAACCCAGGACCCTCTAGTCCACAGGCCGACACTTTATCCAATGAGCCGAATCAGCTAGGGCTAAAGGACTTTTTAAGGAAGGACCTTGCCAACCCCAGCAGTGACTCTCATATCATCAGACCATGCTGCCCACCACTCTCCTTAACACAGTCATCTACCAACACTCTGGTGGCTGATTTAGCTCCTTATTTGCTATGACTCCCAACACTATTCCCCTCATAATTCTGTGAATTCTTTCCATGCCATGGCCTCTTCCTCCCCATTCTGCACCCAGGCAGCTTCCAGGCTGTCCTGCTGACCAGCAAGCGCCCCCTTGCCATGTCCACTGTTCTGCTCTGGGTCACCCTGTTAGTCCCAGGCTCTTTGGCAGGGCTTGCCTCACACTGTTGTCAGATGGTGAAAAGGGAAACACGCACTGTTCTTGCAGGTGCAGGTGAGGTGCCTTCTGAAGACAGGTCTGCTCAGTCACTTGTCTTGTTGGAAATGCTCAGTGATTCAGAGTCTACCAGGTGACATTTCAGCACGAGGTGCTGGGCCCTCCTGGCCTGTCATGTGCCTGGGTCACACTCCAAATGCTGTCGTTTTGATTTTTGACAAAATTCAGTTTTGTTTTGTTTTTTTTGTGATGTTTCTTTGAGGAGTTCCCATTTATCCTAGTGTATACAGAGCTATACATAAAATACAGATTTTTTTTAATATGTCTTCAGTTTTTCCTTTGACTAAATGATGAGTTGGAATAATGGAACTACAAATTAAATGAATCAACTCCATTCCTAAAGCAAACATTTTATTTTAGACATTGCAGTCTTTGAAGATTGCATAGGTAGTCTCTCTTTTTTTTTTTTTAATGTTTTTATTGTTTTGTTTTGTTTTTGTTTTGTTTTGTTTTTTGTTTTAGAGAGAGAGGAAGGGAGAGGGATAGAGAGATAAAAATACCAATGTGAGAGAGAAACATCATGGATCGGCTGCTTTCTGCACACCCCCTTACTGGGGACCGAACCTACAACCTGGGCATGAACCAGCAACCACTTGATTCCAAGGTGAATGCACAACCACTAAGCCACACCAGCTAGACGGCAGTCTCTATTTAACATTCAATGAATGAGTGGGTGCACAGCCAGTATGGCTCAGTGGTTGAGCATCAACCTATGAACCAAGAGGTCATGGTTCGATTCCTGATCAGGGTACATGCCTGGATTACAGGCTCAATCCCCAGGAGGCAGCCAATCAATGATTCTCATCATTGATGTTTTTATCTCTCTCTCTCTCCCTTCCTCTCTGAAATCATTAAAATATATATTTTAAAAAATAAAATAAACGAATGGGTGAGGGGGTAGAGAGAGCCTCTGTATTGAGTAGCTCAAAAGTAATCTATGTTTGCCTGAAGACGGTTGTAATTTTATTATGGCAAAAGACAGAAAATCTGTTAAACTTAAGTAAGGCTCTTTCTTCACTTCTAGATTCTCTCATCCTTGTGTTTGCCACATTATAAAATAGACCTCACCCCCTCTTCCTCATCTTCACCAGGACTCTTTACCCACCATCTGGGCTGCTTCTCCTGTGGGTTTTATCATTTAGCCCTCTGGACAGGAGTGGCTCCTCTAACATCAGCCCTCGCTTTGCTGAGTCTGGGAATGTGGAATTGGAATCTGCTAGGAGCCCTGGGCCCCTGCTCTAGCCCACATTTAGCTTCCAGCCTTTCCAAATCCTGATCTACTGGTCCCACCCGTGCAACTACAAGGAGCCTCCAAATGTCTAATTTATACTTGAATCCCATACTATGCTGACCTCTTACCCCCCCTCCCCCTCCGCCTCTCCCCTCCCCTCATCTCTTTATTTGGGCTCTTATACCAACTTAGCCCTTGCTGGAAACCAACTTGTTACCAGTTGTGAGACCTGGGACAAGTAACCTAAACTTTCTGAATCTCTATTTTTGTTTCTTTTCTTATATCAAAATATTTTACTTATTTCCATTACAGTACTAAAGATTTATGCTTCACTACCTCTGTGTTCAATGGCATACATTAAGACAACAAAAGAAAACATTTCTATGTAACTCTCAATAGGAATTGAATATGAAACCCATAGCACATAAAGAGAGTGATGCCTAGTGAAGTAAACCAACTTAAAAAACAAAGTACAATAAAAAGAGAGAGAATCTCCATTTTTTGCATCTCCTCAGGGCCGTTATGAGGACAAAATGATAGATATGTAATAGATAGATACTGGTATAAAGATTTGTTAACCACTAGGGGCTTAATCACAAGGAACAACAACAGCCTGTAATTATTGGAATCAAGTCTCATTAGTCAACAGAGCGGCAAACCTCAGCTCACGAGCCAAAATTTGCTGACCACTGGATTAGGGTATCAATAGAGATACTAGTACATAGATATTCAAGAACCATTAGTTCTCTTCCCTGCCTGCTTTTCACATACCTCAGCTTCAGGTGCCATGTCCGTTGCCTCGGAGCTTTTTCTCTCTCTACCCTCAGAGGCAGTCCTATGTGTCTAAGAGCCTGTGCCATCCCTTCTCCCCTCGTCTGACCCTCTGTCTCCTTCTTTGGGCTCTTATACCAACTTAGCCCTTGCTGGAAACCAACAAGGACACTGAGGCTCCTGCTTGCACCATGGTTGAGCCATGGCTCTCCTCTTTCAAGTCCTTCATTAGAGACTTTTTAAAAATATAGTTTTATTTATTTCAGAGAGGAAGGAAGAGAAAGAGAGAGAGAGAGAGAGAGAGAGAGAGAGAGAGAGAGATATCAATGATGAGAGAGAATCATTGATTGGCTGCCTCCTGTATGTCCTCCACTGGGGATAGACCCCCCACAACTTAGGCATGTGCCCTTGACTGGAATCGAACCCCGGACCCTTCAGTCCACAGGCTGACACTCTATCCACTGAGCCAAACTGGCTAGGGCTCACTAGAGATTCTTATATGTGAGTTAGTTACAGCCCCTATGTTACATTTCATCTGCCTATAGCACGGAAGTGCAGGCCGCCCTCTTCTGCTCACTGCTGGGAAGGGAGCCTGAGGTCAGCTCACTTGTTCTGCTTACATGAGCTGAAGTTACGAGAGCCTTCACTCCCGTGCCCTTCAAACAATTCTATTGGGCCCTAGATGGTTTGGCTTAGTGGATAGAACATCTGCCTGTGGAAAAAAGGGTCCCAGGTTTGATTCAGGTCTAGGGCATGTACCTTGGTTGCAAGGCTTCTCCCAACTGGGCCCTGGTCTAGGTGCATGCAGAAGGCAACCCATTGATGTTTCTCTCCCATTAATATTTCTGTCTTTCCTCTCTTCAGATAAAAGGACTATCCTGCATTTATAAAATATCCTCAGGTGAGGATTTAAAAATATTTGATTGGAATCATGATTTTTTTAATTTCTTTTTAAAATTGATTTTAGAGAGAAAGGGAGAGGGAAAGAGAGAGATAGAAACATCAATGATGAGAGAGAATCACTGATCAGCTGCCACCTACATGTCCCACACTGGAGATCGAGCCACAATCCGGTCATGTGACTTTGACCAGAATCAAACCTGGAACCCTTCAGTCCACAGTCCAACGATCTAGCCATCAGGCCAGACTGGCCAGGGCTGGAATCATGAATTTTACAGTCAAACAGACATTTAAGCTGAGACCGGTTTGGCTCAGTGGATAGAGCATCAGCCTGTGGACTGAAAGGTCCCGGGTTCGATTCCGGTTGGAGGCATGTACCTTGCTTGCGGGCACATCTCCAGTGTGGGGTGTGCAGGAGGCGGCTGATCGATGTCTCTCTCTCATCGATGTTTCTGACTTCCTATCCCTCTCCCTTCCTCTCTGTGAAAAATCAATAAAATATATTAAAAAAAAAAAAACAGACATTTAGAAAACCTTCTAGCCCGGCCCGTGTACCTGGCACATAATGTTTAATGGCATAGGCTCTTCTTTCCTCAATGTATCCCCGGACCTACTATGGCTTCATATTGCTTACTGTACCAAATTCAGTTTTTGTGCCCAGTAAGTAACCTGGCAACTTTTTGGTCCCTCAGTAACCTGGCAACTTTTGGTCCCTTTCTTCCACGCATTCTCAATAAGGGAAATATTGCCCTCAAGGGGACAAACATTGGTTCTTGGGATTGGAAAAAAAAATTACTCTTCATGGCTATAGTACATAAACAGATCAATAGTACGTAACAGACATAAATATGTCTATGGTATTAAAATTTCATTGGAGTAGGTAATTGGAAAAAATGTCTAAAAAAATTCCTGGGAAATAATGAAAAAGAGTTTAAGAAATAATGATCAAGCCTTATTTCCTTCAAGAGAAAGAGCACTCTCAGCATAAAGGGTCATGAAAATCATGTTGTTTTTTCCTTTGGCCTTCAGTCTCCACAGGAGTAAAATGAAGGAGATGCCCGTCACCCCTGAGGCCCTTTTCAGCTCTGACAATTGGTATCCTTAATAATTGAGTGCTTACCAGGATATCACATAGGTACTCACCCAGAGCCTTTGGTCTTTTCATATGTGAATTTCCTTCCCACCCAATGGCCTTTACTGACTTGCCATTCACCTCCCCTACACTTCCAGAACTTCTGTCTTCTCCTCCCTTTTTATTTTATTTTTATATTTTTATTTATTTCAGAAAGGAAAGGAGAGGGAGAGAGAGATAGAAATATCAATGATGGCCAAAATCGGTTTGGCTCAGTGGATAGAGCTTTGGCCTGCTGACTGAAAAGTTCCAGGTTTGATTCTGGTCAAGGGCACGTACCTTGGTTGCGGGCACATCCCCAGTAAAAGATGTGCAGGAGGCAGCTGATTGATGTTTCTCTCTCATCGATGTTTCTAATTCTCTATCTCTCTCCCTTCCTCTCTGTAAAAAATCAATAAAATATATTTTTAAAGAAAGAAATATCAATGATGAAAGAGGTTCATTGGCTATCTGCATGCCCCACACTGGGGATCGAGCCCACAATCCAGGCCTGAATCAAACCATGTTCATAGGTTGATACCCAATCACAGAGCCATGCCTGTCTGGCTAGGTTTCTCCTTCCCTTTTAGAGACCCCCCTTTTTAAGCATTCTTTCATAACACTCTCTCCCTCCCACTTCCAATACGGTTAAGGTCAAGGAACATGGCAAGGCACCTACAGCAGCATTTGCTCCAGGGACACAGGAGAGGAATGAGGGAGAGAAGGCTGCTGGAGACCTTTCCTTTCTCCCTGTCCCCAAAATCCTAAATGCAACCCGTCTCAAGCAGATAAAAGGACTATCCTGCATTTATAAAACACCTTGCATTTTTTATTTTTTCTTAATTATTTTTATTGATTTCATAGAGGAAGGAAGAGGGAGAGATAGAAACATCAATGATGAGAGAGAATCACTAATTGGCTGCCACCTGCATGCCCCCCCTGGGAGACTGAGCCAGCATGTGCCCTGATCAGAATCGAATCCAGGACCCTCCAGTCCGTAGGCCGAGGTTCTATCCACCGAGCCAAACTGGCCAGAGCAAACACCTTGCATTTTTAAACTCTTCTTTCACTTTTCTTTTTTCTTTCTTTTTTTAAATACTTTTATTGATTTCAGAGAGATAGAAACATCAATGATAAAAATCATTGATCAGCTACCTCCTGCACGCCCCCTACCGGGGATGGAGCCTGCAACACCAGCATGTGCCCTGACTGGGAATTCAATTCTGATTCATAGATTGATGCTCAACCATTGAGCCATGCCAGCTGGGCTTCTTTCACTTTTCTGTCACATCAACCCTGAGGCGATATCTCTGCAAGCTGCTCATTTCCCTGATGGGCCAGTAACCATCCCTGGAAGGGGTTTCTGAGTTTCAGAATGTCCTGCCTGAAAAGTGTTATGTCTCCACTTGACAGATGAAGAGACCTTAAATCTCCTTTAATCAGGGACAGAACTGAATGAGAAGATAAGCAGAGGCCAGAGCTCTTTCCCCCTCTCGGAGGTGTGGTTAGAATGTTGTGGTCTAGTTATCCCTCTGCTCTCTACCCTCTGGCTCCTTCCTGTCTGTTAGGACCTACCACACCTGAACCACTCTGTCCTCATGCAGCTTTGGGAGCAAAGTCAGAGGCAAGGAAACAGCTGTGGTTGGCACTCGTCCTCACTCGCAATGGGGAAGGCCCCGAGCTTTAGACTAGTCTGCCACTAACTTCCTTTAGGGATCTGGCCAAGCCATTTAGCCTCTTGACCCTCATTTGCCTTGTGTGTAAAATAGTTCGACTCTCCTGTGGACATTGAGAGATAAGCTGGGTGAAAGTGTTTTGTCAGACTGGAAAGTGCTTATAATAATAAGATATTATCATTGTCATTGTTCATTGTGTCTCCTTAAAACTAATGTGCTTGTGACACAGCTATACAATAGCACTTCCATTTTCAATCACCCTTGAATTTCAAATGACTGGCTGGTCCCTGCAGATGCTGCGTTCTTTCTTGTCTCCATGCTTAGGTCCCTCTGCCTCTGCTCCTGTTGGCTGACCTTCTACCATTCCTTCAGGACTCCCCTCCAGGGACACTTCTTCCCGCATTCTTTCCTGACCACCACCCTCTGCAGTCTGCACAGATGTCTACCTCTGGAAGCCCAATGGTTCCCGGAGCTCCCCTCTGTTGCGTGCTGCCTTCTTTGTCTCACCCACCAAAAGGGAAACTTTAGCAGCCCCAGGGGACTGCATTATTCTGTGGGACTGCCATCACAAAATACTGGGTGGGTTAAATTACAGACATTTAATTTTTTCAAAATTCAGGAGGCTGGAACTTGGAGACCTGAGGCCTCTCTCTTGGCCTGCAGATGGCCACCTTCTTGTGTCTTCACATAGTCGTCCCTCTGTTTGTTGTGTCTGTGTCCTAATTTCTTCTTCATAAAATGACACTAGTCATATTGGATTAGGGCATATTATAAGGACTCCATTTTAAAGTAATTACCTCTTTAAAGACTCTATCTCCAAGTACAGCTATATTCTGAGGTACTAGGGATTAGGGCTTCAACATATGATTTTTAAAATATATATATAATCCTCACCCAAGGATATTTTTTCCATTGATTTTTAGAGAGAGTGGAATGGAGGGAGGGGAAAGGGAGAGAAACATTGATGTGAGAGAGACACATTGATTGGTTGCCTCCTGCACGCACCCTGACCCAAGTCAGGATCAGGCCTGCAACCCAGGTAGATGCCCTTGGCTGGGAATTGAACCTGGACTCTTCAGTCTGCAGGCTGATGCTCTAAGCACCAAGCCAAGGAGCTAGGGTATCATATGATCCAACCCATAGCAGGGACTTTGCGTTTATGTTCCTACAACTTTGTGCTAACACAGAAAATGTGCAATAAGTGTAGTTGATTCAATGTAATGAAGAAATGGACAGGTGTGAATTATGCATATTTTCTCAACCAGAGCATAAGCTACTTGAAGATAATGAAAGCATATTAGATTTGGAATTGGGGGACCTAGTTTATTCTTTGCTTCATGTTAGTAGCAACAGCACCAAAAGATGCCCTGTGACCTGGGTCTGATATGCCTGGTTCTCTCTTAAAGGCATTCGATTCCAAGCATTTATTTTTCACAGTGCCCAGAGCACTTGCCAAATTCCAAGATCCCACAATTTCAACTTAAGAAAATTCCATTTGCTGCTCAAAAATTTATTGTTGGCCTCCCTTTGTCTGCCTCATTTGGACTTGAAATCAAGACATCAAGACTAATACAGTATGTAGTGTAATACAAAAAGTAATTCATCCAGCGAAAAATCATGTTTCCCTGCAGGGTAAGTGGTTCTTCCTAGCCTCTTACTAATCACTAGAGAACCTATTGTCTCTACTATTGTAGCTTGATTTGTCCTTAGTGTTATTCAGCCAGACAGCATTTTGGAATTGGAAGGAGCCTTTGAAATTCTGGAATTTGGAGCTTTAGACCTAAGTTTGAATCCTACCTCATTGGGAAAACTGAGGTTTCCTGTCTGTCAAATGAGGAGAGTATTAGTTCACAGACATTTTCTAAGTATTAAATAGGATACCAAGGGCCTTGGACAAAAGAGGACTGAAATACTATTAGTTTTCATATCACAGGTGAGCAAATCAAGTCCCAGATGAGCGAACATTTGAAAAAGAAATGCACCAGCTTTCTGAAAGCTCTAAGCAATATCAAATAACCAGTCTTTAAAACAAGTTTGAACCCTGATGTCTTTAAAGACTATTTTTTATTTTATTGTGATAACAACACTTAACAAGATATCTAAGTGTACACTATATTATTGTTGACTCTAGGCAGTGTTGTACAACAGATCTCTAGAACTCATTCATCTTACACAACTGAAACTTTATGCCCACTGATTAGCAGCTCCCCATGCCCACCCTAACCCCAGCCCCTGGCAACCACTATTTCACCCTTTGATTCTATTAATTTGACTATTTCAGATATCCCATATAAGTGTAAGTTTGCAGTATGTATTTGTCTTTCTCTTGTGGACTTTTTTCACTTAATAGAATATCTTCATGGTTCATCCATGTTGCCACATGTTGCAGGATTTCATTCTTTTTAAAGACTGAATAGTATTTCTCCTTCTTTTTTAAATATATTTTTTATTGATTTTAGAGAGGGAATGAAAGAGAGAGATAGAAACGCTAATGATGAGAGAGAATCATTGATGGGCTGCCTCCTTCATGCCCCCTACTGAAGATGGAGCCCACAACCCAGGCATGCACCTTTGACCAGAATCAAACCCAGGACCCTTCAGTCTGCAGGCCAACACTCTATCCACTAGGACAAGGCTGAATAGTATTTCATTGTATCTATTACCCCTGATGTCTTGATTTCAAGTCCAAAACTATTTATTCTTTCCCCATGCTAGATTTATAAAATCTCTTAACTACCCACTAAGGAAGTAATTATTTTTTAAAAAGCATATTTTTATTGATTTCAGAGAGAGGAAGGGAGAGGGAGAAAGAGAGAAAAACATCACTGATGAGAGAGAATCATTGATGTGCTGCCCCCTGCATGTCCCTTAGTGGAGATCGAGCCCAAAACCTGAGCATGTGCCCTGACCAAGAATTGAACCACTACCTCCTGGTTCATGGACAGACACTCAACCACTGAGCCACACTTATTTATTTTTAAACAATAAGCAGATAGCTCAGTTGGCAATTCATGAAGTAAAGAACAGTGAATATCTGAAAAAAGAAATACCCAGGATTTCTGTAAGAGACTGGCATCCAACACTCAAGGACCTGGTAGACAAGTGAAGACAGCTTCCCCTGGAATGCTTTGCCATCCAGGCTAGACTATCTGGTGATAGAAGTTTAAAATTCAGGCCTAAGAGTGAAATCAGGCTAAAGTGTGTTTCCCCTTGGCATTATTCTCCAGATGTTTCTGGAATTTTAGGCAGAGGATTAGTGCCTCCGCTTGAGGATAGCAGCCTTCTCATTGTATTTCCAGCCTCTTTTCAATTCACCTTCCTGTTGACATCAGAATTCTCTTTCTAGGACACAGATCTGATCTTGTCACTGCTCTGCTCAAAAATTCTACATGGTTCCAGTTTCTACAGAATCAAGTACAGACTTCTTACTATGGTGAAAACTGTGTATATTTTAAATGCCTATATGCATCTGGCCAGACTGGATGTGTGTGAGTTTACAAGAGCTGCCATAACAAAAAAGTCACAGACTGGGTGCCTTCAAAAACAAAAATTTACTTGCTCATAGGTCTGGAGCTGGAAGTCCAAGGTATTGGCAGGGTTGGTTTCTCCTGAGTCTTCTTTCCCTGGCTTGAAGATGGCTGCCTTCTCACTGTGTCCTGACATGCTTCTTCCTTTGTGCATGCATGTCCTTGGCACCCCTTTGTGTGTCCAATTTCCTTCTTATAAGGACACCAGTCAGATTGGAATAGGGCCCACTCTAATGGCCTATTTTAGTCTAATCACATTGTTAAAGGCCTTATTTCCAAATACAGTCACAATCTGAGATACTGGGGCTTAAGGTTTCAATACATTAATTTTGGGAGGGGACACAATTCCATCCATTAAAATATGTGTACATTAGATATATTTCAAAACTATACATTCTGAAAAAAGTTTATTAAAGAGGTATTTTATTATAAATTAAATTATTTGGTTAATTCCTATATTTCAGATGTAAATTCTTTGATGGGAAGACTAAGAATTTGATATTACTAAAAGTGTCAAGGGCTTGAGATGGACATTGAGAACTGCCCTGGTGGAAATTCCAGAATTATGGCTGCTACTAGGACTCTTTCAATGTTTTTAGGTTCATCCTTAACAAGATTATGACCTAAAATTCATTTTACTTAACTTTGTATCCCCAGCCCAACATCTAACAAGCATTCAATTTTTGCTTTTATTTAATGCAATGAAATCAACCACCCCAAAGCCCTGCCTCTTCCATACCCTGTTTGTAGTCTCACTGAAAACCATTCTCTTCCCTAAGCATATCTCTCACTTTTTTGTGTGTCTTTACTGTCCTTTACTATCCCTTCCCCTAAAAGTCATTGAAACCTGATGTATATCACAGATAAACAGTCCCTCATTTTTTCTCTCAATTCACCATGTATGCCTTACTACTTAGTGAATAAGAGAATGTATTTTATTTTTTAAATGTACTTTTTTTATTGATTTCAGAGAGGAATGGAGAGGGAGAGAGAGAGAAAAACATCAACGATGAGCCCAGCTGGCATGGCCAAGTGGTTGAGCATCAACCTATGAATGAGGAGGTTCAATTCCTGGTCAGGGTACTTGCCTAGTTTGCAGGTTTGATCCCCAGTAGGCAGTCGATCAATGATTCTCCCTCATCATTGATGTTTCTGTCTCTCCCTCTCCCTTTCTCTCTAAAATCATTAGGAAGGAAGAAAAAAAGAAAAAAGGAAAAGAAAGAAGAAAGGAAAAAAAGAAGGAAGGAAGGAAGGAAAAAAAAGAAGGAAGGGGAAAAAAGAAGGAAAGAAGGAAAGAAGAAAGGGGGAGGGAAGGAAAGAGGGAGGGAGGGAGGAAGGAAGAAAGGAAGGAAGGAAAAAAAAGGAAAGAAGGAAGGAAGAGAGGGAGGGAGGGAGGGAGGGAGGAGAGAATCACTGATCAGCTGTTTCCTGCACACCCCCTATGGGTATTGAACCCGAAACCTGGGCATGTGCCCTGACTGAGAATCCAACTGTGACCTTGTGGTTCATAGCTCTATGCTCAACCACAGAGCCACACCGGCCAGGCCATCAGAATGTATTTAAATAGTCAGTTTCCCTCTCTCTCTCATTATACTTTATATTCCTGAGGGCAAAAAAAAAAATGTTCCATACCTAATAGGTACTTAGCTGGATGAGTCAGGCTGTGATTCTGTATGGTTGTAAGGGTGGCAGTCTTACACATGGATGGACCCAAGCAGTAAGTTTGCCTTCACCTTGTGGTTTTCCCAGACTCAATATCTATAAGCTCACCCTGACTTCAAGCCAAATAGAGGAAAGAAGTCCTTTTATCATGAGGCCCCAGGACCCTCAGATCTACCCTCAGGGAGTACCCAAACCCAGTATAGCTTTGCAAGTTGACTACTTCACTCCCCCAGCCTACTCCCCTCTCTCCAAGTCACTCTGCCTTCTGACCCTAGCACTATCAACCCAGGTCTCAGGCTGTAGTAGAGAATAAACAAAAATTATCTGTCTTTGGCAAATGTATGTGACACTTGATAAATAAACAAGAATCAACCCAGGTCTCAGGCTATAGTAGAGAATAAACAAGAATTATCTGTCTTTGGCAAATGTATGTGACACTTGATAAATAGAGGGGGGCAGGGAGGCAGATATTTAATTATGTACTTGACTGGGAGAGAAAACACAAAAGTGCTAATAATTATCTCTGGGAGATAACACTATGGATGATTTTTATTTATTCTGTAGAATAGGTTGCATTGTCTAAATTTCCTAAAAAGAGCATGTTTGACTTGTATAATTGAAAATAAAGACACAGGTTATGAAGAAAATAAAGCCCCATCATAGCACTCTAGGGACAATAAAATTCAATTGCATAAACATGTGGGGTCTTGGTATTGTGAGATTATTGAAGTGACTAAGGCAAGTCTGAGCAGCCAGCCAGGGGGAATTTGGGGGTTGTTGATTGCTGTTCACATCTGTCCCTGCCTGACTGTGGTTTGGCACTTCCTACGGGGGATGGACAACAGCAGCAATTTGCAGATAATTCTAATTAGCTGACCCTCATGTTGTCAACACTAGGCACCCTTTGCAACATGGAGCTATCTGTCTTCCTATGCACCTCTCCAGAGGAAAGGTGGGGAGATGTCTCGGGAAGTGGCAGGCAAGGTCAGTTGCCTCATCTCTGAATTTGCGTAGTGGGAGTTGTGGCTACCACAAAGGAGCATCACTCAGATCTCCCTTCAAGAAAGCAGTTGCTGCTCTGCTTCAGGGAGTGCAGTTAGCTGAGAGCTTGCAGTTAGCTGATCGCTTTTGAGTTTCCAGCCAACAATTAAGCATGGTAAGATGACTAGGGCTTGGCTGTTTTTGCTCAGTGTGGGACTCTTCTAATGGGTGATCTTGTCTAGAGTTTCCCAGAGGGTCATCCAAGACTTTTCAGCTCTATGTCATAGTCCAAGGCTCTTTCTGCACAATCCTACTTCTTCCCCTTTTTATGTTTTATAGGTATTATCTGCCACAAACCTCTAACATCATAACTCTGGTTCAGAGGACCCTACTGTGTGTGTGTGTTGTTTTTTTTAAATATTCACTGAGTGGCCAGGTTATTATGATCTCTGAGTGCATAATAATATGGTCACTCAGTGTATATCCTATATAATGAAAGGCTAATATGCAAATTGTCTCCTGACCAGGAGTTCAACAAGCAGGCAGGCCAGCCAACCGCCCATGTCCCCTCCCCATGACCAGGCTAGCTGGACCCCATGCATGCACAAATTCATGCACCGTGCCGCTAGTCAGTTTCCCTCTCTCCCTCATTATTCTTGAGATAGACACACACACACACACACACACACACACACACACACACACTGAGTGGCCAGATTATTATGCATTCAGAGATCATAATAATCTGGCCACTCAGTATATATTTTTATTGATTTCAGAGAGGAAAGGAGAGGAAGAGAAAGCATTAATGGACTGTCTCCTGCATGCCCCCCTACTGGGGATCACACCTGCAACCTGGGCATATGCATGCCCTTGACCAGAATTGAACCTGGAACCCTTCAATCTGCAAGCTGACACTCTATCCACTGAGCTAAACAGGCTAGGCTCTGGCAGAGTTTTACACAGACAACACTTACAGATATAAGGCCATGAGTATGGCTAATACTTAAGCCATCTATGCGCATGAAAGACCCTACTCATGTGGCTAACATATTGTAGAGGGCCCCCTGGGAAGGCACATGGGCATTTTTAAATTATTGTCAGCTGAACCCAGTGGTGTTGGCAAAGCCATGCCCTAGGAACACCCTTGCCAGTGGTCCAGTCGGACAAAGGGTAATACAGTGGTACCTCAAGATACGAGTGCCCTAACATACGAGATTTTTGAGATACGAGCCATCGAGCGAGCGATTTTTGCTTTGAAATACGAGCAACATTTGAGATAGGAGTAATCACGTGGATCGGCCAGCTGCACAGGACACACCAGTTTACCTCGACTTGAGCGTCTCATAGTTTCCCATGCCTCAAGGTTACAGAACAAATTAAACTTGTATCTCGAGGTACCACTGTATGCTCATTAGACCAGGAGGCCTTCTGAGAGACCTTCTGGACAAAGCCATGGTGGTGGGGCTGAGGCAGAGGTGGTTAGGGGCCATCAGGCCAGGAGGGGAGGGCAATTGGGGGGTGAGCAGGCCAGCGGTGGGGAAGGGCAGTTGGGGGCAATCAGGCCTGCAGTAGGGGCAGTTGGGGTGATCAGGCTGAAAGGGGGTCAATTGGGGGCAAGCAGGCTAGCGGGGCAGGGGGGCAGTTGGGGACAAGCAGACTGGCAGGAGGGGCAGTTGAGGGTGATCAGGATGGCAAGGGGGGCAGTAAACAGGCTGGCAAGCAGAATGGTTAGGGGCAATCAGGCAAACAGGAAGGTAAGTGGTCAGGAGCCAGGGGTCCCGGATTGCGAGAGGGATGTCTGACTGCTGGTTTAGGCCCGATCCCACCAGGATCGGGCCTAAACCAGCAGTCAGACATCTCTCAAGGGGTACCAGATTGGAAAGGGTGCAGACTAGGCTGAGAGACACCCCCCACTACATGCATGAATGTTGTGCACTGGGCCATTAGTGTGTGTGTGTGTGTGTGTGTGTGTGTGTGTGTGTGTGTGTACTAGAGGCCTGGTGCATGAAATTTGTGCATGGGGGGGTGTCCTTCAGCCCAGCCTGCTCCTTCTCAAATCTGGGACACCTTGAGGAATGTCTGACTGCCTGTTTAGGCCCAAGTCCAGGTAGGATTGGGCCTAAACGGGCAGTCAGACATCCCTCTCACAATCCAAGACTGCTGGCTCCCAACTGCTCACCTGCCTGCTTTCCTGATTGCCCCTAATCGCTTCTGCCTGCCAGCCTGATTTATGCCTAACTGTTCCCCTGCCAGCCTGTTTGCCCCTAATTGCCCTACCCTGCAGACCCGGTCACCCTCAACTTCTCTCCTCTGCCAGCCTGGTCACCCCTAACTGCCCTCCCCTGCAGGCTTGATCACCCCCAACTTCCTCCCTTGCAAACCTGGTCCCTCCCAACTGCCCTCTCCTGCTGGCCTGATCAGCCACAACTGCCCTCCCTTGCAGGCCTGGTCCCTGCCAACTGCTCTCCCCTGCTGGCCATCTTGTGATGGCCATTTTGTGTCCACATGGGAACAGTCATCTTGTGTGTTGGAGTAATGGTCAATTTGCATATTACTTTTTTATTAGATAGGATAGAGGGAGTGGGGGGGGCAGCTGGTTTTCCCTGAAGGGTGTTCTGGATCAGGGTGGGTGTTCCCTTGGGGCATGGGGTAGCCTGGGTGAGGGGCCTGTGGTGGTTTGCAGGCTGACTCTGGTATCTGAGATTTATTTATCTTTTACAATTGGAACTTGGTAGCCTGGAGAGGAGCCAAGCCTTCTGCTCGCACAGCCATTGAAACTTTGTTACCTAAGCAGAGGCCAGGGTGTGCAGAAAGCTTGGCTTCCTCCATCGTCAGGGGCAACCCAAGCCTCCCTCTGCTCTCTGTGGCTGTAGCCATCTTGATTGGGTTAATTTGCATACTTGCTCTAATTGGCTGGTGGGCGTGGCTTGTGGGTATAGCAGAAGTAGGGTCAATTTGCATATTACTATTAGATAGGATTAGGAGCCTGGTGCATGAAATTCATGCGGGAGGGAGGAAGTGGGTCCCTCAGCCCAACCTGCACCCTCTCCAATCTGGGAGTCCTCAGGCAATGTCCTACTGACAGCTTAGGCCTGCTCCCCATGGTTCTCTGCTCTCTGT